>JALAZF010000109.1:3005000-4205000 GCA_022829125.1 Lathyrus tuberosus | reverse complement strand
CCAATGTGTGCCATGAACTTGTCGAATCTCCTATTCCATTGTCGAGGAGATTGTTTCAGGCCATACAAAGACCTATTCAGCTTGCACACATAATCTTCTTTACCCTTTTCTGCATACCCTTCAGGTTGACACATCAGGATCGTTTCATCCTTCATCAAAGAACCCATAGCTTTCTGGAATAGTCATCAACGATGGATAGAAAATACCTTGCACCTGAGTGTGAAGGATTCCTTGCAGGCCCCCAAAGATCAGCATGAATGTAATCAAGGGATCCATGTGTTCTTTGCTTGCCTTTGTTAAACTTCACCCTACAGGATTTACCAAATACACAAGATTCACAAAACTCCAGCTTTTCGACTTTGTCACCTCCTAGCAGGTTCTGCTTCCTCAATTCGACCAGGCCTCTTTCGCTGACATGGCCCAATCTCATGTGCCATAACTCTGTTTTCGACATAGGTTTCGTGGATACAACATTTGTCGAACCACTTACAACCTCAGCCTCAAGGGTATACAAGCCTTGGTTTTTCACGCCTCTCAAGACTTCCTTCGACCCTTTCATGACTTTCAGGATACCTTGCTCTCCTTTGAAAGCATATCCCTTTCTGTCGAATTCACCAAGAGAAATTAAATTCCTCTTAAGATCAAGTACATACCTAACCCCAATCAATAACTTTATTGACTCATCATAGAGCTTGAATATAACAGATCCAATACCTGCAATCTTGCAAGCTTTATTGTTCCCCAGCAGCACTGATCCACCATCTTGATCACACAATTCTTCAAACACATTCTTGTTTGGAGTCATATGCCAAGTACATCCAGAATCCATAATCCACTCTTCGCAAGAGTTGCTGCTCGACACCACAAGGACATCAGATGATTCATAACCATCTTGCACAACAGCTGCATTCCCATTGTCCTTACCTCAATGATTATTCAGGCGCTCAGGGCACACCTTTCTTGTATGACCCTCCTTCTTACAGTGATAACATTTGATACCAGACATATCACCACCATAAGACTTCTGCTGAACCTTTCCTTTCTTCTTGTCAAACCTACCATCTTTCTTCGACGATCTTCCTTTCACGGACAACCCTTCGCCAACTGATGAAAGTTTATGCTCCTTTCTTTCGTTCAAGTCCTTTGAATACAAGGCTGCTTGAACTTCTTCAAAGGTCAGAGACTCTCTTCCATACAAGAGAGTTTCTTTGAAGTGAGCATGCGATCTTGGCAAAGCACACAACAACAACAATGCTTGATCTTCATCATCAATCTTCACATCAATGTTTTCAAGATCAAGAATCAGCTTGTTGAAAGAATCCAACTGCTCAGCCAAAGCTTTGTCTTCATTCATCTTGAACGAATACAAGGCTTGCTTTAGGTAAAGACGATTCACCAACGACTTGGTCATGTACAAGCTTTCAAGCTTCACCCATAATCCTGACGCCGTCGTCTCCTTTGACACCTGCCGGAGAACCTTATCACCAAGGCTCAACAATATTGCGTTGTGTGCTTTCTCGATCATTGTCGTCTTTTCTGTTTCCGTCAACGCAGCATCCATGGCTGCCATTCCCTTCAACGCTTCCAAACATCCCTGCTGCACCAGTAGGGCTTTCATCTTCAAGCGCCACAGACCAAAATCGTTCACTCCGGTGAACTTTTCAATCTCATACTTTGTTGAAGCCATCTTCTCCACGCTCACCGCACCAATTTGTTGTGAAAATGATGACTTTAATCAAAATATAAAACTGGTTTCTTGAATTATCAAGAACCAAAACTAAGGGTTGATGGACAACCAAGAAAGAGAACACACGAAGAAGAAGAAATAACAACAAGGATTGGGCAAATATAATTTTGTTTACTATTCACTTTCACATTAATGTTTACAAATGCTTACAAGTGAATATCACAATTTGCCACACTCAACAAACTGAGTGTACTAGCCTATTTATAGGCTAACTAGGTAACTTGCAGCCCAAGAAACCTAAACAATTGGATCCTTAACACAAGACCCAATTTGACAGAATATAAACATTTCGACAAAATACATATAAGAACAGACTTCGACTACTATATGTAACTAACAGGCATCAACATGTGAACAAGCTTCGACTATATGCTTGCCTCCTGTCGAAATACATGAAAGCTCTCCTTCGACACAGATGGGTTCGACCCAAATCTCACAAATTTAAAGTTAAAGAGATAAGGATAAACGCTGGAGGACAAAAGTCTGAAAAGCTGTATTGGCCTGCTACTACTGCCGCACTGCCACAATGTTATGTTGTCTCCTATGTACATTGTACTATCATAGAAAAACATAAAGCAATATGCTTTATTCTTTGGTCTTAAGTTAATGGATAATTGTAAAGGTCTAAGATCGTGTTAGTGCTTATGCAATTTTAATGGAGAAGGAAAAGAGAGAAAATAGAGAGAGAATGAAAGTTGTTAATGAAATATTGTTATTGTTATGTAATATCAATTACATTATGTACGTGTATATATAAAAGTAGCTTACTTTAAACCCAAGTAACTAACTTGGGTTTGGAATTCGATTATATCACAACATACCCCCTTAGAAAAACCACTTAAGTTATTCCGTGACAGTAAATCAGTCGTCCTATATTCCAACAATAATATGAGCTCGACCAAGTCAAAACATATTGACATCAAGTTCCTAGATGTTAAGGAAAGGGTACATAGTGGATAGATTTTCATAGAACATTTAGGGGCGAACTCCATGATAGCATACTCTCTTACAAAAGATCTTCCACCCAAGGTCTTTCATGGGCACAATGCTCACATGGGTATTTTATGTTTTGAGGAATCTTTGGTTTAGTGGGAGTTAGGAATTTATGAATTTTGTGTTATGTGTTTGATATTATGTATGCATACTTTGGTTTTGGATATTTTTTTCCAATTAATAAAGTTTAATATTCAACTAGTTGCACTTTGTACAATAAGATTATTAAATGGTCTCACTAAAGTAAAGTAGGACCAGTCGAAAATTGACATGAACATACCAAATTCATGTGATTTTCATGCTACACATTTCATGATGAATCCATGTCATTTAATTATTGCAGTATTAGTGATTATTGATAGGTTTAGTTAAGATTGATATAACGAAAATCACTTTGGTTCTTTATACTGGCATGACTAATGGACGCGATTATTTGGATATGCTTGAAGTATATATAATGACAAATTTTGAGCTCATAAAGTCTAACACGTGTGTAAAGTTACATATGTGACCAGTTGGAGATTGTTAGAACTTTGGGTCACAAGTGTAACAATTAAGGTGTTAGGGCAATTGCTTAATTAGTCAAGAATTAAAGAGGTCTAATTAATATTAAGTAAGTTTGTGGTTAAAACTATAAATTTCATGAAATGTAAGATTATTGTGTAGATACCATAAGTCAATATCTAATTTGATGAGGGGTCAAAATAAAATTTTGAAAACTAAGAAATAACCTATGCTTATTTATATGGTTATAGTTCTCATTTGTAGAGTCGACAGAAAAATACGGTTTATCAGGATTCTCTCTTCACCCTCATCAAAAGAGACTCTAGGAACTTTAAAGAACTCTACAAATCGGAAGTTCACATCTCCGTGGACCTGAGGGAATTTCAATGACAAACACTGTTGAGAAATTGAAACAGTTTCACAACTCAGCTATGACGTTATGAACACTCAAGAAAAACTCCATGGATGGAGCTTGAGAAATAAAAAAAAAAGAAGAATGTAGAAGAAGAGAATGAAGCATCAAGTTCTCATAATCATTTCTTGGCCTTTACAGTACATTAGAGTGAACATATATAGGTGATACAAGTAGTTACAACTGATTAACAAACTCCACTAACCACCTATAACAAACTTTCCTAGAATAGTAAGAAGCTTAACTAACTTTTAAAACCTAACTATAAAAGGAAAGACACAACAATAATGAAGCTAAAGCAAGTATCTTAACAGCCTCCCTCAAGCTTAAGCTTGGTATATATCTATCATGCCAAGCTTGAAAATGAAATTCTGAAACTTGCTTGTGGTCAAAGGTTTTGTGAGGAAATCAACCAACTGTTCTTGAGAGGCTATTGGAAGCAACTTTAAGACACCTTACTTAATCTCCTCTCTCACAAGATGGTAGTCAATTTCAAGGTGTTTTGTCCTCTCATGAAACACAGGATTGGAAGCTATGTGGATGGCACTTTGATTGTCACAATACAAGGATGGAATCTTGGAGCATGTAATGTGGAGACCCTTTAAAATATATAGCATCCAAATCAACTCACATGTGGCTGAACCAAGAGCTCTATACTCTGCCTATGAAGATGGTCGAGAAATGGTCAGTTACTTTTTGGCTTTCCATGAAACAAGAGATGCTCCTATGAAAAAGCAATAACCTGATGTGGATCTTCTGGAATTTACACATCCTACCTAGTCTGCATCAGTGTATCCCAATATCTGTAATGATGAAGCTCTAGGAAATATGAGACCTTTTCCAAGATTTCCTTTCAAGTACCTGATCACTCTGCATGCAGCATGATAGTGGACTTGGCTTGGACAATGCAGAAATTAGCTCAATTGTTGTGTGGCAAGAGTAATGTCAGGCCTAGTATTGTTTAAGTACAATAATCTGCCAATCAATCTTCTGTAAGCAATGACATCTTCAAAAGGCTTACTATTGTCTTGATGCAGTTTTATTGAGGGACTGAGTGGTGTATCAACTGTTTTTGAAGCCCGCAATCCTATATCATTAAACAAGTATAAGCAATGCTTTCTTTGTGAAATAACAATTCCCTCTTTTGAATGTGCCACCTCAAGGCCAATAAAGTATTTCAAAGTTCCTAAATCCTTGATTTTGAAGGCATTATTCAGAATTTTCTTAATTTGATCAAACTCAGATAATGATGTACATGCCAGGATTACATCATCAACATAAACAAGGAGAATAGTGATGTGACCATTCCTTGCCAAGGTAAACATGGAGTAATATGTGTTGGACTGAGTGTAACCAAGACTGAGAAATAGTGATATGAGCTTTTCATACCACTTTCTACTGATCTGTTTCAGTCCATAGAGGATTTTGACAAGTTTGCAAACTTGGTTGAGCTTGTTGCATGTAATTCCTTGAGGAACACTCATGTAAACATCCTTCTCTAAGTCACCATGCAAGTATGCATTGTTTACATCAAGCTGATGTAAATGCCAATTCTTGATGGATGTTACAACAAGAAGGACTCTGACTATGTATAATTTTGCTACAGGTGAGAATGTATCAAAGAAATCTAAACCTTCTACTTGGTTGTATCCTTTGGCAACTAGCCTTGCCCTATACCTTTCAATAGTTTCATCAGCCTTATGTTTGATTTTGTATACCCACTTGCTTCCAATAGGCTTAAAATTAGGTGGAAGATCGATCAACTTCCAAGTGTCATTGATAACTAAGGCCTCTAATTTTTATTTCATAGCTTGGATCCAATTCTTATTTGTGCATGCTTCCTCATAAGTTTTTGGCTCATGATCAAGAGTGACAAAGAAAATGAAGGATTTGTGACTATGAGACAAAAACTTATAGGAATGGAAAGAAGATATAGGATAGTGTAAACCTGTAAATGAAGGCATGCACTGGTTGCTTGAATTATTGCATACATAATCCTTAAGATAAGCAGGTGGATGTCTGTTCCTACTGATTCTGGTGGAGCTGGCAGGTTGAGGAACTATGTCAGTGGAGTTGCCAGGGTGAGGAACTAAGTCAGACTGAGCTAATTGTGTGTTATGGTTCTGATATTCACAAGATATATTGGTATCTTGTGAAGTGTCAAGGCTAAGGTCAGAATCATGTTCATAAGTTGAAGGTATGGAAGTTGTGTGAGGAGGTGTGTCATTTTGATTATTTGTAGGTTGGTGGCTAGGATAGTATTTCCAATTAGGATTAAAAGGAAAAATTTGTTCATGGTGAGTGACATTTTTAGATGTGAATATGTCATGATTGTTGATGTCTAATAGGATCACTCCTTTGTTACCTTGCTTTAATCCCAAGAAAATTCATTTTCTTCCTCTAGAATCAAGCTTGGTACTTTGTGATTAGAGGGTGGCAGCATATGTTAAAGAACCAAAGACCTTTAAGGCATGTATATCATGTTCTTTATTGAATATCATAAGGTAATGAGACTTGTTGTTTAGGATAAGGCTAGGTATTCTATTTATGATATAGACAACATGTGTGACTGCATATGACCAAAAGGTTTTAGGTATATTGGCTTGAAATAAAAGGGCTCGGGCAATGTTAAGAATATGTTGGTGTTTTCTCTCCACCCTTCCATTTTGTTGGGGGGATTTAACACAACTTGTTTGGTGTGAAATACATTTGGAGGCATAAAACTGAGGCATGATGAATACATGGCCATTATCACTTCTAATGACTTTAAGTTTGGAACTGTGTTGGGTCTCAATCATTTTGATAAAGTTTATGACATTTTTCCTAGTTTCAGATTTGGCTTTCATTAAAATAATCCATGTATATTTGCTAAAGTCATCTACTGCCGTCAAAAAATAAGAGTGATCATGATGAGATTTAATAGCAATAAGACCCCAAATGTCAAAGTGAATCATTTCAAAAGGAAGTTTGGATTTATTGAAACTGGAATGGTAATGATTTCTTTTATGTTTGGCATAATGACATACATCACAAGAAACATTTTTGTCTACAACAATAAAGGGAAAATGGTGTGAAGGGATTGCATTCTACTAGGTGAAAGGTGACCTAATCTAAAGTGTCATAAGGCAATGTCAGGTAAATTGCAGGTGGAAGAATGATAGGTAGCATGAGCATCACCATGTTAGTCTTTGAGGATTAAGTGATACAGTCCTTCAAAGCTTTCATCCAAACCAATCATTTGCAGAGTTGTTGGACCCTAAATAAAATAATTAGCATGAGTAAAACTGACATTGTACTTGGATTATTTGCATAATTGTGAGATTGAAATAAGATTGACAGAAAAATCGGCAATGTATAGTACATTATTAATGACAAAATCAGGTGAAAACATGACTGAACCAACATGTTTAGCTAATGAAATTTGACCATTTGGAAGTCTGACACTTATTGGTTGAATAGTTTTACATGTTTGAAACCATGAGAGAGATGAACAAATGTGATCACTAGCTCTTGAACCAATGATCCAAGAGTTTAAAGAGCAGCACTTATAAGCAAAAGTTTGAGATTTACCTTCATTGTGCAAAGGTAGGTGACTTGTGGATGAGCCAACTTGGTTGGAAACTGTAGGAATATTACCTTGGTTTATGGATGAATTCTGAAGGAGATTCATTAGAGTCTCATATTGGTCCTGAGTAATGGTAGGAGAAGCTTTATTGGCATTAAATACTGGGGTATTGGAGCTGTTATTCTCACCTTCAGTTGTGGAAACATTATTTGTCATGGAGGCCTTGCCAAAATGAGGTGGGAACCCATGTTTTCGATAGCATACATCAATATTGTGTGTCCAGTTCTACCACAATGTGTACAAACTTTAGATCTAGAAGTAGTAGATGGAGTGGTAGAAGTTTTATACTTAACATGTGGTTTCTTGAATCCTACAACATTGATTAAAGCATGAAATTCTTCTGTAGAAGCAAAGTTCCCTTGTCTCTCGTGTTGAAGTACCATGGAGAGTATTCTATTCATGCTAAGTAGAGGATCCATGAGCAAAATTTGAGATCTAACTATTGCAAAGTTATCATTCAAACCAATTAGAAATCGAACATCATGAAGCAAAATGTGATTCTTGTGAGCTTGCATCATGGCTTCACAAGAGCATCTGATTCTACAGCTGCAATTAGGCATAAGCATGTAGATTTCAAGTTACTCCCAAAGAAATTTCAATGTAGAGTAGAATTCTGTAACTGTTTTGGAATCTTGTTTCAAGATATACACTTCTTGTTGTAATTCAGATATTCGAACAAGATCTCCTTGTGAAAATCTCTCTTTTAGATCATTCCAAGTATCAACAACATTTTCCAATAAAAAATCGACTGTGCAATAGATTCAGATACATAATTGACTATCCAAGAGTGAATTAACATATTGCACATGTTCCATGCACGATAAGAAGGATCAAAATCATCTGCATGAACTGGTATGGTGCCATCAACGAATTCAAGCTTCATCTTTCCTCCTAAAGCTCTGCGCATAGCTCTGGCCCATAAATGATAGTTTGAACCTTCAAGAAGCAGTGTAACCTTGACAGATGAAGGTCCATCACTGAGATTAACATAGTAAGGACTGTTAACATCTGCTTGTGGATCAAGTCGAGGCGGCATGGTGAAAAATCAAAGAAAACGAAAGAAAAAAAACTGAATCAAAGATGAATGAGATGAGTTAGATCGATGAAGGCGTGCGATACCATGTTGAGAAATTGAAATAGGTTCATAACTCAGCTATGAAGTTATGAACACTCAAGAAAAACTCCATGGATGGAGCTTGAGAAACAAAAAAAAAAAGAATGTAAAAGAAGAGAATGATGCATCAAGTTATCATTATCATTGCTTAGCCTTTAAATTACATGAGAGTGAATATATATATATATATATATATATATATATATATATATATATATATATGAGATAAAAGTAGTTACAACTGAATAACAAACTCCCCTACCCACCTATAACAGACTTTTCTAGAATAGTAAAAAGTTTAACTAACTTTTAAACTCTAACTACTTTTCTAGAATAGTAAAAAGTTTAACTAACTTTTAAACCCTACCTATAAAAGGAAATGTACAACAATAATGAAGTTAAAGCAAGTATTTTAACAAACACAAATAAATTTCTGCTTTTATTCTTTAATTCTAGTATGGGTTTAAGAAATATGAATTGATGAGTTATCTACTCTTAGGAATTAGTTTAGAATTTGCTCTTCTATATAAATAGAAATTATAAGATTATGAAAAGATACAATAAAATAAAAATAAGAAAAATAAATGGGCAATACTATGTGAACTATATGTAAACTAGTAATACTTATTTCCTGTGACACACAATCCAATAATCTCCAAAGAGCTATGCTATTTTAACACCATTTCATTACACATATGCCTTCACATCGTATGTACACATTTATTTTAGTCTTGCACATACGCCAAAGTGAAATAAAAAAATATTTTAAAAATAATGAGTATTAATTCATTGTAAAAAATACGGTGTAAGCGTAAATTTCAGTGTCGTAGTATCATTTCTCTTTAATTAATTTGGTTCATAGATGCTAACATAAGAATGAGATCTCTTATCAATTAATTTGGTTCATTTAACTTAAAGTTGAAACTATATTTTTCTATTATAATCTAACAAGTAGATTTGGAACAAAGTGCATTTCAAGAAAGTAAATTTCAAGCATGGACCATGCTTAGAGTCCATTAATTTGATGGTGAAACAGGAGGCAGGATTCCATAGACGAACGATGAGATCAAAGTCAAAGCTCGTTCCGGTTGCCAGCTTGGAACAAGATGTCCTGCTCCTCTTACTGTAACAAATGTTAATCCTTTGTATCCCACCACATATCCTCCAATCTGTCATTATCACAATTTCATCACGTTTCAAAAATATTCAATTACTTGCTCTACAAGAAAAGCAACTAAATCGGTACCTCTTTTCCAGAATACCATGGACGCCAAGCGGAGTTGATAGGGAGCTTAAGAGTGTTGATTGAATATCTTGAAGATGTAACTGGAACCACTGAATCGGTATCACCACTGCGGGAGAACACATCTTCTAAATTTAGGACTCGGAATTTTGATAACACTTTGTACTATAATATGTAATTGAGCTTACCTGTATATCCATAATTTAATGCCACTGTCAATGAGGTACTTGATGGTGGGAAGAATTGTAACTGGACTGTCTTTCCAAGTCCGAATAACACGACTGCAAGTTGTCATAAAAAGAACACATTCTTGATTAGCATAGGAAAATACAGTTATAGATGGTGGGATTATGGATAATTTACCTGCAATGGCTCCAATTTGTAGGTTTTGCATGAAGAGCCTTTTGGACCTCTGGTCTATTTAGATAGGCACTACCATAGTGATCAGAACAAGGGTCAAAAGCATTACTTACATAACCAGATGAGCCATTTTTGAGAGAAGAATCATGACATTGTGGAGCATAGATGTTATAGAAATCTATGTTTCCTATCTCAACTGAAGCTCTTCTTGTTGCATTGATACATATTGCTGAAACATTTTCAGAAGTGAAGTCACAATACTTGTCTATCAACTCATGAGTTTGATCTGAATTCAAAGCATGAGTCCAAAAATAGTCAAGTATCCCTTTTAAACTTGTAACATCATCAATCCAAGCATTTCCTATCTGAAATTTTTTAAAATACAAGATAAGAAAGTTAGAGATATATGATTGTGAGTAATATTTCATCATCAGTGTTTGAAGTTTGAACAACATACAGAAATTCCTTTGAGGTTAATAATGATTTGATTGTAGAGTTTATTGTTGCGAAGAATAGTGGATGCGAGTTGAGGAACATAATGCCCAGCATAACTCTCTCCAGTTATGTAAAAATCTCTAGTTTTGTACTGTGGAAACCTCTCCAGCCAGTTGATGAGGAAGACATAAGCATCCTTTGCAGTTGTCTTATCTCCGGAATTTTCATAGTCAGAAGTAGTGTTAGAGTACGAAAAGCCTACTCCTGCTGGAGATTCCAAGAAAAGTATATTTGCAACTGCATATTTCACAATGATATAAGTTGGTAACATATTCATGTCTCATGAATGCATGATATAGAAAAATAATAGTTATATCGATGATTGTGTCACCTTCGTTCCAAGCATATGGGTTAGGATATAGTGTTTTGCCATCAGAGTTGATTCTGAAAGGTCCTAGCTCCTCAAAGGCTCCATACCCCAGCGAGGAACAACCAGGTCCTGCATGTTTTAAACATTATGTTATCAGAATCAAAGGACAAAAGTTATCAGCATTAAACAGTTTGTAAGGCTATTTTACCTCCATTGAGCCACAATATTAAAGGTTTAGTTGAAGAGTTATATGGAGACTCCACAAAATAATAGAAAAGTTCTTTTCCAGCCTCATGATCAACTGTGACATAGCCTGAGTATTGATCAAAATTAACTCCATAGGGTTGACCAGGCAATGTGACAATCTTGTCAGCTAGCATATGCCCTTCTTGAGGAGGAACAACATAAGCAGAAGAAGAAGAAGACTGTGTTTTCAATGCATCTTCTTCCTCCCAAGAAAGAGTCTTAGGAGGATTCTGTGAGCTTCTGGACAGAATCAACTCATCAAGTTTATCAGCTTGAGTAGCATTGCTATATGGAAAAATAACTAAAAGACTCAAGTTGAGTAATAAACAAGCATAAAGAGAAACCTTCTTCATATTGTTCTCAACTTGGTTTTTCTATATCTTAAGTTTCTACATTCAAAGTATTTATAGATGAAAAACAGTGGCAAATCATGCAGAATTTGTTTTGTTGTTTGTGGTTGGAGACATGTGAAAGAAACATGAGAGTAATAACATTACTATTCACTAATTACTATGTATAGATTAGCCGGCTAATTTAATTTAGTTTCTCCTTGAATAGTTGAGTGTAATGGATTGTCCTTGTTTTCCTTTCTCTAGAAACATGTGAAGTTATTTAACAATATAGCACTTTGTGATTAACATTGAAAGTTAATGGGATTTGTTCCACTAACTTATTGTTGTGGGTTATGCAGTTGCACTGTATCTTCATCTTAGTTTCTGAGAGCATATAATAAGAATATTTTGACTTAGAACATTCTGATTGTATAGGCTGGAATATCTAATTGCATTAATTTAAATGATTAGATTTGATTGTATTCAATTAATAACTGACAGTTTTAATATAGCACTAATCATAGATATTTGTTAGAACAATTTTAGAAAAGCAATATATATATATATATATTGGTTGCCCGATGAGAAATAGACATATACGATTGTGTTTCTTTACAAAACACAACTCTTTATAGTATCAGAGCTTTGACCACCAGAGTGACGATTGAGAAAGAAAAAAAAATGTCAGATTATGAGAATCGCTTGGATTCGATAGACAAAGAAAAAAAGAGAGAGAAAGTTTCTTCGAGTCAAGGAAGTAAAAAGGCGTTTCCTTATGACTTGAACAACAACGACAACCCAGGAAACATGATAACTCAAGTTCAGCTTCACAGCAAAAACTACGATGAATGGGCATGTGTTGTGAAAACTTCTTTGCGTGCACGAAAAAAGTGGGGATTCATCGAAGGAAATGTGACAAGACCAGATGAAAACTCACCTGATATGGAAGATTGATGGACAGTGCAATCCATGATTGTTTCATGGATATTTAACACGGTTGAACCCGTCTTGGGTTACACCATATCTTATATAGAAACCGGGAAAGAAATGTGGGAGAATATAAAAGAAAGATTTTCAGTTGTGAATGGACCTAAAATACAATAACTGAAATAAGATCTAGCTTGTTGCAAGCAAGGTGGATTGACGCTGGTGACATATTATGGAAACCAAACAAGGCATGATGTTGGAGGTTGTTTTCAACTAGTGGGATATCCTGGATGTTGGAGGTTGTTTTCAACTAGTTATTTTCAACTATTGCTTCTAGATATAGTGTGATATTGGTCTCGTTGTCCAAGAACTTTAACATCCGTTTCTTCACACTAGTGATATCTCCATCTATGTCTTATTGGAACAATTAGGGTTTTCAAGAAGAAAGAAGAAGAAGAAAAAGAAGAAAAAGAAGAGAGAGAGAGAGAGAGAGAGAGAGAGAGAGAGAGACTATATGTGAAGAGAGAATTTTATTAAAGTGAAGTCGCTACATACCATAATTTACAACGTTACCTATATAGGCAACCCAAAACATACAAGCTTACAAGTTGCAGCATTCGACTCAGTCGAATGCATGCTTACACAATTTGGCAATTACATGTTGTATTCGATATTGTCGAATACAACTAACTTCTACTAGACTCACTACTACGAGTAGGTCGAACACACCTATGTCAAATATAATTTTTTCTACAATGAATTACATATATACCACCTAATTCATGTTTTCACTACTACAAATAATATATTTTATGACAAAATTTTCACCTCACCCAACAAAAAGTCGAGGTGTAAACCATAGACGCGTCACATTTTTTTTTTTTTTTAAATATCATATATTCCCTCGGTTGAGCTGGAAACCGATGGGTAAAGTATTTATAGGACACACCTTCAATCCGAACAACTACATTTTAGCACCTTTTAATTTTAAAATTTTTTTTATGACTTATTACCTCGGTTTGGCTAGAAACCGAGGGGTAAAGTATTTATAGGACATACCTTCGAATCCCAACAACTACATTTTAGCACCATTAAATTTTTAAAAATATTTTTTAGGACCTATTACCTCGGTTGAGCTAGAAACATAGGGGTAAGGTATTTAGTGGACACACCTTCAAATCTTAATAACTACATTTTATCACCTTTTAATTTTTAAAAAATATTTTTATGACCCATTACCTCGGTTTTGCTGGAAACCAAGGGGTAAAGTAGCATTTTTTTTAACCAATTTGATGAAAAAAATTAAGTGATGAATCTTTGTCGTCCATTTATAAAGAAACAATGGTCAAGACATTGTCTACTCATCAATCCACATGAAACATTAGTGATCCACATGAAACTCTCACTAGCCAATCAAAATGTGAATGCCACAATTATCCATGTTGGATGCAAAGTGCTAAAATTTAAACTTAACATATTGAAAACAATGATAATGAAAGCAAGAACAAAAAAATATTTAAAGGTTGGTTTCTTAATGTAATATTTTCTCTAGTAATTCCTTGTTAAAAATGTTTAGTGTTAGTTAGGAAAACATGAAAGTAACTTAGTAATGTTAGTTTGTAGTTGTATCAAGTAAAATGTTTAATATTGTTGTTGTTGTTGTTGTTGTTGTTGTTGTTGTTGTTGTTGTTGTTACTGTTGTTGAAATTTAATATATAACGATTTTATTGATTTTATTTATTTGTTATTGTTGTTGTTGTTGTTGTTGTTGTTGAGATTTAACGTTTAAAGATTCTATAGATTTTGTTGTTGTTGTTATTGTTATTGTTGTTGTTGTTGTTGTTGTTGTTGAGATTTAATGTTTAAGGATTCTATTGAATTTATTTTTGTTGTTTTATTGGTGTTTTTGTTGTTGATTATGATGATGATGAAGATTTAGAATTTGTCAACAAATTTGATGCTTTGCAGTTTAAAATGAAGAAATAAAATAGGTTAAAACTAAAATTTTGTAAATAGGACTTTACCCCTCGGTTATTATTTAAAACCGAGGTAAGATGCGCAATTTTGAAAATCCTAAAAGTGCATTTGTTGGGGATCGAACCCATGATCAGTGTCACTTTTCCCATCGGTTATTAAAAAATAGAGGGGTAAAGTGGCAGGTTTTCATGTTGCATTTCGTTACCTCACTTGTGTAATCGAGGTTATATCCCCTTCGCATCTGAGGTGAAATGGGGTTATTTTTAGTAGTGTTTCGAGACTTCTCATCCCAATGTTTCTCTTAAACTCATCGAATCTGACTTTCTTCAAAGGTTTAGTGAGTATATTAGCTAGTTATCATTCTGTCTTGCAATGCTCAAGTTCAAGTTTCACTTTATTTACTTGATCCATAACAAAAATTATACCTTCTCTCTATGTGCTTACTTCGACCATGACACACATAATGATTTTCCAGGTTGATAGTTGATTTGTTGTCGACAAACAACTTCATTTTCTTAGGTTTCATGATTTTGAGCTCTTCGAGCATCATCTTTATCCATGCTGCTTGACATGCTGCATACGATGCAACTACGTATTCGGCTTCACAAGATGACAAATTCATAATGCTTTGTTTTCTTGAGCTCCAAGATACTTAAGCACATCCAATCATGAATATGTAGCCTGCAGTACTCTTCTTGCGTCTTGATCTCCATTAAAATATGAATCAGTGTAGCCATGTATATTTGCATTTGTGTTGGTCTTTTGCCTTGGTATCAACACACCATGAACACTCTCTTGATTGTAGTGCGATTAAAATCTCGTGGTTTCTCCATGAATATGCTCAACAACCCGACACTTTGACAAATGGATGGCCTTGTGTTGCATAGATATCTTAAGGATCTAATGATTTTCTTGTACAATGTTGCATTTACAAATGAAATCTACAAGGATTTGACTAAATTTTGGTAAAACATAATGTTGAACAAGATGTTCTAGTTTGAAGATGTCGAATGAGATGTCCCAGCATGAAGACTCGACATCATGACTGTCACAGCAGGTTTTGTTTTTAACTCTGTTTCAAGATTCAAGGCGCGTTTGGCAGTGGATCAAGGACAGAAGATTTGAAGCCCAAGGAAGCAGAAGACTATAAAAGAAGACTTAGACCTAAGGCTGAATATCTAATCCTTATTGTAATACTTGTAAAGTAGAAAATAGGGTTTAGGATTTTGAAAGTCGTTGGCTTTCTTGTGTTGTAAGTCTATCTTTGTATCGGTTTGATACATTGTGGTAGACATAGATGGTTATACAGATTCAGAAACCTTTAGGTAATGAATTGTATATTGTTCTTGGATGAAGCTTTGAAGCAAATCTGAGTTGAGTTGTTAGTCAAGGTAGCTTGGCTGAACTTTGCATTGAAAGAGGATTCTTTCAAGTAGGATGATACAATTATTGTGACTATAACTGTTAGATATCACAAGTTGTGATTTAGGGAGTGAGATGGGTTTCTCTTATCAATTAGATGTGACTTCTAATGATAAAGTTTCCATTGGGTAACGATAGGTAAACTTGAGGTTGTTTACTGTAAACCAGAGGTTGTTTACATAAAACTATACTACTAATATTAGATTCGTCTTCATGGCTTGGTAGCCCCCAGATGTAGGTGATTTGAACTGAACTGGGTCATCATATTCTGTGTTGTTTATCATTCTGCAATTTACAGTTCAGTATTGATTAACATGTCGTAACAGATGTTGAAACATCTGTTGTGAATCTGTTGCTGATATTCAGAATACCAGTTTGTTTATTCTGCCCTTGTTTTAAAGTTATGCAGAGAATAATGTCGTGACATGTTGTTAGGACATATGATATCTGCTATGCCAGAATTTCAATTGATATCAGAGCAGGCATCCTGCCTGTTTCTGGATGAGATCTTGGGAGATACTTTCTGGTTTTTAAACAAGGTGAGTGTGCGATCAGACCATTCATTGGATATCTAGAATGATCGGTATTGGATCAAGGATGATAGCTTCTGTTGGTTATTTCTTTCTTCTGTGAAGTTTCTCCAGCCGCTGCTGGTGAAGAGGTTCTTTTCTGCTTGGTGTCCCCTAAGATGTCTTGACATCTTAACTGGAGCCTATTGAAGATGTGTTGGTGTTCCTCTGTATATGTTTCTGATGAAAGGACTTTGGTAAAGCTAGATTTAAGACTCTGTCCATGATGGTGTCAGCATCTATTGAAGTTCTAGCCATTCCAGCGGGGAGTAATGGAATGGAGATAGCTGTTTGTTGTTGTTTACCACTGATGTCTTGGTACTTGGAAGGTTGGTTCCTTCAGGTATTTTGAAGTCAGAAGAGGAGAAGTCTAGGTTATCAATTTCTTGGTTTATGAAATTGGTAAATACCCCTTGTCATGATAAAGTTGCTAAAAACACTTAAGAATTCTCTCAAGTCCACTCATAAAGGCATCTCCTGAAATTCTGGCACAGATATCAGATGTCCTATACAGATGTTGAGACATTGATATCCAACACAATGAACAAGATAACAAATAAAATAACAGTGCAGAAAGTAAATAACACAGTGAGATATTTACCCAGTTCGGTCTAACACACCTACTCTGGGGGCTACCAAGCCAGGGACGAAATCAATATACGATAGTATCAATTCACATATCATACAACCACCGAATAATCTGATCACTTAATCACTACCCTTCCTATGACTTCTACCTAAGACTCACCTAGGTATGAGGCCCTCCTCAAATCCCTCTACAACCACAACCCGTGATTGATACCTTTCCACACAAGAAACAAACTGAAAGTCACACTTTCAAAACACACAATTCTCAATACTTCACAGCTTATGAGAATTGACACAAGAAACTCATTGCTTAAAAGCTTATGAGTAACTGACAAAACTTACAACACAAAACAAACCAGTCCTTATACTGTTATCAGAATGATACCAGTTAGGCTCACAAAATACACTCGAAAACCCTAACAAAAACACACGTAAGTTCCACACCTAAACTAGGTTTACATCAGTCAATATATAGCATTTAATCTGGACTGAATTGGGCTTCAAAGACGCAGCAAATAAACTGCTCACAAAGCTGCAAAATTAACTCCAACAAAATAGGTCTTCAATCAAAAGTTTCCTATTATGTCTCCATAATTAGAAACAGCAGCAAATCCAAAAAACCAACAAATAATCACAATCCAAAAATGCTTTGGATGCCACATAGGATAACCAAATATTCACAGAATATTTGTAACAATTCACAGCAACAGAATCTGCAATAAAACCTGAATCCACAACGCGATGTCCTATGAGCTGGTATGGGACATCTTCATTCGACATGTTGAATGCAGTAAATTAGAACTTCATGTTTCAACATCTTGCTGCTATAATAGTTTTAGCAAAATAAATGTCAACCTCAAAAGCACAGAAATAACAATCTCCCCCTTTGGCTTATTTTGGCTAAAACTACATACACACAAAAACTTTCAAAGAAGCAGCAAGCAGTAAAAAAAACATCCATATCAGACAATATCAGACAGCAGCGAAAAACCAACATCACAAAAAATATCCAGCATAGCAGCACTCCCCTTCAGCTGCATACAACACATAGCACAGCAAACAACACAACATAGTAGCATAACAAAACTCCCCCTCAACAGATGCAACATTCCACAATCTCCCCCTCAACTACTGCAGCAGCACACAAGCACTCATACAACATACTACTCCCCCTTTTTAGCCATAAATATGACAAAGGCAAGTAAAACAAGTCAAAATAAAAATCAACCAGAGTAAACTTCACATGCCCAAATGTCACGCACAAACTTCAACATTTTCTCTCCATTCACACACTGCACTACCAGAACCTCTTTTACTCTTTCCAATCTGGTAGCCAGAAGGAGCATTAATTGCTATAGTTCTTCATGAATGCACACCCCAAGTCTGCTCCTCAGGTTTTCAAACTGAACTGCATCCAGAGCCTTGGTAAATATGTCAGCAAGCTGATTTTCTGAGCTCACATGCTCAAGAGTTATGACTTTGTCCTCCATAAGTTCTCTGATGAAGTGATGCCTGATATCAATGTGCTTAGTCCTGCTGTGTTGAATGGGATTTTTGGAAATATTAATAGCACTCAGGTTGTCACAAAATAGTGTCATGACATCTTGTGGGACATTATACTCAGATAACATCTGCTTCATCCATACCAGTTGAGCACAACTACTACCAGCTGCTATGTACTCAGCTTCAGCAGTAGAAAGGGATACTTAATTTTGCTTCTTGCTAAACCATGAAATAAGATTATTTCCCAAAAAGAAACATCCTCCAGAGGTATTCTTCCTATCGCCAGTACTTCCAGCCCAATCAGCATCACAGTAACCTAATAAAATGGGACTTGAATCATGGGAGTACAACAACCCATAATCACATGTACCACTCACATACTTAAGAATTCTCATTACTTGATTGATGTGACTGACCTTGGGTTCTGCTTGATATCTTGCACACACACCAACAGCAAAAGTTATGTCTGGCCTACTTGCTGTAAGGTACAGCAGACTGCCAATCATACTTCTATACAAACTTTGTTCAACATTCACTCCCTTTTCATCTTTGGATAACTTAAAGTGAGTAGGAGCAGGAGTCCTCTTATGCTTGGCATTATCCAGTCCAAACTTCTTCACAATGTTCCTCGCATATTTGCTCTGACAAATAAAAATGGAATCTTTCATCTGCTTGACTTGTAATCCAAGGAAGTAGGTCAATTCACCTACCAAGCTCATCTCAAATTCAGACTGCATTTGGTTGACAAAATGTTGGACCATTTCATCCGACATCCCACCAAACACAATATCATCTACATAAATTTGAGCAATCATTAGTTTCCCATCCTTCTCCTTGACAAAGAGAGTTTTATCAATACCATCCTTCCTGTACCCATGGTTGACTAAGAACTCAGTCAGTCTTTCATACCAAGCTCGTGGAGCTTGTTTCAGCCCATACAAAGCCTTCTTCAGCTTGTAAACATGATCAGGAAAATTTGGATCCACAAACCCTTTAGGCTGCTCAACATAGACTTCCTCATTAAGATAGCCATTCAGAAAGGCACTCTTGACATCCATTTGAAACAATATGAATTTCAACAAACATGCCACTCCTAGCAGCAATCTGATGGATTCGAATCGAGCCACAGGAGCAAATGTTTCATCGAAGTCTACTCCTTCAATCTGTGTGTATCCTTGAGCAACTAATCTGGCTTTGTTTTGGGTAACAACTCCTTGTTCATCAGACTTATTCTTATAAACCCATTTTGTTCCAATCACATTTGTACCTGCTGGTCGTGGTACAAGTTCCCAGACTTCATTCCTCTTGAATTGACAAAGTTCTTCTTGCATGGCACTTATCCAGAACTCATCTGTCAATGCTTCTTTGACATTCTTTGGTTCAATCTTTGAAACAAAGCATGCATTTGACACAGTCTCCCTCGTTCTGGTTCTTACACCTTCATTCAGATCTCCAATAATCAATTCCTTAGGGTGATCCTTCTGAATCTTTATCGAGGGTCCCCTGTTAGCATCCTCTACCTCTTCATTCTCAGGTCTAGTATTGGCTTCTTGAGCACTATCTTCTGCAGACTCAATGTCTTGGAAGGTTTCATTGTTCATAGGCAGACATGCTCCAACATCATCTGGGACATCTTCATCTTTGCCAGAGTCATCAATCACCACATTTATGGATTCCATCATCACCTTAGTTCTGGAATTAAATACCCTATATGCTTTACTGTTCATAGAGTATCCTAAAAATATTCCTTCCTTACTCTTAGGATCCATCTTCCGCCTCTGCTCACGATCCGCCAAGATATAGCACTTACTCCCAAACACATGGAAATACTTCACATTTGGCTTTCTACCTTTCCATAGCTCATAAAGAGTGACAGAAGTACCTGATCTGATAGTCACTCTATTGTGTATATAGCAAGCAGTATTCATGGCTTCAGCCCAAAAATGATATGGAAGCCTTTTGGCATGAATCATGACTCTTGCACACTCTTGTATAGTCATGTTCTTGCGTTTCACTACACTATTCTGCTGAGGAGTGATCGGTGATGAGAATTCATGAGTGATTCCCTCAGATAAGCAGAACTCTTCAAACCTGCTATTTTCGAATTCTTTCCCATGGTCACTTCTGATTCGAACAACACCACAATCCTTTTCCCGTTGAATCCTTTGACACAACTCTTTGAAGGCAGCAAACACTTCAGACTTTTCTCTGATAAAGCTTATTCAAGTGAATCTGGAGTAGTCATCTACGACAACATAGGCATACTTCTTCCCACCAAGACTTTCAACCTGCATAGGTCTCATTAAGTCCATGTGAAGAAGTTCCAGAACTCTAGAAGTTGTGGTAAGATGTTGAAGCCTCTTGTGTGACACCCTTGTTTGCTTCCCAACTTGACATTCACCACATATTTTATCCTCATCAATCTTCAGCTTGGGAATACCTCTAACAGCTTCACTTGTCATAACTTTCTTCATCCCTTTCAGGTGTAAGTGACCCAATTTCTGATGCCACAGTTTGGTTTCATCAAACAAGTAGACAGACTCTCAGGTTCTTGAGGATTCCACAGATAGCAGTTATCCTTAGACCTGGTTCCCTTCATAACAACTTCATTTTTCTCATTGGTTACTAGACATTCAGATTTGGTGAAATTTACTTTGAGACCTACATCACATAATTGGCTTATACTGATTAGATTTGCGGTCAGCCCTTTGACAAATAGAACACGATCCAGATTTGGTTGTCCTGTGTAGTCCAGCTTTCCAACACCTTTTATTTCACCCTTTGATCCATCCCCAAAAGTGACATAATTGGTGGAGTGAGGCTTGATATCTGACAAGAATTTCTTCACACCAGTCATGTGTCTTGAACAACCACTGTCAAAATACCAATCTTCTCTTGCAGATGCTCTAAGAGAGGTATGTGCTATGAGTTCAACCATCACTTGTCTAGGAATCCACCTTCTCTTCACTTTACCCCAACTCTGTTCTTTACTTTGTTGCTGAGCAGTTTTGGGATAGCCATGAAGCTTGTAGCAAAAGGACTTTAAGTGACCAATCTTTCCACAGTAGTAGCATCTCCATGGTTTATACTTTGATCTCCAAACTCTTTTCTGATGCTTCATCTGATGTCGAAACATGTGATTTGACATCCCCTCTTCTTGCTTTATTTTCTGAGGAACAAACTTCAATACAGGCTTCTTGTAAGTCTCTGCTTGATTGTTAAAACCAAGGCCTTGCACATTTCCAGCATCTTTCCCAGCCTGAAGAATCTCATCCAGCTGCGTGGTACCATTGTTCAGCATTCTTATAGATTTGGTCATATTGTCAAGTTTTGACTTTTGCCATTCAACCTCCTCTTTCAGATCAACAATGGTTGATAGATGTTCTTCCTTCTCAGCTTCTAGTTGAGCTATCAGAACCTTCTATTCCAATATTATCTGGCACCTTTCTTCATTCTTGATACACAGTTCTGAAAACCCTGTGAAGACTTCTTCCTTAGTGAGTTCTCCAACATAGGATTCTTTGTCAGAGTCAGACTCACAAGTAATTTCTCCATCAGCCTTGCAGATCCCAGTCAAAGCTGTCACCAATTTTGCTGATTCCTCTTCAAGATCACTCTCAGACTCTCCTTCTGACCAAGACACTGATAAGCCCTTCTTCTGCCTTTTGAGATACGTGGGACACTCAGTCTTTATGTGCCCATATCCCTCACATTCAAAACACTGAACTCTCTTACCTTGATTGGAGTCTTCTTCAGTTTTGGATCTTCTACCTCCATCTTGGTTCTTACTGATGTCGGGAGACTTGTTCTGAGCATTTGCTCTCGACTTCCAGTCAATCCTTTTCAACACTTTATTAAATTGTTTTCTAAGCAATACCAGATCTTTAGACACCCCTTCATCTCTGACCAGGTCACCTTCATCTTCTGAGTCACCAGCATTTGACACAAAAGCTATGCTCTTCTTCTTTTCAGACTTTTCACTGATCCCTAACTCAAATGTTTGAAGAGATCCCACTAGTTCATCCACTTTTATCTTGTCTATATCCTGAGCTTCCTCTATAGCAGTCACTTTCATGTCAAACCTCTTAGGTAGATATCTGAGAATTTTTCTGACCAGTTTGCTGTCAGACATCTTTTCACCTAGGGCACTAGAGGCATTAGCTATCTCAATAATGTTCATGTGAAAATCATGAATGCTCTCATCCTCTTTCATCTTCAAACTCTCAAACTTGCTAGTGAGAAGCTAAAGTTTTGACATCTTCACTTTCGAAGTCCCTTCATGAGCCACCTTCAAGACCTCCCACGCCTTTTTTGCAATGGTGCAATGTTCAATCAACCTGAAGATATTCTTGTTGACACCATTAAACAATGCATTCATGGCTTTGGAATTTCCCACGGACCCTTTAAAATCTGCATCATCCCAGTCTTCCTCTTCCTTAACCACATCAGTAAGGGTACCTTTTTCATCTTTAACCTTTGGGGGCTCCCATCCTTTTATAACAGCTTTCCATGCTTGATCATCCATGGATTTGATGAATGCTATCATCCTTGGTTTCCAATAGTCATAGTTGGAACCATCAAGCAGAGGTGGCTTGTTAAAAAATCCTCCATCCTTGTCCATTGTACCAGAAAGTACCTTCCCTAAATCTCACCCAGAACCAATTAAGGGTGCAAGCTCTTGATGCCAATTGAAATTCTGGCACAAATATCAGATGTCCCATACAGATGTTGAGACACTGATATCCAATACAATGAACAAGATAAAAAATAAAATAACAGTGCAGAAAGTAAATAACACAGTGAAATGTTTACCCAGTTCGGTCTAACACACCTACTCTAGGGGCTACCAAGCCAGGGACGAAATCAATATACGTTAGTATCAATTCACAGATCATACAACCACCGAATAATCTGATCACTTAATCACTACCCTTCCTATGACTTCTACCTAAGACTCACCTAGGTATGAGGCCCTCCTCAAATCCCTCTACAACCACAACCCGTGATTGGTACCTTTCCACACAAGAAACAAACTGAAAGTCACACTTTCAAAACACACAATTCTCAATACTTCACAGCTTATGAGAATTGACACAAGAAACTCAATGCTTAAAAGCTTATGAGTAACTGACAGAACTTACAACACAAAACAAACTAGTCCTTATACTGTTATCAGAATGATACCAGTTAGGCTCACAAAATACACTCGAAAACCCTAACAAAAACACACGTAAGTTCCACACCTAAACTAGGTTTACATCAGTCAATATATAGCATTTAATCTGGACTGAATTGTGCTTCAAAGACGCAGCAAATAGACTGCTCACAAAGCTGCAAAATTAACTCCAACAAAATAGGTCTTCAATCCAAAGTTTCCTATTATGTCTCCATAATTAGAAACAGCAGCAGATCCGAAAAACCAACAAATAATCACAATCCAAAAATGCTTTGGATGCCACATAGGATAACCAAATATTCACAGAATATTTGTAACAATTCACAGCAACAGAATCTGCAATAAAAACTGAATCCACAATGCGATGTCCTATGAGCTGGTATGGGACATCTTCATTCGACATGTTGAATGCAGTAAATTAGAACTTCATGTTTCAACATCTTGCTGCTATAATAGTTTTAGCAAAATAAATGCCAACCTCAAAAGCACAGAAATAACATCTCCAGTCATGAGGACTATTCTATTTCCTTGGTGTTCTGGAGGATTATGGTTGCTTCTCTGAATCAAGATTGGTCCTGAGGTTTATTAATCTGAAGAATTTGTGGGTGATTTATTTTCACCTTCAGATCAGTTGAAGTGGTTCTTCTCAAGGAAGATGCAGAAGTTTGTATCAGTTAGGTCAACAGTGTCAGCCTTGATGTCTCAACATTCTACTTGGGAAGGAAAGTTCTTACACTAAAGAATACTTGATTGGTATTCCTAAAGTGTTGATATCTCTTGGGAGTAAGGTTTTCTGAATAAGGATTTAAGATTTATTTCTATTTGTGATATTCACAAGTATTTAATGGATTATCCTTAGTTGATGATCAAGGAAGATGAAGCCAAGGTGTCTCATCAGTGGTTGCTTCATCAATGCTCGAGTATATGGTACTTGGATCTGTTTGGGGTTCTACAAGGATCTGATGTTCAACTAGATGTTGAAACATTCCATCAGCAGAGATTATGCAAAATCTTGTTGACTCAAGGTGTGAATCTTTAGGACAAGAGAGAGGAGTAGCATATGCTCTGGGAACCAAACTTTCGTGTGTTGACATAAAGTGTTGGGAACCCTCTTCTGGTTGGATCTGCAGAGGCACATAATCTGACTAGGAAGTTTTGTGGCAGGAAGCTTATCTAGAATATGGTGCTGTTGGAAGTGAAGATGAAAACTTCTTATTCTTGAGGAAGATGGCTTGGATCCGTTTATTTCTGATCTAGGTGAATTGGAGTGCATCTACAGAGAGCATGTGACTCATCTCAACTTGGAGGTTTGGGATAAGTGTCAAGGACAGTATCTCTGGCATCTTGAAGAAATGTGGATTTCTTGTAGCTGTTGAATACTTCTTCCTAAAGAATCAGGCTTTGGCATGTTTGGTTCTTCTGAGGATGAGTTCTTGAAGCTGATGCTCATCAAGGTATCTGGTCTTAAGACTGGTTGTGGACCATTAACACATAATTGAGGTTGTCTACTCAAACTTGATATGTCAATCAAGTATATAAGAGCATGGAACTCTTATTCTGTAGAAGTGGAAAAGTTTCTCAAGATGATATGTCTGAGGGGGAGTTGATCAAGACTGTATCAGACAGACTTGAGCTCTTCAGATGGAAGTCATGACATTGATGACAGATGTTCTGGCATCAGGGTTATCATCATATTGTTTCCTCAGTGGGATCTGGCTACAGTGGAAGTATATTGTCTTAAGAGAAGCTGATATGACTGGAATGGATGCTCCAAAAGGCCTATGCAATGTATGGGAATTACAAAAGCTAATAGTGGCTACATTTCATAATCTTAGTGTATCTAAGATGTCTTGCAGAAGACCCAGATTCTTCGCTGAAGATCTGGAGGAAGCTGTGACTCTTGGCTGTGTATAACCATAGTCACTTGAATTCAATAACAAACTACCTTTGTGGAGAAGGGAGGTTGTTTGAAGACCAAAGATGGAGCTGGTTCTGCTCTTGACTTGCTGATTGTTGAAGGGGTCTTCACTTAAGGAGCTTGCCTTGGTGGGAGTATGAGAGTTTATTTCTCTTTACAGATGTCTGAAGTTCTTAATGATCAAGCTGGTAGGAGCTGTGTTCTTGAAGATCTTCAGTTAGATTACTATGCAGATAGTAAATCCAGTGGTAATTGTATCAAGAACCATAGTGTATGGTGTCTGTGATACGATCAAGATGTACTAACTGATGTTAGAACATCATCGTGTTTTCTGAACTTGGAATTCAGATTGTGGAAGCTGATATTCACCAATTGAATCATAAGTGTTCTAACTAATCATATGGGAGAATAATTAATTGAAGACTGTCTTGGATCATGGGGTGTTTATCTAGTAGTCCGACTTTTGTTAAGGTCAGAATGCTTGTGGAGAGGTGGTTTCTTCTGCTGCAAGTAACTTTGGAAAGAAGTGGATCAGTTTGGTGCTTGTGGAGCAAGTAAACTGAGGATTTCTAGAGCATGTATTTGATGTCGTTCAAGTGTGAAAGACATCTGGGCTAGCTAACAAACTAGGAGATTCTAATGTCTCTTTGAGGAATGTGAAGCATTCCAAATTCAATTGGATTTATTCTCAAGGAACAAGGATATCTATGGTGTAAAATTCAAGGTGGATTTGTACAGGGTATAGATGGTTTCTGGATGAGAGGGATCAATGGTGATTTTGGTCTCAATCTAAGAGTTTGTTGGTTATGGTACAAGGATGTGATCCTGGTACTTTCTCACTATATGATCATGAAGTTTGTCATGTGATATCATGTGGTGATTCTGGGTGTTTCTTGTTGGAATGAGCATCATTTATGAAAGATATGGGAGAACTTCTGTCTGTTGGGTGTACTTTTGTGGTACATAGATGGCTTATGAATCAAGCAATAAGTGAATGCGTTCAAGTTGAAAAGTAATTCGGGGGTGTTTTATCGTATCCACAGAGATTGTGTATATTGCCGCCTTTCGATAGTCAAAAGCATTTCAAACTTTATAGTAACAAAGGGTTGGTTTTTTGTTTCGTAACATTTGCATAAAATTTAGAATTCAACGGTAAAAAGATTGGTTTTAGGGTTTGGTAAAAACATGCCAAGACTAGTGTTCAATAATCCGTTTCGTACGTATCAACTCGATAAAGCGTGTGAACTCGTTAACAATAAATATAACCACGTATCCTCTCAATAAGTTTCTCTTGAACACTTGTTGTGAGATTTATCATATTGATCCTTTGATGATCTCTCACTCAAACTACCAATATGATAACTTTCAAGTTCAATATTTATGAACATCAACTTTCAAAACTATCTCTAGCCTTATGATTATTGATGGATTGAAACTTAGGTCAATTTAATATATTTCTCTCGAACATGAATTAAACTAAATATAAACCATGTAAACAAATTTTTTATTCTATATTTATCATCAACAAAGTTCACAAAATTACGACCAAGATCAGTACATACAAAATGATGGATTACCTACTACTAATCTTGACACAAGGATGTGTTTGGATACACATAGTCATGGTAGCTTATATCACAAGTTTCTTGAGGAGATGAAAGAGCATCTGCGTCGAATAATCAAGATCGGATGTGATTCCAGCTTCTCTATGTGAAAAATATCTCTTGGATGATCAAAACTCATAAAATAATGTTTTGGTGTGAAAAGGTGAAGTTATGATCCCAAGAAAGTGTAAAAATCTATTTTTAATGCACTTGGGATCTGATGCATTCGCACAGCGAATGATCCATTCGCCTAGCGAATGAAGAAAATGGCACCTGAAGTGCCTTCTGATAGATAAAATGCCCTTGATTGTCTTCGTGATTTCACAAAGCGAACGTTTCACTCGCAAAGCGAACTACTCGCCAAAACATTCAAAGTGAATTTTGGGTCCTTTTGCCACTTCCATATCCAAGGGTTCTTCGCCAAGACTTTCGCAAAGCGAGCGAAGCAGCGAACATTTGCTGGAGTTTGCAAAGCGAACTTTAGCTCCTTTTGCTTCTGCCATATTCTGGAGCTATTCGCTGGAGACCTCGCCAGAGTTCGCAAAGCGAACCTGCTATTGTTTTCCTCTTTCTTTGGCAGCTTGTATCATTTCTTTGTGTCTTAAATCTTTGATCAATTAGTACCTTTTCCTGCACAATAACACACATATTACAAGCACCAAAGGTATAAATATAATGTTTGAAGAACAACAACAATTCACTAATAAAATCCTCAATTAAAACAAGAAAGTTTTGAAAAATGCCAAGTATCAAATACAAATATATAGCATGTTTGACATCTAACAGTTCAGTAGGTGTGTTGAACAAGAAGTGCGCTCTTGAAGACATGAAGACGAGTCTTATGTTTTCCATTCATTATAAAGTGTTATTCTTACAAAGGAGCACTGGTTATCTACGACAGGAGGAGTTGGACTTCTGTCTTGGATCTGTTGCTGCAGTAGTGCAATAGTATCAAGATTGTTTGTGGTTTCAAGCATTCTATGATAGAATACCTCTGGTGAGGGTGTAATGTCAAACAAGATGTCGTGACATTGTGCTACAGTTATAGTTCTGGGTGGACTTGACATGTTGATTTTGGTTCTGTCATTGGGTGTCAATGGATTGAATCAGAGTTGTACAAGCTTCTTGGGAGTGTCCTGAGAGTCATTGCTTGCGTCTGGGAGAATTTATTTTTCTCTGCAAATTTGAAGATCAATGGAAGCATTCAGTTGATATGTTAAAGATGTCGTGACCAAGTCTGCTAATTCTGGATTAAGGAATTGATTTAGAATAAAGAGAAGAAGATTGTGATTATCCTTTTAAACTTGTTTTGTCTGTGCTAAATGAAACAATACTGTGGGGTCTTGGTCAATGTAAAAGAAGGTCCTTGGGTCATTCTTGAGAAAATTGATAAAGTCAGGTTAGGTGTCAGAACATTGCTCAGAATCTATTTCAGATAAAGACAATCAAAGGGACGATGGTTACAAGGACATGTCAGAAAAAAATGGAAGCTTTCGAAACTAACTTAGCCAGTGGTCAATATTTCATTCATTGACTAGTCTTTTGTTTCTTCCAAGTGGGTCGTCACTGCCTATGTAGCTTGCTCAATATTTAAGGAGGCTTGTTCTGCTTGAGTTGCAAAATATCTTCCTTGTTAAGTTGATAGCAAATGGGTTTTATCCGTGTTTAGGTGAGCATAGTCTGGGTATGGGTCTGTATTAGTCATTTTTGCCAACTTTTGGCTAAAAAGGGGGAGAATGGCTAATTGCTTACTACTGTGAGTTGTATGTGGGCATTTGTGTTATGATCTGCAAAAATGTCTCAAAGTATGTTCTAACGTTCTGGGTTCTAACATCTTGGGGAGCTTGTGTTTTGTGATCAGAGTTATGAAGCAAGTTGTGTTTTGTGACCTGAGTTACATGTTCTATGTACTCTGTATCACGAGGTGAATGAGGAGGGTGACTGGAAATTATCATCTCACTCTCTTATTCATGAGGAAGGGGTCTTGAAATTATATTCTCTCACCCACATGAATGAGGAGAGGGTCTAGAAATTATCTTCTCCCTCTTCCTTGACACTTGCTTCAGGATTTCCCACTGCATGCACCATCAAACTGAAGAATGTTTTAGCCAAAATTCGTCAAAAGGGGGAGATTGAAAACTCCAATGATTTGACTAAATTTTGGTAAAACATAATGTTGAACAAGATGTCCCGGTTTGAAGATGCCGAATGAGATGTCCCATCATGAAGACTCGACATCATGACTGTCACAATAGGTTTTGTTTTTAATTCTGTTTCAAGATTCAAGGCGCGTTTGGCAGTGGATCAAGGACAGAAGATTTGAAGCCCAAGGAAGCAGAAGACTATAAAAGAAGACTTAGACCTAGGGTTGAATAACTAATCCTTATTGTAATACTTGTAAAGTAGAAAATAGGGTTTAGGGGTTTGAAAGTTGTTGGCTTTCTTGTGTTGTAAGCCTCCCTTTGTAACGGTTTGATACATTGTGGTAGACATAGATGATTATACAGATTCAGAAACCTTTAGGCAATGAATTGTATATTGTTCTTAGATAAAGCTTTGAAGCAAATACGAGTTGAGTTGTTAGTCAAGGTAGCTTGGCTGAACTTTGCATTGAAAGAGGATTCTTTCAAGTAGGATGATACAGTTATTGTGACTATAACTGTTAGATATCACAGGTTGTGATTTAGGGAGTGAGATGAACTTCTCTTATCGATTAGATGTGACTTCTAATGATAAAGTTTCCATTGGGCAGTGATAGGTAAACCAGAGGTTGTTTACATAAACTATACTACTGATAATGAATTCTTCTTCCTGGCTTGGTAGCCCCCATATGTAGGTGATTTGCACCGAACTGTGTCATCATATTCTGTGTTGTTTATCATTTTGTAATTTCCAGTTCAGTATTGATTAACATGTCGTAACAGACGTTGAAACATCTATTGTGAATCTGTTGCTGATATTCAGAATATCAGTTTGTTTATTCTGCCTTTGTTTTAAAGTTACGCAGAGAACAATGTCGTGACATGTTGTTAGAACATCTTCTATATGCTATGCCAAAATTTCAACAAACTCATCATTTGCATCCTTTCTCAACTTTGCTTCAGTCTCCAATGGTGTGATAGCTGCATTACTGTTACTCATCTTGAAGCTTTTCATGATATCTTGAGCATACTTCGTATGGTGATGAAACACTCATTGATTTGTGTCTTTAAACTCCATACGTAAGAAATATGATAAGTTCTCTGGGTCGGACATTTCAAATTCCTGCATCAGTTTCGACTTAAACCTTTCTATTTCTGCTTCATCTGCACGTGTAATTGGCAAGTCATTGATATATAAGAATATAATGAATCGACTGAGCCTGCTTGCATTGTTGACATACACTCCATGTTCTGAGACGCATTTTCAGAAACCTTCCTCAATCACGAAGCTATCTATTATATATTCCAAGCCCTTGGGGTTTTCTTCCAACCATAGACAACCTTCTTCAATCTGTACACCTTCTATTTTTTCCCTTTGATTTCGAATCCTGATGGTTGACTTATATACACCTGTTCCACTGGTCCATTATAAAATGTTGACTTTACATTTAAACGATATATCTTCCATTCTTTGTATGTTGCAATCTTCACAACAATCTTGATGGTTTCCAGCCTTTCCACAAGTTCATAGACTCCGTTGAAGTCGATACCAGATTTTTGCAAAAAAACCTCTTGCCATTAGTTTTGCCTTATGCTTGGCAATTTCACCATTTGGTCTTAGCTTCAACTTTTAGACCCATTTCACATCAATTGGCTTCTTGGTTGTCTTTTCAACAAGCTTTGAGGTCTTGTTTTTCTCGATCGCCCCGAGTTCTTCTTGCATGTCTGTCTACCAATTTGAATCATTCATGGATTAATCCAAATTAATTGGTTCTGATTCACCCATCATCACCACTTCTTCTATGAAGTCACCATCTGCATTAATTCCTTGATCTGGAAATATTTCATATCCAACTAGCCTTATCGACTTAGTTATCGTTCTAGTCGATCTTCTAACATTTTGCTCAAGTGGATCTTCATTTCGATTGGTTGTGGCTTCAATTTGTTGATCTTCTTCAAGCACTGTTTCAATTATATCTTGCTCATGTCGAAATGACCCCTAAGTTTAATTCCACCCTTTGATTTTGTCTGCCAGAACATCCCTATTGATCATTAGTTTATCATAATTTGGTGAATACAACTTATATGCATTAGTCAAATGATAATCTATGAGAACCAAGGTATGACTTTGATCATCTAGCTTCTTCCTCAATTGCTCAGGTACATGTCTGAAACACATTGAACCAAATACTATAAGATGGCTAACATTTGGCTTCAATCCTGTCCAAGCCTCATAAGTTGTCTTCTCGACTATCTTCTTGGTTGGACATCTGTTTAGAATATATTCTGATGTTGAAGCTGCTTCACCCAAAAATCTATTTGGAACTTTTTAGTTTTCAACATACTTCTGGTCATGTTCAATATACTTATATTTCTTCTCTCAGCTATACCATTATAATGAGGTGTATAAGGTGAAATCACCTCATTCTCTATACCTTCCTCATTGCAAAATATTGCAAATTCTTTAGAGGTGTATTCACCTCCATTACCAGTTCTCAATTTCTCTAACTTGCATCCACTTTGTTTCTCGAGATGCAACTTAAACTTCTTGAACTGTGTGAATACCTCACTCTTTCTTTCAATAAGGTAAATAAACATATATCTGGTGAACTCATATATGAATGTTAGAAAATAGCAATTACCTCTATTCGACCTTACCTCAAAAGGTGCACACACATCAGAGTGAACAAGCTCCGGCTTTTCTCTCGACTCTATGCACAAGTCATGTTTGAATGTTTACCTAGCCTGCTTTTCTTTGCAACATTCCTCACACACTTAACTTAGTTCCTTCACTTGAGTTAATCTATACATCATCTTTTTTCTAGTTGAGCATGCCTAGACCTCTAAAGTTTAGGTGTTCATACTTATGATGCCATAGCCAGTTTTTGTATTCAGTAACAGTCGAAGTGAGACATTGATGATCAACCATGTTGATCACTACTTTGAAGGTTTTATTGTCTGCTAATGGTGCTTTTAGAGTCATCCTTCATTCACCATTATACGCCTTCATCATATTTTCTTCCAACTTAATGTTATACCCTTTGGCAAGTAATTAACCTATGATTATCAAATTACTTGTCATCAAAGGTACATACAACAAGTCAGTAATACTGGCCCTCTTGCCATCTTTTCTTACCACAACTGTAACACCCTAAACCCGAGACCATTGACTTACGAAAATAAAACATATAATTTCACACAACATCGGAGTTACACATTCACAACATGCACCTTTCTCCAAATTAAACATATATTAAATAGCAGTGGAACATCAAAACTCCAAATAAACATTTATTATGTCTTAACATAAGTACTTAATAAAATAATTCAACCATCTCGATAAACATATCATGTAACAAAGCGAACCGTCCAAGTGTTACAAATCAAAGCTCAACGAAGACTAAATGACTAAAAAAATGGTAAATAAATGAAGAGGCCTCAACGCCATCCTCCAGCTCAAACAACGACTACTCCCCTACCTGATTATTTGTACCCCAAGAGAGTACAGAACACCACAAAAAGAAAATAGGGGGTGAGAATACGCTTAAAATATGCTAACAGTGCAATAGTAATAAAGGGCAGTACACACAAACATCAACGCGGTCATGTCATTCACAACTCTCACCAATCATCATCATATTTATAAAACAATCACAATCATTACCAAATCATAAGTACAAATGTATATGTAATGTACCCATCTCCTCATCACCAAATACACGTGGTACACACTTACTCACCAATTGGATGTTAGAGTTATATTACTGAGCAATCACATCACCAATATTTAGACATCAGAGTTATATTATTGATTTATTCCCATCACCAATCAACACCAATCCCTATCTCCGATATATATGATGCATGATAATGCAGCAACACACCAATGTAATCAACATTCACATGTTCCCCCTTCGAACCACATACTCGCCAATAAGGCCACCATCTCAACATGAATAATCATGATTTATAATTACGACTCACCAATGCATAATCTTACAAGTATTCAAAAACACATACTTATACATCCATAAAGTATTCACACAACTCATAAAACATATCAATTTTTTTATTCACTTTCTCATCAATCATCATTAAACAGTGCCAAACAATGTTAATCGATACCTAACAGTACTAAACATTCGCCAAAATAGAACTCTGTCAAAAAAATGATTCAAAAATAGCCAACATTACGCTGTCATCCTCATTAAGTGCAACCATTGCGCACTAAACGCGGATTCGCTAGGCGGCATCTTCTTGTGCTAAGCGCAAATTTGCTGGGCGGTGTATTCTTGCATTAAGCGAAGATTCACTGGGTCTTCGGAAAGTGTGGATGCTTAGACATTAAAACTAGAAAGCACAAATTCCATTATTAGAGCCCTATCAAAGCTCTGATTTTGATCCGCAATCGCCCAAATCGAACAGAAAATAACATATACATATCATACCATGATTAATACATCATTTATTCACTAATTAAACACCTAATCCACCCATTTATCGTGAATCTAAGATTATGTTCATAATACCAATAACACATCAACAATAACACCATTTAGATTCATATCATCACATCATGTATACTTTTCAGCACAAAACAGAACACAAATTTCATATATTTCATAAGAATCGTAACAGATCTTACACAACTTTTTTTCCAAAAACAGATAAGCGTCAACAATGGTGGGAAAGATGAGAAAACCTAGAGGAATGTGAAGATCCCTCTCTACCCTTCATGCATTTGAGACCGATATTAGAGTAATTCCCCTTACCTTAATTCTCCAGCAACAATTCAAGGTTTGGTTATGGCTTTTTTCCTTCCTAGAGCTCTCTCTAGGGTTCCTTGCCTATTTCTCCTTTTTCCAACTTTTCATGTATCTGACAAAAACTCTCTACTCCCCTCACTTAATTATTTATTTAACCTAATAATTCCAATTATTTTATTTAATTCATAGGTCTCCCTCAACATTTGGTGACTCACACCTTAGCCTACAAACTTCAATAAAATTCTATTTTCTCCCTCACATCTTAGTATTTCTCATTTTTCTATTATTTTAATTAAACAAAAATTCATATTAAATCCCACAATTATCAAAAAAGTCACACAAAACATTTTATCCTAAAAAAATAAATAAATAAAAAGGCATTAAAAAATCCATTAAATAAGTTAATAGAAAATTTGGGGTGTTACAACAACTATGATTCCCTTTCCACTTGATAAGACATACCTACCATTTGCAAACCTGGTCACTTTCTTGACTGATTCATCTAACTTGGTGAGCCAGTTCTTATTAGAAGTTATGTGGTTACTACATCCTGAACCTATATACCACATATTGGTTTGTTCATAATTCGATTGTGTATTTTCCATGAGTAACATATCATTAGAGTCACTTCTTCTAGCATGTGCACATTGCACTTTGTCATTATCTTTTGCTCTTGATTCCTCATTTCTTTGACATCTCGAGCATAATGACCAAATCCTTGACAGTTGTAGCACTACACCTCCTTCATGTCAACTTTCTTCCTTAAATACTTGTTGCCCATGACTTTCATGGTTGAATTAGAGTGATTATTTGACTTCTTGTTTGACTTCTCATCATTTGTAAGATTCTTTCTCGGTTTCACCTTTTATTTTCCAGGCTTCTTGATGAATCTTGCTTGCAATTCCTGTTCAGCCACCTTCTCCCTTTTTAAGTTTCTATGCTTTAACCTTATCTCATGAGCCTCTAATGAAGCTTGAATTTCTTCTAACTTCATCTCATCTAGGTTCTTGGAATCTTCAATTGACACTACAATATAATCAAAATTTGCAGTCACAGATATTAACACTTTCTCAATCTTCTGCAGATCATTGATCGATTTACCACACACCTTCCTCTAGTTCTTGAGTACACTAATCTTGAGAAGAAATCAACAACCAATTCATCTTCTTTCATATGTGTTATCTCAAACTACTTTCTCAACATTTTCAACTTTACCCTCTTTAGTTTTTCATCTCTGATGTACAAGTTCTTTAACTTATACCATGCTCATTTAGACGTTTCTTCTTAAATGATCTTCTCGAATGCGTTAGGATCCACACATTGACGAATCAAGAACATATATTTTCCATCTTTCTTTCTTTGTTCCTTATTTGTAGCCTTCTGAGCATCATTTGCATTCGCTTCCAATGCAGGTACTCAATCATTCACAATTCTAGTGACATCTTGAAATCTGAAGATGACTTTCATTTGCGCAATTGACCTCTCGTAGTTCTTGTCTTTGAATACAGGTAGATTCGCTGGAATTACATTGAAGTTGTGTTACCGTTATAGATTCTCTCTGAATCACAACCAGGCTCGTTCATACCAATTTGTTGGAACAATTAGGGTTTTCAAGAAGAATGAAGAAGAGAGAGAGAGAGAGAGAGAGAGATAGAAGAGAGAAACTATATGTGAATATAGAATTTTATTAAAATGAAGTCGATGCATACTATAATCTACAACATTGCTTATATATATAGGCAACCAAAAACATACAAGCTTAAAAGTTGCAGCGTTCGACTCAGTCGAATGCATGCTTACACAATTTGGAAACTACATGTTACATTCAACACTATCGAATACAACTAACTTCTACTAGACTCAATACTTCGACGAGGTTGAACACACAGATGTCGAATATAGTATTTTTCTACAAAATAATGAATTACATATTCTAACATATCTGTGAGTAGACATAAGTTTATTGTAGTTAGTTTTGTTAACAATAGTCATTGGGTTCAGTTGAAGTTGAAACTTAATTGTCCATTGTCTCTTTAAGCTGACAGTTGGAGACATAACTATAGTGAAGGTGCGAGAGCATGTGAAACAACATATGTAGGACGTATAAGGCACCCAGTAGGATTTATTAAGTCTACATGATTTGTTTTGTATTCATATTGTTAATATTGTAGTATATTATCCATTATATGTATCTATTTTATCGAGTTAATTGTGACTGTACATATACTGTTGATACGATATGTTAATATCATCTTATTATTTTGTTAAAAATGTCAAAATTTGGTTTAGAAAACAAAAATATATAAAAAAAATCGTTGTCTATTGGATTTTTTAAAAAAAAATTGAAAAATTTGATATCTACCTATTTTTAAAAAAATTGGTATTTTTGAAAAATTCGGTATAAATACATTAAATATTTGAAAGATTTGGTATTTCTTCATACAGTCTCCAGTCTCCAGAAAACAATGCATTAAATATATATAGATGTATTTTTTCCAAATATATATATATTTTATTTTAACATATTCTTTTTATAGATGTGTTCTAATGTGTTATAGAAGTTAAAGTATTTAATTAAGATTTATTTTTATGTTCATGTATAATTATTAAATAATTCATTTTATAAATTTTAGTTTGCTGAAAATAAAGATTTTTTTTTTAAAAGGTGAAATATTGTATATTTCAAAAAATGCTCATTAGAATATATTTTTAAATTTTTTGGTTTATTTGACAATCTTATTTTATCTCATTCATAGAAATAATTTCTATATTTTAAATTCAAATAGTTTTAACATTTTTCTCACATTTTAAAATTGATGTTATGTCTATTTTTTAATGACATTTAATTTATATATTTTATATTTAAAATTCTTTGAATTTTGATAAACTTCATTCTCATAATTTTTTAATGTATAATTTAAAGTTTTTATCCTTAAAGTTATACAAAGATTATTATATGTTGATTTGTAATGTTTTACAAATGATATATGGTTAAAAAGTAAATACATAATCGATTTTAAGCAAAAAATAAGAGTCCGAGAACAAAATTATTTGAATTTTAAATAAAAAACTAATTTAATGAATGAGGTAAAAAAAATAGGAGACAACATTATAATTAAATATTTTGAATATTTTTTTATTGAATTGTTTTTGCTCCCACGGAATATTTTTTTAGTAAAATTTTCCTTTTACTAATACTATTCGAAAATTTAATTGACGTGCACACAATGGCAGATTGAGAAATTCTATTCCGTGGGAGCAAAAACGATTCAATAAAAAAATATTCAAAGTATTTAATTATAATGTTGTCTCCTATTTTTTTTACCTCATTCATTAAATTAATTTTTTATTTAAAATTCAAATAATTTTGTTCTCGGTCTCTTATTTTTACTTAAAATCGATTATTCAATTTTTAACCATATATCATTTGTAAAACATTACAAATCAACATATAATAATCTTTGTATAACTTTAAAAATAAAAACTATAAATTATACATTAAGAAATTATGATAATGAAGTTTATCAACATTCAAAGAATTTTAAATATAAAATAAATAAATGAAATGTCATTAAAAAATAGACATAACATCAATTTTAAAATGTGAGAAAAATGTCAAAACTATTTGAATTTAAAATATAGAAATTATTTTTATGAATGAGATAAAATAAAATTGTCAAATAAACCAAAAAATTTTTAAAAAATATTCTAATGAGCATTTTTATTAAATATACAATATTTCACCTTTTTATAAAAAAATTCTTTATTTTCAGCATACTAAAATTTATAAAATGAATTATTCAATAATTATACGTGAATATAAAAATAAATCTTAATTAAATACTTTAACTTCTACAACACATTAGAACACATCTATAAAAAGAATATGTTAAAATAAAAAATATATATATTTGGAAATAATTTTTTAATATTTGACAAAATCAATTTATTAGAAAGTACACCCTCCGTCCCAAAATGAAAGTCTTTTAAGGTTATTGTACATAGATTAAGAAAAGTAATGATTGAAGAATTAAATGTAATAATTTTACAAAAATGTCCTTAGTTACTATTGGTTGTCATAAAGGTGTAATGTGATATGATATCTTGAAAGTTGTGTAGATAATATTTATTAGGGGTAAAATTGGTAAAAATCAATTATTATTATCTTGAAAACATAAAAAGACTCTTATTTTGGGACAAAATTTTTGTGCTAAAAAGACTCTTATTTTGGGACAGAGGGAGTATATAATACTTGTCATGTTTGTTGAGAATATTAATTAATAATGTTTAAAGATAAATTTATATATTAAATTCCGAATCAAATGATTAAATCGGGAAAATTTTACACTTATTTATATAAGGATATTTTGGTAAAAAAAAATATAAGGTAGGGGTAGAGGAATAAATGATGGGGTATGAGGTAAAATTTTCGAGTGGCGGTTGCCATATAAAAATCTCCAAATCTAGCCTGAGGAAAACAGCTGGGCCAGGCCCATCAATGTTTGCATTCCTTCCTTCTCCTTTTTCGGCAGTAACGCGTGCTACTGTTAAGCAACTTCAACTGCACTCTGATTATGTATCGAAATTCCCAATTTACCCCTTGAAACAAAGACTACACTATCTATGTAGTTGTAGAAGAAACAATAGTAGATTTTTTGAATCAAATCAAAATTCAGAGAAAAAGTAACCACTCCTGTGATCATAAATCTCGAGTTCACCGGAGACCGCAAACAGAGTGAACTGAAGTACTCGTTTTCCGGTAACTGCAGATCCACACGCCCTCGCAGCCAGTGAGTTCCCTATTCAATATATTATATTCTCTTCCCCTTATTCTTTTGAATTTACAATTGTGCGGTTTCTCTGTTGTTGCATCTTCTTCAATCTTGTTCATATTATTTACGTCAGTGTCGATCGAGGAGCTGAAATCTGCTATGAATGAACACGTTGATCTTATGTCAGATCTTGTTCAGAAGATCTCTTCCGAACTTCGTACCAATCTTCGTCCTGCTTACGATAACTTCTTGGGTTTCTTTCATGCTATTGATTGGAAGGTACTCCTTTTCCTCCAATTTCACCAACCTTTTCTTTTGTTTCTCTATATTTCCGTAATTTTTCAGTGATTAGTTAATTATTATTGAATTGAATTGAATTGGATGTTTTCAATTATTTATTGTTTAATTTATTTTATTTTGGCTAGTTAGAGATTAAATGAGAATGTTAAGTTGAATGTGTGGTAAGACTAGACAAACATCAGATTTAAAATGATAATATTAGAGTGCTGAGAGTATCACCTATAGTAGAAAAGATGATGGAAAATAGACTTTGATTTAGACATGTAAAGAAAAGATCTGTAAATTCTATTGTAAGGAGAGTAAATCTGACGGTGAAGAGTCAAACAACTAGAGATAGAGAAAGACTAGAAAAACGGTAAAAGAAACTATTGTAAAAGATATCAAGATTAACTATTGGATAGGAGCATTATGGCAGAATTTGATCCATTTAGACGATCCTCCTTAATGAGATAAGACTCGGTTGTTGTTAGTAATTAAATGATCCAAGCTTGAAGTGCAGAAACTGCTGTCATGTTTTGTGCTTGTAATGCCATTATACTTTTAATTGGTTATCACTTATCAGCAACATAATATCCATGAGTTGTATCCCAGTTCCATACTAAATGGAACTCAATTGATACGAATGTCCGGTGTTTATCTTCTAGGACATAAATCTTATCTTGAATCCTAAAATGAATCACTATAAAAAATTACTGTAGTCAACCACCTTTTTTTTTTGTCAACTTTGTATAACTAATCACTTTTCTTTTGTCATTAGATATGTCTGGAATCTTGAATTATTTTGAGGTTTGTTTATGATACATGAACTTATAACTTTGTTATTTCACTTGTGTTTTTACTTAAAAGTGTCATTTGATAAGCAATGTAACTTAAGATTCATGATAAGATTTGATATGCGTTTTGGAGAAAAGGTCTTCAAATTCATGATTTGAATTTCGATTTGACAACCTTGGTACCATTTTCTTGGATATTGTTTTCTGATAATGGAGATAGGAGGAGAAAGTTTTCTTTTGTGGATAATATAATTTGACTTGTGGAATGAGCCTATGTAGATGATATTGTGAGATTTTTCACTAAAAAATTCAAAAGAAAAGGTGTTTCGATGCATTATTTTTTGGTTGTCAATTGGGTGTTATCACTAAGGCTTTCTTGCCATAAGAATGCTCAATTGTCTCAAGGATTTTAACCTTAATAATGTTGCTACAGAAGAAACCTATTCTACCATGCTATCATAGCATAGTTCATCAAAATGTGATTGACATTTTTTTTGTCAGTTCAATGTCTTGTGATCAACGGAAGAGACTTTATGTTTGTTTTCTTTATATGGATATCACTTATGGACAGAGAAAGTGGTTTTATGGACTTTCACTTTTGGTGTTTTCTGAACTTGCTGGTTATTTGAACACTGCGTCCTTTCTAATATTGCCATAATTTTTTGGTTTCAGGAACCCTGGCTACTGGGATTGTTATCATTCTATGTTGTATTGCTGCTTGTAACTATTATCTCTAGGAAGAATACCAACTTTCAAATGTGCTTATTCCTCATGATGTGTACGTAGCATTCCTTTTTTATTTTATTGAATGACTTTTTTTTTTTATATAATAAGCTATAAAAGCTAAATTAAACTACTCTTTCACTTTTGATGTACTTCAATTCACTCCTGTTTGAAGTTGTTGCCTTCCCTGTTAATCAACTTACTGCCTTGCCTTTTATTTTGTTCCTTGGGTGAAATGCTGAGTGGCGATAATGTGAAATTGGAAAAAAAATTATGTATTCTATTCTGTGAGGTTTCCAGCTTTATATGCACACAAATCCATTTATCCTATCATACCTTGATGGTTGCAAACATACCCAAAATTATCAAAAGAGTGAGTATGTGGTCATGCCAACTCATTGAAATTACATCTTTTTGCATAGTGACCTATGAAGCACAAACTCTGCCACAGACACCGGGACATGACACGACACAGACACCGCTAATTTCAAAAACAAAGGACATCGACACCACTATATATGTGATAGTATTTGAGCTTCATATATCCATCTATTATTAATAGAGCTAACATATTTTAATTAAATTAATGTCTTTAATTCATTATTGAGAACATTATTTCAATACATGTTTAACCCTTTTAGGTTTGTGAGATTTGTCCAAAAAGTGTATAAAGGTGAGCTTAAGCAAAGAAAAAAAACATTTTTTTTGAAACACTTGTCTTAATTGTCCGACACGTGTGGTAAGAGTGATATATGGGTGTCGGTCAGTGATTCAAATGATGTCAAAGCAAAGGAAAAACTATTTTTTAGGGACGCTTGTCCGAATTTTCCGACACTTGTATGACTTTTCTGATATATGTCGTACGGGTGTCGTACAAGTGTGGTACACCGCGACACGCCTACTCCTAGAGGTGTTCGTGCTTCATAGATAGTGATGCACTTAGCATTTAGACGTTTGCAAATTTCTCTAATTTATTTATATCAATATTTCTTCTATAATGAGAATTTTCATGATATGATGTTATCCCCTGATCAGGCAATGAAGATACAAAATATCTAGTTAGTTCAATAGCTAGTTAGAGGAGAGATGATAGGATATAAATAATAGGGAAGAATATAGGGTTTTGGTTTTTGAGTTGAAATTTGAATACCTAGGAGGGTGTTGAGAAGATATACACATTTCCATTGTGCATTCTCGTGTCTCTACTCAAATCTAAACTTGTATCAGGCTGATATGATTAATCATTTTCCATTCACATGTTTTTAATGCTTTATTACTAATAAGCATATTACATCCCAAAGATATAATTAATAGGGGAGAATAGATGGTTTTGGGTTTCAGAGTGGAACTTCAAATACCTGGTTTAGAGAAGATATACACATTTTGATTGTGCATTCTTGTTTCTTGAGTCTAAACTTGTATCAGAGTGATATGTATAATCATTTTCCATGCACATTTTTTGTGTTTACATCTCTTAATCCTTCTGTTTCTTTCATATTTTTGAAGTTCTTTTATCTCTGTTGAACCAATAATGTAGATTTTCTTTCTTGAAAATTGTTTTGATGCAGTGGCTGGTGTATATCTTGCTGAGAGACTTAATAGTTTTCTGGGGGGAAACTGGAAAAGCTTCTCAAGTCAAAACTATTTTGATCCAAGTGGAGTATTCATGTCAGTTCTTTGGTCTGGACCTCTCCTTGCATTTGCTATGATAATCTTGGTTAGTATTTTTCCTTATGACACAACAATTTTATAATGGTTTTTTCATATTGAATATCGACTTTATGTATCTTGTCTCTTTCTGCAGATCAATACGCTCTTTTCCTTATGTTACTTGATTGTTAAGTGGAAAAGAGCTGAACTAAGACATCGTGCAAGGGCTGCTCGTAGTAAACAGGAATAGTTGATCTGTAGTAGGATTTTGATGGATTAATCTGTAGTAGGATTTTGATGTGGATTAAGCCTGTTTGGAGCTTCAGCTTTTTCACATTTTTTTGCCGTGGTATGTTACGCAGAGGTAAGTTTACTTTGCCAAAAGCGCAACCAAACTCATACTAAATGTAGTGGGATTTTATGGATTCAACTGTGAAGGAATTCGTGTCAATGAGGTGATGTAATCACATGGTCATATAAATGAGTTGTCTTTCTTTTTTTCCTCTTAAACAAGGAACTTTGTTATTTGAACATCAAAATACACAGTATAGTGTTAAACTCTATCTTTTATTTTTTATATTCTACAACTTTAATAGTAATGTATTTAAAAAATATGCACCAAAAGCGAATGACACCAAATTTGATAGCAGAACTTTGATGTCAAAATATCAATTATTAAACGAAGTTGATTGCTAGTTACTCCTATTCCCTTGTGTATATTAAAGTGAATTACATCCTTCACCATTTCAATTATGTAACACCGTCAAAATTAAGGTAGACTTGTATATGGTTTTTGGCAAAAAAAAAAAAGTTTTTATTTGACTTGTCTATAAGTATGGGTAGATATTATTACTAGGGGTTCATTTGACTTGTGTATAAACATGGATCCCAATCAAATGGTCCATTAGGGACCAATATATTTTTACCATTAGATTTATAGACATGGATCCCAATCAAATGGTCCATTTGGGACCATTATATTTTAACCATTAGATTTAAAAGAAAATACTATTTTTATTTTTATTTTGAAAAACAAAATGAAAATTAATCAAATTTGGCATGAATGGCATAATTGTAACGCCCATATATAAATACATACATCAAAGCATATATTATACATGAATTCCACGTTTGGTACTGAAATATCAATAAGTCCCTAGTAAACACATTATACATATACATGCCCAAAATACCTAATACAAAAAAACTATGGCATAAATATATATACAAGATGTTCCAAAGATAGATACTAAGAACTAGATTGACAACGATCTCAAAAAACTCCACACCGGAAGCTACGCCATCAGACAAGTAAGGATAATCACACGGCCTTATCCTTACCCTTTGCGGAACCTGAAGTACCTGAAATATTCAACAATAGTGGGGTGAGATACATCAAATCTCAGTGAGTTCTCTATCTTATGGATTCTCTCGGATCTACAAGGTTCTAACCAAATCCTAACTCAAGTCCAAGGGAAAGGAAAGGACTTCGAGTTCACAAAATCTCACACTAGAAAACCAATCGTACAATTCACAAACGACAACTAGTTAAGGAATCTTCTCTCCGGCCAGCCTATACAAGGCACTACAACACGGGCCACGGATCCTTAACGTAGATAACTTCTCCCCGGCCAGCCCACACACGGAGCACTTCAACACGGGTCACGGTTATCTACAAATGGTACTTCTCCCCGGCCAGCCCACATAAGGAGCACTACAACACGGGTCACGGTACCATCCACTAAGTAACTTCTCCCCGGCCAGCCCACACACGGAGCACTTCAACACGGGTCACGGTTACTTAATAAATACTTCTCCTCGGCCATCCCGCACATGGGGATTAAACACGGGTCACGGTATTTATTAAGGAACAAACCACAAACCGAAGGAAATACGGTCCTCCACTAACAACTACTTAACAAAGATACTCTTCAAGTATCGATGTAAGCAATGCCGCACAATTCTCTAAGTCATTCTAGTGTACTAAGGTTTCCTTACAAAATTCACATTTTGAAGCTTTTAGATTTTCAAAAGTTCCGTTTTACATAAATCACGAAATCCCGATATTTTAACATAATCGAAATAAATTCAGCTCATAATCATTATTTTCACTTTCCATAGCCTAGAACACATTCATAGCTTCACATTGATATAAAGAACGTCTAAAACGGATAACCGAGTAAAAAGTTACGGATTTTTGAAGAAAAGAAATTATTGAGAAACAACCAGATTCGCCTGGCGACTCAGGATTTCGCCTGGCGAATCCCTCTTCGCCAGCGATTCGCCAGGCGAAATCCTGAGCGAAACACAATTTTAGAAAAACCCAAGAGTTCCAATAGCTAACACATTTCTGTCTCCCCATTTTCGCCTGGCGACTTAGGATTTCGCCTAGCGAATCCCTCTTCGCCACCACTTCGCCTGACGAACCAATGGCGAGACCTAATTCGCCTGGCGAATTCCCAATTCGCCTGGCGAATCGCATCAGAACCAGAATTTTTCTGCTGCGGGTTACATGGTTCCAAACCCCAAAATCTCACTTTTTCCAACCTAAACCATTGTCAAACAATCAAAGCAAGTGTCAACAATGTTCATATGCATATTTCGATTATACTACGCAATTTATATCGATTTTCAACCGTTAGATTCATTGATGTTGCAAAAAAAACTCATTTTCTCAAAAATCTAACCTAACTCTAGAACTCTTAAAATTTCTACACTAAAGTCTCTATCTAGAACCCACCTGGATTAGAAGATGATGATGAAGAAGATGAGATGAAAAGATGAAGATATGAGATGATGATTCTTGTTCCTGAGCTCTTTGGAGATTTTCTCTTATTTCCTTTCCTTTTCGTTCTCTTCACTTTCTCTTGCTCCAAATGTTTCTAACTTTGGAAAAATGAGAGAAAAGAATTGATATAGAGAAAATACTCAAAATTAGTAACACTACTAAATGTCCAAATTAGCTCAAATGCACAAATTAATAAAACCTTAGAGTTAGATAATATTAATCTGATCAGCTATGAATTCATCAGTTGCTCTAATTATCTTATCAGATAAATACTCAGAGCACACTGGATCTCAACTGGTCTCAACTAATATTATCCAGAGCGTTTATAAAATACGGGGTATTACATCCTCCCCTCCTTAAATAGAAATTCGTCCTCGAATTTAAAAGATTACCTGAACATATGAAGGTAAGCATCCCGCATTTCCGATTCTAGTTCCCAAGTAGCATCACCCGGATGCGTCACATCCCATTGCACCTTAACAAGAGGAATGTCTTTGTTCCTTAATACCTTTGTTTCTCTTCCCACAATACGACTCGGTTGAGGTTCAAAAGTCAAGTCTGCTTCTATTTCCACTGATTTCGGTAGAATTGGCTGAAGAGGGTCAGGAATAAACTTTCAGAGCTGAGATACATGAAAGACGTCATGCATCTCTGACAGAGAGTGTGGTAAGGCTAATCTGTAAGCGACTTCACCGATCCTTTCTAAGATCTGATACAGTCCCACGTATCTCGGACCTAACTTGCGTGACTTAAATGGTCCCTTCAATCTCAATCTCGGAGTAACTTTCCGAAACACATGGTCACCTTCCTCAAATTCTAAAGGCCTCCTACGATTGTCCGCATAACTCTTTTGACGATCTTGTGCTTGTTTAACTTTCTCACGGATCATTCAAATCTTTTCCGTAGTCTCTTGAATAATTTCGGGTCCCAAAATTCTATCTTCACCAACTTCCGCCCAACACAAAGGTGTTCTAGACTTTCTTCCATACAATGCTTCATAAGGGGCCATACCGATGCTCGCATGGTAGCTATTGTTATAAGAAAACTCGATCAACGGTAGAAGTTCCTTCTAATTTCCTCTACTTTCTAGCACACAAGCTCTTAACACATCTTCCATCGTTTGTATTGTTCGCTCAGTATGACCATCCGTCTGAGGATGATTCGACGTGCTCAAACGCAACCTCGTACCCATAGCTTGTTGAAAAGCCTTCCAAAACCTTGAAGTAAACTTTGGATCTCTATCGGACACAATATTAGAGGGAACACCATGCAATCTCACAATTTCAGAAATAAACAACCTTGCAAGATGACTTACCTTGTAAGTAGTTTTCACGGCTAAGAAATGCGCAGATTTCGTTAATACGGGGTAAATCTAAATAGAATCATAACCACCTTGCGTACGGGGTAAACCTACTGCAAAATCCATAGAAATACTATCCCACTTCCAAACTGGGATCTCTAAAGGTTGCAATAGACCGCCCGGTCTTTGGTGTTCAATCTTCACCTGTTGGCACACTGCACATTCTGACACATACACCGCAATATCCTTTTTCATTCCGGACCACCTATAATCTTTCTTTAAGTCCTGATACATCTTCGAAGAACCAGGATGTATCGTAAAAGTACCTTTATGAGCTTCATCTAAAATCTTTCTTTTTAACACCTCGTCATTCGAAACACAAATCCTTTGGTTAAACAGGATAATCCCATCCGCTGCTCGTGTAAAACCCGGTTGAAGTAACATCTTTTGAAACTTCTCCTCTAAAATTTGTTCTTGTTGAATCTCCTCTCTTAGAGTAGAACTGACATTCAAATTTCCCATAATTACTCCATTCGGAGTCCACACAAATTGAAGATTAAGATCTCTAAATTTTTCCAACAAAGCATACTCTAAAATCATCAATTCGGCACTATGAACCATTTTCTGACTTAATGCATCTGCTACTTTATTTGCTTTTCCTGGATGATATTTTAATTCTAAGTCATAATCCTTTAAGTACTCCATCCACCTTCTTTGTCGCATATTCAACTCCTTTTGGTCAAATAAATACTTCAAACTTTTATGGTCATTGAACATTTCAAAACGCACACCATACAAATAATGGCGCCACACCTTCAGTGCAAACACAACTGCTGCTAGTTCCAAATCGTGAGTTGGATAATTCTTCTCGTGAACTTTCAATTGTCGGGAAGCATAAGCTAACACTTGACCACCTTGCATCAGAACACCTCCTAATCCCATCTTAGAAGCATCACAAAATACTTCATAAGAGTTGTTAGGATCAGGAATGATTAACACAGGAGCCGTCGTCAAACTTTCCTTCAATTTCATAAAACTTTGCTCACAACCTGAATCCCACTCATAAGCACAATCTTTTCGAGTAAGTTTTGTCATTGGTAAGGCCAATTTTGATGAACCTTCTATAGTAACCTGCTAATCCCAAGAAACTTCGAACTTACGAAGCATTCCTTAGCCTCTCCCAATTAATCACTGCTTCTACCTTCGACGGATCCACTGCCACACCACCTTGAGATATAACATGACCAAGAAAATTAACTTCCGACATCCAAAACTCACACTTGCTTAACTTAGCAAAAAGTTGCTTCTCCTGCAATACCGATAAGACAATTCTCAGATGTTCTCCGTGCTCTTGTGGAGTACGAGAATAAATAAGAATGTCGTCAATAAAGATTACGACAAATTGGTCCAAGTAAGCTTGAAATATACGGTTCATGTAATCCATAAAAATAGCTGGAGCATTAGTCACACCAAAAGCCATCACTAAGAATTCGTAATGCCCGTAACAAGTTCTAAATGCAGTCTTAGGCACATCAGAACTCTTCACTCGGATCTGATGATAACCCGACCGTAAATCAATCTTCGAGAACACACAGGCTCCCTTCAATTGATCCAACAGGTCGTCTATCTTCGGTAAGGGGTACTTGTTCTTAATGGTGACTTTGTTCAACTTACGATAATCAATACATAACTGCATTCCACCATCTTTCTTCTTTACCAACAAAACTGGAGCTCCCCACGGTGAAACGCTAGGTCTAACAAAATGCTTAGCCATCAAGTCCTCCAATTGGTCCTTTAGTTCTCTTAATTCAAGCGGTGTCATCCGATAAGGAGAAATGGATATAGGAGTCGTTCCCGGTACCAGATCAATAGAGAACTTAACTTCTCTCTCCGGAGGAAGAAAAGTAACGTCCTCAGGAAAAACTTCGGGAAACTCACAAACTATAGGAATACTCAGTACTTGCTGGTCACTACTCCCCTCCTTAGTAAGAACCAGTAACACAAATTTATCCTTCTCAAACAAGAAATTTATCATTCCCACCGTACCTTCTAAAATAGTTGTTAACACATCCTTCGGGGTAGCCTCGGCAGATGGAATGATGATTAGCTTTTCCTCACACCCAATAAACACCGAATTAGCAGAAAGCCAATCCATCCCCAAAATGACATCAACTTTCTTAAGCGGTAAACAGATAAGGTCAATCTGAAAAACTCTACCATTCACAGACAAAACACAGTTTTCACACATAAACGGTGTCTCAACCATTTCATCCATGGCGGTAGTAACCACCATAGGAGGAGACAAAGGAATAGCTTGCAACCCAAGTCTCTTCACACATCGCATTGACACAAAAGAATGTGTTGCCCCACAATCAAATAAAACAAAACAAGGATGTCCATTTACGAAACACATACCCGCAATCAAAGAGTTGTCACTTTTCGTCTTCCTTGCATCCAAAGTATAAACTCGTCTGGTATTCCTTCCTTGCACTTGGTTTCTATTCTGGGTACAATCTCTTGCCACATGTCCTATTCCATTACAAATATAACACCTGAAACTCCCATCGACACACTTCCCAAAATGACGTTTGTTGCACACCCTACATAAAGGAATAACGTTAGGTCTAGCAACCTGTTTCCCTTTGAAAGTTTGTGACCTAGGCCCAAATTGCTGACTTAGTCTCCCACGATCACCTTGATTCACCCTACTTGCAACACCTTCAGCTTGGAGTTTCTTCAAACTATTCTCCGCCACATAGCATTGCCTTAGAACTTCTGCATAAGTAACGAACTCCCTCTGAGATACACTATGTGAAATTTCAGCTTTTAGTCCAAACAGAAACTGATATATTCTCCACCGTTCATCCGGAGCATACATAGCCTACCTAGAATAAGCAGCATGTCCTCAAACTTTTCAGCATAACTGGCCACAGTCATACTACCCTGTCTTAACTGTTGAAATTCAAACTCTTTCTGAGTCCTCAAGGAACTAGGAAAATATTTCTCCATGAAAATTCTCTTGAATTGTTCCCAGACCTTGGGCACACCCTGAATAGTCATAAGAGCCGACGCACTCTCCCACCACCTCATGGCAGGACCCTTCAACGAATGCGAAGCAAAAACCACCTTATTCTCTTCACTACAATGCACAATCAAGAAAATCCTTTCCATACCCGCTATCCATTCGCGAGCCTTTACAGGGTCTAATCCGCCATGAAATTCCGGAGGATTCATGCGGAAGAAATCCTGGAAAGTCTCACCTAAAGCTTTCGAAACAACCACCTGAGGATGCAAACCTCCATTCATTTGTTGTACCATTTGCTGCATAAACTGATTCTGTTGCTGATGCATCTGTTGCATAAACTGATACAAAGGAGTATTCCCATCGCCACCTAGCGGATTCGTCCCAGCTAGAGTAGTGTGGGGTCTACCACGATTGCTTCTGCGTCCGTTAGCCATGTTCCTAAAGGTCATACACATAGGATTAAGTTGATCAGGCTCAATACCATAAATATAACACTTAAGACCAATGGCGACACAACGCATATAAAACAGAAAGAAAAACTTATTCTATTTCATGGCTAGGTCGAGCATACGACCTGCTCTGATACCAACTGTAACGCCCATATATAAATACATACATCAAAGCATATATTATACATGAATTTCACGCTTGGTACTGAAATATCAATAAGTCTCTAGTAAACACATTATACATATACATGCCCAAAATACCTAATACAAAAAAACTATGGCATAAATATATATACAAGATGTTCCAAAGATAAATACTAAAAACTAGATCGACAACGATCTTAAAAAACTCCACAACGGAAGCTACCCCATCAGACAAGTAAGGATAATCACACGGCCTTATCCTTACCCTTTGCGGAACCTGAAGTACCTGAAATATTCAACAATAGTGGGGTGAGATACATCAAATCTTAGTGAGTTCTCTATCTTATGGATTCTCTCGGATCTACAAGGTTCTAACCAAATCCTAACTCAAGTCCAAGGGAAAGGAAAGGACTTTGAGTTCACAAAATCTCACACTAGAGAACCAATCGTACAATTCACAAATGACAACTAGTTAAGGAATCTTCTCCCCGGCCAGCCTATACAAGGCACTACAACACGGGTCACGGATCCTTAACGTAGATAACTTCTCCCCGGCCAGCCCACATACGGAGCACTTCAACACGGGTCACGGTTATCTACAAATGGTACTTCTCCCCGGCCAGCCCACACAAGGAGCACTACAACACGGGTCATAGCACCATCCACTAAGTAACTTCTCCCCGGCCAGCCCACACACGGAGCACTTCAACACGGGTCACGGTTACTTACTTAATAAATACTTACCCCGGCCATCCCGCACATGGGGCTCTTCAACACGGGTCACGGTATTTATTAAGGGATACCTACTTAATAAATACTTCCCCACGGCCATCCCGCACAAGGGGATTAAACACGGGTCACGGTATTTATTAAGGAACAAACCACAAACCGAAGTAAATACGGTCCTCCACTAACAAATACTTAACAAAGATACTCTTCAAGTATCGATGTAAGCAATGCCGCACAATTCTCTAAGTCATTCTAGTGTACTAAGATTTCCTCACAAAATTTACATCTTGAAGCTTTTAGTTTTTCAAAAGTTCCGTTTTACATAAATCACGAAATCCCGATATTTTAACATAATCGAAATAAATTCAGCTCATAATCAATATTTTCACTTTCCATAGCCTAGAACACATTCATAGCTTCACGTAGATATAAAGAACGTCTAAAATGGATAACCAAGTCAAAAGTTACGGATTTTTGAAGAAAAGAAATTATTGAGAAACAGCCAGATTCGCCTGGCGAATCCCTCTTCGCCAGCGATTCGCCTGGCGAACTAGTGGCGAAACACAATTTTAGAAAAACCCAAGAGTTCCAGTAGCTAACACATTTCTGTCTCCCTATTTTCGCCTGGCGACTTAGGATTTCGCCTGGCGAATCCCTCTTCGCCAGCACTTCGCCTGGCGAACCAGTGGCGAGACCTAATTCGCCTGGCGAATTCCCAATTCGCCTGGGGAATCGTATCAGAACCAGAATTTTTCTGCTGCGGGTTACATGGTTCCAAACCCCAAAATCCCACTTTTTCCAACCCAAACCATTGTCAAACAATCAAAACAAGTGTCAACAATGTTCATATGCATATTTTGATTATACTACGCAATTTATATAGATTTTCAATCGTTAGATTCATTGATTTTGCAAAAAAACTCATTTTCTCAAAAATCTAACCTAACTCTAGAACTCTTAGAATTTCTACACTAAAGCTCTATCTAGAACCCACCTGGATTAGAAGACGATGATGAAGAATATGAGATGAAAAGATGAAGATGAGATGATGATTCTTGTTCTTGAGCTCTTTGGAGATTTTCTCTTCTTTCCTTTCCTTTTCCTTCTCTTCACTTTCTCTTGCTCCAAATGTTTCTAACTTTGGAAAAATGAGAGAAAAGAATTGATAAAATACTCAAAATTAGTAACACTACTAAATGTCCAAATTAGCTCAAATGCACCAATTAATAAAACCTTAGAGTTAGATAATATTAATCTGATGAGCTCTGAGTTCATCAGTTGCTCTAACTATCTTATCAGATAAATACTCAGAGCACACTGGATCTCAACTGCTCTCAACTAATATTATCCAGAGGGTTTATAAAATACGGGGTATTACAATAATCCTAATAATTTCTAAATCAGTTTACATTCAAGACATTACAAGTATAGACTTCTATAAAATTGATATTGATAAGAAAAATTAATTAGACAATTTCATTTTTTTAAATTGGAAAAAAAATATAAGTTTTTGTTAATGAAGGTGACACTGATAACAATTTGAAACATTTTTATACTTTATTTGTAATGGAATATATCTTTTAAGATTACGGCTAGATATTTATAGAAACTTCTTGGTTTGAATCTTAGGATTCAAGAAAGCGGATACAATATTCTTCTTCCTCAAAAGCGTGGGTTTTTTTCAAAAGTGTGGGAAGTGGAGCAGTTATTTGTCATGGTATTTTGGAGGATTTGGAGGATGTGGCTTCTTAAGGGCGTGTCATTCAGCATATTTTTATATGTGGGTGAGTGATTCACTTAAGGGGAAAATTCTATCGATAATATGTGTAAACATTGTGATAAATTGACGACTAGAAACCATACATTGGGCGATGTGTGTTATCCATCTGTCCTTGGTGAATCTCTAGTTGCATCTAGTGGATCCTTTACAAACATATCAGTGCATAATCCCTCAAGCACGATGGCTTGTAAAGGACATAGTGATTTGTTTGATCGCCTATTCATATTTAGACGAGTCCCCTAGACATGGCTTGGGGCAAATCCCTCAGGCATGTCTTAGGAAGTGTGTCCCTCAGGTATGGCCTAGGGAGTCCCTCAAGATTGTCTTGGGGAAAATCTCTAGGTGTTCATTGAGGTGAATCCTCAAACCTCAACTGAGGTAAATCCTCAAACGTCAGTTGAGGTGAATGCACGTGCAACATTAAATGCAATCAATAATGAATTAGCCCTAGGAAGCCAAATAGACTTTAATCCCTCACACGTGTCAGAAACGTGGGGAATCTTTTGCAACTATTGGAGAACCTATTGAGAGGTCTTTGATTACCCATAGGGCTAGCTTCCGAACCCCTTATAAAGGGGGGGGGGGACTCTCACCATTTTACCTTTTTCGCATATATTTTTCTCTAAAGCTTTTGTAAGACATCATCAGAGTACAACAAGCACATATTACATCCATTCCTCTGTTTTAACAAGTTCAACTTCCATAACACTACTTGTAGGTATAAACCTCCCATTTCCTTTTAATGGAGATTAATGGGATTTATACGAGAACGATAGGGTGATAGATCCCTCTAACATTAGAGAATGGTCTGAAATGTATTTACACTCTGAGGATTTCTGAGCAGATGGATGACTCAATTAACAATGTTGAATTTACAACTCAACTAGAGAAACCTTTTATGCCAAGTTATTGAGAAATAGAGGTGTACATAAAAATAACAAGGACTCTTGTAAACCCTAGCATTCTAAAATTTTCATTGTGAATGCTTGCTTTGCAATGTAGGTATGAGCTCCTTATATAGAAAAATAACTTTGGGCTTTTTCCTTGTGGATATGTAGTTATTTTCGTCCAGAATCTTTGCACAATCTATTGTTTATTTGATTTGCTCCTGAATATCTCCAACAAAAAGATGTGATTTGGTTTGTTACAAATTCAAGTTTAAATCTATTTTAAATCTGATTTAATCTTCACATTTGTCCAACAAATCATATAATCATATTGCTAAACCAATAGCAATAAAACATAACTGAATTTTCTCAAAAGATTATGTTAAAACGCACTAATCTGGTGCCTGTTGCACAAAGCCCAAATGTCGTACCAACATGCTGGAGCATCGCGCCTAACATGTGTCCCTTTTGTCGTTCCATACAGATTTAAAAAGCTAGACCAATCTTGAACACTTATACACTTCTCCAAGGTGTTGTTTTGCTAAATACAGTCAATCCAAAGGACCAATCCACTAGAAACAACAATATAGAAACGTTGTCCTAATGTTGGAACAAGCTCTAGATGATAATTTATTATGGTGTTAAATTTATTGTAACCTTGGAGTTTTATATAGATAACAATTTTTTGTTACAACAAAACGAACATAAACACGCCTAGACATGGCAACGGGGCGGGTCGGGGACAATTTTTATCTCTCCCAAACTCAAACTCGAATCTGAAAATAGTCCAGTTCTCCATCCCAAATCCCATGGGGATGGAGAATTAAAACTCAAACATGTCCCAAATGGACTCGGGTTGGGTTCGGGTATCCCAGTCCCGCCACCATCTATTTAGTGAAATCATTTCTTTAAATAAAAATATTTATTTTTACAAAAATAAAATTACATTACAAATAATAAAATACAAAAATTTAAAAATTTATATATATATATATATATATATATATATATATATATATATATATATATATATATATATATATATATATATTTCAAAATTTAAAATAATAAATACAAATCAAAATATCAAAACATTAACCACATATTTAATATTCTAAATTATCACAACTAAATGAATAAAGCACATAATAAAATAAACGGAGCGGATTCGGGGTGAGTATTAGTGTCCCCATTATCCGACCCGTCCCCATATTTTATAATCGGGGAAAATCCAAACTCAAACCTAAACCTAAACTCAGTCAAAGCGGGATTTCCCCGTCAAATTTGGGGCAGGTTCGGGTGGATACCCGTGGGTATGGGTTATGTTGTCATGCCTAAACATGCCTAAAACAACAAGACACACAACAAATAAAAAGACTTAACACTACAACATATCTAATAGCATATAACAATCAAAACAATATCATCTGGTGCAAACATCATATCTCTAACATCATTGTCATCTTTAACTGACACCCGGTGGATATCGTCATTGTCTTCCACAATAGAGATGTACGAAACAAGTCTCTCAATTTTTCTAACTCTTTCGCCATCATTAATCTCTCTGTCTAACCAAAGGACCAAGTTCCTCTAAAGTTGCTCGAAACTATGGATTTTCAGATACGCATCTTCATCGGAGGCTTGACTCTCGAATAAAAAACATGTTCATGTCTTTTACTACTCATGTTAGAACAAATGAAAAAAATTAAGAAGAAAATGAGAAGAGGTATGAAAAAAATGGTAGAAAACACATATTTATTTATACAAAAAGATAAACAAGATAGGTGTCAGATGAATTGGCGTCTCCTTTGAACTCTAAAATATAGGTGCCAATTGAATTAGTTTAGCCCATTGGAGGCGCTAATTTGCTTGACTTGAGCTTTGGAATGTCTAGATGCAGACACCAATTCATCTGGTTTGAACTTTACGCATGATTTCTTTTATTTGAATCATAGATATTTTAGAAAATTGTGCAAAACATGGTTATTTTAGTATTTTAGTTGAAAAATATAATTATTTAAAAAAAATCTAAATATTGAGATGAATTAATCTACTTAAAAAAAAGATTTACGCCTCAACAAAGACACACACAGATATTTAGTGGGTGAGAGGAAAGCATAAATTATATTTTTTTTCTATCACAGGGGAATAAATATTCAATCTGAGAGACTGAAACTCCAAGAAAATCAAAGAGGCCAACCAAGTTTAAAACAGGTGACTATCTTATGAAATTTACAAACTTCAACCGTGAGCAACTAAGAAAATATTCAATAAAACTAATTGGTTTCATTTTTTCAAATATTATCCCCGATCCCTAAAAATATTATATGTATTTATGAATTTTTAGATATTATACTTTTTTTTTCAACTTTTGTTTGGAGCAATCACAAGCTCAAATAGTGAATCAATCGAAAAATTAAGTTAATTGGAGAAGATGAAGTGAGAAAATAATAGAGATAGAATAATTGAGAGTGAGGATTAAAATTGGCATTAACCTCAAATGGGAGCACTAAAGACTATTTATACAACATGTATAAATTGATAAAAATACAAAACAACTTAAAAATAAGCTGAAAAACTAGAGAAAAAAAAAACTCCAAGTGTAACCGGTTGCCATATTTGGGGTAATCGGTTACACCCCATTCCAGTAGCCAACCTACTTTTGTCAAAGCAGTGGTAATTGGTTACCACATATCCGGTAACCGGTTACTACAATAGAAATGTCTCAAAACTTATTTTCAACACACCACCTCATTTCAGTTGTTCCAAGTTCAGCATGCTCAAGCTCATCTTCAACCTCTTGAACACCTCATTTGTTACTCCCTTAGTCAACAAATCCGCCACTTGGTCTTCGCTTCGACAATATCCCAATCATAGCTTGCCTTCACTCACTAGCTCCCTCAAGTAATGAAACCACATCTCTATGTGCTTGCTTCTTCCGTGTGCAATCGGATTCTTCGCAAGGTTTATTATAGAAACATTATCAACAAGAAGTGTAGTAGCCTCACCCTCATAGCTACCCAACTCCTTCAATAGATTCATGAGCCACATAGCTTGACACACACACAACGATGCCGCAATATACTCAGCCTCACAAGATGAGAGTGCTACCACTGGTTTCTTCTTCGAACACCAAGAGATTGGTGTCCTACCAAATATAAAGATGTATCCAGCCGTTGACTTTCTATCATCCTTATCACCACACCAATTAGAATCAGTGAAACCAAGTAAATCACATTTTCGGCCCGTATCCGATGCGGGAAAGAGAATTCCGCAACCAAGAGTTCCTTTAACATATCTAAGGATCCTCTTGACCGCTGCCAAGTGAAACACCTTCGGTTTCTACATGAATCTACTATCAATACCGACACTAAACGCCAAGTCTGGTCGCATATTGCACAAATACCGCAATGATCCAATCAATCTCCTATATTGCGTTGGATCCACATCTTGTTCATCCTCACTCTTAAAAAACTGCAACCTTGTTTCACATGGTGTAATGGCCGCATTACAATGCTCCATTTCACACCTCTTCAAGATCTCAAGAGCATATCTCCTTTGATGCATGAGCAATCCCGCTTTTGACTTGTGGAACTCTATGCAAAGGAAATACGTCATAATACCAAGGTCCGTCATCTCAAATTCATCCATAAGTTCACTCTTGAAGAGATACTATTCTCACATCTATCGGTAATCAATAGATCATCATCATACAAGCAAAGAGTGATCACACCATCATTCACATCCGTCTTCACATACACTCCGTGTTCGGACACACACCACTTAAAACCAATATCAATTAAAAAGACATCAATGTGCTTGTTCCAAGCTCTTGGAGCTTGTTTCAAACTATATAATGCTTTATTCAACTTGTATAATTTCATCTCTTGATTCTTTACTACAATTCCGGAGGGCTGCTCAACATAAATCTCTTCATCAAGTGGACCGTTCAAAAACGCAGATTTGACGTCCATTTGATATATTGCTCAATTGTTGTTATTCACAATTCCAACAACTAATCGAATGGTTTCTAGCCTAGCCACAGGTGCAAACACCTCCTTAAAGTCTATATCTTCACGTTGCAAGAATCCCTTTGCTACCAATCGAGCCTTATGCTTGATCACCTCGCCTTTGGGATTTGCCTTCACTTTATAGACCCATCGAACAACAAATGGCTTCTTTCCAAGCAGTAAATCAACCAACTACTAAGTACCATTTTTCAATAGATTCCAGCTTCTCCTTCATTACACAAATCCACTTTAGATCACTTAGAGTCTCTTCCATGTTCACCGGTTCGGATTCGGACATAAGCACAAAGTAGACGAAATCACCATCATCATTGATTTCGTTGTCTCGGAATCTCTCACATTCTTGGAGTCTTTGAGGTAACACCCTTTGCCTTGTTGACCGTCTAACATTCTCTTCTTTTCGGACCACAATCGATGGCTGCATGGCTGTTTCAGAACTTTCAGGATAAAAAAAAACAAAGTTGTTGGATTTCTGTTTTTCCTGCATGTAACCGGTTACACCAGAATGAACTGGTTGGGTGTAACCGGTTACACCTGGGCCTGCATGTCTAATTTCTTCAAAAATAACACTGCGGTTGATCACTATTCTCTAATTTCGCGCATCAAACAACTTGTATCCACCACTAGAGAGGTATCCAACCAATATCATCTCCTCACCCTTGTCGTCTAACTTCTTTCTAAGTTGACCTGACACATGTCGATACGCCACCGAACTGAAAACTCTCAAATGGCATAGATTTGGTTTAAATCCAGACCATGCCTCTTTCGGAGTTAGCTTCTCAAGCTTCTTAGTAGGGTACTTATTCAACAAATAGGTGGTTGTAGAGACCGCCTCTCCCAATAGCTCCTTCAGCACATTCTTTCCACTTAACATGCTACAAACCATGTTCATAATTGATTGGTTTTTCTCTCGGCATCACCATTTTTTTGTGGTGTGTAGGGTGGCACCACCTCATACACTATCCCCTCTTGGTCATAAAACTTCCCAAAGTTATTCGAGATGTATTCACCTCCACCGTCCGTTTTAAGCACTTTAAGTTTTTGACCGCATTACCGCTCCACCATGGAGTTAAACTTCTTGAACACATTAAACACCTCATCCTTCCTCCTAATAAGGTAAGTCCATATCTTTCTACTAAAATCGTCGATAAATGTGACAAAGTAACTATTGTCACTCAACGTGTCAACTTGCATCGGCCCACATACATCGGAATACACCACCTCAAGGTAATTCTTGGTCATATGACCTGCATCCTTGCTAAAACTACCCTTGTGTTACTTTCCTTTCACACATTCTTCACACAACTCAGCTGGAATGTTGATGTGTGGCAGCCCGGTAACCATACCATTTTGTTGTAACGCTTTGAGATCACAAAAATTGAGATGCCCAAGACGGTAGTGCCATAACCAATCCTCTTTAATTGCTGTTGTAGCTAAACACCTATGCTCAATAACTTTCAGCTCCACCTTGAAAGTTCTATTGGCAGCCATAGGAGCCTTAAGGATCAAAACACCGTATGCATCCAGAACACGCAAAACCTTGTCTTCCATGCGAATTTTGTAACCCCTATCAAGATATTGGCCAATACTTAAGAGGTTACATTTAATTCTCAGAATATAAAGACATCCTTGATTATAGAATGTCCACCATTATTCTTCTTGATCAAAACATCACCGACACCTTCGACCGCAAGAGTGGAATTCGCGAATTTTACTCTACCTTTCGCGGCTTGATCGATTTGCACAAACCAATCCTTTCTAACCGTCATATGCATTGAACAACCAAAATCTAAGTACTACTCATCACTAATTTGGACTTCATCTCGAACCGTAACCACAACGTTGCTGTTTTTGCACTTTTCGGCAGAATTTTCAACACCTCTGCCACTGCTACAATCTCCTTGTGTGATCATCACTAAGAGCGTATTCTCCTCGTTTACCTCTTGTCTTGAAACCTTAGCTTCATATCCTTTGAAATCTCTCTATTTTGCACTACAATCCCTTGAGAAATGTCCATGTTTTTGACAATTCTAACACCGAATTTTACTCTTTTCAATCCTTGGTCTTCTGCCTCTACCGTTGCTTTGATCACTACTGCGGAAAACATATACAACAATGGTTGGAAAAGGGATAACATCACGTGTGACCTGCCGTTGTTACGTAGGGCGTGGTTGTATATGCGCAACTTACAATTACGGTCTTACGACCGTTGTAGAAAACCTGAATGCGCGCTATATATGATCATGGTTTCTTTCATTAACCGTGGTGGTATATACCTTTAGGTAAATAACATTTTATAACGGTTATTATAAATAACCGACGTTGAAAGTTCCCAGGGTTTATTATATAATACGTAGATTACTTGTTTTTCAATAAACCTCACAACTACATACATCCATTCAAATTGATGAAGAAGTATATAATCTGAAAATTAAACTATTCTTGAAAACCAACTTACACAAACCACTGTTTTCCAAATTGCATGTGTCTCATCATTCATTTCCCGCTCTTTAACATATAGAATGTGGTTCAATGGTCTAATTCCTTCATCACATCAATTCCTTCCATTCTAGTTTAATTTGAATAAACTATAAGAGAAGATATGGATGTGTTGAAGGAATCAGGTCATTGAACCAGATCCTATATGTTAAAGAATGGGAGATGAACGATGAGATGAATGCAATTCAGAAAACATTGATTGATATAAGTTTATTTTCAAATACAACTTAATTTTCAGATTATAAGTTTATATGTCAATTTAAATGAAATGTAATTTAAGTGAAGGGTTAGTGAAACAAACAATCTACATAGCATATAATAAACTCAACTTCATACAACATCATATAACAACACAAGATATTATGTAATGTTTTGAGAATTTTATAAAGAACAAAACATTGCTAAGTCACAAGAAGCTTCTTTATTGTGACTTAGTAATGTTTTGTTCTTTAAATTCTTAAAACATTAATCAACAACATACAACAACATACAACAATATTTATCAACAACACAACAACATACAACAAAATAAGGTTCAGGGACAACAATAGCAACATACAACAACATAAGATATTATGTAATGTTAAAAGAACACACTTTTTTTAAAACTAATCGTGGATCTGGAACAAATTATGATTTTCATTTAGTTTATGAAGCTATGAAGAAGTACAAGGTGAATGAAGTTAACACAATAACTTCATACTTCTTGTATTTTTCTTCATAGCTACACAAACCATATGTATCATAGCCAAAGTATACGCTTTGTTAAGGTGGTGAAGACGGATCTGAAAAAATGTGAACATTCACCATATAAAAAAATGAGAACCCATTTTTAACAAGAAATGTAAACGAAATCAAAGCATAAGTTTAATGAACAAACCTGGAATATGATAAAAGAGTATCATAAAGATAGGTGAAGACGAATCTGAAGATTTAAGAAAGTTTAACGAGTGACATGGATATTAGGGTTATGGTATGAGAGAGAAAAGTGAAATATGTTAGGGTTTTCATTTGAGAGAGGCGATTATTATGTATTGAAAGATAGATATTTTCGCTTATATAGTAAAAAAATATCACATTTCATCACGGTTATAAAGAAAAACCGTGATATAATTTTAAACTTTTTCAACGGCTCTTTACTAATATCGTGGTTAAACCTCTCACATTTTATTTATTTATTATTTATGAACATAATTGTTAGAGATATATTAATTATTGTTATATTTAGTTTTCATTACTGTTGCGATTGTTGTTTTTATTTTTGTTGGCTTGTACAATTTTTTTCGTAAAACAATAATATATAGTGATATAAATGAAAGAGTATATATAACAATAATAAAAATTTTCATTAAGAGGGTCAAGAGGGCGAAGTACATAAATTATTTCATTACATATTGTCAATGTCGGAACAATAACCCCTAGCAGCAAAGGAATCTTCATAATCTATGACTCTCTCCTCACTACCCTCGTCAGAATCATAGTAACAAAACTTCTTGGACACCTTTTTCTTCTTCTTCTTCAACTTCTTCTTTTTCTTCTTCTTGGCCATCCTTACCCTAAGTGTATCCTTGACAGCAATTGATCCAGATAGTTGGACCTCCTCAGTTGACTGCTGATCATGGTGTTGTACTGTGGTGACTTCAGTTGAGATATTTCTGTTAGCATTTTCAGATGGAGAACTCATGTTGCTATATGTAGTTAAGAAGAATAGTTGTGAAGAAGTGGAAATTCATTATATGAAACTGTGTCTTTATATAGGAGGTTGAAGATGAAAGATCTGATGATTTAATGCTTGAGATGATTACTTCCAATGGTTGATATTCTTGAAATGACATTGTGACCGTCTTGAAAATTGAAGAAAATTTTCAATCATCATTATAGTTGGGAAGAGCGTTTCTCTCTTTAGAGAAAGGCAAAGGTTGTACAGATAATATTACAACGGTTAATTATTAAATCCGTGATTAAATAATCTTCAATTTTTTTATTTTTTATGAATTTAAGTGACACGCGCTTTTTGTAATAGGAAAAAATAGAAAAATGGTGATGTCGGGATTCAAACCGTGTACCACTCACTTTATCATAACGATTGTGTCTATCAACAGTGATAAAATGTCTTTCAAAAAAATAAGGTGCATCCAGTTTCATATATTACAACGATGGATGGAATGACAGTGGTAATATAATGTTACTGAATGTGTATTTTGTAGTAGTGGATCACCATATTTATTGTAGCTGCTCTCACTATTTTTCCCCATCGAAACCTTCAAATTTTGTGGATCTTTTCCACCCAAATTATGGAAATTTTGCTTCCCTTTCGAAGCTCATTTTCTTTTCGATCTTTTACTCTTCTCATTGAGCAGTGCTTGTAAAGCAATCTCCGCTTTAGCTTTATTGTTTCCTTTTTCGTCCATCCTTTGCTCATGAGCCTCAAGAGAGCTTTGAAGCCCATCTTTGCTCAACGTCACAAGGTCCTTTGACTCTTCGATAGCCACTACAATATTGTCGAATCCTTACTTTAAAGAACGCAAGATCTTCGACACAACATTATGCTCCAAAATGGTTTCTCCATACGCCTTGATTTGATTCTCCAAACGCGTAAAGCGTGTCACGTAATCGTTGATCGTTTCCTTCTCTTCCATTTACGTTAACTCGAATGCCTCTTGTGAGTTTGTGACCTCACCACCTTTGCTTTAACAGCCCCTGCATAAGCTTTTTCCAAGATCTCCCAAGCTTGCTTCGCCGACTCGCAATCACCAACTTTTTCGAAGTTGTCACCATCGACACAAGAATGAAGCAAGAAGAGTGTCTTGTAATCTTTCTTCTTTTCTTCCTTGAATGTCGCCTTCTGAGCATTTGTAGCTTCTGGCCCAAGTGGTGTGACTCAATTGTTGATCACCTCAAGAACTTCTTGATACCCAAACAAAACTTTCATTTGCTTGGACCACTTGTCATAATTCTTATAATCAATAATCAAAAGGTTGGTGGGAATTCTATCGTTGAAAACAGTACTCATTGTTGCAGCGGGTTAATGGATCAGAACTAGTGCTCTTGATGCCAAATGTTGGAGCAATCACAAGCTCAAATGGTGAATCAATTGAGAAATTGGGTTAATTGGAGAAGATGAAGTGAGGAAATTGATCCGGAGTATTCGAACAGGTCCACGCAAGCTGGTCGTCGAATGGGCAAGGTGCTCGAAATGTTGATGAGGAGAGGAGGGGGTGTACCTGCAAGGCACTCCGACGCTCAAGTAAGAAAGGGTCAGAGAAAAGGGGCAAGTACAAAGTGTATTCTTAGGGTGAATATCTGATACCTGACCCTCTCAAGCGAGAGGGTTTATATAGAGCCCCCAGCGCGTGGCCAACGGTCCTATTTTCGGGGCGAAGTAACCGTTTTCCCCAAAGAATAGGTAACTATCCAAACCAGCCGTTATGTCGGGCGGGGTGCCCAAAACTAGCCGTTATGTCGGGCATAGGCGTGGTTCCGGGCACATGTCCATAGCTGTTCAGGGAGCAGTGAAGTCGTGCGTAACGGGCAGTAATGCCGAGGAGGAACGTTGCGTTCCTTGCCCGGTGGGTTGGGCAGAAATGTCACTTTTGCCCCTCTGTGGATTGGACTTAGGCAATTTGGGCCGCTCTGGAGCAGAGGCGGATTAGGCCAATTTCAGCCATTGGTCCAGTCCAGAACATGAGCCCCTCAAGTCGTTGCTCCCGAGCATGGGAGTGATGACTTAAGGACTGCTCGTTGCTCCGGGGAGTTAGTATAGAGTCATCGTTTGGAGACGAGGATGGTTGTTTCGAAGTGCTCGTAGCTCTCCGTGTCTGCGATATTCGTGGTCGTGACCCTATTGCCCGGTATTCGGGGAAATAAAGCGTTAGACAGAATGGGAAACGTTGGGTTGCCACGTGTGCTTCGAGCCCTGCGTAGCAGTTAATAGGTAATGATGGCTAGTGGACAGTCATTATGGCCTACGGGCGCGTGTGTGCACGTGCCCCTCAATATAAAAAGGGGGGAGATTGTCCCATTTTGCACTTTTTCTTTCCGGTTTCTCTTCGCCTCTTCTGCGTTCTTGCCCGTCACCGTCTTCAGAACATCCGACCATCGTGCTCAGCTTCGTGCAATCTCTTTCTTCTACTCAAATCAAGTAAGTTTTCTGATTTGTAGCTTGTTTCACTTCCTTTTGTTGTTAGTGGTAGATTGCATGCGGTTAGGGTTAGTTTTAGGCGATGAAATAGGTAGATTTCTGGAGAGTGTTGGTGGTGGGCGGTGGTTCTGCCATTTTGCTGCTTCTAGCACTTCGCCGGAGTAGGTAGAGCGTTCGGTGAATATGGTGGTCCCCGTCGTGGTTGCGGTAGTCGTACGTGCGTGACCACCGTGTCTGATTATCTTCTGATGGAACGATGAATTTTCCGGTGAGTAGTTTCCAGATTCCGGTTAAGCTTTGCGGTTTCTGGCGGAGCTTCGAACGGAATCTGGGCGCGAGTGCGGGGAGGTTCCTCGCTGGAAAATGGTATGTTTGGGCATCTCCTCGCGGGGAGGTTTTTCATTTGATGTTAGGGCTTAGGCCGGGGACGTTGTCCTTAGCCTTTTGCGCACCCTTTCACTTGACCTGGCAGTGGAAGGGTGGATTTGATTTTCTGTCGAATTCATTGTCTTTCTCTGCTTTTTCAGGTGATCGTAATGGTGACGGGGCCAGAGAGAGAAGTTATTCTAGACACGTCCGAGGAGGACACTAGCTCCGAGGAGAATAGCGGCTCGACGACTTCGAGTTTTGCGACTTCAAGCTCGGCAACGTCGAGCTCCTCGAGCAATGTTGGGGAGGAAGAAGAATTGGACGTCGTGGAGGAAGACGGTGAAGGGTTCTGTGCGGAAGAATGGGAGGCGGCTGAACCTTCCGAGCATATTTCCACGTTCGCGAAGTCTTTGGCAGACGTTTTTACGGAGGTAGGACCAGCGGGGGAATGGAAGGTGCACTTCCCTACTTTGGACGAGCGGGTCTGCTCGGATTTTGGAGACCGCTTTACGATGTACGAGTATGCCTTCAAGGAGCTGGGACTGAGGCTGCTTTTCACTGATTTCCAGTGGTCGATTTTCGATCATCTGAAACTGGCGCCTTCTCAACTTCATCCTAATTCGCTGGCCTTCATCCGGGCCTTTGAATTGGTGCGCGAGCATCTCGCTCTGGGGACCACTCTCCCCCTGTTCTTCGCTGTTTTTCACCTCCCAAGGTAGCTGGCGGGGAAGAAGTACGGATGGGTTTCCTTGAAGCAGCCCAAGAAGTTATTTAAGTCGTTCTCGGAGTCAATCCGAAAATTCAAGGAGCGGTATTTCATCGTCGAGCCAGTGTCCGAGGCTGCCCAGGACAGTACGTACGTCTGGGAGATAAAGGTTGATGAAGATGGGGAGGAGGTACTCAACAAGGAAGGGAAGTATATCGGGGAGAGGGTGTACAAGTTCCTGATCCACTGGGCACCTGACCACTTTGCCCATAAACCCAGCAAATACGTTTTCCAGCCGAGCGAGTTGCGCGGGCAAGACGCCGTGGCTTACGAGAGGTTGGTGAATTGGGTGAACTCCTTCAGCCTTGCTGAGTGTTGGACGAATAAGGGTGACCCTATTTTTGAGGAGGATGGGAGTCGGAGGGTTGAACGCCGGTTTATCCCTGTTAAGGCACTGCTGGAGTGAAGACTCCCGCTGATGTTGAGAAGTTGCTCGGTAGTTTTATTTACTTAGATTTTGTTTGTGTTATCTCTTTTCCACGTTGCTAACGTGTTCGTTTCCATTTGTGCAGGTGAGATGCCTCAAGCTCGCGATCGCGTGGCGAGGAATAAAGCTGGAGCGGCTCCTCCCAAGACCCGTCCTGCTGGTGCTCGTGCTCCTCCCCTTGTCCAAACTGCCGTGGGGACCTCTTCTTCTCCCTCTCCTGCTCCACGGGGATCTCCACTGCCTTTGACCGGGCGGGCGAAGCGGCCAAGGACGTTAGATGCTGTGGACCTGACCCGGGCGCCTGAGAAGGGGAAGTTTGAGCTCCCCCCGTGTATCCTTGATAGGAGATTTTTTTAGGGCAACACCCTGGTCGTTCCTCGGGCAGAATCTCTTAGCTTGGAGAGCATGGACCGACCGAGCAAGAGGGCGCTGGTAGCCCAGGATGCTTCTGCCCTTGTGAGGATGCTGGAGATGGCGGCCGTTTATGCAGAAGGGGACTCTGTGCTTGAGGCCGAACTTACTGCTGCCCGGGCTTCTGAGGCGACCCTGAAGGAGGAAGTCAAGAGTGCCCGTGAGGCTAGGAAGAAGGCCAAAGAGGAGACGACCAAGTTGAAAGAGGATGTCACCAAGCTGGCAGCGGAGAAAAAGGCTGTCGAGGAGCTGAACAAAGAGTTGATGGCGGTCAGCGCCCCGGGTGCCGACGAACCGGATGATATAAAAGAGTTGAAGACTAGGTCTGAGCTGGTTGCCCGCATCCTGCAGGCCGAAGATGACGGTATCGCCGTGGCAGAGGAGTCTTTTCAAAGCGCTGTGGCTCAATTGCGGGCGGTGAACCCTGGGCTTGAGATCTCTGCCGAGGGTACTCACTATCTTGCGCGTGTTGATGATGGTCGCATTGTCTTGCCCGTAGGCCTTGTCCTAGATACCCCCGAGGTTCAGCCTGAGGATCAGCCTGAGGAGGCCCCGAGACCTGATCCGGCGTCAACCGAGCATGCGGATGAATGAGGAGTTTGGTTATTTTGATGTTGTTGTATCTTGTCCGGCCTGCGCGCCGTTGAACTATTTGTAATTTTGTTTTTGGGGGCATGGCCCCGTTTTATGTAATAACGCACACTCGTGGACCTTGTGGTCCTCGTTAATTTATTATATTTCTGGCTTTCTCACGTGCATGATTTTACTTGCGTTTATTTTTGCTAAGTGTCATATGCATGCTCGCTGTGAATGTGTGTCCGCCCGTGATTGGGGGGGCCCTCGACTTGTGTGAATATCTTAGGGAACTTGTTCGTTACATATGTGTTCGACAGTGTGGGGAACTGGTCGAACTGCCGGGGAATCTCCTGGCGGGGAACGGAGCTCAGGTCGCGTTTGAGGCCTGAGTTCGCAGCGTGAACGTCCCATCGCGAGCTGGGGTTCTGCCGATCATGGTACTCTGACGACAGTGATGCTCGATCGAGGACCGTTGTCGAACAATTACCCAGTTCGTCACTGAAAGGAGTTATGCTTTAATCGTATGCGACGCTTGTACCTAGACGCGCATAGTGTTCGGTAGATGACGTTCGTCGTTGCGACGAGTCGAATCGAGGTCTTAGCTGTAGTATTGTTTTAGCTTTTCAGCGTTTCATGGTCGAGGGATTGCATCCCCGTTGAGGTTCTCGAGGAAGTAGACACCATTCTCCGTTCTGGCACGGACTCTGTATGGCCCTTCCCAATTAGCTGCTAGTTTGCCTTCGCGAGAGTCCTTGTGGTTTCTTTGCAGGACAAGGCTACCCACATCAAACTCTCGTCGTAAGACTTTAGCGTTGTGCCCGATTGCTATTTTTTGCTTAAGAGATGCTTCGCGGAGGGCTGCTCCTGTTCGGATTTCCTCGACAAGGTCGAGCTCCTCTCTTATTGCTTCGTCATTCATTTCCTCGTCTAGAGGTGATTCGGTCCTCCTGGACGGTACGTGAATTTCAATGGGTAAAACAGCCTCTGTACCATATGCTAAGCGGAAAGGTGTTTCCCCAAGGGTAGACTGTAGAGTGGTGCGGCACGCCCATAAGACGTTGTGGAGCTCCTCGACCCAGGCTTTCTTTGTTTCGTTCAGTCTTCGCTTGAGGCCACGAAGAATGACACGATTGACCGCTTCTGCCTGCCCGTTGGTCTGGGGATGTTCTACAGAAGTGAAATGTTGTTTTGTTCTGAGATGGGCGACAAAGTCTTGGAACTTCTTGTCCGTGAACTGCGTTCCATTGTCCGTGATAATTGCTTGGGGAATCCCAAAACGGGCAAGGATATTCTGCTTGTAGAAGCGTAGAATGTTAAGTGCTGTTATCTTTGCTAAGGCTTCTGCTTCTATCCACTTTGTGAAATAGTCTACGCCCACTATCAGGTATTTGTTTTGCCTGGACCCCGTCACGAAGGGTCCTAGGATGTCTAGGCCCCACCAGGCGAATGGCCACGGGGAGGTCATGCTTTTCAGTTCGTTAGGTGGGGCTAGGTGCATATCCCCGTGCCGTTGGCATTTGTCGCATCTCTTCACATGCTCCTTGGCATCGTGCTGCATGGTTGACCAATAATACCCTGCTCGGAGGGCCTTGCGGGCAAGGGACCTTTCTCCTAGGTGCTGGGCGTTAATGCCTTCATGGATTTCCCGTAATACGCGAGGGACAACTTCCTCCTCTATGCACTTGAGCAGTGGGATGGAGAAGCCTCGTTGATAGAGTTTGTTTTCGAGGATGACGTACGAGCAAGCTCTTCGTCTGATAGTGCTGGCTTCCTTGGGGTCATCCGGAAGTTCGTCCCTGGTGAGGTAGTTGTATACGGGCGTCATCCAGCAATCGTTGTCCCCAATCGCGTGCACGTGTAGGGTCGAGGATCCCTTATCGATGCTGGACCGGGGAAGTATCTCTTGGATGACTGACCTGTTTCCGCCCTTCCTCTTAGTGCTTGCTAGTTTGGACAAGACGTCTGCTTGCACATTATGTTCGCGTGGAACATGTCTTACTTCTACCGTTCCGAATTTCGACATTTTTCCCTTGACCAGGGTTAGGTATTCAGAGAGACTGTCGTTTTTGGTCTGATATTCTCCTGATATCTGGAGGGCTACGAGCTGAGAGTCCGTGCAGATGATGATTTCTTCAGCCCCTAGGTCTTCGGCTATGCGCAAACCGGCGAGGAAGGCTTCATACTCGGCTTGGTTGTTCGACGTGGGAAAAAGACAATGTGAGAGAAGCCTCGACTATGGTCCCTTCGTCGTTCTCCAAAATTACCCCTGCCCCGCTGCCGGTCGAGCTGGATGCTCCGTTTACATAGATGGTCCATCTGTTTGCTATGTGGATCGGGGAGTCTGAGAATGTCATTTCCGCTACGAAATCGGCCAGCGCTTGGGCCTTAAGAGCTTTCCTGCTTTCGTACTGGATGTTGAACTCGGACAGTTCCAACGACCATTTGAGCATTCTGTCTGCCATGTCTGGTCGCCCCAGTAATTGCTTTATGGGCTGATCCGTTCTTACCACGATCGCGTGGGCCAAGAAATAGTGTCTCAGTCGTCTGGCAGCGTTGACGAGGGCCAATGCTACCTTCTCTATCTGTTGATATCGTAACTCTGTGTCCTGCAGCGCTTTGCTCGTGAAGTATATTGGCTTTTGTCCATCAGGATTCTCACGAATGAGAACGACGCTAACGGCCTCGGCAGAGACGGCGAGGTATAGGAACAAGACTTCCCCGGTATCTAGTCGTGATAATACGGGCGGTTTCGACAGAGCTCGCTTCAAGTGAAGGAGGGATGTTTCACATTCCTCGGTCCATTCAAACGCTGCTTATTTTCGCAAGAGCTTGAAGAAAGGAAGGGTGTGTTGGGCAGATTTTGCCACGAAGCGGGACAACGAGGTAAGCACCCCGTTGAGGGATTGGATGTTCTTCTTAGACGTGGGCGTTGGGAACTCAGAGAATGCCCGACACTTGTCGGGGTTAGCTTCGATTCCTCGTTCTGTTAGGTAGAAGCCGAGGAATTTACCTGCCCGCACACCGAACGTGCACTTCTCTGGGTTAAAACGCATTCGATACTTTCTTGCTTGCTCGAAAATTTTGCGAAGATGGGCGACATGATCTAGTTCCTCGTGGGACTTGACGATCATATCGTCCATATATACTTCGAGCATGTCGCCTATTTGTCCTTGGAAGACCCTGTTCATCATTCGTTGGTACGTAGCGTCGGCGTTCTTCAGGCCGAAGGGCATTACGTTGTAGTAATAGCTGCCCGATTCGGTCATGAAGGCCGTGTAAGTTTTATCGCTCGCGGCCATTGGGATTTGATTGTAGCCCGAGTAGGCGTCGAGGAACGATAAAAGTTTAAAACCTGCTGAGTTATCTACGAGCTTATCGATATTGGGGAGGGGGTAGGCGTCCTTCCGACAGGCCCTATTAACATCGGTATAGTCAACACACATCCTCCATTTGCCATTATTTTTTCTTACAAGTACAATGTTTGAGAGCCATGTAGTGTATTTGGCCTCAAAAGTAAACCTATCCTCTAGAAGGTCTTTGACAGCTTTCTCCGCGGCTTCCATCTTTTCCGGGGACTGTTTCCTTCTGCGCTGGGCAACGACTTTGACAGCCGGATCAATTGTAAGCTGGTGGCAAGCGACGGATGGGTCCAATCCTGGCATTTCAACAGCGCTCCATGCGAACAAGTCTGCGTTCTCCCGGAGGCATGCTTTTAGTTGTCTCCTGGTCAGGTCGGGGAGGTCTGCTCCGATCTTTACTCCCCATTGGGGGTCTTCTCCGAACGGAACGATCTCGAAGTTGCCATCTGGGACAGGTCGTAGGAGATGGCTACTGTTGTTGGATTGGTTGCTCGAAGTCGTTGGGTCCTTGGCGTGGTCTTCCTCGCTGAAACGGCTGTCCAGGTCGATAGATTCGACCTGGGGGAGCGGTTTCGGCTGCTCGGAGCTGCTGGGCAGAGGGGGACGACCAGACGTCCGTGGTCCCGCTGAGATGGTGCTGAGTCCCTTTGATGCTGCTTCAAAGCACCGACGGGCAGCTTCGATGTCACCGTGGAGGGTGGCGACCATCCCTTCAGAAGTGTAGTACTTCATCTTGAGATGTACGGTGGAAGGTACTGCAATCAACTCTGCCAGGGTTGGCCTTCCAAAAATGCACTGGTATAGTGACGGGCATTCAATTACCAGAAACTGTGCTTTAATTGCTCGGGTTGTCTTTCCTGAACCGAAAGTTACGATGAGCTCTACGTAACCCCGGGGCTTTGTCACCGCTCCGTTGAATCCCTGCAGGTCGGATCCAACGTATGGAGTAAGGTGAGAGTCATTCAGCTGCAGCATTTCGAACAGGTGGTTGTACATTATATCAACCGAACTGCCATGGTCCATGAGTATTCTGCGAACGTCGAAGTTCGCCATCTTTGCCCGGATAAGCAGCGGAATGCTTGAGTTCGGTGCCCCGCCGAGGAGCTCTTCCTTGTAGAAGGAAATAGGAACGGATCCTTTATGAGTGGTGTCCAGTGTGGTGACTTCATTGGAGCTTTGCTGATCAGTTGATCGAATCTCCTTTTGACTGAGCCGACCGTGATTTTGTTGAATCCACCACCGGAAATGACCATGGCTGACGGGAAGGCCTCCCACGGGCTGTGAGCAGCGAGGTACGTGGAGACGGGCAAACTATCAGGGATGCGGAAGTCCTCTGGCCGAGTTACAGACATAGCGACCTGTACGTTGGTGTCATTGGAGGGCGGAGTCTCTTCTGCAACCTTTTTGTTCTCCTGGGTTTCTTGCCGGGGAGCATCTTTCTTTTTCGCGAACTGCTTCAGGTGGCCGTCGCGAATAAGGATATCTATTGCATCTCTGAGGTGGATGCATTCTTCCGTCGTATGACCGTGACTCTTGTGGAAGCGGCAATACTTGGATTTGTCTACACCCGGTCTGGCCGGCAACTGTTTGGGAAAACGGACTCCCGTCTGCTTGAACTCCGAGTTGGCACACTCGGACAAGATTTTCTCCCTTGAGGTAGTGAGGGGGGTATAGTCATGGAACCGCCCAGAAGGTCCCTTCTGTTCACGTGTATCGCGAGGCCGATCATCGCGTCTTTTATCTCCTCGACGGGATGTCGAGGCTTCTTCAGCTCTGGATGAGCGGGCACCTTCTTGGTGTCGAGAGGCCCGGACAGAGTGTGCATCAACCTTCTCTTCGTATTGTATATGCGACTGGGCTTGGAGGAGAAGGGCGTTAAGGTTCCTCGGTGGATCGAGGCCGATGGCTTTCGCGAAGTCTGAGCCAGGACGTAATCCCTGCTCGAGCAGGAATTTCTTTATGTCGTCGGTCGTTGGCACTTGGACGGCCTCCTTGTTGAACCGTTCAATGTAAGCCCGAAGAGGCTCATCTCTTCCCTGTACGACAGCTCCGAGGGATGCCTCGGTCTTTGGATGGCGTCGCGATGCAGTAAAGCGACGGGAGAAAATCCTCCCCAGCTGCCTCCAGGATGTAATGGATTCTTCTGGCAGTTGCTTGTACCATGTCATTACTCCCTTCCGAAGCGTGGTCGGGAACAGGCGGCATTTGATGGCTCCTCGTACCCCTCTGTAATCCAAAAGAGCATCTATGTTTTCTATGTGCTCGTCTGGGTCAGTGGTTCCATCGTAAGTCCCTAGAGACGGAGGCTTCTCTAGTCCTTTAGGGAGACGGGTGGCCAAGATCCTGCGGGACAACGGGTCGCGAGGCTCGTCGTAGCTGTCTGAACTTGGAGTTGATGGTGACCGTTGTCTGCGCTCGCGACGGCGGTCTCTGCGAGGCGATGGTGAACGTAGCCGGTCACGAGATCTGACTGGTGGAGAATGTCTATCCTGCCTCGTTCTCTTGTGTCTTGGTGATGATCGATCTCGTGGGGAGATCTGGTCGCGCTTGCGAATGTGTTGTGATTCAGGCTCATGCCTCGATATATGGTCTTCCCCACGCCTAGGTGGCGGGCTTCTTGATTTTCGATGCTTGCTCTTTGGAGGAGAGGATCTTGGAAGAGATGCTTCCTCGAGAGCTCCTATTCTTTCTCTTTGCTGCAAGATAAGGAGGTTTGTGCGGTTGACAGCTTCCAAAAGAGCTGCAACGGCCAGGTCGGCGCTGGGAGGGCCAGGAATTGGTCGTTCATCCGACGGTGGCTGCTTGCCTCCTTGCTCGGTGGGATGAGGAGTTGGAGACTCAGCAGCCCCGTCTCGAAGGAAACGGGGATCAGAAAGTAACGGAGATCTGCCGTCAACGTCCATCTTGTTGACGGGAACGAGAACCGTAACGTCAGCACCTTTTGCGGAGTCCTGAGCGGGCATATACGGGCGGATCAAAGAAAGTATGTTTTGATCTTTTAGTTTCCAAGGAGGAAAGAAAGAAAGTGAGAACAAGGAGTTCCCACAGACGGCGCCACTGATCCGGAGTATTCGAACAGGTCCACGCAAGCTGGTCGTCGGATGGGCAAGGTGCTCGGAATGTTGATGAGGAGAGGAGGGGGTGTACCTGCAAGGCACTCCGACGCTCAAGTAAGAAAGGGTCAGAGAAAAGGGGCAAGTACAAAGTGTATTCTTAGGGTGAATATCTGATACCTGACCCTCTCAAGCGAGAGGGTTTATATAGAGCCCCCAGCGCGTGGCCAACGGTCCTATTTTTGGGGCGAAGTAACCGTTTTCCCCAAAGAATAGGTAACTACCCAAACCAGCCGTTATGTCGGGCGGGGTGCCCAAAACTAGCCGTTATGTCGGGCATAGGCGTGGTTCCGGGCACATGTTCATAGCTGTTCGGGGAGCAGTGAAGTCGTGCGTAACAGGCAGTAATGCCGGGGAGGAACGTTGCGTTCCTTGCCCGGTGGGTTGGGCAGAAATGTCACTTTTGCCCCTCTGTGGATTGGACTTAGGCAATTTGGGCCGCTCTGGAGCAGAGGCGGATTGGGCCAATTTCAGCCATTGGTCCAGTCCAGAACATAAATAATAGAGAGAGAGAGAGAGAGAGAGAGAGAGAGAGAGAGAGAGAGAGAGAGAGAGAGAGAGAGAGTAATTGAGAGTGAGAATTAAAATTGACATTAACCCCAAATAGGAGCACTGAAGACTATTTATACAACATGTACAAAATTGGGAAAAATACAAAACAACTTAAAAATAAACTAAAAACTAAAAAAACTCCCAGTATAACCAGTTACCATATTTGGGGTAACCGGTTACACTCCATTCCAGTAGCCAACTCACTTTTGTCAAAGCAGTGATAACCGATTACCACATATTCGATAACCAATTACTACAACAGAAATGTCTCAAAACGTATTTTCAACATTTTTGGGGGCTATTTTAATTTTAAATAGAAACGGCAATATTGAAAATTGAAAATTGAGTCAGATTGGGCTGTAAATTGGCCCACTTGCTCCATAATGCTTGAGCTGGTTCAGTATTTAAAGTCCACTCTCTCAAAATAAATTATAAACAAGATAACGACAAATACCATTATTTAAAACATAGTTGATCATATCCTAATGAGTACTCATTCTATCTCAAAAAAAATTATAAACAAGATAACAATAAATACCATATTAAAAACGTAGTTGAACATGTTTAAATTATGTGATCCTAACTAGTAGTACTCATGTTTAAATTTTGTTCATTTAAAAAGAAAATTACAAATACATTCAATGTTTTTTTTCTAATACTAAAATTTATATAATTAAAATTATGCAAAAACAACACATACAAACAGTAAATTACACCCCTATTCAATTTTAAATATTAAAATTAATCTTTTTAGAAACTACTTTTATTATTCTAGAAAACATAACATTACATGCATGAGTATTTGCGATCAATTGCATTTAGTGTTAAACAATCAAAATTATCAAAAACATTGTATTAAAGCAAGTTGAATATATTTGACCATTTTATTATTATTAAATTGTGAAAGAATTTGTTAAATTTTACATATATTTTATTTTAAAAAATATTTTTTATTTTTATTTACATTGTATTTTTGAGTGAGTATATAGAAAGTAGATCGGATCAAATATGATCTATTTCTGCAATGTCCCACAAGACTGGACCGTGCCATTCCATTTGACAGCACTACAGTAGAAAAAAGTGAAAAACAATAATTGTATTTTTAATCTAAGAAAATGCTGGCAAGATAATAGATAACACGTTATGGGATGGGAACTGTCAAAGCGTGTTTCACGAAGCTTAGAGTTGCTTCAACTTTTTCTAAAGCGTGTTTCTATTTCTTTTTCTTTTTTTAAACATGATTTTAATATTCTTTGCCAAAAAAAGTTTAAAAGGAAAAGTTAAAGACAGAGAGTTGTAATATTTTAACATTAGATTTTAGATAACGGATATGAAAGGGATGGACATCGGTTCGGGCCGGTTCAGGTTCAGATCTAAAACTTCGATTCGGTCCAACTCTTAGATGACATATATTGACTCAATTTCGACTAGTTTAATCATCGGTTATTTTAGGTTCGAGTTAAAACGATTCGGATAACTAGACTGGTTTATTTTAGATTTTATTTGTAGTTGGGTCAATATAAAATAAAGCCTAAATAATAAATCTAATAGATTTATTTTTATATTTTTAAAGAGAAATTCTTAATGCACCCTAGACCCTTCTAATGTACCACGTGAAATTTCTCAAATGCTTCTTGTTTTCGGAGATGTATCTCCGAACGCACCTCTTGCACACTCAACAAAGGCTATTCTGAGAGTCGCCTCATATATTGGGTTATTTATATTCCGAAGATGCATCTCCGGAACATTTTAAGATAAACATTTTAATTGTTCAGTTCGATAGATATTTAGGAGATGTATCTCCGGGATTATAGGCGGCATTTTGAAATTTTTTGTCACCTTTGCATGTCAAGTATTTTCGGAGATGCATCTTCGGAAATATTTTATATAGAACCCAGCTGCATGATCACTCCTCTATTATTGACATACTTGGTTTTCAACCAAACCTTTCACCCTAAAAACCCTTCATTCTCAATCTATTTTTTCACTCCAAATCTCCATCCTTTTAGTTCAACATATCACAGAGAGCAAAAGAAGATAGAATTTCAGGTAAAGATTGTTCTTTTTCCTCTGCATTGCTCACATTAATCATTAATTTTTTCTAAAAAAAGTTACGCTATGTCCGGAAATATATCTCTAAAACGTGTATGAACTTGTCCGGAGATGCATTTTCGGAAGTTTCATGTGTTCATTTTTGCAGTCATTTTGCAGTAGTAGTTGATCTTATGTTTTGTTATTGTTTTAATTGTTTTTATTAGATATGGTGCACCCCGATGTTTTTCGAAAACAAGTTGTATTTGTGAATGGCCACGGTGTGGTTGGTAACATTTCTCTTGCGGGTTTAAACTATATTTTTCACGAGGCTAAACGAGATGATAATTTAGGCTCCGATAGCGCAAAGGGTGGATGCACAATTGTGAAAACATATGGTCTCCCATGTGCTTGTGTTATTGTTAAAATAATGAAACTTGGTGAACCAATAAGAATGGACGAGGTTTGCACTCATTGGAAGAGACTTAGGTTTGATGATGATGGATGCATGGATGACAATAAATCGAATATCTCTATTTTGACCGAATGGGAAATTATACAAGAGAGATTTTTGAAGACCGATGACAACATGAAACTCTATTCGGGAACTACCGACATGAAACTGCCTTCTCAACCGGTAAAAATAAAAGGTGCTCCGAAGAAAGTGAAGTCTACACCGAATGAAAACTCGATTACACGGTCTAATTCATATTTTGAACACGTTGACAAAGTTTTTCCCGACTCACCAACTCCAAAATCTCAAAAAGAGTGCTGTGAAAGGAGCCTGCATTAGCAAACCACCTCCGACGCTGCATCCACCGAAGATTCCATTCATTGATGAGATGCTGGTTTTTAAGCACAAATATATCGAGCGGATCGTCAATGTTGTGGAGGACAATAATTACGGTTACCGAGCCATTTAAGCTTTACTTGGCAAAAGAAAAGATAGTCATACACTTGTCCGACATCAACTTATCCAAAAGTTGAAGACGCATAAAGAATCGTACACGCGGTTGTACGGAAAGAAAGAAAAATTCGATGCGGTTTATGAGTATCTTATTCCTTGCATGAGCGGTCCGGCACCGAAGGCAAAATGGATGCGCTTTCATGATATGGGTCACCTAATAGCATGTGTGTATGATAGAGTGCGTGTTAACCTGGCACGCTACGGTTTCTCAGAAATCTTTTTTCCACTGCGCACCGCCCCACCCCAAAATCCAAATGATCGTATCATGTATATTGGATGGCTTTCAAAATCAAGTCATTTTGTTCAAGTTTAATTGAAACCGGAATGCCCTATACCACTTACATCATCAGGATGGACGACTCATTTAACCGTAAAAGCCAAGACATGGCCGAATCGTTTTGTTGAAAAAATCAAATGCACAAAATTCCAAGGGGGGTACCGTCTATAGATTTAGCCGACGACATATGTTTCAATTTATTTTAATTGTATGTAATTGTGTCCCAATATAAATGAAATGTTACATATTCACCTTTTGTTCATATTTTGTCTTTATGCATTTTTTATCTTCCCCATATCAACATGTGTTATCTTGTTAATGAAAAAAAAGGTTCTGTTATATGGTTCTGTTTTGAAACTGGTTCAGGACAAGTTCCTTAGATGTATCTCCGAAACAAGATAATAGGGTGAGGTTCTGGAGATATATCTCCAGAATCAATATTACAGTTAATGAGTGGTCCAAATTGATCTATGACTTCTATAAATTTAGGTACTCTAATGCTATATTTTACACAAACTCAAAATGTCTAAAATGTCACAAATAAACATCTATTGGTATGTTGCAAATGTGTCCTTCTCCGGCTCTACACCCAGCCGAACGTCAAGCTCACCGACTTCACCTCCCTCGAAGATATCAAAGACGAAATTTACTATCTCTTACCTTACAGAGACAATGGAAAGATTGTGAAGCTCGAGTATCGTTCACTATCGATTAATAACGGAGGGAAGATGGAGTTCACCAAATTTGAGCTCAAGACGCAATCGGATGTTAGGGCTATGTGGGATACGTTTTTCGGTTTTGAAGAGGAAGTTCTGCTCGATTTGGAAACGACGCTACAAAGATCGGTCGAAGATATCCTGAAGATGTGCAAACATCCACTGTGATATTGAAATGTAATATTGAATTTTCTGTTGAAATCATTGTTGTAATGATCATTTTATGTTATGAATGTCAATTTCATTTTGGAAAGTTACTTTTCTGTTGAATCAATTTTTGGTGTGTCTCCGGAGATGTAACTACGAAATTATTTCGGAGAGGCATCTCCAGAATAAATTAAACCAAAAGAAAGGGCGTAACTCGGAATGACCTTTGTTGAGTGTGTGTTGGGGTGCGTCCGGAGATGCATCTCTAGAAATAGAGGGCATTTATGGAAATTCACACGGTGCATTAGGAACTTATATGATGCTTTAAGAAATTCTCTTTTTTTTTTAATTCTTATCAACATGCTAGTAATTGAGCAAAATTTCAAGCCCAATTAGTAATTACAACCCAATATGGATTTTATTTTAATTTTAAAAATGACAAATCATCTGATTTTTTATAAATAAATAAATGATTGATTATTTGGATTAAAAACTACTAATTATCTTCTCTAATGGACTATTTTAGTTCTTCCTTCTGAAAATCGATAAACATAATAGTTGAATATTTTCAATAAAATTGGATACTAAATCATCCAAAGACAATATTAAATAACATCAAAAATAAAACTAAATCCTTAACTACACAAATCATAAATTTAATAAAATATAAAATAGAACCAAAACCAATACACATTTGGAATTATATAAAATGTATTTGAATCTAACACTAGTCTTTGAGTGAATTAGAAGGTGCATGACAACTTTCTATACAATGTTAATGTGCATGATACCTTTCTATACAATGTTAAGAGCATTATACTTAACACCAGTAATTTATTAGACAAGAACAAAAACAAGGTTACTTCAACAATAACTTCCTACCTGCACAAAACAAAACTTACCAAGAGAATTAAAAAAGATTATAGAATAAAATTTATGAGAGAATTATAAAAACTTACGGAACAATGTTCTTTCTCCAAAAATTACATCCTTTTTCATTGCGACAACACCTTTAGACAAGACATTGAAGTCAACCTTTAGTGAAAATAAAAGAAAATCAAACAAATACTAAAGTAATGTGACCAAATTTATAACAAATTGCACGACATAAAGCCATACTCTTTTTATTTTCTAGAGCAACTATAGATACATACCCACCTCCATTTTTTAGATACAACTCCTACTTCTATTTTCTAGAGCAACAAATAATAAGAAAAATATAGGAGGTTAAAAACACAAACAAATAAAACCTCATTACAACAAAACTCAACTAAACTAGCATTTGAAAGTTAAAATATGACATATAGAATTCTTTATATTAGCTTATGTAACTTTTGAAATTCTTCAATCAAGATTAGTTTATGGAATTTTAAAGAACTCAGATTTGGATGAAGAATTTAAATAAAAAAGCTTTTATATTTTTAGGCTTTTATTGATAGATTTAATTTTGATAAATAGATATAAATTATAGCATATTATTTAATCAATAAATAATCAATAATAATAGGCACGGTGTTTCTTGTAGGATTTGATAAGTTGTCGGCGGTAGAGTGAGTATGAGAGGATTACTATCCTCATTATCGTCTATGGTTTTCAGAATATGTTAATTGTTTAATGGGAAGACACTTAAATAGTTAAGCAACTGAAGGGATGAACCTCTAATTGGATTTAACTAAATGGTTTAATCCATCACGGTCCATTCAGACACAAAACTCAATTAAACAATTAATCTATTTAGTGTTTAATAAAAATAAACCATAATATAATTGATTAATAATTAATTATGTCAATCCATATTTGATTAATTAAATAATTAATCTAACAATCTCCCACTTGGATGACAATAATTAATTATTAAAAATATTGATTTTAATATTAGAATATCAATAATGGTCAAAACACTAATGAATAAAAAAAAAGTAAATTTCAACGCTGCAAAAATTGTATCCGATAGGGAAGACAAATCATACATGTTAAAACTCACAACTTTATATAAACAATGATGAATTTAGAGTAACATATTTAAGTTAAGAGTAATATGTTATAAAGAATGACCCAAACATATGAAAATACTATTGATAAACTCTCACTAACCAAAAATGTCATAAGACTTACTCATGTGTATAAGTCTGTGGTCAATGATTTTACTAATGAGTTTCAAATTAAATGTCATATAATATCCACATAGGTCTAAGAATAGTAATTACATATAGGCGTATCCTATTAAGAGAGTAATTACATTTAATTATAAGTACCTTCAAAACACAATATCATACTCGATAGGAGTATTGATATTTCATATTATGACCTGACAAATGTGGACTATTGAAGATAGAATAACACAATATTATTGCATGCTAAAGAATTATTGTGTCGTTTCAATGTCGACCTCAACATCAAGTTATGATGTTTTCTGAGATTAAGAGAATAATATATATCTCAATATAAAAAAATACGACTTCTTAGAGTTATTGTATATTTTGAAGTCTTCTTAGAATATGTCATATTTTATAATGTGCGCAAAATATATGACAATATAATAATAATAATCTAAAATTGTAGATTATATAATTATGTACACATGCACTCCCACTACTACAATATGTATAAGTAGGATAAGAATTTATTAGAGTCTATTAGTATTAAATAATTTAATGATATAATACTCAATAGTGGGATACTCAATTGCTAGTGCAAAATTGTCGACAAAAGTGGTTGTAAAATTTATCAATATTTCAAAAACTTAACCACTTATTTTACAAATGAATATAGCAGATCTATTAACACAAGTGGTTACAAAATAACAATATGAAACTCAATATTTATCAATGGCATATTTTTTAATCAAAATTTGACTTTCATAGTTAACCACATATTCTGCATTTAAAATTAAGGAGATTGTTAATTTTCACTTACAATTTATAATGAAAAATCTCCTTATAACAAATAAAATTCTTAAAAGAATTTTCATAAACAAAATAATCTTCACATAAAATAGAATGATAATTATATAAAGGCTTAAATAGTCTATTGATACCTGTAAGTTAGCGAGTTTTTGAGTTTGCTCCCTGTAATTAATGTATTTTTGTCTGAGTCCCTATATCTCACTTTTTACGTGTGGTTTAGTCCCTAAAGCCAAAATTTGCAGGAAAATTAGCAGGTTCCTACAGATTTTCTTTCAGATTTTGGTTTTAGGACTAAAACACACGCAAAAAGTGAGATATATGGACTCAGACAAATAAAAAATTACAGGGACTAAACTCAAAAACTCACTAACTTACAGGGACCAAAAGTGCATTTAAGCCTTATATAAAAGAAAATTATCATCATATGAGTGAGATTAAATTCCTAGTATTTTAAATTGCAAAATGAGATTATATCAATTATTTTAATAGCTCACTCAAAACTCAAGTGTTACAATTAAAGTCACACACACTTGAGACATAATTAGGTTACATGCAGCGGAAATAAAAGAGATTTTAATTTTAATTTTATTGAAAATACAACAAAATAGTCATAGAATTTCGTATATACATAAGACTATATTATCTTTAATATAAGTTTTTATACTAAACAAATATTTATTAAACAAATAATATTTGCTTATTATTTTTATAAAAATGACAATTTTATAAAATTGACATGTTAGATTCTCCCACTTGATAGAGAAAGATAATTGATTTATCAATTCGAAAGTTTTAAAATAATCAAACAAATATTCAACTATGTTCTCTATTACACAAGGATCATGTCAAGTAACGTCACACCGATAGGTATATCCGTCACTTACACAATACAAGGAGAATTATGCAATCTATTTAAATAGGATTTTACAATCAATTATTAGATTGCATAAAATAAATATAATTTATTACATGTCTTTAAAGATATAATTTATGTATTTATCAAATAATACTTTCAACAATATTAAATAAGAAATATAACAATGTACAAATATTATGTCATCAAAAAATTCTAATACCGATAGGGTATTCGAACAATAATTTACATAATTATAAATCATAAGTACATTGAACAAAACAAATTATATTAATAATAATATACCGATAAAATATAACTATTATCAATATAATATTTATTAAAAAATAAAATAAAATAAATTATTTTATAAAACAAAATTTGTATAATTGTACACACGATAGATGATTTACAATCATATGAATTAAAAATACTTATATTTTATTTAAAATATAAAAATTTATATAATTATATCCACAATAAGTGATATTACAATTATACAAATTAATTATAATTACTTAATTTTTCAGAATAAAACTCATAAGATTTCGAATATTCTCGTAAAACTATTTTTTTAATGTAGTATATAACAATAAATCAATTTATGACAAATTATAGAGAGTTTTAATTTTGGAAATATTTTGAAAAATATTTTCTATATATAAATGCACATTTTATAATTTTCAAATGAGTAGATAATATTGGAAACAAATATCTCCTTATATGCGATTATATAATAGTAAATCACAAGATATTCAATAAATTATGACTAACCTAAAAAAGTGTGACATTAAGTATGACATTCATCATTGCAAATAGAGTTAGTGAACTTTGTTGACTTATTGCAATCTCATCTCAAAAGTTCATAAATCAACAAAAAATTATTATATTAAAATATAAGACTCAATTTATAAGTTAACATAATTCAAAGATAAAATAATTTTAATTGCCTTAAAAATACCTCAAGACAATTTATAATATTATACAAATGAGCATATAAATAACAATTTTATTTCATAAATAAAATTCATAGAAATATTATTCACTAGAATATAATTCTAATCAATATCATCGACACATAAATGGTAAAAAAAAACATATGTTCAATTCAATAAACGTTATTATTAATATAATTAATTATCAAAATTAATATAATCTAATTGTTATATGAATGTCAAAAAACGATTACGAAAAATTAGTAATTTTCAATTGAATCTCACCATGGTTTACACAGCCAGATACAATATTTTTAATGGAAGATAACTGCAAACTTGTAGCACATATCCACCACTAGAGTGAAACTATCTCCATGCTAATTGACGTTCCAGAACAACTTTTCCACAGTTTGAATTAACATAATCCCTTTAAAAAAAACTCAATTCCATACTATTAAAAAATTGGTAGTTTTGTGAGATATTTTTCACGTTGAGATAATAATTGGTTTTCAACTCTATTATCCCTACAAAGCTATTAATTAAATAATATCAAACAGTCGGTTTTTTTTCAAAAAAAAAGTCGGTTTTTTTTCGAAAAAATAGTCGGGTTTTTTTTAAAAAAAGTCAATTTTTTTTTCGAAAAAAAAATTGATTTTTTTTTCCGGGAAAAAAGTCGGTTTTTTATTCGGAAAAAAAGTCAGTTTTTTTTTTCAGAAAAAAAATCGGTTTTTTTTAAAAAAAATAAGTCGGTTTTTTTTTTTTTGTAAAATTTAGTTTTTTTTATGATAAAAATTAATCTTTTTTAAAAAAAATCCATTTTTAATTATTTTTTAAAAAATAAATCTAACAGAGATAAAAATAATTCATTGGATCTTTAAAATATGTTGGATGGATTAAACCAATCCATGCATATAAATGGATGGATTTAATCCAATCCATTAACTTTTTATGTGTTGGATGAATTGAATAGATTTTTTGGTGGATAGATTGGATAGATTTTGCCTTAATGGATCCAATTGCCTCCTTTAGTTGAACTCATCACAGTCCAGTCAGACACAAAACTGAATCAAATAATTCATCTATTCAGTGTTTAATAACAATAGACCATAATATAATTTATTAATAATTAATTATATTAATCCATATTTGATTAATTAAATAATTAATCTATTATTTATGTCTATTTTTTTAAAAATATAATGTTTTAGTGTTTCATATTCAAAAATATAATGTCAATCCATAATATATATATATATATATATATATATATATAAACTCTCCAACTTTTTTACTAATAAACATTGATTTGACAATTATCTCTCAAATGAGATGGGAATTCACATACAACAATTAAAAAGAGGGACGAAAGGTGAGACAGAGAGATATGATGATGGTGGAGCTTGGTTTCTACATCCCAATCATGTAGGGCATCACACAATCAAACAAAGGTTCATAAATACCACATTGGACAGATATGGAAAAGAAAAGTTAGACACTCTCCTATCTCTTTCTTAGCAGTTTTGAAGAGACAAGAAATTGGTGTGGGTCTACAAAATTTGGTTTTTCTCTTGTTTCTTTCTCTTCTAAACCAAGTTAGAGAGATTAAAAAGATGTTTGAATCAGGTTTAGGTTTAGTTTTTAGTTTTGAAAAACTATTTTTTAAATTAATTTTAAATAACAGTTTTGAAGAAGAATAGGAAAAAGAAAATTTTATAATTTTATTTTTATAAACTGTTTTATAAATGATAAAATGAAAATTTTGTTTAACTAACAGATTTTTTTTAATATATATATATATATATATATATATATATATATATATATATATATATATATATATATATATATATATATATATATATATATATATATATATATATATATATATATATATATATATATATATATATATATATATATATATTTGAAATTATCAAAAAGGAAACTTGTTTTATATGTATTTTTTTATAATATATTAAATATATTTTATTTTAATTTAGATATAGTTCAAAGTATTTATAGGATAATATTAATTATATTAAATTTAAATGAGAAATTATGATATATTTTTGAAATATTATTTTAATATTTTAAAATCAATTATATTTATATAGGCATGGTGAATAAAGATTGGAATAGACTAAGTCGATTTAAGCTTTGTTAAATCTAAATCTATATACTAATAATTTTAAAGTTTAAGTTTTGTCTATAACCAATCATAAGTTTATTTTTAGGTCCAAATTTAACCTTTTTGAATGTTTGATTGACTTATTAACTTATTAGAAATCTATTTTATGTTAAATATATGTAAATAAATAATTCAAATTAAAATTTAAATAAAATAATAAATTAAAAGATCAATGATATTCAATATTTGTTTACATTAACTTATCAAGCATATCTAATAACATAAGTTTTTTGAAATTATTTATTTGAGAAAACTTATGAAGACAGCATATGACATTGTTTATAAGAGTTTTTAAATTTATTTTCATAAGTTTTTCAAAATACCTGCACTTTAATTTTTTTTAAATTTAAAATATAAAATATAATATAATAATAATAAAATTATTTATATTTATTTAAATATGTTAATTTGATAAATTTAAAAGGAATTTTTATGTTGTATGGTTTTACTTTATTTTTTTGAATAAGAACAATATATTGAAAGAAAAAGGTAGGATCAAAGAAATAAAAAGGCGATCAAATTAGCCTCATCAGAACGAACTAAATTTAAAGAAAGATATTTCTAACCTATTCTTTACAAAATCATTCCGAATCTCTAAAGGAATGGAATCAAAAACTATGGATGAATTCGTGCTAAGAGAAATATTTGCAAGAGAGTCTGCACAAGAGTTTCCTTCTCTAAAAATATGAGATGTAATAAGGTTAGAATTAGAAAAATGACCTATAAGATTAATCCAAGTGTTTCTAAGCTTCTGGTGAACCAAAAGAGGGTTGGAATAGGCATTGATGACCGAAGAGCAACCTGTCTCAATCCAAAGCATATTCCAACCCTTTTTGAATTGCAATATTCAAGCACTTGATAACAGCGGAGACCTCAACAAAAAAGAAGAGATGGGTTCGACTATGTCTGCAAACCCATGAATGAAATTTTCCAAGTGATTCCTAAAAATACCACCAGCTTCGGCAGAGTTTGATGAAGATTTGAAAGCTCCATCACCGTTGCACTTTATCCAACCGATATAAGGAGGGCACCAACCCACCTCAATGATGTTAGGTGCTCTGGGAGGTCTGATGTTGACGTCAAAAGATTTAATGATAGAGAAATCAGAAACAGAGATGTAAAAGCATTTTGAAGTATTATCGTATGCAGTTTTCACTATCATACTAATCAAAGCGATGGAGTCCCGAATGGAATTTTTTTATTATTGTGCTTCAGTTCATTTCTCACCTTCTAAATCTGAGACAGAGAGAATATTATAGCATCTTTGGAAATCAGAGCTACCTGCGCAGAGTTGTCGGCCGTACAAAACGTTATTACCTCCTCAATAAACATAAAAATCATGCTGAAATTAACTTTGTGTCTGAGCCAAATCCAAATCCTCTGCGCGTAGGAACAGTTTATGAAAAGATGATCAAGAGTTTTCACATCTGCATTGCAAAGATAGCAGCGCAAAAACAAAAGCAACACCCCGTTTCACAACCTAACAGTTTGTAGAAAGTTGCCCATGAATGAGGTTTCAAACAAGTACGAGTGCCTCGAAGGGATATCGGCACAGCACACTTTCTTGGCCCAATTATAGACACCCGCATCTTTGAGCGTGAGAGAGCCATTATCAAATGGGAACCAAATAAGTCAGTCATCAACACCAGAATTTAAAGGTGGAATGAAGGAGAAAATAAAAGGGAACCAAAGCTTCCAATCACTTGGGAAAGTCCAAGTCCTGTCCCGGAAAAAATCTGACACTTTACTGCTAGAAGAAATACCTTTGGATGCCAAAAAATTCACAGAAGTGGAATCTATCTGCGGCTGGCCGCACCAGTTATCGAGTCAGAAGTTAACATCCTTGCCAGAACCAACTATCCAGCGAGTGTTGGAGTGAACCATTTCAATCTCTGTTTTTGCACCAGACCATAAAAAGGAGAAAATATGGTATTTAATAATCCCTTTAGACCTAAGAAGTCTCCTTTTAAGAACGACAACTCAATCGTCCCTACTACTAAAAAGCTCCCAGCAAATCCTTAAATTGAAAGTCTCATTAAGACGCTTAATCGACCTAAGGCCAAGCCCACCACCACTAAATGGCTGACAACACTTTTTCCAAGTCACCATGAACATACTTCGTTTATGAATATCGCCAATCCAGATGTAATTCCTACACGTTTGTTTGAGTTTTTTGATTAACGAAACGGGCCAAGAGTAAACAACCATAGTGTAAGAAAGCATACTGTAAATCGTAGACTTTACAAGCGTGATTCTCCCCACCATTGAAAGAAGAGATCTCTTCCACGAAAATAACTTTCCAAAAATTCTGTCGACAATCAGTTGTAAATGAGAGGCCTTTACTCTACCTTTAAACAATGGAATTCTCAAATAGGTGAAAGAAAGACTGCCACATTTGAAACCATTCAGTTCCATAATTTTCTAACGCCGGTTTGTGCTAACAAATCTAGGAAAGAAGAAAGATTTTCCAAGATTGACTAAAAGACTTATAAAAAATCATAGATTTTCTCTATTTAAAAAAATCTAAAGAATTTGAATCTGTGTAGAATAAATCATAGACATCTAATTGTATATTTGACCTATTCACATCTCTATAGTGAATACTAGAATATTCATATTCACGTCTAATCAATTCTATTTTACATTAATTACCTTTAAATTTATATCTACATAATGAATATTTTATAGAACACAACATAGTTATTGTTATAAAGAAAATTTTGCCCCATACCCCTACAAATTTTTAAAAATTCCAAATTTGTCCTTTTATTTTTTATTTATCTTTTTTTATACTTTTTACCGTACAGTCACACAAGTCCAAAAGTAATTTTTGTCATTATTCGACGAGAACCGGAGAACCCAGGGTAAGGATTTCCAGAATGGTTTTTTTTAAACCGGAGAACTTGACTACAAGAAATCCGGTTACTGTTTTTAGTGAACCGGATAACACAACCATAAGTTATCCGGTTTGAATTTTAGAGGAAATGTTTGTTAACCGGATAACTTGTCTCCAAGATATCCGGTTTGTATATTTTTCTTCACCGGATTTCTTGTTGTCAAGTTATCCGGTTTTGGTTACTATTCGACCGGATAACTTGGTCCATAGTTATCCGGTTCGTTTTTTTTTAATTTTATTTATTTATTTATTTTTTAGTTTAAGTTTGTTTAAGAGACATGGACATTCCTTTGATGATATGTGACAAAGACCAGACAGGTGTAGATACAACAGAAATATTCTCGACTATAGAAAAATTTCCTACAAGAGAAGAGGCAACTAGGTGGATTAAGGAGGTTGGACTGAGGAATAGAGTCACTGTTATTATAACCTGTTCGGACACCAATACTGGCAAGAGAGGAAGAAGTGACAAGGTTATATTTGACTGTGATAGAGGTGGAAAATACAAAGAATGGGATAGCGAAACACAAAGTGCTACCAAAAAATGTAATTGTCCTTTCAAAGTAAGTTCAACACCTTCAAAAGATGGTTCTGGTTGGAAAATTGATGTAAAATGTGGAGTTCACTACCATGGTTTACCTGATAGATTTGAAGGCCATGCATTTGTAAGTCGACTCAATGATGATGACCAGCAACATATAGCTGATTTGTCAAAACGTCATGTTCCTCCAAGACACATATTACTGTCATTGAAAGAACGAGATCCGGAGAGTGTGACTCGAATCACCCAAATATATAAACATAAGAGTAAGATTCAAAAAAACATCAGGGGCCCTAGAACAGAAATGCAACAGTTGTTTAAATTGATAGAGAAATCTGATTATGTTTATTGGAGTAGGAAAAAAGATGAGTCAGAAGTTGTGAGAGATATCTTCTGGGCCCATCCAGGCTCTGTGAAGTTGTTGAATCTGTTTCCTATTGTGTTGATTATGGATAGTACTTACAAAACCAATAAGTATAGGCAACCTTTGTTTGAAATAGTTGGTGTGACCTCAACTGAGTTAACATTTTCTGTTGCATTTGCCTATATGGAATCTGAGCAAACATAGACTTTGTGCTGGGTACTAGATAAATTGAAACAGTTATTTACTAAACAAGGATTATGGCCACAAGTAATTTTAACTGATAGAGATCTTGCTTTGATGAAAGCAATTGAAATAGTATTTTCTACGACAGTTAATTTGCTGTGCCGATTTCACATAAACAAGAATGTGAAAGCGAAATGCAAGGAGTATGTTGTGAATGACATGCGAAAATCGATAGAGGAGCTTAGGTATGAACTTGTAAAAGCTAGTGATGAGGTGGAATACCATCAAAATTTTAAATTGCTTGAGCATGCCTGTTTAGAATATGGATCTTTTCGGGATTATGTGAAAGACACATGGTTGACACCTCATAGGCATAGATTTGTTGAAGTTTGGATCAATAAAGTGTTGCATTTAGGCAACATCACTACTAATAGGTAATGTGTTTGTTTTATAGCCATAGTTTGTTTATGGTAATGTTACTGATACTTATACTGAACTTCTTTTATTTTTGTTAGAGTCGAATTTGCGCATTGGAAGCTAAAGCATATGTTGGAGAACAGTTTAGGTGATATGGTCAAGTGCTGGGAGGCTATGAATGGCAACATCAAGATTCAAGTGGGCAATATTAGAGCTTCATTTCAGAAGAGTTTTTATGAGGTTGAGCATGCACACACTAGTCCATATTATTCGAATTTGCGTGGATCGGTATCTAGAGCTGCTTTGCAGCACATTGCTGAAGAGTGACATAGGGTTGACATGGTGGGTACAAACACCCAGATATGCAGGTGTTTTCGTAGAACAGTATATGAGTTACCTTGTGCCTGTGAGTTAGGGAGATACATATTGAGTGGTGAACCAATACCAATTGATGCTATTCATATCCATTGGAGGAAACTGAGTATGGAAGGTGAACAAGAGGTAGATACAGAGGATGGAGCAGAGGTGGATATGATAAATGCGATTGAAGCACTGTGGAAGAGGTTTCATTCATTAGATCTTGCAGGAAAGAGAGCACTAAAAAGCAGGGTGTGCGAAATTGCTTACCCCACTACAACAAAGATGGTACCACCACCTGAAAAAATAAAGACCAAAGGAGGAGTGAAGAGAAAAGGGAAGAAACCTGTTGGGTATGATGTTTATCGTGATCCTTCGTATCATGAGTATGTTGATCAAGAACACATCAATTCCCAAAAATCTTCAAAGAAGCCTTATTCGTAGTTATCCCAGACCTCAAAGAACAAACCATCTCACAGGTACATTGTACAATTTCCAGAACATATAAGACCATTTATTGATGAAATTGTTGATGTAAAGGATGACGGAAATTGTGGGTTTAGAGCTATTGCATATTTACATGGATATGGTGAGGAAGGGTGGTCAATGGTTCGTCGTGATTTGGATAATGAAATGAGAGGTCCCAGAAAAAGTCTATATGAGAAGTTATTTGAAACTAATTATTCAAAAGTGAGAGAATCCTTGTTGATATCATCTTTAGGTTCTCAACCATTTGATAAATGGATGACACTACCATAAATGGGTTTTGTGATAGCAAATCGGTATAACATCATTCTTGTCTCACTAAGTGCTCTTAGTTTGAGTTTCTTCCCTATGACGACTGCACATAAGCCTAATGTGTCGATTTACTGCATTGGTTTTGTAAACTCAAATTATTGGGTTCAGGTAAATATTATAGTTTTTTATAATACTTAATCCTATATGATTTACGTCTTACTTATTAACTTTCTTAACAGGTAAATATGAATGAGGGATTTCCCTTGCCACCAGTCACAACAGATTGGAGAACACATCGAACATCAGATGCAACATCATGGATAATTGGATTTGCTGGACTTTACAACACTGACAGCAACTTAAGCCTGTGCTCCCAACATATGTTAATTTATGATCGACGTTTAATTTCATATTATTTTTTTCCGTTATTTTGAGTGACGTTTAACTACATATTATTTTTTACATTTTTATGATTGACGTTTAACTTCATATTATTTTTTACATTTTTATGAGTGAAGTTTAACTTCATATTATTTTTTATATTTTTTATGCATCATCAATCATAATATAATTCTGAATACTATCACATAAATATAAATCATAAGTCTGAATAATACATAAGTCTAAATAATAATACATAAATAACCTATCTACCCAGAGGTAACGGTCCACCCTGAGCCAGATGTAGTGCTCGAAAGATCTCAACATAATCATCATCATCCTCCTCGGCATAGTGACGAGTGAGATAGCGACGCAGCTCATGTGAAATATGTCGTAACCTCGGATCTGCCGGTCCATCATCAAACTATGGAACTGGAACCTCACTGGCCTCCCCCTGAGGTGGTATCAAAAAAGGATGGGAAACTGTGTAGTACCAAGCCATGTATTCAGCCACTGTATCATACGGAGTATCTGTAAACTCGACCTGATGTAGCAATTGCTAGACACTCGCATGGTAAGAAACCCACTCGAAATGTATATCAAGTGTATCAATATCAGGTGGATGAGATGGGATGAACTGCCTGTATCCAAACTGGCGTAAACATCTGTCAGGTAAATAAAGCACAGATGTACCATACCACTTCAGGCCACCCCTTGTTAACCCTCACTTTCGACGCTAGAAGGAATCAAAGCTATTGTAAGTTAAAAAATTATTTTTAACATAAATAAGACTTCGACCCAGTTTTAGTGAAGCCTGAGTCGAATAGGGGTTTTGGAAGCCTAAAAAATGGCTAAGTGTTGGGAGATGCTTCGACCGTGAGAATGTTGAAACGCGCGTTGCAGTTATCAAATTAAGGCTGGAGGGAAAATCTCAAATGTTTGAATTTCAAAAGGATCAGTTGCTGAACGTGGGAGCAGTTGAAATGGAGAAAGGCGCCAAGAGGACACGTTTGGAAGCATAACCACCACTTAGTAGTTATTTCTTAGCACTATAAATAGGAGTTATTTCTATAGAATAAGGGTGTTCATATTTTTGTACAAGTTACTCAAAGAAACTCAAAGTACCCGCGTGTAGAGAAACGAGTTCGTGAGAATGTACGTAATGTAACACCACTTTCTTTCATCAATACAATTTATCTTCATCATGTTTTTGTTTCAGCACTTTACGTTTTCCTGAACTTTACCTTTCATGTCTTAACTTTTCCTTGAATCTTTATTTTCAGTCATGTTTATCTTAGACCTTGTTTTTACTTTCATTTAAAAGCTTTCGACATTTATCTTCTTGCATCTTTACATTCAAGCATTTAATCTTCAAGCCTTTACTTTCAAAGTCTTTTATCTTCAAGTCATTTATTTTAAAGTCATTTATCTTTCCGCATTTACTTTCGACTGCACTTTTATCAATTCCAGTCTTTATTTTCAAGAATGTGGAGTTCATTGCATTTTATCTTCAAAAGCTTTTACATCATTGCATTTACTTTTAAAGTCATTTATTTCCTCGTCATTTACTTTCGACAGTCACTTATTTTTCTGCATCCTTTACATTCAAGAATGTGGAGTTCAAGCACTTTTACATTTTTTGTCATTTACCTTCGACAATAATTTATCTTCCTGCATTTTTTATCAATTCAAGTCTTTATCTTCAAGCCTTATTTTCAAAGCTTTTTACTTCTTGTCTTTTACTTTCGACGCCTTTAAATTCTGCATTCTTTATTTACAGCCTTTTAACTTCCAAGCTTTTACTTTACTGCAAGCAGTCGAACATGGAGTTCACTTAGGTTTTTTTTAGCACTGTCGAACGTGGAGTTCAGTTTACATTTTCTTTATTTCAAGTTATATTCGCTCTCTTTTAAAATTTAGCACATGTCCTAGGATTTGTGTGGTCGATCCTGCAAGTTAGTCAATTTTTATTTAAAATTGATAGACCAGAGGTTGTTTACCAAAATTCACAGTAAACACCCCTGTACAAACAAATATCAGTAAATGGTATGGTCTGTCTATGATCCTCGAACGGGCGCCAAATGACATCAGTAGGTGTCAATCCATCAAGCACTACCCTAATCTCATCCACCTTCTGCGTCCCTTTCTTGTATTGCCACTTCATCGCTCTGGGAAGTGGACTACCAACACCAGCTATCTTCAAAAATCCTCTCTTCCCAATAGTTGGGAAATACTCGTGAATCCAACACTGTGACACATCATGAATATCATCAATTAAAGGTATTGTAAATAATATAATACAAATCTAAATGAAATTAAAATTAAGCAGTTGTACCTGTAGTAGAGAGACATATCCACCAAGCTGTCTGCAACTATAGAATGAAGCATCTTCGAGATATCTATACAATGTAACAAGAGCATCAGCCCCCCAAGAGTATCTACCACATGTTTCCAAGTCCTGAAACAGTGGTAAATACTTTTCCTCTACAAGAGTAAAGGTCTTATTTGTACAAATAATGCAGCCTAGTAGCAATAACATATACGTCCTAGCCGCACAATCAAATCTGCTATCAGCTCACAGACAGACAAATAACTTCTTCAACCAATCAAGCCTATAGTAAGGACCTCTGTTTGCACGAATCTCCTCAGCTGCTTCCTCCAGTGTAGCACCCATTAGACTAATAGCCTGGGTAATAACATCCGAGTCAGTAAACCCTTGTGCAGGGTCACATAACTCCCCTCTAATAGGTATGTGAAGGAGGCAAGAAACATCGTCCAGTGTAATCGTCATCTCGCCAAACGGCATATGGAATGATGATGTCTCGGGATGCCACCTCTCCACAAATGCAGATAACAAGTTCTGATCTATCCTCGATAAACTGGTATTCTGCAGAGAGGATAAACCAGAATTAGATACCCATCGCTCAATCGCATGTGGGAGATGTGATGGAGCCCATCCAATCAATTAGCTGCCATGTGCAGCAACCTTCAGCTCCTTCTTCGGAACTCTCTCCTGAAAAATAAATCGTAGAATATGTCATAATACATAAATAATTAAAATTACATTTTATTCAACATAGAAAAGTCATAGATTTACTTACTTGGCCATCCCATAAATAACGAGCCACATGGTTCTGATACCTCACCAAAAGTGATGTATCAGTCGGTCCTCCAGGAAATGGTAGAAGCGGTGGAATGTGAGCTGCTGCTGGTACAGGTGGAGGATCAGCTATCCGATCTTCAGCTGGAATATCAAGTGCGCGAACTACCGATCCATCCGCGTACCATCGATAGATAAATCCGTCGCGTCCTCTAAAACGGCGAGACACTGTAAAAAAAATAATTTAAAAATCGAAACAAAACCGAAAAACTCATCATCTAGTTTTTCGGTGAAGAAATTAACAAACCGGATAACTGAGCATCAAGTTATCCGGTGAAGGAAATACACAAACTGGATAACCGAGCATCAAGTTATCCGGTGAAGGAACTACACAAACCGGATAACACGGTGCCAAATTATCCGGTATGTGTCAACAAAAAATAAAGAATCGGAACTAACATACTTGAGTTATCCGGTTGTTAGTTTTTTGTTCTCTGGATGTAGCCCACGTGTGTTCTCCGAAAGTGTATTTTTTGTGATCCGAAAGTAGTCTCAATGTGTTCTCCGAAAGCCAAAGTTTGAGCGTTTTTTACAGTTTGTAACAAGATAAAAAGAGAAAGAAAAATGAAAATTTTGAAAGAAATACTATTTATATGGGGGTATTTTCGTCCAAAAAATTGATGAGTAGGGGTATGGGGATAAATATAAGGGTATGGGGTAAAATTTTCTGTTATAAATACCAAATAAATATGAGTTTGATTGTCGTTTTTGTGTAAATATCTAGTGCTTTAAAAATATTCAACGGCCACATTTTTTGACATTCTATGGATATAAATCTAGTGGTTGAAATTTTCATCTATTATTTTACTTAATTTTATTTAAAAATAAATTAACTCGATGTGTATTTTATACGATATTTGACACTATTAGGTTTTGTTCAAATAACGCTCCTCTCATTATTTTTAATTTGAAATTAAAAATATTGTTTTTTCTAACAAATATTCAAGTTGAATAGTGCATAAAATAAATACAATTAATTAAAAAAAGAAAAAATATATATATACTAAAATTTGAAAATAAAATATTTTCAAGAACCATTTTGGATATGTTCACCCTTTGATCTTCATGAATCTAAAGAGATCATTTTCTCCAAATTTATGCTCACAAACCAAACAAATATCCTCTTGGTAAATCAAACAAATGTCCTAAAGAGAAAATATTCTTTTGGTAAATTTACAATTTTATCTTCATCCAAAATAAATATTCACACTTAGATTCAAGAACACTCTCGAAATACTATGGCTAAAATATGAGATATTTAAAGAGGTGATGGGAGAAATGAAAAGTGAAGTTTTCATGTTTTTTGGATGTGAGAAAGTGATAAAAAAAACTATTTATTTATAGGTAGAAAGTGTGATATAAATTTGGAAATAATTCATGGGTCAAATGAGTGCTCCAATGGTTAATCGATTATCTATCTCAAATAATTAATTGGTAAGGTCACAAATGGAAGATTTTGATATAGAGTCATTATCAATCATTAAGAGGTCGTTCTAATTAATTGTAGACTCAATTAAGCACCATCTAATCGATTAGACAAAATATCTAATCGATTAGAAAGTTAAAAAAAAGTCTCCTAAGCAATATGACACTCTCCTAATCAGCTGGCTAGGTCTTAAAAATATTTTTTGGTGATTTAATTAAAACATGAGAGGCTTCTCAAAAACATTTTGTGTGTGTGTGTAAGAGATTTAGCCATAATGTTTCTAAAAATTCCCTTGTGTCCTTACAATACAATGGTAACTCAGACGGACACGACCATGCGACCTTTCACACTTTCTCTCTTTCATAACTCGGAAGCTTCAAGTTTTGGGATCATTATATTCGACTTTAATATCAAACATTAACCTTAAGTCTTCTTGATGAGGCTTAAGATATCTCCATGTTGATTACCATCATCTAAGAGTTTGAAAAGGTTAAACCACTGGTGATCATTGAAACCTAAGTTTGCACTTGAAATTCGTTGGACTGCAATGTTGACTTTAAACAGGTGACTTGATCTTCAAGAGCATATCTTGATTCAGAAGGATAACTTGATCAATGATCTTGTGTATCTTTGACCGCTTGAGCTATCTTCAATAATTGTTTGGCCTCAAGTGTTGTTATCATCAAAACTAAGCAGCTACTAGCTGACTTGCATATTTCTATCTATAAGTTTTACCATCTCTGATCACTTATTGACTATGCTTGCAAGTACATAGATCCATAAGTTCAACATTAATATTCATCTTTCTAAGATGAAATGCAGGGTTCATGTTTTGTGTCAGGCCTCATATTTTATTCGTTTAAATGCAACATTGATGGCATGGTTATAAGGATCCCTTCTTTGTGTGTTTGTGGTGGCATTCTTAGAAATGACTTGATGGATCATATGGACGACTTCTCCTCTGTTATTGGTTCTATCTGTTGAGAATGTAGTAAGTGTGAGTGGTGTGAGTAATAGTCCCACATTAGATGAAAATGTGGAAACTTAGCATTTATAAATAAGAGAACCCACTCATCTATCACCTTAAGGTTTTGGATAAATATGTGGTGTGTATCTCATAAAAGTATTGCTTTAAAAGAAGTCTCACAATATTCAATGCTCCATAGTGGAAAAAACTCATATAATACTACCAATGCATTACTTGTTGAATTAACGGGTGGAATGTTGGTTATTGAGTTAGCTTTGGAGAAAATTTAAAAGAATAAGTGACTGAAAACTAGGGGTGTTCAAAACTGAACTAACCCAATAGAAAACCGTAAACCAAACTAAACCAAACCGAAACCGCAAAAAACCCCATTTGGTTCGAATTTGTTTGGGCTATCTTTTAACAAAACTGCATGGTTTGGTTTAGTTTGTGGTTTGTATTTTGCAAACCGAACTAAACCAAACCAAGCCGCATTATGTTACAACACAAACTTCATTTATCTCACATTTATCCCAAAATTCAAACCCATTATACCTTAACCTTACAATTACAAAATATTTTCTCTTACTCACACTTAGCTTTTCAGTTTTAACCTTCTGAAATCTACCCTAACAGTATTGCACATTCTTCTCATCTTCGTTGCCATGTACGTCTCACATCTTCTACACTAATCTCTCATCTCACATGTTCTTTCTTTTTCATCTTCTCATTTTATATTACTATTTTCTCTTCTAATTATGTTTTTATCGCATCTTTCTTCTATGATCTCACATCTCTTATGTTCTTTCTTTTTCACCTTCTCTAATCTCCCTTCTCCTCTACTTTTTTTCAGTTTTATTATAATATTTGTTATATTGTTTTATGCTACTATTTTTTCCACTTTTGTTTAAATTGATTTTTGTATATTGAATGAGAAGTTTTTGTCTAAATATGATGAGTTTTGTTGTTATTTGGTAATGTATGAATGACTAAACACAAAGTTATGTTGTTCTCTATATATGTATATATGACTCAATAAAAATCATGTAAAAAATTGAACCAACCGAACCAACCCAAACCGTATTGGTTTAGTTCAGATTTTTAAAAAAACTAACCAAACCAAACCGAGCTGCGTGCTTTTTTATCTTGCGGTTCAGATGAATTTTAAGCGTCAAAACCGCACCGTAAACACTTCTACTAAAAACAAACTAAATGATGGTAGTGAAAAAATTCGCTAATCCATCTATTGTCCTTGGCACATCAAAGTTAGAGATTAAATTGGACCATTTCTTAACACACCACCCAACTTTCTTAGGCACCTTGTGTGCTTACAAAAATACCCCTCTGTTCCGGATGTGCAAATCCGGACGCACCTTGTTTTTGAGTTTTTCAGTTTTTTCGGATGTGCACATCCGGTAAAAGTTCGCATTTGCAAATACAGAATAAAACCAGATGCAGAATACCAAAAATCCAACAATGTTTCTCACATTCATAAAATAAAATCGGGATTACATTCATAAATTCAGCATTACATCGACAGAAATTTAAATATTACAAGATCAATAGCCCGGTGGACGCTTGCACATCTCTAAGATGTCATCGATCGTTCTTCGGATTTTGACGGTCGCCTCGAACTCGAGCGGGAATCGTTCTTCGTAACCGAAAAAAGCTTTCCACATCGCTCTAACATCCTCTTGATTCTTGAGCTCAACAAGGTTGTAAGCGACGTTCCCTTCGTTGTCAACCGAAGGTGAACGATACTCAAGCTTCGCAACCTTCCGTTTGTCTCCGTAAGGTAGGAGATGTTTGATGTCGTCAATGATCTCGCCGATGGAGATGTCCCTCATTAGCTTAAACATTCGACTGTGTGTTTTATCGTCGGTGTAGGAAACACTTGCGACATACCAACGGAACTTGATTTCATACAATTGAGACATTTTGAGTTTGTGTGAAAGATATCAAATGAAACCCTAATTTATAGAAAACTTAGGGTAAAGTAATTTCTGCCTAACTTCTTTTCGGATATGCAGATACGGAAAAACCCTATAAATATTAGTTCCAGATGTGTATATCCGAAACTTTCCCGTATCTGCAAATCAGAATTTTTTACTGGTACATTTTTCAATCAGAATTGACTATGTTATGCAACCAATTGCAATGCTTTCATTGGAATAAAATTCATAAGTGCATTAAAAAGGCATATGAATAAAAATTCAATATATTTCACTTCAAAAATGTACATTTTGTCGTACGATTAATCAAAAGAGTTAAAACAAAATTATCCGTCTAAATCTAGCGGAGCTTGACCTTTGGATTTTTCCGCATTTGATGCCTTCCGATATTCCGATATTCACACCGAAATCAAGGCCAATAGCCGTCCTACAAATATATGCGAACATGCTATCACGATCATCAAACTCTTGCTTGTTATTAAAGTCAACACCGACATCAACCGACTTTACGATAATCCCTTCAACTTTCGGAGAAATCGGCAAAACTAATTCTTTTGAGATGTTATCGGGGTGCACCATATCTATTTATAAACAATAATAGAACAATAAATATATAGAACTAAAACCTATTAAAAATTGCTGAAAATTAAAATTAATAAGTTCCAGACATTTTTCCAGATGTGCACATCCAGACAAGTTCATGCTCAATACGTACCGGATTTACACATCCGGAAGCCGCGTAACTTGTTTTTTTCCAAAAAGTGGATTGATAATGTGAGCAATGTAGTGGATGAAGTTGAATATTTATCTGAAATTCAATCTTCTCTTGCTCCCTTTGATTTGTTGCACTAAAAAGCTGAAGTTTTTGAGTGAGAAATGGTATTGATGAAGTAGAATTTTTTAGGTTGGTAAGGGTGAGTGTGGAAGAAGAAAGGTTGAGAATGGAAAGGAGAGAGTGATCATGCAGGTTCAAATATGTTCTGGACCGGGCAAGGCTTCCTGCCCTTAAGGGCCAGGCCCAATCCATCATAATTAGCGAACAGGCCCAATAAGCACAATATAGTCGTTGGGCACAATATAGCCGTTGGGCACAATATAGCCGTTGGGCGTGTCCCCTTCACGCGCAGAATAGCTCACGCGACCAACTGCCTCCCCGAATATCATAGAAACAGTTAGAAAGACCACGCGCTTCGCCCTCCATCTGGCAATACCTCATTGGTCGATCAAGCACTTTGCTCGCCAACAATCTCCCTATAAAAACCCCTCGCTCGAGAGGGGCAGGTATCACAAATCATATACTTGACTTCTCTTACTTGCTTTCTCCCTTTCTCTTGACCAAATACTTACTTTGGCATCGGAGTACCTTGCAGGTATCTCCACCCCTTTTTCCTCTCCTACGAGCCGCTACTCTTGTCCTACACGAAGGCCACGACGATCTCCTCCTGGTCACCTCCGATCAGTGGCGCCGTCTGTGGGAAACTTCGCTTCCCCGTCTTTTTTTGAATCAAGATCCCTCATCTTTTCACCCAAAAGACCAAAGCTTTCATCTCTCCAAAACCCCAGATCATCATGGCTTTCATCAAGAGTGACATCCGCCAAGAACCTGTGACCGCCGCCGACACTGCCGACAACGATGCCGTCATCGGCCACATCCCATCCGAAAACGCCCAGCGCAACAGCGGGCTGCCTTCCCCGAAGCCTGACGAATAAAGACCACGAGCGCCAGCCGCAGAACTTTCCTTCGAACCCATTTCGGTTCCTCAAGGCGCAGATCCGACCACCCCGGCGCTCATCGCCTCTTTGAACAACTCCAATCGTTTCATCCTCCAGCAGGGAGAAAAAATCAGTGCCCTCGAGCACGCCCTTCAGGAGCATCGCACCTCAGAGACGCTAAACCTCTCCCCGCCTCCGCGAGTTCACTCAAAGCAGAGATGTGATAGTCTTTCCCCGGTCGAAGAGCGTCCAAAATCAGGAACCCCAACACCCGATCTTGCTCGCTGACATCGTCGTTCTCCCAGGAAAACCAGGCACTCCCCTGTTTCCAAAAGACACCGACAGTCGGACAAGTACGAGCATAGGCGTACCCGCGTACACTCTCTTCACCGCAGTCAAATCCGCGACCACAGTCATTCTCCATCGCTTTCTCACAGCTCTAGCAGTGACGACGAAGCTCGGGGCCCGTTCACGAGAAACATTGTGGAAACCTGGATTCCCCGCGGGTTAGAGAAACCTCCCACACTGGCTACGTACGATGGCACGTCAGATCCTCACGAGCACCTGGAGAACATCGAAGCTATGCTCTAGTACCATGGTGTCTCAGGAGCCATCAGGTGCAAAATATTTCCCATCACCCTGAGGAAGGGCGCGATGACATGGTTCAAAAGACTCCCTCGAGGATCCATCTCCTCCTGGCGCGAGCTCAATGGCCAATTCACCCGCCATTTCACAACCTCCCGACGACATCCAAAGACGGAGGCAACATTGGAAGCGATCATACAAGGCAGGGAAGAGCCTCTGCGGGATTACATCGAGAGATTTAATAAAGAGGCAGTGGAAGTCAGAACTTCCGATCACATGAAGAAGTACCTCCTCGAGAAAGGACTCCGACCAAAAATTGACTTCCGCAAAGCTGTCGGGATCGAAGCTCCTTGAACACTGACAGAGCTTCTTCACATGCCCAAAGATTACATCCGCTACGAGGAGAAGGAAGCCGCATTATGTGCCTGGGACGCAAGAGATCGTGAAGCACCCCGGGCACCTAAAAAGGAGGAGCCAGAACCATCCCGCAAGGGGAAAGAAAAGCGGCGGGAGGAGCGTCCCCGTGAAGGCAAAGGGCCAGCTGGCCGATTTAATGAATACACTGTGCTCATAACCTCACGCGAGCGTATTCTCTCCGACTGCATCAACACTGAATTCAAACAAGGGGGTGTCAGGTTCCCTAAACCAACCACGTCCAAAGGAAACGTCGACAAAAGCAAATACTGTCGTTTCCACCGTAGTCACGGGCACGTGACAGAGGATTGCGTGCACCTTAAGGACGCTATAGAGATCCTCATCAAAGAGGGTCACCTGAAGCAATACGTGAAGAAGGGAGAGTCCTCCCGACGAGACACGTCTGATACAAAGAAAGAAGCAGAATCAACCCCCTCCAGTTCTCCCCCACAGGTCGCAATGTCCATCAGCCGACCAGAGGACTTCTTCATTCCTGACCACATCGATCTGACTTCCCAGGCATCCATACATAGCACCTGGGAAGCGTTTCCTGCGGCCATGGTCATCTCATGTGGGGGGTACCATGAACTCACGATAGGATCCATCAAGAGAAAGTTTGAACAGCTGATAGACAGCAGCCCCGATCAGTTGTACACGATCGGAAAGGGTAAAGGGCGTTCACAGCCGATCACGTTCTACAAAGAAGAACTCCCCAGAGGATCGCCGAACTCCCACATTCCTCTGCTGATCAGGGCCAAATTATCATCTACTGATGTGCGGAGAATCTTGGTCGACCAGGGCAGCTCCGTGGACATCATGTACTCCAGCCTGTTCCGCGCACTGAAACTGAATAAGTCTAATCTCTCCTCGTACGTGGGATCTGATCTCCAAGGATTCAACGGAGCAACGACCCGACCTTGGGGTTACGTGGAGATACCGGTCACGTTTGGTGAGGAGGAGGCATCCCGGACAATCAAAACACAGTTCTTAGTCATTGATTGCCCGTCGCTCTATCAGTGCATCCTCGGCAGACCAGCTCTCGCCGAACTCGTTGTTTTCCCCTCGACGGTCCACCTCAAGCTCAAGTACTACACTGAGAAAGGACACGTCGCAACTCTGCACGGTGACATTGAGGCTGCTCGCAGATGCTTCGAGGCCGCAACAAAAGGGCAGAACCAGATCGCGACAACAGCAAAGTCGGCAAAGCGCGCCAGAGAGGACGAGGTTCCAGCCGAAGAGGGCCAGCCAGAGAAAAATCCCACGCTTCCCGTGCACACCATTGACCTCGACAACAAGCTTGCTGAAGATGGAAACGAAGATCGGGACGAAGATGGAAAGTTAGGAGTGACAAGCTCCCCGTCTCCTGCACTACTGCGACCAGTTCCAGATGGGGAATTCGAGATCATCAATTTCAGCAACAACCCCAGCAGGGGAGTGAGGATAGGCGTTGGTCTTCCCGAAGAGGTAAAGAAGGATTTGAAGAAATGCCTCGACGACAACGCCGACCTGTTCGTATGGAGTGCAGCGGATATGCCCGGCCTTGATCCAGAAACTGCATGTCACCACCTCACAATTAATCCAGCTATCCGCGCCATTGCCCAACGAAGAAGGAAACAATCCGAAGAAAAGGCACAGGCTGCCGAAAAGCTTGTACAAGACCTCTTAGAGGCAAAATTTATTTCCGAGGCCAGGTATACGACCTGGCTCTCAAATATTGTACTTGTAAAGAAAAATAATGGAAAGTGGCGCATGTGCATTGACTACACCGATCTCAATCGGGCTTGCCTGAAAGACGCTTATCCACTGCCGAGCATAGATAAACTCGTAGATAATTCCGCAGGTTTCAAGCTCTTGTCCTTCATGGACGCTTATTCGGGATACAACCAAATCCCAATGGCCGACGAGGACAAGAGATACACGGCATTCATGACCTCCTCGGGGAATTATTATTATAACGTAATGCTCTTTAGACTAAAGAATGTCGGGGCCACATACCAACGCATGATGAACAAAGTCTTCCGATCAGAAATCGGTGACATGCTTGAGGTATACATGGATGATATGATCGTGAAATCCCAAGAGGAATCCGACCACACCACCCACTTGCGCAAGGTGTTCGAACAAGCTCGAAAATGTAAAATGCGTTTTAATCCGGAAAAATGCACCTTCGGCGTGCGAGCAGGAAAATTCCTTGGATTTTACCTCACCGAAAGAGGAATAGAAGCAAACCCAGACAAATGCCGAGCACTCGTGGAATTCCCCACGCCACGGTCGAAGAAGGCGATACAATCTCTCAACGGGATGCTCGCGTCCCTTGCCCGCTTCGTTAGCAAGTCCGCCCAGCACGCCCTGCCCTTTTTCAAATTACTCAGGAAAGGGGCAAAATTCGAGTGGACGAACGAGTGCGAGCAGGCCCTCGCCCATTTCAAACAAGCTCTATCCGAACCACCAGTGTTGTCCCGACCAGACCGCGGGGAAACCATATACCTGTATCTCTCTGTGGCCAACGAAGCAGTAAGCGCAACACTTATTCGTGAGACTACCGACGGGCAGAAACCCATCTATTTCACCAGTAAAGCCCTATAGGGACCCGAAGTCAGATACACGCAAATAGAACGGGTGGCCCTTGCTCTCATAATCGCCTCGAGGAGACTCAGATATTACTTCTTGGCGCACACTATCGTCGTCAGGACCGACCAGCCAATTAGGCAGCTGCTAAGCCGACCAGACATGGCGGGCAGGATGCTAAAATGGTCCCTTGAGCTGGCCGAGTTCGACATTCACTACGAAGGAAGGAAAGCCCTCAAGGCGCAGGTTCTGGCCGACTTCGTGGCAGAAATGACTCCGGAATCGTTCCCCCCCGGCAGGAACACAAGAATGGATCATTTACGTGGATGGCGCGTCAAGCCCCGCGGGCAGCGGAGCAGGGATTATACTCGAAAACAAGGAAGGGACCCTAATCGTAGTATCCCTGATCCTTTCCTTCAAAACATCCAACAATCAAGCCGAATATGAAGCCTTCCTCGCAGGATTACGACTGGCTAAAAACGTCGGCGCGAGGAAAATTAAAATCTGCACTGATTCCCAGCTTGTGGCATTCCAAGTACGAGGAGAGTGCCAGGCAAAAAACGACCAACTAGCCGAATACTTGACCACGGTGAAAGAAAAATTGACAGAGTTCGAAGCATGGGAAGTTCAGCACGTCCCACGCGAACAGAATACCCGAGCAGACATCCTCTCCAAATTAGCCAGCACCAGAAAAAAGGTGGAAACAAATCCGTCATACAAGAAACACTGGCTAACCCGAGCATTACAAAGCCCGACCTGGTAGATATTAACGTCGTCGGAGACCCCAATTGTTGGATGACCCCGGTATACAATTACCTCACCAAAGGGGAACTTCCCGAAGACAGTAAGGAGGCCAGTGTAACTAAACGACGAGCCTACTCGTACGTACTAGTCGAGGACAAGTTATATCGACGAGGGTTTTCCATTCCCCTATTAAAATGTGTCGACGAGGCCCAGGCCCCCGAAATCTTACAAGAAATCCATGAGGGCATCAATGCACAACACTTAGGAGGAAGATCCCTGGCTCGAAAGGCTCTGCGCGCAGGATATTACTGGCCGACCATGCAGCATGACGCCAAAGAACATGTGGAAAAATGTGACCGTTGCCAGCGCCATGGGGACATGCATTTGGCACCACCCAACGAGTTGAAGACCCTCTCCTCGCCGTGGCCCTTCGCCTGGTGGGGGATGGACATCCTAGGCCCCTTTACAATGGGATTATATCAAAATAAATTCCTAATCGTGGTCGTCGACTATTTCACAAAATGGATTGAAGTCGAAGCGCTCGCCAAGATCACAGCCTTCAACATACTGCGTTTCTACAAAAGAAATGTCCTCGCCAGATTCGGGGTACCCCAGGCCCTCGTGACCGACAACGGAACCCAGTTCACGGACAGAAAATTCCAAGACTTCGTCGCCAAATTGGGAACGAAACAACACTTTACTTCTGTCGAGCATCCACAAACCAACGGGCAAGCGGAGGCCGCGAACAGAGTGATCTTACGCGGATTAAAACGAAGACTAGGAGAGGCCAAGAAAAGATGGGTCGAGGAGCTCCACAGCGTCCTCTGGGCGTACAGGACAACACCTCACTCCACCACCCGGGAAACCCCTTTCCGACTAGCGTATGGAACAGAGGCGGTAATACCGGTGGAGATAAGGGAGCCCTCCAGAAGGACAGAAGCTCCCCTCGACGAAGAGATGAACGATGAGGCTCTACGCAAGGAACTCGATCTGGTCGAAGAAATAAGATCAGGGGCTGCCCTCCGCGAGGCCGCATTGAAGCAACAAATAACAATGCGACATGACGCCAGAGTCATAAAGCGCGACTTCCCCGTAGGCAGTCTGGTCCTACGCAGAAACCAGAAGGATTCTCGCGAAGGGAAACTGGCGGCGAACTAGGAAGGACCCTATAGGGTTAAGTCCAAAACGGGCACGGGAGCATATTACTTGGAAACACTGGACGGAAAACAACTTGCTCGACCATGGAATGCTGAAAAGCTCAAGCAGTACTATAGCTGAGTCCTTAACCACGAGGATAGACAAGTCGCCGACATAGTCACCCCAAAACGGGGAGATCTGCGGGACCATCGTATCGTGCCCAGGTGAAGCGCGACACACATTACAACGCCGGCCAGCTTCTGCTCATTGGACGAGCAGATCCTGCGCACAACGGGGATACCTCAACCGAGCTCCGCCGTTGCCGCACCATTCAGGCAGGACACCCAGCTCGCGATGGGAACAGTCTAAGCCTATGAGATTAGTACCTCAAACGAAGTCCTAGCCTCATCATGGGCGGAACCACTTCGCCCTCCTCGGTAGGTTTTATGCCTAGCCGGGGACACACGCACACACATAAGTAAAAAGAGCAAAGTCCATAATAAAACGTCCACAAAACCCAAGTATATTAAAGTACCGGCCACGACCGGACAATGTCATAAATACAAAGAGGGGCAGCGCCCATACAAAACGATAAATACAAATTGATAAGGGCACGCAGACCCACAAAACATGCTAAAAACAACCAAGTCCTACTTTGCGACTTCACTCTCCTCTTCGGCTGGAATAACTTGACCGTCCACCACTCTGTTGAACAAACCCATTCCATCCGTCGTGAGCTGCACATCAGAGTTGAGGGCCACCATCTGCTCTTTAGCCGCATTGAAGCCGAACTCAACTGCTTTCAGGTTATCTTCGCCATGGATCCTGATCCTCCCGATCAAGTTGGTTCGCGACTTTAGAGACTGCTCGTCATCATTTTCATCCTGGGCAGCTGAATTTAAGCCTTCCAACTCAGCAATCCTCGCCTGCAGTCTCTTTCTCTCCTCGTCTACCTTGAGCGCAGCTAACTTCAGCTGGGTCACCTCCGTCTGGAGCAGCACCTTGGCCTCCTCGTGACCTTCAAACTGTTTTAAATCATTGAACAGCTTGTTGTTTTCTGCCTCCAGCTCGGCTATTCTATTCTGGGAAGTCACGAGGCTCGCCCGAGTAGCGGCTTCATCGTCGGCAAGGACAAGGGCAGCTTCAAGGACCCTGAACATGCCCGCCGCATCTTGGCACAACAGTTTTCTCCTTACCTTGGAGTTGGCGTTCAAAATAGTCGTGGCTTCAGAATCATGGACCTCTATTGAATCCCCTTCGACGAACAAGTCTTGGCGCGTGTAGCAGGCGGGCAGGAAGAAATGACCGGCACCGGACCCCCCAGGACCAGCGGCCACAGGAGTCCCCGCAGCATCCCTCTTCCTCTTAAGAGAACCCTCCGGGGTCAGCGGCGTCGAGGCTCTCTCCGGGACGGGGGTAGATCCAGCAGCAAAACTCTCCATCACAGTCTGCTTAGGCGCCCCGGCCTTGGTACCGGTGGTCTCCTTCTTATGAACCTTCGCAGCCTGCGACCTCATCAGACGCTCCCGCATGTCAGCCATCATACCTGCGAACACACACATCAAGTCAGAATCAAAAGAATTTAAAGAAACAAAACCAAACAGTGGAGCATACCAAGCAAAGTCATAGCGTCGTCGTCGTTATCACACTCAAGGAGAGCTTTGACATTAATATATCTAGCTGCTCAGACAGGTCCATCCTCTTCGACCAACTGATTCCCGTCCCGATCAACGACGAAGGCCGGAGTAAAGCTCTCCACGTAGGCATGGAGGATCCTGTACGACTCCTTATCCGCTGGGCAAAGCTGCTCATGCTTCACTAGGAACTGATATGTTCGGCGTTTAAAATGGGTGTAGACCCATTCCAAAGGAAAGATGGAGACCACACCATCCCTTTCCCGACCATCCACCATCACCCTCTCAATGGTTGAGATGCTCCTCTTCGCCTCTTCGGTTATAGGCTTCACGATCAGAAACCTGTCCTTGAAATTGCGTATCGAATCAGAATACGGCCAAAACAGCCTACTATGTTGCTTAAACGATACCCAACTATGTTTTGACCCCGTCGTGCTCCGCTGAATTTGGAAGAGGCAGAAGAAGAGATCCGTGGTCGCCCCGATATTGAGATAACGACACACTAACTCAAAAGCCCTTATAAAAGCCAAGGCGTTTGGGTGAAGCTGGGACAGGCACAAGGCCAAATGGGTGAACATAGAGGATTGGAAGTCAGTGAAAGGGAGACGCATCTTGGCCTCCGTAAACGCAAATTCATACATAGGAAAGCGAAGTCCAGGGTACGAAGAACAGATTCTATCGTACTTCCCGGGACGAAAGGCTTTCCATGCCCGTGGAGCGTCCTCGTCGCGTCTTTCCAACAAGTCGAAGTCCCGTATCTCCTCGGCGGAGAAGGTTGATCGAAAAGACAAAGGTTCATGTCCAAGCCAGTCAAGGTCCCCTCCTGCGACCTTGATTTTCGAGTAATCGGCGGACACACTGGGCCCCTCTTGTACTTCCTGTGCGTCGGGCATAACTTCATCGCGGGGTTCAGCCATTTTCACCTGAAAAGCAGAGAAAGAGAAGTGAATTCGACATCCGCGATCAAATCCACCCTTCCACCACTAATCAAGTGAAAGGGCGTTAACAAATCCGAGGACAACCACGTGCTCGTATAAATTACCTACCGATAGCTAGGAGAGGTCTCCGCGACCAGAACTCCCCGAGGCACATACGAGGACACATGTTCGTCCCAAAATCTCGCCAAAACTCCGAACATGCCTAGTGCCCGACTACAAACTAAATTCTACACCTAACCAGATTCTACAAGGATCTACGCTAACAATTTCTACAAAATTCTAGAAATTCCTAAAATTCATCATGTTCTTCACAAAATTTCCTGGAATTCATGTGTTCATCAAAGAACCCATGAAGTTCAACCGGAAAATATGAACTTCAACCGAAAAACCTATAAAAATATGCAGAAAGGGAAGAACGAACTTACGAGTAAAAGAAGAAGTTGACGGTGGCGAAGAGAAGCTCCGACGAAGACTAATTGCAGAGCAAACGAGAGCAAAGAGTGAAAAAACTTGTGAAATTATGAAAATGAAACCTTCCCCCACCTTTTTATAACCATTTGATCGTGGGGAATCGTGAAGGTCATCATAGCCTATACGCCCCTAGGGCTGACAAAGGCCATAAATGCTCACCACGTGTCACAAAAACTCTTCGCCTGGTTCAGTGCAGAAAATACACTAGCCCTTGGCCCCCACGAGCAAGTCTCTTCGTCAAAGTGAACACATCCGTGCAGAGATGCTCACCAAAAACTCTCATTTCTCCGAGGACGCTGTAAACCCTGATCGACATTTCGCGCTGGTAGCTGACGACCACATCTGGTCGGGGCACGAATGGAACATTCTACGCGAGCAACCACTTCCCTGACAGTACGGTCGAAGTTACAGCTATCTAAAGTCATTACTCTCCAACAGAGCAACGACTTGGGGGGCTCCTGTTCTGGACCGGGCAAGGCTTCCTGCCCTTAAGGGCCAGGCCCAATCCATCATAATTAGCGAACAGACCCAATAAGCACAATATAGCCGTTGGGCACAATATAGCCGTTGGGCGTGTCCCCTTCACGCGCAGAATAGCTCACGCAACCAACTGCCTCCCCGGATATCACGGAAACAGTTAGAAAGACCACGCGCTTCGCCCTCCATCTGGCAATACCTCATTGGTCGATCAGGCACTTTGCTCGCCAACAATCTCCCTATAAAAACCCCTCGCTCGAGAGGGGCAGGTATCACAAATCATATACTTGACTTCTCTTACTTGCTTTCTCCCTTTCTCTTGACCAAATACTTACTTTGGCATCGGAGTACCTTGCAGGTACCTCCACCCCTTTTTCCTCTCCTACGAGCCGCTACTCTTGTCCTACACGAAGGCCACGACGATCTCCTCCTGGTCACCTCCGATCAAAATATATCAACAATTATTCCGGATCTGCATATACGGAGACCTTCTGTATATGGACATCCGGAACAAAATTTTTTTCAACGTCATGGTGCGTCCGGATTTGCACATCTGAAATCAGGGGGCATATGTGAAGCTGGAAATGACGACCAATCTTTTCCACTTGGTCTTATTGCTAAGCTAGACCCTTGCCTTTGTCATTTCTGACTTGCTGTGATTTGGCTTGACTCATAGCTGTATTTAAAAATTCTCTTAAATTACATGTACATCTTTCGACTTCATGATATCTTATATTTTATAGAGAAGACAAAATGTGCAGATAAATTTGCTAGTCATGATTTTGACTTAAAAATTTCACTAGGATTAATCATAGGGAATTTCTTAATACACCACCCAAATTTCTTAGGCACCATGTGAAATTTCAGTTTTGCCCCCAGATTCCGGATTTGCACATCCGGATGCACCAAATTTTTAAAAAACGCTGATATGTTCCGGATGTGCACATCCGGAAGAATTCCTGATTTGCAAATCCGGAAAAAATCAAAAGAATTCGATAAAATCATTTACTTTTAAATATAATTAAATCCAATCTAATTAAAATCCAATATAATTAAAATTAATATCATTTTTTCAATATAGTTAAATCCAATATAATTAAAATCTATATTAATTAAAACTAATATGATATTTAATATGATTAATTTTTTTCAATATAATTAATAGGATTAATATGGTATTTAATTCTAAATTATTTTTTTATATTGAAAAAATTAATTTAATTATATTGGATTTAAAATTATATGGTATTTACTTCTAAAATTGGATTTAATTATATTGGTATTTAAAATTATATGGTATTTACTTCTAAATTATATGGTATTTACTTCTAAATAATAATTAAAATTATATGGTATTTACTTTTAAAATTAATTTAATTATATTGGATTTAATTATATTGAAAAAATCATATTAATTTTAATCATATTAATTTTAATTAAATTGGATTTAATTATATTGAAAAAATTATATTAAGTTTAATTATATTGGATTTTAATTATATTATATTTAATTATATTTAGAAGTAAATGATTTTATGGAAATTTTTTGATTTTTTCCCGATTTGCAAATCAGGAATTCTTCCGGATGTGCACATCCGGAACATATCAGCGTTTTTTAAAAATTTGGTGCGTCTGGATGTGCAAATTCAAAATCTGTAAGCAAAAGTAAAATTTCACATGGTGCCTAAAAAACTTGGATGGTATATTAAGAAATTCCCTTAATCATATTCATGTTCTTGAGTAAGAAGCTAAACATGTCTCGGTTTAGAGTTATCTCTTTTTGAATATATTAATTTGCTTTTGTCCAAAAAAAGTGAGGGAAAATAATAAATAAGTATTTGTCACTATAACAATAAAAAGTGACAGCACCTATTATTACATGAACTCAATTAAAAGCGCGTATTCATAGATCAATTTCAAGACTAGTAGTAGTATTTTGTTGGTAAAGGTTTTGCAAACCAACGCCACATGTTCTTATCTTCTACTTACGGTCAACCGCATCCAGGAAAAAATGGCCATTTGAATTCTATCTACAGTTAGTCTGTCACTAAAACGGTTTAAGTAAAACCCATGTGAAACGTGTACTTGTCTTTACCGACGTTATTTTCTCAAAGGTAAGCTTCTATTGAAAAAGCTAAATATTTTGTGGGCAAGAAAAAAAGTCAGATGGAAACGCGTCATCCTGATGATTAAAACTGACTACTCCTATAATAAAAATATCATTTCTTTAGAGCATGCCAGACACGTGCACATAAAAAAGAGTAACTATTCTATAAACTAGTGAGGTGAGCGTCCGCACGGATTCTGGTCCGTTCCGTCGAAATGTCACTAATTTTAAAAAGGAAAAAAAAAAAAAATAGAAATATTGTATTTTTTAGAAAAAAATAGGAAAAAATAATTGCCATATAAAAAATAAAAATAAAGTAAAAAACATAAACCATAGGATTTATATAGTATTAAAATATTTATTTGGTTGAAAGTTGTGTCTATTTGTGTTACTTATCAAACATAAAGAAAATAAAAAAGTAAGTAAAGTGTGTGTATTAAAGGTTAAAGAAACGGTACGCTTCCCACACGTGCGGACTCTTATGAAACGTAGTGATACCAAAACCAGTAACCCTTCACACCGTAACATATTGAAACATCTTTGACCAAACCAATTTGCAGCAAACCGTGAAAACGTTGATAAGGGAAATCACACCGATTTGCATTATGGACGAAAGAAACGACAACCGTGGCTCCGCCGATCGTTTTGCCGTCGAGGGGGAAAATAGGTATGGTTAAGTGTGCTGTATAGTCTTTATGGTTAAGCGTTATACAGTTATGAAATCATACTCAAAGGGTATCCTAATGCATGCGACTGAAATCTGGAAAAACTGTTTATCTGAAATCAAGAAATCAGTTTGTAATTCTTATTGCTAAATTTGAGAGATGTTTGTTTACCAGAGTATATTGTTTTCATGATCTGAAATAAATGAATGAATTGCATGGACAACGGTTTACTCATTGTTTGTTTTTACATTTGTTTTACAGAGCAAAGAAATCAGCAGAGGAGATGTATTATGATTTGTCGAAGGCCGAGGAAAAAAGGCTGGAAAAGAAAGGGAAACTGAAGCTTTTAACTGCGAGAGACTATCTGCATATGGCGAAGAAAAGAGTGAAGTTAACCGTTGTCAACGTACCTATGTCGTTGAATATGAAATGTGTTGATTGCTGTTATGTTGTCATTATAATTATTCACTTATATTGTGAGTGAATCCTAATAGTCGGTGGAAATCACGTTGTTTGTTGTTATAAGTTATGTTATATGATATATTTTGTGTATGTGTAAAAATTATAGTGACAAAGGTACAGCCCTGCCGGGGGACAAGACTGTTGCAATGGGGGGAGAAAAAGAAAAGGGCAAAGTTGTTGTGCTCGGAGAACACAGACGAAGTTTGGGGATGCCGGAGGTCGTAATGATTTCCTCAGATTCGTCAAGGTAATACCAGTGTCCTTCTTACATTAAAAATGACACATTTGTGTTGGTTATATGAAATGTGTTGTTCTAACTATTTTTGGTACACTAAAGTAAGACTAAATGTGATGTACGGATTTTATACAAATAATGTACGTATAAGTTAAGTAATAAAAGGATCGGACAAGTTTGAAGAATACTAAATAATACCTTTAAATTAGTTCTTATATATTACTTTGAGTAAGTACTCTGTAATACTAAAATAGATAGACAACTTGATTGGATGGTTTCAGTTCCGAAGAGGAATACGATGGTACTGGTGGTTGTCACATTGACCAACCTGAGGGATCAAAGTACATTGCTTGGGAGAAGATGATTAGAAATGGAAAAACAGCAAAGAATAACGTACTTGTAAGTTTCATATGTCTAATTTGGTATTAAAATTATTAAGTTATGTTCATTTTCTGATATAATATTGAATTACATGATTAATCTTAAGTCACTTATGCAGCAACTTCCACAGCGCGTTATCAAAACAGGTTGTTTAGAAGGAGTCAACGACATCGAGATGCACGACCTTGACACGGACAAGACATATGTGAGTGTTGTTACTACTCGGCAAAGGGACCACTGCGTTAAGCAGCATATAGGTCAAGGATGGTATTGTTTTGCCAATTACAGAGGTGTCGCCAATGGCGACATACTTTAGTTCAGGTTAAGTTGCCCGCCTGCTCGACGCATCAAAGTGAAGTTGTACAAAGCTTCAAAGAAGCCATAGGTCGCAGTTCGAAGGCTCAGTTTGAATCAAGATGAAATAGAGTTTTTGTTATTTAGAGAAGTTTTGAAAGATTTGGGATGGGAGGTAGTTTAGGGTGTTGGACAGGTATCATGTTTTGTTGGGAAGTAGGTATTAAAAATTCCATTAACATCAGGGTTTAGTTTGTGTTTTGAGAAATGTTTATTATTTGGTTGTTGACAATGGCATGTAAAACTTATTATTATTTGTATAATGTAATGCTTATGGTATTTACGTAGACTGCATGGGCTTTAAAATTGCATGGCAGGTGTAACGAAATTTGTTTTTTATATTGATGGTCAAAAAAGCAGGGTGAGGATATTCCACCGTGTTTGACATTTGAATAATGCAAAAATTATAGTATAGTTGAATTCATGTCCAACAACACATGATGCTTTATTGACAGAGTTAGTGTCCAGCCTTTTATTTGTCTAGTTGTGGTTTAACATTTACGAAATGGAATTATATTCCTTCAAAAGCTGAAAGAACAAATCCACAAGGGATTGTAATTGGTATTAAATAGGAGGCTGTTATTTTATTGGGTGCTAAACGCAAAAGAAGAAATTAAAACCATCACCTTCTCTTCACCCATCCATTGTCCTCCCTCTTAGAAAAATTGAAGAAGATCCATGGAAAATTGTGGTCCACTGAAACACATAGAAGCCCTCCACTTTTTTGAGGTCGCCAAAATATCCTCACAGGTAAGAAATAAATTATACATTGTCATACTTGGAAATGCAAAACGGAAACGACACAGACATAAAAACGTTTAAGATGCCGTTGTACTTGTTTGATTTCAGATATTTCCTAAAATTGACGAATTTTTTCTGAAATTATTCGATGGGGAAATAAGCAAGACATGGACGATTTTAACGAACAAAGGTGTCCACCATGAAGTTATCTATAACCAACAACCGGTTCATCCACTGATAATGAGCGGCTGACCAATTCTGGAAGCCTACTACAATTTACCAAATGATGTTGTTGTTACTTTCGGTTACTATGGAAACAACAACTTCGCAATCAACGGTTTCAAAGAGGTTAAGAATTTCATGGATCTACCTTATTTTCATAGTAGATATGTATATAAGCATGAGATTTATGCTTTTGACCACAGACTAAGTGAGATGAGCGTGGATCTGCCAAGAATAGTTGAGTATTTTGGATTGTTAATCATCAAATGTCATAATTGATATTTTTAATGTTTAACCGATATAAATATCTTAATGTCTGTGATTTGATTTATAGAAGTTGCTGGAGGATTTTGCCGAAGTATTAAGACGGTATGAATACGAAGATCTTTTGTTGTGCGGCGATAATGGCAAGGTGGAGTTGAAGAAACTGTTTCACGTTGGAGATATCCGAAGAACAAAATTGGGTTATGGTTGGGATGAGTTTTGCAAAGACAACCATTTCAAAGCCGGAGACAAAGTCCGATTTCGATTTGATACAACATCGGTGTACAAGAAATGTCATGTTTACTTGGATCTGTACGGGTAAAATGAAGTCGTGGTTGTATTTGCTTTATTTAGACATTGAAGTTTGTAACTTCTGTTGATATGGTTGTTAGTATTGTTCATGGTTGTTTAGTAAAAGTTGTTTGTTGAATATGTTTGGTAATATAGCTATCTTATTGTAGGGCGAAAGATCGATAAACTTGTCCTATTTTCCCGGAAATGGATCTGTTTTTTCCAATACGGTGAAGAGTCCAAAACTAAATATCTGGTATGATTATGACATGTTTTAATTCACCAGTTATAAATATGATATGCTTTATGTCACCACTGTTAGGAAGAAAATTAACGGAAGTTGTATAAGGAAATCACTTAAAAGAATATGACATTATTCTTGAAACATACTTGAGATATTTCCATAATACAAAAAAATCCATACAAAGTTGTATAAGGCTACCAATTAACATGAAAATATAGATTGTCTCCACATGAATGTAACATGAAATCCAGAATCGTAATTTGGACGATGGTGATTTGCAGCTAGGCGGTATAAAAGTGAACATTTAAATCGATGTAGAAAACTTCCCAAGTCAAACATTGTTGAAAACCTCTTTGTAAACAACGTTTGTAGTTGTGTTTTTGGCCACGTTGTTTTCATCGTGGACCAAAACTTTTATTCCAGTCTTGCTTGTAACCCTTGAAAGCGCTACATATATTTGGCCATGAGTAAAAACGTCTCGAGGAATGTAAAGGCCAACCCAATCCAACGACTGACCCTGCGACTTGTTTATCATCATTGCGTAGGAGACAATGATTGGAAATTGTCTCCGGCTTAGCTTGAAAGGCCACGGAGATTGAGAAGGCGGCATATTCATCCTTGGAATATAGACGACGTTGCCGTGATTTTTGCCCCCATAATACGTGCTTCAAGAACATGCGTAGCCATCTTAGTAACGATAAGACGTGTACCGTTACATAACCCTTCCGACTGATCGATGTTGCGCATCAACATAATGGGTGTTCCAACCTTCAATTTTATGTGATGGTTAGGCAAACCAGAGGTGATGCTTAGAAACTCAGGAGTCAGAACATCAGGTGTTCCAACCTTCAATTTTATGTGATGATGATGCTTAGAAACTCAGGAGTCAGAACATCAAGCATGTCCCGGTCGTGTATTTCGGACCGATCTACGGAGTTACAACTAAAGAAGTCCCTCAAGTCACCTAAGTCAAAAATGTTAATCATTAGAGCATGCCAGTCACGTGCACATAAAAAAGAATAACTATTCTATAAATATAATTTAATTTTTATATAAAGAAATGGATGGTGTACTGCCGACGATGTAAATTATGTATCCCTTCGAATCAATTTGTAAATTTTTAATTATTTATATAATTTATAATTTTAATTGGGTGAATGTATAATATATTTTTTTATTGATAATACATTATCATTAAACTCTTTTGTATAATGAAAATAAATTTTAAGTTACTGATATAACATGGCAAAGTGATAGTGACAGTGTATATCTATTAAACTCTAATAAAAAATGATTTAGACATAAGTTATAAAGTTAATTATAACTAGCAAAGGACCCGTGCGTTCGCACGGGTCGCGCAATATTGTATAAATAGTAAATAAATTTCATATAGTGATATTAAGAAATTTATATAAAAGATATTCAAATTAAGTAGTCTCGACTCGTCGAAAATATATATTTTAGTAGAAAAAATAACTAAAATAATTAAATAGTCATCTACCTGTGCGTTCGCACGGGTTGCGCAATATCATAATAAATAGTAAATAAATATAATATAGTGATGGTCAAAAAACATATATAAAAGATATACAAATTAAGTAATCTTGACCTGTCGAAAATGTATATTTTAGTAGAAAAAATAAATGAAGTAAGTATTCATCTAACTGTGCGTTCGCATAGATCGCGTAATGTCCCTATAAAATATAAATAAATATAATATAGTAATTGTTAAGAAAATTCATATAAAAGATATATAAATTAAGTAGTCTCACCTCGTAGAGCATGTCTATTTTAGTAGAAAAAATAAATTAAATAATAGTAAATTAAGTAGTCTCAGTCCGGAAGGAAAATCCAATAAAATACTTTTGTAATTTTTTAAATATTTTTATTTAATTAATTATTATTTATTTTAAATTTCATATATCTATAAACTTTTTAGTTGTTTACATTTTATCCAAACTCAGTGGTTATTTTTTTTATACAAAAGCAATGAATTTTTTTAATTATTAGTATTTATAAAAATATTTTTGACTTGCTATTTTTTAGCCATTGAAAAATGAGGAGAGTTAGATATTTATTTGGTGGAAGAATAATTACTGTTTTTAAAGGATTTTTTAACTAAAAAAATGTTTTTCTTTTTTATTTTAATTATTAATGATTTATTATTATTTTATTGGTAGAAATAATGCGGTAGTTATTATTATGTTTTAGAATAGATTTAAATTAGACTTAAATAATGTTTTCTTCCACAACATGGTTCTTAGCCACTAGACCATTCAACTCACTTGTGTTTCTATTTGCAACAAATTTATATATTACATAAATCCAATATTTACTATTTAATACTTATATTTGAAATACTGCACTTATTTAATACAATTAGTATAAATTATTTTATACTGATAATATAAATTATTTTATAGAGTTTAATACTTAATACTTATTAATATAAATAAAAATTATTTAATATAAATATTTATATATATTGTTAGTATAAATTATTTATTATAATTAGTATAATTATTTTATTAATTAGTAAAATAATTAGTCTTTAAACTAGTAAAATAATTGAAATAGTAAAATTATTAAACCAAATATTTAATAAACCAAATAATTATTAATTAATAAAATAATTAGTCTTTAAACTAGTAAAATAGTTGCAATATTTAGTATATCAAATAATTATTTTATTAAATATTTAGTAAATAATACTGTAATTATTTAATAAAAATGATTAATATTAAAATTAAAATTATTTAATAATAATATAATTGAAATTATTTAATAAAATTGTAATTAATAATACTGTAATTATTTCAGTAATTAATAATGTTGTAGTTTAAATTGTTTAATAATACTGTAATTAAAATTATTTAACAAACTAATTAAATAATATTTCACTAAAATTAATAAACTAATTATTTAATAGTATAATATTTAATAAACTAATTAATATATTTGATTAATTACTGGAATAAAAACTGGTTATAGTTGTTTGCTTTGCTACCACAATAATTAATCCCTTCACAAAGTATGCTATTTTATTCATAAATAGTAATTAATAAATGGTAATTAATGATTAAATAATTAATTTTTAATCAATTTATTAAATATTAAACAATTATTTTATATTATTTCAACTATTTTCATAATATTATGAAATAATACTACATACTGCAACTATTATATTTTAATTATATTTTTATTGATTTTATGAAATAATATTAATATTATTAAATAGTTTATTAAATATTTCAACTATTTAGTTAATTAACATTATTAAATACTTTTATACAGTTTTTTAAAATACATTTTTAATAGTTTATTAAATAGATTTTTAAAATACTTGATAAATAGTTTTTTAAATATTAGATATGTTATTAAGTAATTTATATTTTAACTATTAAAATATTAAATAGGTTGTTAAATATTAAATAGTTTATTAATTAATTTATATTTTAAATAGATAAAATAGTTTATAATAAATAGATAAAAAAAGTTTTTAAAAATAATTTATTAACTAATTTATATTTTAATTTTTATTAAATAGATAAAATATTTTATTTAATATTTATATTTTAACTATTTTATTAAATATTAATAAAATATTAATATCATTAAATAACTATTTACATAACTATTTCAACTATTATTTCAAATAGTTTAAACTAACTTAGTTAATTTATTCAATATTTTAACTATTTAAATAAGTGGCAGAAATATTATTAAATATTTAATAAAATAATTAATAAACTAATTATTAGTTATATTATTTAATAACTGAAATATTTATTAAACTTATTATTAGTTGAAATATGTAGGTTGGTTTAGTAATATATTAGTTATATCATTTATGTAATATATAAATTTGTTGCAATGAATTAACCAAATATGTAAGTTGGTGTAGTGGTTATGTAATATAATGTGAACTCAATGGTCTTGGTTTCAACTCCATATGGGACCATTTTTACACATTATTTAAGCCTTTAAATTAAATACGTTTTGGAAGTTGTCTAGTGCAATAATAATTTGTAATTAGTGGTTGTATCAATGGTGAATATTATTATTTAATATGAAAATTGTATATTTATTTATAAAAAATAGTTGGGTTGCTATTTTTTAGTCTTTTGGAAATATGGGAAGTTACTTTTTATTTATTATGCGGGGGTTAAATTGTTTTTTTTCTAAAGGAAACTATTTATATTTTATTTAATTATTTTTATTATAATTCTTATTTATTATAAAATTTTGAAGTGTTAAATGGTTTTGTTAGTTTTTTATTTTATTAATTTTTATTATAATATTTATAAAATTTTTTGAAGGTTTAAATGGACAGTTTTTAATGAGGTATTTGAAAAATTCATGGGTAATAAATATTCTAATAGGAAGTTATTGAGTTGTGTTAGTATTTTTATTTATTTTTATTAAATTAATTATTATTTATTATAAATTTTGTATATCTATAAATTATTAGTTGTCTACTTTTTATCCAAATCTATTGGTTATTTTTTATACAAAAGTAATGAATTTATTTAATTATTATTATTTTTAAAAATATTTTTGACTATTTTTTAGCAATTGAAAAATGAGGAGAGTTAGTTATTTATTTGGTAAATGAATAATTATTGTTTTTAAAGTTTTTTTTTAATTTTAATTATTAACGATTTATTATTATTTTATTGATAGAAATAGTGGGGTAGTTATCAACTATCTACCCATTACTTATAAGTTGACCAAACTCCCTGAATTGCCCTTCACACTAAAAAAAATTACACTACAACAAGGACTTTTCTGTAACTAACAAATTCAACACAAAGCTTTACTTCTTTTCCCTAACAGGAAGCCACGTGTTCACTACATACTGGTCCCAATTAAAATAATATTCTTCCCTCTAACAAAACACTCATCTACTGCATACAATCATTCACAACACACAGCATTTCTCACGTTCTCTCTCCATAGCGACGACAACGTTTTCCTCTTGCTCTGCTCCTCACTAAGGTAAGATTTGCACCGTTTCATGTTTTTCGCTTCCTTCCTCTTCCTCTCTCCACATCATTTCCATGGTTTCCGCATCCTGTTGCATTCTTTCTTCAACCTTTTCACTTTGATTCACATCACTAACCTCTAACATTTGCCTTACAATGAAAAGAATAATGTCAAGGCCTCCGATTCTTATCAAGGATCTGGTAAAAGGAAACCAAATGTGGAAGATGCATATTAGGGTCGTTGACTTGTGGGTTGTTAAGGAGATTAATGGCCAACAACACCTTGAAATGGTCATACAAGATGGAAAGGTATCATTTTTTTCGTTTATTTCAGCTATGCAAAGGTTTCATTTTTTAGTTTTTTTCATTTCTACAGCGATTTTTAAGTTCTACTTCTCTATGGATTTTTTTAAGTTGAAAAAAACTTTGTTATTTGTTGGTTGATAGTTGTTTCTTCTTTTATTTCTACACTGAAAATGTAACAAATATATTTGTTTGAATGAACATTGCTCTGACCAAGTTCTACTTCTCTATGGATTTTTTTTGTTGAAAAATACTCTGTTATTTGTTGGTTGATAGTTGTTTCTTCGTTTATTTCTACACTGAAAATGTAACAAATATATTTGTTTGAATGAACATTGCTCTGGCCAAGTTCTACTTCTCTATGGATTTTTTTTGTTGAAAATATATGTTTGTTTACAGTTGTTTCTTCGTTTATTTCAACACTGGATATGTAACAAATCTATTTCTTTAAATGAACATTGCTTTTACCAACTACAACCAAGTGTGTGGTTTGTTCTTTAATTTCAAGTATGTTGTCAATTCAATTAATTCACAGGCAGATCAAATCCAAGTTACCACTAGAAGCAGGGACTTCAAAGATTGGCTTGACCAACTAAAGGAGAATGAAACCTATTCTTTGTATAATGGAGAGCCGGTTGCTAATGATGGCCCTTTCAAAGTCTGTTCTAACCCACTTAAACTTGTCTTCAATGGAGGGACTATCGTAACCCAAGTAGCGATACCAGAAATACTGACTCACAGGTTTAACTTCCACGCTATACAGAACTTTCTCAATGGCAAATTCAAACAAGATGTCTTATATGGTGAGTTATGACTTGGTCTTATGTTGTTTTGCCTCTGAGATTGTATGCATATATGTACTTTTTGTGTTTGTGTTGTCAAATATGTCGTTGCCCCGCGTATTTGATTCACCTCATTGTTTTCCTCGTGCAGATGTTATTGGCGTTTTACAAGATGTTGTGAAGACGCAAATGGGAGGTGGTGGTAAGAAGTCTTGCGCAAATATCACATTACGTGATATTGAAGGCAATGTTATCGAAGTTGCATTGTGGGATGATTACGGCAAGCAATTCATGAATTACAATAACCCTACCAAAGATGCTGGTCCTACCATTATCATCTTGACACATGCTTGGTGCAAGCCAAATAAAGGTTTTAATATTTCGTAGTTTCGCCCAACTTTGTCAATAACTTAATATGATACCCTTTTGTTTTTTCTAACTAGCACATTCTTCAAAATGATGCAGTTTCTGGATTAGCAAGTCTATCTAACGCATGGAGCGGTTTTAAGCTTTACATTAACTTGGATCATCCACAAGTTGAAGAATTCAAGTCCAGGTAATATCCTATGCATTCACTTAGAGTTTGCTAAAATACCCCTTAAATACCTACAGCCGTGATGTGTTATGTAATTTCATTTCAGTCTTGGAGCTACTGATTTAGCAACTGCACCTTCACTGTCGTTGTCTTTAACTTCTGATTCATCCATTTAAAACACAAACAAAATGTGGACTAGCCTCAATGAGGTCAAGAGTATCCGTGCAATCTATGAATTAGGAAAGGTGTGTATGTTTCCTCAACCTGTCAACAGGATTTTCATTTAATTGTTTATTTTGCCCTCCGTTTACTAAAGCTTGAAATGTTTACTCTAATATGCAATAGGATTGTTTCACAACCACTATTGGCACTACCAATTATTTTAAAGCTTCCAAGTTTGGATGGTATTTTGAGACATGCCCTGACTGTAAAACTTCAATCAAGTCAATTGGTCCAAGATTTGTGTGCTCATGTGGCCTCACAGATGTAGAACCTATCACTAAGTAAGCATGTCATGTTTGTTAGTGCATACATAACAAACATTTCATTATATTTATTTCCTATAACCTTTGCTTCATTTGCTTCCCGTAGATTCAAACTTGAAGTTGAAGTCGAATATGATAAACACAAAGGAACCTTCGTTTTTTGGGATAAGGATTGTATTCCTTACACTAAGAAGACTGCTAAGGAAATAAGGCAAGTCATGAAGGAGGTTAGTTTTTCCACATCATTACTTTTAGTACGGCTTATTGTTCAACATTTTCAAATATTTTGAAACCTTTGTAAATGATGACTGTGTATTTTACGTAGGCTGGAGAGGACAATCCTAAAATTTAGCCTGCTCACCTCGATGTTCTCTTGAATAGAGATATGGTATTTCGTGTCAAGTATCAATCCTTTTACGAACAATACTCTATAGTGACAATACTAAACGAGGAGAATCTTTACACGAAGTATGACAACTACCTCACCCCAAATGAGGTACACCATCTCTACTTTTAATATGGATTATACATTTTTTTAATTGTTGCGAAACATATTTGTCTTACTGTTTCCCAATTTCTAGCATACTTCAAATGCTCCTGCTATGGAAATCTCCACTACCTCTCCAACCAATGACCCAAAACAACTTATGGTATGCAACATTATGTATAGTGAAATATAAATTTCTGAATTTTAATCATCTTATTCTCCATAGCAGTTAATATTGACTATGCCATACGTAGGTCACACAGTCTTCTGAACATTCAGTCTCGGCTGAACCATCCTCTGCTGCAAATCATCCATGGAGTCCTTCTGCAAGCTCCAGCAGTACACCTGCCAAGCGGATTGCTATATTAAGCTCAGCAAAAGATCTCATTCATGCTGAAGATCTCACTCCAAAGCAATCTCCCACTAAGGCCAAGCCTGGAAAGAAGGTGAAGAATATCAGGAAGGAGTAACATGGTGGGCCTACTACGGGAGACTTCTCTTTTTTGATGCATAATCACTTCACACCATTTTTGTATGGATACATTCCATATATTAAGTTTTATGAAGCACCGTCTCATGTGATTATGCATGTTCTATGCACTTTTAGTTAACTTAAAACTCCTAAACTTGTCATTTTAATTATCTGTAATGAATCCATTATGTTAAATTCCTATTCCTAACTCTAGCATCTTCGTTTGTTGTATTCCCTCACTTTTAAATGAAGGTTAACAGGATTTTGGAATGTTGCATCTTAATTTTCATTCTTTTTTATTGTTCAGTTTTTTTCCTCAGCATTAGTTGTCAACACTAAGAGGTTAGCAAACTTAGTGGTCTTATAACAATATATGGCTTCTACTTTATGTTACAAATTTATTTGACATGTTAAGGAGTACATGATCTTTGATATATTACTAAATACAATATTTGTTTGTTACACGCAGTGGCATTGTATTTTGTAACACATTAGTCATTTCCATTGAAAACTGCATATTACAAACTGTTGTTCAATCCTAATTTTGAAACTTACTTATGCTCTTGATAACAAATACCTGTTGTTAACCCCTAAATTTATCGTAACCTTAAAGTTTATTTTTTAAGTTGAATAATAATGCTTTTAAGTTGAAATTTAATGCTAACTCGTGATCCTGAACTTAATGTTTTATGCCATCATATTCAGCCGGTAATGCTATTTTTCCTATTTTTTCGATGAAACCATTCAACTATATTTTCGATTTTCATATGATACCATAGTCATTCAGTAACCAACACTGCTTATGTTTTCTACCACTTTTTGTTGCAAACTTCTATCTCACCCATTGTTACTTTCAAATTATTTCATAGGACAGTTTATAAGTGCAAAAGCAGATGCAACTTTGATGTCAAGTCGCTGCAGAATTAAACATAGCAGGTGAGCATGTTCATGTAAAAAGGCCCTATTGTCTATAGGTTTAAAAACAATTTCTTGAGTGTTTTAATTTACTACTTTCCTCATGTAACTAACAAAAACCAATAGCAAATGTTGATATTCCTTTTTTTATGGATGAAGATAGGCTTTGGTCATGTCTCCAATTAATGCCACCTGCTGTCCTCTCCAAAAAGCATTTAACCATACACATTGTCTAATGTAGCAAAGCTGGAAATGGCCAAAGGTACATCAAATACTATTTTTGTACGTCTTATCAGTCCTTTGAAAGTTTTATTTTGTTTTGTAGATCTATTATAAAATCATATTATGGCTATAAGGTCGTTCAGTTCCTAAATTGATGCAAGTGTTTGGTAGGTGGCACATCCCTCAAAAAACATATGCATTTTAATATATTAAATTGTCACTTCTACCTTAAATGCATAAGGTTGTTTTCATGTCTAGCCATGTTGCAGCACCTTTTACAAGGACAGTATTTAGCTCGAACTGTAGGTTGTAGATGACTTTTAACATTGCCTTTTGTCTGTTGTTCTAATTTAATTATTATATATTGTTACTTTTTTCCTATCATTAACCGGATAAAATTTCCACTTAAGTACTACCATCCTAACTTTTACAGATCACATTGAGCCTAACAAGTACTACCATCAAAATGAACCAACTAAGTTACTAAAGTTGGAAATGATGGACGATTCACAAGACTTCTAACTAGGACTATGTAAATAGCTTTTACTTATTACATTTACATAATATTGCATAAAACTCCTCTACTTATCCTAAAATGATATACCATACTACTAAATTAAAATCAAACTTTGAGTAAATAAACAAACAAGCCAAGCAACTGACATACCTTTAACAAAATAGCAACTGAAAACCAACAATGCTTGATTAGCTTGCAAATGCGTCAACCCCTTTGTTGATGTTAACCAAATTTTTTCTGCAACAAGGTAAGTATCTTCATTGTTACAACTACTATATCTACAATTGCAACCATATTAAACTATAAGAATAGAGCACATTACTTGGTTTCTATTGAATTATGAAAAATGTGAACATAGTTAAGTTAAAGGTAGATATATGTCTATTTCTTCACAAAATATGATTTTATTAAGACACATTCTTTTGCATAACATACACATTCTATTATCACATTATATCTGTTGGACTTGACTCATAAGGAATGCATCTACAATGGATAGTGGATACTTACCTTTGCCTGACTACGCATATAAGCAACAACATTGTAGACAATTTCTCATCCATAAAACTAATGGCTTAGAATCTGTTAACGAGTGAATGACATTTATAGGATAAATTAAGGATGATGGCAGTATGTTGAACTCATTAATGATCCAACACCTACCTCAAACTCTGGGTTAAAAAACACATTATAATTTTATGGAAGGAGTAATAAATTCGGATGTACTAAGTTGTTTTCCAACTCATTTATTGTTTCAATATGTCTCTAATTAATGTATGTTGCCTGGTGTATCATTAAGTCATACATATTGTAAACTACCCTTAATGTCTATTGATTTGCAAACGAAAATAGTTAATGTTGTTAGCCTTTTTTAACATATCAGTCACAAACTACCGTTATTGTCTAACAGAATCTTTGCTAGACTTTTGAATATCATATATAGATAATCAAGAATGGACCCCAATGAAAACATCAGGTCAGGGAAAAAAGCGAGAGCAAGAAGATCACTGATAATGAAAGAAAACCGTTCAAAACGACAGAGACATACAACTCAACAACTGCTTGGTTTGGGTTGTAGTTAAAATTCTCCAAATGTTTTGACAATGAGACAACCGTTGTCTGACTTAACTATGTCATCTAGAAACGGTAATTGGAGTCCACAATTACATGCAGACGGTATTATGCTCAGTGCACCTTCACCAGGTTCAGAACCAAGCATATCAAGACATTGTTTTAAAACAAATATTCCAAACTGCCAAATTCAATCTTTGGGAACAAACTTATTGTCAAAGTTTTCATCAGCTTCTGTGGTCAATGTCAATGAAACTAATACGCATTCAACTTTACGATTTAATGCTATTAGCAACCCTTGTCACCATAAGACGGTCAACGACTTTGTGAGTTCTTCACATCAACTCACGTAAGTTACATACCTCGACATATAGACTTTAGTTTTACAATAGTCTATGACTTTACTGTATTATCCAAAACTCATTTGCCTTTATTATGTCAACTTTGACACGGCATATGGCTGCGCCACCTATCTTCCTATTTTTTATGCCGCTGTTTGTGTGTATCATACTTACAATCATGACACTGTCATTAAAATAACTTGGAATTGCTTGGTGTTGTATGAACAAAATTCCAAAGCTCGCCACAACAGGCAGGGGCAGGCCCAGAAAATAGTTACAACTCACAAAATTGCCGTTTAATTCAGACAACAACCCTCCTATCCAAACATACAATCTACAAACTGTTGTGTCTACATCAACACCCAAATCAAACTCACAAACTAGGTACATATTCATATCTTGACATCACTGATGTTATTTTGTTTGTCTACTTATGTATAATCTCTGATGTAATGATTTTGGAAATCTCGCAGTACTATTCATTTTGTTTTATGAATATTGTAGATCCGCCGTAACTCTCACAAACCATCATGCCAATGTAGGAGTTAACTTTACACAACCTGAGGAGTTGATCCTTTCTAACAATGCACTTCCACAGTATGGTTCAGTAAAATATTAATTTGTTGTCTTTGAAATCTTATTTGTTTGATACACCTGATGAATGATTTTTTTGTTGTTAATACTTAAACCTGATAAATGTTTGTATAAATGAAATGTTATTTGGTTGCTTGTGCAAACAGAATTCCAACCATACACAAACCAGGTCGTGGCAGGCCTAGGTTAGGTTTGGGAGTTCCAAATATGACATTTAACTTGAGCATAAAAGTTCCTTCCCCAACAAACAATCAACGGATTGCCACTTCTACATGAACACCGGGATCAAACTCAAATTCAAGGTACATGTTCTTAGAAATGGAAGATACAATTGCCTTGGTCACTCTACTTAATACTAAATTAAACTTTACATATATCCTACTCATCACTGTCATTAATTATTTTTGAAGTAGGATTTGCAGCAGCAGTTTTGTACATGATCAACAAGTACCCCATGAAAAACAACAACCTGTGACTCCTGTGCCTACACCAGTCTCACATACAACATATATTCCTAATCATAGGACTGAGCCTCCATGTCCTATTTTTACACCTACGGACAATTTGGATTTTAATAGCGGCTCCGACAATGATAGCGACTATGACCCTTTTGCAAGTACGTTTAATGCTTGGTTAGGGACTGCCCTGAAAATTTATAGATTCAAATTATGTGGTTTGATTCAACAAATCTAACATTTGAATATTTCTTTTTTGTTGTTATTAGCATATCTATCCGACGATGACTTCGATTCAGAAACAGAAGACGTTGAAGCACCTTTTACAATTCATAATAATTCTGCCATAAATTCTGAAGGTATGTCTTCCTTAGACCACTGGCTGTGATATTCCACCTTGGAAAACCATGTTGTAATTCTGGTCAGTTATTCACAAAATGATTGCTTATGTAGATTATTACGACATCGGAGACCCGACTATCGAATGTCGTTATTGCAGTGCCATGATGTGGTATCAAGAGATGATGCACAAAAGTTCATATTCAGCTAATCCGAAGTTTATGCTATGTTGTGGGAATGGGAAAGTTGAAATACCTAAGCTAAAATAACCTCCAAGAATACTTGCAAAACTTTTGTTTGATCATGAAAATGTAGATAGCAGGAAGTTTCAGCAACAGATCCGAACTTACAATATGATTTTTGCCTTCACATCACTTGGGGCTAAGTTGGACAATCATTTTAATAATGGATGTGGACCTCCAACACTAAGGATACAAGGTCAGACGTGTCATCGAATTGGAAGTTTGTTACCTCCTGATGGTCAACCACCTAAGTTTTCCCAACTGTATATTTATGACACGGAGAATGAGGTCCAAAATAGAATGCAAGGTTTGAGGTAAACCCATGCACCGCGCAATCTGATTTTTTTCAAAGCCCCACACGCAAAACAGTTTTGTTAGTTCTTGGATTGGCTGGAATTTTGGTAAAACAATGTATGTTCAATGTTGATGTCAAGGTGCTGATGTTGCAACATTGAGTCTTAACACTGGGCTGTGTTAAGTATTTAAATTGCTGAAGTTGGATGTCTGATGTCACATGGCGATGTTGTGACATTAGATCTGCAGAATTAATAACATCAGGTTGTGATGTTGTTAGGATTTGCGTGTTAGCTGGAATTGTGGAGAGCAAGCTGTCTCAGTGGATGCGAATATCTTGGGATAGATATTTTCTGCTGCATAGGAGATCTGGTGCAGATTTGTAGGAGATTTAAAAGGTTGAAGATTTGAAAAGATTTTAGGAGAAAATCTGTTTTAAATATTCAGTTTTAAATAACAAATTAGGTCAGATATTATAGCAAGTCCAAGACCAATTCAAGGAGCTATATAAAGCGCACCAGTTCTAGAGAAAAGCGACGAAGAAGAGAGAGCTAAAGACTGATTGTCGTTTGTGTCTTCGTTTATGATTTGTAAACCATTCTAGTGTGAATCGGTATTAGTGTTTTGAGTTGTTCTTGATCAAAGCTGTGAAGCAGAATCAAGTAGTGATATTCAAAGGGTGTTATCTCATTGAAGTGTTTTAGGGATTGAGTAGTGTTCTCATATCTAAGTGGTTTCTTAGGTAGAAAGTCACTAGTAGGAATTAAGTTTAGGAGATTGTCAGCTGGGTTGTTGAGTCTGTAAATTAATTCTACAAGTAGTGAATTTCATCCCTGGCATGGTAGCCCCCAGACGTAGGTAGTTAGACCGAACTGGGTGAACAATTCCTTGTTGTTGCACCCCAAATTTTACCCTCATTTCTTGCTAGTTTTTTTATTATTTATTTAAATTTAATATTCATTTCAATACTGTCATTTGTTTTTATTTTAATTTAATTTTAATTTGGCTTATTTTATTTATATTTTAAGTTGTCCTATCTTTATTAATTCAATTTAATCTCAATTTAATTTAATTGTTCCAATTATTAGTTTAATTAAATTAGATCAATTGTTAATTTGGTGTATTGTTTTAATTATTTAATTAGAATATTGTTTAATTGTTATGTATATTATTAATTCTTTTATTAATCCACTTAAGAAGAAAAGAAAAAGAGGGTTATTCATTGCCACTTATCACCTCTTGATGGGTCCTCCGTGTAACTCATGTTGTTTGTGATTGGAGGATTTTATTGTGCCAAATCAACCAATAAGGACCAAGTTTGACTTTTCAACTCTTAGCATGGGCCAATGAGGGAGCGATATACCAAAACAACTGATTCTCTTTTGTCGTATCTTCGCGAATTCAGAATGAGGAGGAAGTTTCAAACAAAAGCCTATCAAATCCACACAAATTCACTTTCAAATTTTCAATCCTGGGCGCGAATCTTCACTTGGTTAATCCCAAAACTTTCCCGTTTAAGCTTCTCCAGCTGGTTTCATCAAAAGCAACTCTAGAAATCCACCATTTTTCATCATTCGCTCTGATTCAATCTGTTTCGCTCTGATACACCCTGCGTCGCCTGCGAAATGTTCATGGCGCCGTCCCTATCAACTTACTCTTTCATGGCTTACTTGTTTGACAACAGAAGTTTGTTTCAGAAGCAACACACCAATTTGAAGTATTGACCCTGCGAGCTCTGAGCTATTTGTGCAGCAAGGGAGCGTCTGTCTCCCCAAGGTTGAACAACATTTAAATTTCAAAAGAGCCGTTACAAACCTTAGCTCTCACCTTGCACACTAGCTGTTTGATACAGGCCCACTAGCCAAGCCTATAAAAGGGACTCTCTTCTACACAACAAGGGGGGGGAATCATTCACAAAAACATTCAAAAATATCATCAACATTTTCCCTCACCAATACACAAAATCTTTGGTGCACGAGCAAGAGAGGAAGAGGTTAGCATTGGAATTTGCTTTGGAAGGAAAAGCAATCAATACAATCGAAGGCAGTGGACATTATTCCACTTGGTATCGTATTTTGTCCCTCTTTTAAATATGTTTATTTAATGTCATTACATCATATGCATCTTGCTATCTCTTTTACATATGTGTTGTGTTGATATATGCTTGAACATGTCGTTTATGTGCTTATGGTCTTGATTTTATAAGATGATATGGTTCATTGACATAGTATACATGCTTGCTTTTGTATCAAAATGTCTCTGTTTCTGTCCATTAAGTGGCTGCAATTAAGTTATCATTATGATATTGTATTGATTGAATGTTTAATGCTGCTAAAAACTTGGTCATCATTCGACCTCTGCTACTGCCTATTTCTAATTGTTACCACTTGATTAAGTTTGGTTGTTATATTGTCTTGTAATACTTCCTATCCTTGCATACATGTGCTTGCTCTTGACCATCGTGATGTTTATATACATGTCCTTATGCTATGAACCCAAATAACCTGCCCTGACCTTATATGTGTTTGGTCTGCTTTTAATCTAGCTTGATGCTTGTATTATCATTGTGCCCTCAACAACCATGAATGCTTATTTTTGCCTGTACTTTGCTTTGATAAATGGTTGATTTGTATTGTGCTTGCTTGCTGTTTTTGTGAAACTGTCTGCTACCTTGCTTGTTAACATACAAACCTTAGCCTCTTGAACTTTGTTATCTTGCTGATTGTTAGGAGCTCATTACTTCATGGAATGTAACTGCCTTGTAATGTTGTTACCTGCTATTGACTGCTTGTGTTATTGATGTTGTTATCATTCTACTTAACCTTTGCTCTAGTCATAGAATTTGATCCAACCTGTCATTGTTTCATCATTTACTGTAACATGTTTGATTTGCTTTTGAACCATGATAGAGTATCTTCAAAACTGACTGCAATGCTTTAATCCATCCTTCTATGTTCTTGCATTATTGAAAATTAATCTCATGATTTCAGTTACCTTTGTCATTAAACATGATTAAGTCTTGAAAATGTCCTACATTTGCTTATATGTGCTTAAATATGTTGTTATGGTTTGAACCTATAAAGTGAATGATGTTCTTCATTGGTGTACATGTATGCTTGATGATGTGCCTATTTGGTTTTGTTCAAGTTAAGCCCCTGCCATTATATTACCATGAACCTAAGTAAGTTGGCATTGCCATTACATTTGACTCAGTCTGCCTTGTTCTTCTTGATACATAAATCATCACTTAACCATGACTGAATGCAAACTTGTCTTGTACTTAATTTTGTTTTGATGTGCATTTTAGATGATATTGTATTTTATATGCCACTTACCCTGAAGTTGCCTGCTGGCCTGTTTGAAATGTACCATGTATCATGATTTGAGAATTGTATGCTAGCAGTAGTTGCATTAAACCAATATTCAACCTTGCCTGGCTGTTATGGTTTCCACCATTTATATGTTTGTGCATCATTTGTGTCCAAGTTGTGTCATTTTTATTCAGTCCAAATGTGTTGTATGCTCGCTGCCATGATTGTTTTCACCCTTAATCTATGTATTCGCTTACTGTTTTGTTTTCAAGATGTTTCATTTAAACTAACCTCCTTTTACATGCTGCTACTGTGACTGTTAGTTATCTTTTTACTGCTTTATGCATTCAAATGATTGACGTTTTGATGATAAGCATTTATTTGGTTTTTTTATATGTGTATCTATTCTTGGTTAGAAGCAGTAATTGTGTGTTTCTGCCTCAATTCTATTTGGCAATATTTGGTTTTTACTGTGACATAATCCTCACCCATCGTGAGCAGCTTGTGTTGGTTGATTTGTGGTATTTTGAAAAACGCGTGCACGAATGACTTATATATTTATCAAGTTGTATAATGTTTGGATGTATACGCCGTCCCAACGGTCACACACTAAGCACGCCTTCACCATTTCGCTTGCAGGACTGGGGTTCGAATCCCCCTCGCCCCAGTCCTTTTATTTTAATTTTCCATTTCGCTTGTTTCTTAAATATATATGTGTGTTTGCTTTTATGTTTCAATATGCGCGCGCAGCCCAGCTGGTCCTAGTTTTGGGGCATTCAGGTAAAGGACTTGGGTTCAATCCCTACATGGGACATTTCCTCTTTTTTGGTCAAAATCATTTTTCTTTTATCTCATCATTTCCTTTATTTAAAGCTCATTAAAATTCAAAGATAGTTTATTTATCTTTTCTTAGAAAATCCTAGTTTCATTCTAAAACACCAAAAAAAATTCATTTAGTAATTTATTTTCCTAAATATTTATTTAGGTTAATATATTATATCTCATTTTTAAACTTTCTTTTAAAAAGGTGGATTTTACTTTTTATCCATGATCATTTAATCTTGAATTTTATTCTTGATTAACTTCTTGTCTTACAATGCTTTGGCCAATAATTGCGTGTATGACCATTTTTATCTTGACATTTATTTACATGTCATTGATTTATCTTTGACTTTTATTTCATTATTTGTTTTGAAGCATAATGCATAATCCTATGCTTACCTTTACTTTACCTTACCTTTATTTAAGCATAATGTTAATCTTATGCTTATTTTAATTATCTTCATTTATCTTATGTGTGAAGCATAAAGCTATTATTATGCTTGTATTGTTTGTAACGCTTACACTTTATTATTTCACCTCCACTCACTTTTTATCACTCAGGCATAAAGCCATTATTATGCTCGTATTACTTTTATATCAATGCTTTATCTTATATCATTGCTTATCATGCTTTATCATGTAACTTTTATTTATCCTCCACGTTCCAAAGGAAGGTGAATAGTGTTGACTCTTAAAGTCATTTCCCCCATCTTAACCTGAGAACCCTCTTAGGAAGAAACCTTATTTCTAGGCCTCATCAGAGCCATATAAATTATAATTAGCTTTAGGAGAGAGTTCCTCAACTCTTAGTGATATTCATCATAATGAATTTATCACTTTCCCCTCCTAACTAAACTTCAACATAGGTCCATTACAACTAGATCTAGAGAGTTCCTAAACTCTACAATGAGCTTGTACTCATTTCCCCTCTGAATATTGACCACAGTCAATCATTCAGTAGAGGTAGAACTACGCATACTCTGATTCTATTCCCGAGGATACGTAGGCGTAAAGTGCGATGCTTTATCGAGTATACTTAGATACTAACCCCTAGGGTTTTAACCTTTAGCATAGAACCCTTTAGCAAACATAAGTTAGCATTTAAACAAGAGGTTCCTGTAGAGTACTACAGACGTTTAGGGTGCTAATACCTTTCCTAGGCGTAACCAACCCCCGAACCTTAGATCTTTCCCTTTAGGTTTTTAAACGATCTTGAACCTTTCCTTTGGATAAATCAAAGTCGGTTGTAAAAGAAATATGATGCAAGTTAATTAATAGCTTGTTATCCGATTTTCACCGCAACACTTGTGTTATTGTGTTACTGTTATTGCTGTCCATTTGCAGAGTGTGTTGTTGTGACATCGCACCTTAACATCACACGTCTGATACCAGAATTTCAATTGGTATCAGAGCAGGCATCCTGTCGTCTTTGGGTGAGATCTAGGGAAGTTACTTTCTGGTGTAAAGATGGACAAAGAAGTTGGAGGATTCGTCAACAGACCCCCTATTTTGGATGGATCCAATTATGACTATTGGAAACCAAGGATGACCACTTTCTTAAAATCCTTGGACAGCAGGGCTTGGAAGGCTATTGTTAAAGAGTGGAAAGCACCTGTTGTGTGTGAGAAAGATGATACTGGCAAAGATAAAGAAGGCACCTCAAAGCCAAAGCCTGAAGAAGAATGGACCAAGGAAGAAGATGAGCTTGCCCTTGGAAATTCCAAAGCTCTAAATGCAATTTTCAATGGAGTGGATAAGAATATCTTCAGGTTAATCAATTCGTGTGAAGTTGCTGAGGAAGCGTGGGATATTTTGAAAGCTACTCATGAAGGAACGTCTAGAGTGAAGATGTCTAGACTTCAGCTTCTAACATCAAAGTTTGAAAGTCTGAAGATGAAAGAAGATGAGACTATTCATGACTTCCACATGAGTGTTCTTGAGCTGGCCAATGCATCTAGTGCTCTTGGAGAGAAAATGTCAGAAGAAAAGCTTGTAAGGAAGATTCTTAGGTCCCTTCCTAAGAGGTACAAGATGAAGGTGACTGCTATTGAAGAAGCCCAAGACATCAGCAAGATGAGGGTTGATGAACTCATTGGATCTCTTCAAACTTTTGAGCTTGGTTTGAATGAAGAAGAACCTGAAAAGAAGCCCAAGGGTATTGCTCTGGTCTCCACTTCTGCAGAAGCTAAGGAAGTCAAAGATGATGATTCTCAGGAAGAATTGTCTCAAGCCATTGCTATGTTGGGAAGGCAGTTCAACAAAGTGTTAAAAAGGTGGAACAATAACTACAAGCCTAGTGTCAAGAACATCTCTTCTGACATCAGCAAGCCAAAAGAGAAAGATGAAGAGAAGACTGCCCAGGATAGAGGTGTTCAGTGCTTTGAATGTGAAGGGTATGGACATGTCAAGAAAGAATGTCCCACATTCTTGAAGAAGCAGAAGAAGGGCATGTCAGTTTCCTGGTCTGAATCTGATAGTGAAAGTGAAGGTGAGTCAGCAAGGCATGTTAGAGCCCTAACATGAACTGTTGTGTCTGATGATGATAGTGATGGAGAAATAACTTATGAGGAGTTAGCATCTACTTATCGAGAGCTGTGTTTAAAAAGTGTTGAGATTTGTCAAGAAAACAAGTGTCAAAAGCAACAAATTGTTCAGCTTGAAAATGAAAAAGCTGATCAGGAAAATGACGTTGTACTAGTTAAGTCTCAACTAGATCAGATGAAAAAATTTGTTAGGATGATGAACAGTGGTACAACTACTCTTGATAAGATTCTTCAGTCAGAGAAAGCTGTTGGAGATAAATCAGGCATAGGATATGTGGCAAGCACTTCAGGAACAAAGAAGGAGATGTTTCATCCATTGTCTCAACATCAACCTAAGAGATAGAATCCTACCCCTAAGAAGGTTGTTCAGCCCCAGAATGTTGAGAAAAAGAATGGCCCCCATCAGAGAAAGATGTAGCCTCAAGGAGCTAGTCAGTATATGCCTCCCCAATGTCACAAGAGCATGCAAGCTGCAAGGTTCAAACAGGACATGTCTCATCAGGTGTCTCAACATTAGGAAATCTGGTATGGAAATGAATACAACCATGATGTGCCTTATTACTATAGAAGAAGAAAGCCTCATCACCATAGAAGACAGCCTAAGAGACAGCATCCTCAGTACAGAAGAAGGCAATCCAACTATGGAATAAGGAGACAACATTATGGGTGGCAGTCAAAGCATTATCATCAAAGTGGAAGAAGATCTAACCACTTTAGAAATGACAGAGTCAGATGCTTCTATTGTGGTAAGTTTGGACATATGCAGTCCTCGTGCTTCAAGCTTCACGGTTATCCAAATTCTGCTTCTCAACCCAGACAGAAAGAGGTCAGGCCTAAGGTGGTGAAGCAATGGGTTCCTAAAGTTACCAGCTTGATAGCTCACACCTCCTTAAGGGTTTCTACCAAAGATGACTGGTATTTTGACAGTGGGTGTTCAAGACACATGACTGGTGTAAAGAATCTGCTTGTAGATGTGAAACCTTAGTCTTCTGGCTATGTTACATTTGGTGATGGGATCAAAGGAGAGATAAAGGGGATTGGTAAACTAAACTGTGGTAGTGCTCCCAGACTAGAGAATGTTCTTCTCGTTAAAGGACTAACAACAAATTTGATTAGTATTAGTCAACTTTGTGATCAAGGATTCAAAGTAGACTTCACAAAGTCCGAATGTATGGTCAAAGATGACAAAGGAGAAGTCATTATGAAGGGAGCCAGATCTAAGGACAATTGTTATCTGTGGGTGCCCCAAAACTCAAATTCTTCCACGTGTGTGCTTGCTAAAGAAGATGATGTCAAAATCTGGCATCAGAAGTTGGGACACCTTCACCTAAAGGGAATGAAGAGAATTATCTCCTCAGAAGCAGTCAGAGGGATTCCCAAACTTAGTATTGAGGAAGGAAAGGTGTGTGGAGACTGTCAAAAAGGAAAGCAGACAAAGATGTCTCATCCGAAGCTTCAACATGACACCACCTCCAAGGTATTGGAACTTCTTCATATGGACTTGATGGGACCTATGCAAGTTGAAAGTCTGGGTGGGAAGAAATATGCTTATGTAGTTGTGGATGACTATTCAAGATACACCTGGGTGAACTTCATCAAAGAAAAATCAGAGGTGTTTGATGTCTTTAAAGAGCTCTGTCAAAGACTCCAAAGAGAAAAGGAGAGTAAGGTTATCAGAATAAGAAGTGATCATGGAAGAGAGTTTGAGAATAGCAAGTTTGAAGAATTTTGCTCGGCTGAAGGTATAAGTCATGAATTCTCATCGCCTATCACCCCTCAGCAAAATGGAGTTGTTGAGAGGAAGAACATAACTATACAAGAGTCGGCTAGAGCAATGATTCATGCCAAGAAACTTCCTTATCATTTCTGGGCTGAAGCCATGAACACTGCCTGCTACATTCACAACAGGGTTACCCTAAGAAGAGGCACTTCATCCACTCTGTATGAATTATGGAAGGGAAGAAAACCTAATGTTAAGTACTTCCATGTTTTTGGAAGTAGATGGTATATTCTGGCTGATAGAGAATCCAGAAGAAAATTGGATTCCAAAAGTGATGAAGGAATATTCTTAGGATACTCTACTAACAACAGAGCATATAGGGTGTTCAACTCTCGAACCAAGGTAATGATGGAGTCAATCAATGTGGTGATTGATGACAGTGACAAGCAGGAAGATGATGATGTTCCAGATGCTGTTGAGACATCAGTTGGTGAAGTTGCACCAGAAGCTGAAGACAGAATCCAAACTCCTAGTGTTGCTGCTGCTGAGCCTGAAGCTGAGCAACCCCATAAGGATCCCTCCATCAGAGTGCAAAAGGACCACCCAAAGGAGCTCATTATAGGTGATCCAAACTCTGGAGTAAGGACTAGGTCTAGAGATGTTATAGCAAGTTCATGCTTTGTCTCCAAAATTGAGCCAAAAAATGTCAAGGAAGCATTGGCTGATGAGTTCTGGATAAATGCAATGTATGAAGAGCTGGAGCAGTTCAAGAGGAATGAAGTATGGGAGCTTGTCCCTAGGCCTGATGGAGTTAATGTTATTGGAACAAAGTGGATCTACAAAAACAAGTCTGACGAGCTTGGAGTGGTCACAAGAAACAAATCTAGCCTTGTTGCACAAGGCTATACTCAAGTTGAGGGAGTTGACTTTGATGAGACGTTTGTTCCAGTGGCTAGATTAGAATCCATCAGACTACTCTTGGGTGTGGCTTGTAACCTAAGATTCAAGCTGTTCCAAATGGACGTGAAGAGTGCTTTTCTGAATGGCTATCTGAATGAAGAAGTCTATGTAGACCAACCTAAAAGATTCATTGATCCAAACTTCCCCAATCATGTGTTCAAACTGAGGAAAGCTCTGTATGGCTTGAAACAAGCTCCAAGGGCCTGGTATGAGAGGCTGACTGAATTCTTAGCAGCAAATGGATATAGAAAAGGAAGGATTAACAAACTTTGTTTGTCAAGGAAGAAGGCGAAAAATTAATGGTAGCCCAAATCTATGTGGATGACATTGTATTTGGGGGAATGTCAGATGCTATGGTGAAGCAGTTTGTTCAACAAATGCAATCTGAATTTGAAATGAGTTTGGTTGGAGAACTCAGCTACTTTCTTGGGCTACAAGTCAGACAAATGGAGGATTCCATCTTTATTTCTCAAAGCAAATATGCTAAGAGCATAGTAAAGAAATTTGGCCTGGATAATGCCAATCACAAAAGGACACCTGCTCCTACCCATTTGAAGCTATCCAAGGATGAAAATGGAGTGAGTGTGGACCAAAGCTTATACAGAAGTATGATTGGGAGTCTACTATATCTCACAGCAAGCATACCTGACATTTCCTTTACTGTTGGAGTGTGTGCCAGATATCAATCTGATCCTAAGGTGAGTCACTTAAATCAAGTGAAGAGAATTTTGAAATACGTGAATGGCACAAGTGACTATGGGATGCTATATAGTCATGATTCTGGGACTGAGTTAAGAGGATACTGTGATTCTGATTGGGCTGGAGGTGCAGATGATAGGAAAAGCACTTTAGGAGGCTGTTTCTTTCTAGGGAACAATCTGATTTCCTGGTTCAGCAAGAAGCAGAATTGTGTATCTCTCTCAACTGCTGAAGCTGAGTATATAGCAGCAGGAAGTAGTTGCTCTCAGCTGGTTTGGATTAAGCAGATGTTGAGTGAATACAATGTCAAACAAGATGTTATGACACTATACTGTGATAATCTGAGTGCCTTTAATATATCTAAAAATCCTATAGAGCATAGTAGGACAAAGCACCTAGACATAAGGCATCACTTCATAAGGGAATTGGTTGAAGACAAAATTGTTACCTTGGAGCATGTAGCCACAAATAAACAACTGGATGACATATTCACTAAAGCCTTAGACGCAAACCAATTTGAAAGGTTAAGAAGCAAATTGGGAATCTGCATTTATGAAGACTAAATGTGCTAGAAAGGGTTGTGAGTAGTTGGGGTTTTTTTTAAATGTTTAGTCAACTGCCAGGTAAAGGTTGTCAAATTGTGGCTAAAAAGGGGGAGAAGTAGCCAAAGAAAGAAAGAAAGCCAAAAGTTTCAAATGCTGCCAAAAGAGTTGTTGTGTTGTCAAAAGGGGGATATGCAGATATTAAGGGGGAGTAATTGCTGAACAGCTGCTGTGCTGGTTCATGATTGAGGGGGAGCAACATTGTTGAAGTTGCTGATAATGTTGAATTATGTGCAGCTGGTTGAAGATGTTTTGCTGATGCTGCTTGGAGTTTCAAAATCATTGATTGAAGTTTTTCCGCTGCTAAAGTCTCTGAAGGTGCAGAGATTGTTTTAGCCAAAATTAGCCAAAGGGGGGGATTGTTAGTTCTTGGATTGGCTGGAATTTTGGTAAAACAAAGTATGTTCAATGTTGATGTCAAGGTGCTGATGTTGCAACATTGAGTCTTAACACTGGGCTGTGTTAAGTATTTAAATTGCTGAAGTTGGATGTCTGATGTCACATGGCGATGTTGTGACATTAGATCTGCATAATTAATAACATCAGGTTGTGATGTTGTTAGGATTTGCGTGTTAGCTGGAATTGTGGAGAGCAAGCTGTCTCAGTGGATGCGAATATCTTGGGATAGATATTTTCTGCTGCATAGGAGATCTGGTGCAGATTTGTAGGAGATTTAAAAGGTTGAAGATTTGAAAAGATTTTAGGAGAAAATCTGTTTTAAATATTTAGTTTTAAATAACAAATCAGGTCAGATATTGTAGCAAGTCCAAGACCAATTCAAGGAGCTATATAAAGCGCACCAGTTCTAGAGAAAAGCGACGAAGAAGAGAGAGCTAAAGACTGATTGTCGTTTGTGTCTTCGTTTATGATTTGTAAACCATTCTAGTGTGAATCGGTATTAGTGTTTTGAGTTGTTCTTGATCAAAGCTGTGAAGCAGAATCAAGTAGTGATATTCAAAGGGTGTTATCTCATTGAAGTGTTTTAGGGATTGAGTAGTGTTCTCATATCTAAGTGGTTTCTTAGGTAGAAAGTCACTAGTAGGAATTAAGTTTAGGAGATTGTCAACTGGGTTGTTGAGTCTGTAAATTAATTCTACAAGTAGTGAATTTCATCCCTGGCTTGGTAGCCCCCAGACGTAGGTAGTTAGACCGAACTGGGTGAACAATTCCTTGTGTTATTGTGTTACTGTTATTGCTGTCCATTTGCAGAGTGTGTTGTTGTGACATCGCACCTTAACATCACACGTCTGATACCAGAATTTCAAGTTTATTACTATGTAATATTTGCTAACCATTTTCGTACACTTCTCATGTTTAGGAACACCAAGAACATAGATCCGTTGGTGGTGCATCAATTGTCTGGAATGTTGTATGAACACAATCCTCATGCTAAGTGTTTTCATATGGCAAAACATTGGTTAGATCAAGGCCATACTCAAAACTTGAAGCTTAGACTGATATCTAATAGATCCACGGATGAGAGGGTATATAATCAACCTACGGTATCCGAAGTTGCTGGCTTAGTAGTTGGTGATATTGACACATCAGAAATGCGGGATATAATTATGCAAACAAAAGGAGGAGGGCTTCATATAATCAATGAGCTCCATGCGAGTTACATGGCTTTCTAGTATCCTTTGATTTTTCCGTATAGTGAAGACGGATATAGACCTAATATTGCTCATAGAGACAGGCTCATCTTCGTGAATAGCATAAGAAATAGGCTTACAATTAGAGAATGGCTTTCATATCGCATTCAAAGTAGGTTAACGGAAGCTAAGACTTTGTTAGCTTCACGAAGGTTGTTCCAATAATTTCTGGTCGATGGTTACACAATGGTAGAATTAGAGAAATTAGAATGGCTTCGCAAAAATCAACCAAAGCTTCGGGTGTCCAAGTACAACTCTTTAAATGAAGAAGGAGATCAAAGTCAAACTCCAGGTTCCAGCATAGGTAAAAGAGTTGTTTTGCCTTCGTCCTTTGTCGTCGGTCGTAGGTTTATGGATCAATTGTACTACGATGGGATGGCTATTTGTAGTAAGGTCGGATTTCCTGATTTGTTCATAACATTTACTTACAACCCGAATTGGCCTGAGATTCAAAGAGCACTTGCACCTCTTCATTTGAAACCACAAGATCGACCTGATATCATTTCAAGAATATTCAAAATCAAGTTTGATCAACTGCTATCAGATTTAACCAAAAAAGGTGTATTAGGAAAAGTTCTTGCATGTGCATTAATTCTTCCTCTATACTATTATTTTAATTTAGTACTACCATGACTATATTTTAATTTATTATGTGTTTCCAATGCTAGATATGTACACCATTGAGTTCCAAAAGAGAGGACTTCCGCATGCACATATCTTGATATTTTTGCATCCTTCAAACAAGTATCCAGGCCCTGAAGACATTGACAAGATCATTAGTGTGGAGGTGCCCGATCCCTTGAAACACCCTCAGTTGTACAATTTGGTTAAATCTCATATGGTTCATGGTCCTTGTGGTTTGGCTAATCTTAACTCTCCTTACATGAAAGATAGGAAATGCTCCAAGTTTTTCCCAAAAAAAATTCAGCCAACAACTATAGTGGACCAAGATGGCTATCCTGTTTATCGGAGAAGAAACAACGGACACACAATTGAGAAAAACGGTGTCATTCTTCATAGTGGTCATGTAGTTCCTCACAACCCAAGTTTATTATTGAAGTACAAAGCCCACATCAACATGGAATGGTGCAATCAGAGTACTTCTATCAAATACCTTTTCAAATACATTAACAAAGGCTCTGATCGAATTTCTGCTGTCATACAAGGTCAAGACAAAAACAACATTGACGAAATCAAGCAATACTTGGATTGTCGATACATTTCCCCGAGTGAAGCATGTTGGCAGATATTTTCATATTCCATACACGGAAGAAAGTTGGCCGTAGAGAGATTGTTTTTTCACATGGAAGGTGAAAACTCCGTTTACTACAAAGACTACGAGCAAGTTGGTAACATTTTACTCAAACCAAGTGTAACCGAATCAATGTTTACAGTTTGGTTTGAGGCAAACAAAACTTATGAAGCAGCAAGATTACTAACTTATGGTGACTTTGTTTCTAAATTTGTGTATCACAAAAGAAATCGGAGTTGGAAGCCAAGGAAACAAGGGTATACCATCGGTTGTTTTATTTGGGTTCCTCAAAGTACAGGTGAATTGTTTTATTTAAGGATGATGCTAGCTATCACAAAGGGCCCTCTATGTTATGAAGATATCAAGAAAGTCAACGGTAAACAACATAAAACTTTTAGAGGTGCGTGCTTTGCGATGGGATTTCTACAAGACGATAGCGAATTTGTTGAGGCAATTAAAGAGGCACATCTGTGGGGTTTCGGTTCCTTCTTACGTAAGTTATTTATAACGATGTTGTCTTCCTCATCCATGAGTAGACCCGAACATGTTTGGAGAAAAACTTGGATGTATTTAGCGGAAGGTATTCTTCATGAACAACGGTTGTTGACACGTAATCAAGGTAGCCCATTTTTCCTCTCTTCATGTTTCCTATTTTTTTTTTTGCTGAATTACCTTATACAAAATTTTCGTGTTGTCTTTTTGAAATACCACTGCCTATATATGCATATTCAGAAATTTGCACTGCCACTGCTGACATATTTAACTCCAATTTCAATTCATTAACAGTTATGAATGTTATAGCTAAGGGAGGGTTATTTTACCGTACGTTCTTTTACCTGGCAAAAATTCCACTGGCAAATGACTTTCGTGATGCTGGGAATCACATTAAATAGGCACTGCTACACCAGTACATGGTTGGCCTCACTATATTGTATGGCACATTATTCCTAAATTTAATTTTTCTATTCTATTTGCTGAATGTATCATTACTAAATCTTCCTACAAGCCAAATAATTGGTACTCCTGAAACATCACTGGCCGTATAGGAATGGAATGCTTATATTCATTAACAATTTCGTGATAATCAATAAAACTTTAGTGATATTGTTGTCGTCATGAAATTGCAATGCCTGAATCTTTTGTCTTCCTGATATTACACTGGCGCGGATTGAATGTTTGCCTTCTGCTTAAATTCTTTAAGAATTAGCACTGTTCTACAACATGGAGGGTTATTTAACCATACGTTCTTTTAACTTGATGAAATTCCAATAACGGTTGAGTAGTTTGATGCTGGATACACATGTTTTAGCTACTACTACAACATGGTGGAGGTAGTGTGACACTGTTCTTTTATTAGCCTGCTGCATATAGTCATTAAACAGTCCCACTGTTATAGACAAGTGAGGGTTGGTTTCTCCACCAAACTTGGGTGTTGCGATAAATATCCATTTCGAAGAAACACCATGCTAATATGGAAATGATTACTTTCTGTTTATTGAAAACTATATGATTACTTTCTACAACAAATGCTTATTATTGTTTTCTCCCGTCTGAAATTTAGCATAAATAGGATTTCATAGAATATGCAGCAAACGGGGTAGGTTTTTGGAAACAATGTTCACTGCCTAGGTTTTGTTGATGGTTTATTCTTGCCTTACCAAGTGAGGGCTGGTCTACTACAGTCTTTGCTTTAACTATATCACAACTACAATGTTGTATTGATAACATTGTTTGCCTATTTATTTTAAACAATGTTCAGTTCTAATTGTTTGTTGCCTATTTATTCTTGCCTTACCATATGAGGGTTGTGCATTGCTATATCACTCTTTGCCGGTTTATTCCAAACAATGGTCAGTTCCATTTTTGTTTTGATGTTTTATTCTTGCATTACAAAATGAGGGTTGGTTTTCTTCAGTATTTGATATTCGTATGTCACAACTACACACATGTAGCATTGCTTTATTTATTTCCCATTTTAAGCGGGATTTGAGTTGCAAATAATTTCTAATTGATTCTCTGGCGCGCTGTGTTGAATGCTTCTTTTACCATAGGTTTGACACTAACAGATGACGACCTTAAAGAACTGACCCTGGTGGCTATTGAAAAACTCTTACAAAAGAATAATTGAAGTCTGAATGACTACAAGACAATGCCATATCCAACAGGTTATGTTGTTCTGGATTTAGGAAATAGACTTCTTTATGATGAGCGTCAATATGATGCTGTTGCTCAAGAACAACTTTTTTTAAGCCTGTACTCTTCTCTTACAGGTAATATATATTTGCAAAAAAATATGTTTAGAATCTTTTTTCATAATGCTTCATATTTACATCTATAACAATGATCTCTTATTTGTAGATGAGCAAAGAAGTATTTTTAATAAAATCATGGATGTTGTACAAAGGCAACAAGGCGGGGTGTTTTTTTTATATGGCTACGGTGGCACTGGTAAGACTTTTATGTGGAACACTTTATCAGCAGCACTACGGTCTAAGAAAAAAATTGTCTTGCCCGTTGCATCAAGTGGGATTGCAAGTTTATTGTTGCCAGGTGGAAGAACAACTCATTCTAGATTTAAGATTCCTATCCCTACTTTAGAAACATCTATTTGCAACATTAACAAAAAGGATGTTCTTGCCGAGCTTCTAAATATGACAGATCTAATCATATGGGATGAGGCTCCTATGGCTAACATATTTTGCTTTGAGTCTCTTGACAAATCCTTAAAATGTATTATGAGTGGAACTACACAAGCATCTAAAATATTTGGAGGTAAGGTTGTTGTGTTTGGTGGTGACTTTAGACAAATTCTCCCTGTTATACCAAGAGGTACTAGATCTGATATTATCCATGCAACCATCAATGCCTCATATATTTGGGAAGAATGTAGAGTCTTGAGGCTTACAAAGAACATGTGTTTGCAAACTGGTGCAAATACTTCTAGGGTTGAAGAAATAAAGAGTTTTTCTGAGTGGATTTTGAAAATTGGAGATGGAACCATGTGTGAGCCAAACGAAGGTTATGCTGAAATTGTTATTCCATAATAGTTTTTGATTACAACATTTTCTAATCCGATTAAGGCAATTGTTGAGGATACATACCCTGATCTCATTCATAACTATCTTGATTCCGACTATCTTCAAAGTCGTGCAATCTTAGCTTCAACAATTGAAGTTGTTGATGATATCAACCAATATATCACAAACCTTCTTCCAGGTATGCAACTCGCATTTTTGCAAACTTACATATGTGATTTATCAAAACATGGTTGTTAGTAATATTTTTCAATGTGGTAAAAGAAAGACTTATTCAAACCTTAGAATATTTATATTTTTTCAATTGTTGTAGGTGACGAGAAAGAATACTTTAGTAGTGACTCAATTGATACATCTGATGCTACTAACTTTAATGCATATGAGCATGTCACACCTGAGTTTCTAAATGCTCTTAAAACTTTCGGATTACCTAATCATTCAATAAGGTTGAAGGTTGGGGCAACTATAATGTTAATGCGCAATCTTGATCAGTCTGAAGGATTGTACAATGGAACACAACTCACTGTAACCAGGCTTGCCAATCATGTCATTGAGGCTAAGATCATTTCTGGTAAAAATATTGGCAATATCATTTATATTCCCAGAATGTCTTTGTCCCCCTCACAGTCACCATGGCCTTTTAAGTTGGTGAGACGCCAGTTTCCTATTATTGTTTCCTTTGCCATGACAATTAACAAATCTTAAGGACAGACTCTAGACAATGTAGGTTTGTTCTTGCCAAAAGAAGTTTTTAGTCATGGACAATTATATGTCGCCATCTCTAGAGTAAAATCCAAAAAGGGTCTCAAGATTCTTATTCATGACAAAGATAAAGAGCCAATGAGTACTACCACCAATGTTGTCTTCAAAGAAGTGTTCCAAAACATTTGAAAGGTATGTTTTAAAGATACTTTTTTTTATTCCATGCAACCAATTTATATCAATTCTATTAAGGATTCTTGACATTGAATGATTACTCTACCTTTTTTGGCCTTTTCATGTTAAAGCATTCTATTCATTCTCAATATGCATTTTAGAATCATATTACATTGACCTTTGTAAAACATTATGAATTGTATTTCTTCTTTTATTACATTACATGTGTTATAACTTTAACACTATTCCATGTTGTTATTTTTGTATGAATTTATTTTTCATAATGTTGTCTACGTATGTAAATTTATAATCTTTAGAAAAACTCTTCGGTTCATCTATATTACCTACTATATGACATTGTCGTTGATTTTACAGGTGCCCCGTGTTCAAGACTTTCTATCTGTGACAAGGAAAACTTATTCACAGGGATTTACTTTGTTTTTTTTGCTTCTGTTATAGGACTACATTCACAAATTTTGTGATGTATTTTTGTTTCTATTTATATACTATCCTATAACTCTTTTTGACAATTCTTAACTACTAACATGATCTATGGAAAAACATTTTCAAATCATTGTACTATTATTTACATTTTATATTGCCACAAATACATCGTCATTATTATCGTAACTATTGAAATGGCCTAATATTGTTTTTCGGCCAATTTAATAAACCATTGTTTACTTTTATCTACTGTATGATTAATCAGTTCTACTCCAACATAAATAAAACACCACCCCATCAGGTATCACCAGCCATATTTAAATTTATTAATCAATTCCAACTAAAATTTTTTAATTTGGCATTGCATATGACTAAATTCAGTACATCACTGGTCAATAGAACATTGAAACATTCACTTCATCTACAACAGAAAGAATACACCACAACAACATGTATCACACTACCATAACCTCCTTTTCGAAACCAGACAACACTTAATAATTTCTAACTCAAACTCTACCAATGCAAGCAAACTGTTGGATATGCTAAACAACTGAATATTAACTTACTCAACCTTGCTATCTTTTCATAATTACATAGTTACTACACCTTACTAGCTAGTCAAGTACCACAACAACAAACAGCAGCAGGATATTACCCTGCTATTATCCTCTTCTGCAGCGATGTTCAGGGGACATAAGTATGGAAAAATATCCATTGTTAGCTTAGTCAACTGCACCCACCCACTCATTATTAGAGCCGCAATGGCACCCTTACAATTCAAAGCATTATCACCAAAGTGTGTCATGCTACTCCCACAAAACAATTACTGTTCCAAGTCCATCTTTATATTAAACTTATGCTACTTGACCCTTGTCGCTCTCGGGATTTTCATCCTAGTACAAATGCGAAAGTGGCACCGAAACAGAGTCGCCAGCAATGTGTATTTATCCCAAGAGAGGGAAAGGAAACACTGCATAAACCTGAAAGGAAGGAAAGAGCATGGTCTTGCGACCAAGAAAACTGGGTTCGGGAGTCGGTTACGCGCGGGGAAGGTATTAGCACCCCCACGCGTCCATCGTACCCGATGGGATCCACGCTTGCTGCTTCAATTAAAGGGTGTAAGGAAAGAATACTGGAAAAGGAACTGCTAGCTGGAGAACTGGAAAAGGAAAGGAGAGAGAGAAACAAATGTAGGGAAAATAAAAGAAGTGCTCGAATGGGCCCTACCCCACTGCCTACGTATCTCATTGGGAACATGAGAATCAGAGCGACGTAGTTCCCCTCAACGAGGGTCGCTTTGTTTGTGTATTTTAGTGGAAACGTCAGAGTGCGCGTCCCAGCAGTTAGGTGTTGCAGCTCGCTGTAGGGAGACTTAGGCGTTACCTGTTTGCGGTAGAACGGACTTGACGAGTCCTTAAGGAAAGAGTGAAGAGATGAGAAAAGAATTCCTGAAGGAAAGACGTTATTGTTTGTTTTTGTCTTTTAAGAAAGAAGTGTTTTGATTATTTTATGTTTTGTAACTCGTATTGTATTTAAGTCCTTCATGTAGAATCGAATGCTTCGCGTATCGACCCAAGACGGGAAGTATGCTAAACATTCTAAGAAAGTGAGAGAAGACCCCACACCTCCTTGTTCCCACATGAAAGGCCTAAATACAATAGGTGTTATGCCTTTATTAAGTGTTTTTTACCTTTATAATAAGATGAGAGAGAAGAGACTCAAAAGAGGAAAAGGTGAAAACTAAGGGAGACTAAGACTCAATCTTAATGTTATCATACATGGTGATCCTATGTTTAATGTGGTTTAAGAAATCTAATCCTAAAAAGAAAGGAGAAGAAGAAGATAGAAAGAAACTTACTTCCAAGATGGAAGTTAAGTTATTTCTAAGAGGGAAGAAAAAAGATTATGAAGACAAAGCATTATTAAATGCTTAAACAACACAAATTGAATGATTAAAAGATGAAGGAAGGAATTAGAATGTGGATGCATATCCACACTCAAATGACTTACCATTAGCCCCTGAAATGGTTAGTGTAAACATTTACAAATAAGGAAACCAATTAATATGAACAAGTAAAGCTTAAACAAATCAATAACCAAAGTAAAAACATCTTAAAGGTTAAGGGAAGCACAAGGTCAGAATGCACATCATAAGAGTGTTCTCTAATGATATGAAACCAAACACAAATCAAATGCACACCAACAATGCCTTAAACCACAAAGACATGCATTATGAAAGAAGTAGATGAAGAATGAGTGGATATGCAAAGTGATCATGCAATAATGCTTCAAGTAATGTCAAAGTCAGAATGTGGATGACCTAAACATGTGCCTAAACATGATATACAAATCTCATATGAGGCAAACAATCAAGTATCCTAGCATTAAGAGTGATTAGGAGAAGAAGTGAGAAGATATGAACAAGAATTTAACATGGAAAGAAATTACTTAAGGCATAAGTCAAACCTAAAAAAAATTTAAGATGACACTCAAGTATCAAAGTCAGAAGTAATATGACATGTTAAAGATGCACAAATGATCATGGCAAAAGCACACAACAATCAAGTCCATACAACTTAGCAAACATGCAAGAAGAAGTCATATAAAAGAATGAATGCCTCATACTTGGAAAGAAATGCAAAAAATGCAAAATGGCATACAAGTATGAATGCTTATGGATAAATCAGTAGAAAATCATGGATTAAAATGCAAGTGAGATGATAACATGATCATACTAGAAGCACACAACCAAACATGAAGAGCACAAGATGTGAAGACATAAGAAAAATTAGGTCAAAAAGTCTCATAAGATGCATCATATAAAACAAAGGATCAACACATGCCAAATGGACTTAACAATAATCAACCAAAGCTTCAAATAGTCTAAACATGTTACCTAAACCCAAACAAAAGGCCTCAAATAAATGGCATAAATGCCTCATGCAATGAAGGTTAAAGAAAGGCACATAAAGTTCAAGCAAAACTTCCTTCAAACACAAGCACACAACATTTGTCAAAGTGCATCCAAAAATTATGGAATTAGAATGTAAATGACCTCAACCAGTGACTAATCACATATCAAAATCCTATACAAAAATTCAGAAAGGAAGGACCTCAAACAATCAAGCAATAGTCACTAATGAATCATGAACCAAAGTGCAAAGATGGGGGACCTAAATGTAATAAAATAAAGTTCTAAAAATGAAACAAAAATATTTTCATGAATTTTTGGATATTAATGAATGGATGCAAAAATATTGATGCAAAAATGTTTAAGGAGCTATGAGAAATAAATCTTTGAAATGAAGATATGAAAATAGAAACAAGTTTCAAAAGAAATAAAAGAAAATTATGGAATGATATGCAAATATTCACAAAATCAAAATTAAAAATAATAGAAAATTATTTAAACATGTTAAGATATCACGTGAATTTTTGTAGAATTTTTCATGATGTTTTGGTATTTTTAAAATAAGGAAACTAAACAAATGTGAAATAAAAAATGAAAAAATGACAATAATGGGGAGAGGGTGCAAAGTAAGTAAAAACATGTTCAAAAATACATTGGGCTCAGACACTGGGGGTGCAGATATTGATTTGAGTTCAGTCCAATTACAAACATGTGCGCGTGTGATGCAGTGTACAATCATTCACCATGAGGATGCAATCATAACCATACAATGAATCAAATCACATGATCTACCGCACCACATATCACGCGCACCAAAGCAACCATGCACATGCACTCACAAGAATACTCAGATTAAAAATAAATTGCACGTGTGATGCACATGAATTCATTAATGCGTTGGCAACACACCAACCATTGGATCAGTTTTGATAGGATCAATCACACATGATGAACGGATCATACTGAAAGCACACAATAATAATCATGGAATACATGCACTCAAACACTCAGGTTATGAAAGAATTTTAATGTGTTGGCAACATATCAACCACACGATTCAATAGATCAAATGGTCATAATTCAAACTTGTAAAACCCTAGGATTAAACTCAACGACCGGAGAAGGACCTCCGGTCATCTTCTCCGGCGAGCGACCACCACCTGCAAACTTCAATTTTCACAGAAATGCACAACATACACATAGAAATGAAGCTGAAGTTGAGTAGATTATGGATATGCAATTGTTTCTCATAGATCATGCACGTACACAACAAATCAAATCAAAACATATTGCCCTAGAAAATGATCTACACCTCTAAAAGGTCTATCAACTAGCCAGACACGCACGCAGCTTCTAATAAGCCATAAACACCATGAAAACAAGCTGAGTTTAGTGGAAAAAGGTTGAGGAAAAAAACCTGAAACTATGAAGAACTTTGAAGTACTTGAGAAAACCAGAGAACTTGATATCTTGAGCTTGTAGAACTTCAAGTTTAAGCAAAATAAATGCCTCTTGATTTGGAGAATGCAGAGAAGAAAACAACAGCTGCAATGATGCTGAGTTTGGAGAGATGAATTGGTTCTTGAATGTTCTTGATTGATAGTCACCAAATGATGAATATGATTGAGAAGAAATAGTGAAATCGTGTGAGATCTGAGTGAGAGAGTAGAGAGAGTTTGAGAGTGTTTGTGGGAAAAATGAGAGTTCAAAATCAAAATGTGAGTGAAATGTGAATTTATATGTGTGGTTTAGTGTGTTAACCCGTGGTCAAATGATTGAGTTAGGTGAGTCAATGCTTGGTTAAATGAGTGGCCTCTAACTAACTGAGCCAAGTTAGTTAGGGCGAGTTGGCTTGGCTGTGATATGGTGTAGTATGTTTAGGATATTATGGTGGGGTGGAGGTGCATCAGTGGTGAGGAACTTGTGTGATGGAGATGAGCTGCAGCAGAGAAACTTGTTCCATAAGTTTGGTTATTTTCTTCTCTTATGTATGAAGCAACATGGGGAATCCATCGTGCTTAAGAGATGTTTGGCTTAAAGTGGAAATGAACATAGGGTGTATGCGTGTGAATGTTAAGATAACAACAACAACAATTCATTTTCTGATTTTGTGACAGCTTGGTTCCAATGGAAACATCGTGGTTTGGTGGTGAATTTCTCTGTGCACGGTATATGATTTAGTGAGGTTTTGATGTCAAATGAAAGAGGGAATATGGGAGAACATATTTGGTGTGAGAATTGGATTGAAATGAAGCCTCAAACACACTTAAAAATGACTATGAACACAATGGTTCCAAACTGGTTGGTGGGCGTGTGAACTTGGCATGGCGTGGCAAGGATGACACATGAAATTTCAGTGTGAACATACTAACTTGAGACCATCATAACCATCTCATAACTTGCTCAAATCAAAATTTGTCCAACATCAACATTGAAGAGGGCATGGCAAGGAACAACTTTGATGTTGAAAAGTTTTTCATTTGGAGCCTCCATCATTGAGAAAAATGGGTGGACATTTGGCACACCAAGTTTTTGTCAAAATTATGGTGCGTGGGCCTGGTCATGCTTGGTCATGACTTGGTTTGTGACCTAGTTTTGCCAAACTTTGGTTGATCATATCTCCCTCAGTATTGATCCAATGGAGATGTTCTTTATATGGATTTGAAGCTTAGAACATGAACTTTAATTGGCTCAACTTAGGCCTGAGGTTTGAAGCTTTTATCTTGGAGAAAAAAGAACCTCAAAGTAGGGTGCAAAATGGTCCAAACTTACTATTTTTGGCAACCCTAAAGTTTCTATTTTTGGTAGTTTTGTGATTTCTTGATTTTTCATTATTCCTCCATCATTTCTTGATCAAATTTTGTCCAATGAGCATATGTAACATGAATTTCATGAATTTGACCTTAAAAAGTCAGGAGTTGACTTTTTTACTGCACAATTGACTTTTCCCCCAATTTCTTGATTATCAAGCAACTGATCAATTGAGACTCTTCTGAAACCAATTGATGAGCAATTTTACATCCATATACCCTTAAGAACATAGGGAATACCATGAGATCAAGTCTTGCCCAAAAAATCAGAGATAAACTAACTTTAGATCAAACCCTAATTTTGGCACCCTCTGGTTAGGAGGAAATATCACATCCTCCAAATCCTAATTCCTCTGAATATGATGTGTATCCTCTCAAACAATGATGAGATATGCCATTTGGAGATGATAAAAACTCAAAGAGCTTGCCCATTTGAGGGTCAGATCCCAAATTTTGACTGCCTTGTGTAGGAGATTATGCACTGCCCAATCTTCTTGATGAATTCTCCTCTTCCCATGCCTTGTGGATCAAAGTGAGATGATATATGACATAAGAGACCCTTGAGGATTATTTAAAGACCATTGGCTCTTGTTCTCTTGCTTTGGATTATCAACGCCTTTGAGGAACAACTGATCACATGCCTTTATGCAAGATGCAATGCTAAATGCTCTATGTTTTGTTTTTCTATGCTTGAATGCAGTGCAATGAAATGAAAGCTCATGCTAAATGATATGAAGAAATGAGAGGGAAAATTTTGGGGTATTACAGCTGCCCCTATTCAATCACTGTAGACTTGAATGGATGATAGCGATTGCTGTCAGATTTTCAAGGTATGGAGGGATTGAATACCGAAAATAACCAGAAAATTTGCACTCTGTGGAGAAGAAGAAAAGGGATATAAACCCACTCAAATGAACTCTGCTTGAAGAAAACTCTGATGGGAAGAATAACACTGAAGAAATGTCTTTTGTACAACGCCAGACGACTACTGGCTTGCCACACTGCGGGTGGACTTTAACAACGTCTTTTGTACAACGCCAGACGACTACTGGCTTGCCACACTGCGGGTGGACTTTAACAACGTCTTTTGTACAACGCCATACGATTACTGGCTTGCCACACGGCGGGTGTACTGTCTTTTTAAATGGAGTCAAAAGACTACTGACTTGCCACACTGCGGGTGGACTTTCGCCAATCTACGGTTGGACTTTGCAGCTGAATTGCCACACTGCGGGTGGACTTTTGCCAATCTACGGTTGGACTTGCTGATGATTTGCCACCCTTGGATGGACTTTTGCCAATCTACAGTTGGACTTAGCTGCGGTCTTTTAAAGGGAGTCAGACGACTACTGACTTGCCACACTACGAGTGGACTTTTGCCAATCTACGGTTGGACTTTGCCTTGCTTTGCCACCCTTGGATGGACCTTTTGCCAATCTACGGTTGGACTTTAAGAATTTTCCACCCTTGGATGGTCTTTTGCCAATCTACGGTTGGACTTTAAGAATTTGCCACCCTTGGATGAACCTTTTGCCAATCTACGGTTGGACTTTAAGAATTTGCCACCCTTGGATGGTCTTTTTGCCAATCTACGGTTGAACTTTAAGAATTTGCCACCCTTGGATGGACATTTTGCCAATCTACGGTTGGACTTTAAGAATTTCCAATACTGGATTACTCTCTGCATCCGTGTCAGACATCTCTGCTGACTCTGCTGAGGAACAATAATCAATGATTTGATCTCAGAGACTCCTGAGAGGATAATATCTCTGCTGGAGAATAAATGAACAATCCGTCTGCTTCGAATTGTCAAGTTTGTCAAAAATAAATTGGACTTTGGGATATGAGGGGAGTGATGATTCTGCCAGGAATTACTTCATCTGCTTGGGGATGAATTCTGGTCACAGTAACTCCGCTGAGGATGAGAATTTTCTGAATGACATTCTGTTGGGGAAGAAACGTCGTTAAAACTCTGCTTGAGGATCTATCAAACCCAAGATCCCTTGCGGGGAGAATCAACCTTCTACTCGGCTGGGGAAGAGACTCTGTTGATCAATAAGCCTCATGCGGGGAGAAAAACAACAACTCAGCTGAGGAATATCGTTGACAAGATTCGATGATGAACTCTGTGGGGATACCATTACCAGAGATACGATCTTGCTGGGGGATCGGGGCTACTCTGCCGAGGACATGCAAATCTGGTTAGAAGACATTCCGTTGCAACATGCTGGGAGAGAGTTCTTAGAGATCTGCTGGGGAAACCCAAGGCAATTCCATGGTAATCTGCCGAGGAATAAGACTGTCGAGCTTAGGATAAATGTCACAATGCCCCATGTTAGGCAAACTTTCCGTTTGATGACTCCGCTGGGGATGATGAGTTTATAACAAATTCTGCTGGAGAGAATCGCTTTCAAGCATCTCGTGCTGGGGAATGCCTTTTAAGAGGATTTTACAGAAGACCCAGTGTCCTCAAACTCTACTGGGGATAATAGATCTGGAACATCTTCTGCTGGGGAAATTCAATATGCCTCATGCTCAGGATGGTCAACAACTTGCTTTTGCCCCAGATTACGCGGCTGATCTGAAGAAAACATCATAAGAGGATTTTACAGAAGATTAAGCATCTTCAAACTCCTGGTGACTTCACTGGGCATTGACCGTTAACTTTGGTGTCTGCCAAGCAACTCTACTGGGGAATTTGTACCCGCTATCGACACGGAAAATCTTGTAGCTGTTGGAAGTACTGAATGAGAGAATCGACTTAATAAGATACAACGATACCCAGTTGAACTCAATTCATTCATAATGAAACGTCGTGAATGACCGACGGCCGAATGATGGACTCAATCAGTAAATGCTATGACAAAAGGGTGACAAGTGAACCCTTCCCTGAACACGATTGCCCCAGTCTTCTGCGTGGGACTAAGTGATTACTCGTCGAGGAGAAATGCCTCTTGTGCTTGAAGTCATCTGGACCTGTTACCTGCAACAAAAGAATACGCGCACATGCCCCGGAATATTGCATGGTTTGAATCCACCATCCAGGGTTATTCAACATTCAAAGTAATTTTAAATGTTTTTCTGCGCATGTTATTGTAAAGCCACCATGTTTTCAAATGCAATGTTTTATCAAAAAATTCAGACGTTTTTGCAAACAAAGCAGTAAAACAAAATAAAAAGCTTTTTACTGAAATTCAATTCATTGAAGAAAAGCCCAGAATAGGCAATTACATCAGGAAGCAATCCCTGGAAAGAGGTGATCGCTGAAAATTGAGAAAAGAAACTATCCTAATGACAATGTGAAAATGGAATTCCACTGAGTTTCGATTCTGCTATGGCCAGTATGTCTTCAAAACTCCCCGACCTTGCCTTCTGAGGAATGAGCAGACCGATTCCTACCCTTTGGAATGTCAGTTGCTGAAACGGTGATAGAGTACAGATAACTCAGCCCGTAGTCGTTCGATTAAATCCCTCTTTTGCGTAGACCGCCCTTTCGGGTTTTCAATCCACCAGGATACCCTTTTTTGCCTGAAGTTTCTATTTTTGGCAACGGTGATAGAGTTACTATTTTTGGCAACCCTAAAGTTTCTATTTTTGGCAGTTTTGTGATTTCTTGATTTTTCATTATTCCTCTATCATTTCTTGATCAAATTTTGTCAAATGAGCATATGTAACATAAATTTCATGAATTTGACCTTAAAAAGTCAGGAGTTGACTTTTTTACTACACAGTTGACTTTTTCCCCAATTTCTTGATTATCAAGCAACTGATCAATTGAGACCCTTCTGAAACCAATTGATGAGCAATTTTCCATACATATACCCTTAAGAACATAGGGAATACCATGAGATCAAGTATTGCCCAAAAAATCATAGATAAACTGACTTTAGGTCAAACCCTAATTTTGGCACCCTCTGGTTAGGAGGAAATATCACATCCTCCAAATCCAAATTCCTCTGAATATGATGTGTATCCTCTCAAACAATGATGAGATATGCCATTTGGAGATGATAAAAACTCAAAGAGCTTGCCCATTTGGGGCTCAAATCCCAAATTTTGACTGCCTTGTGTAGGAGATTATGCACTGCCCAATCTTCTTGATGAATTCTCCTCTTCCCATGCCTTGTGGATCAAAGTGAGATGATATATGACATAAGAGACCCTTGAGGATTATTTAAAGACCCTTGGCTCTTATTCTCTTGCTTTGGATGATCAACATATTTGAGGAACAACTGATCACATGCCCTTATGCAAGATGCAATGCTAAATGCTCTATGTTTTATTTTTCTATGCTTGATGCAATGCAATGAAATGAAAGCTCATGCTAAATGATATGAAGAAATGAGAGGGCAAATTTTGGGGTATTACAACCCCAAACCAAACCACCTCACAACTTGCACCAAACTCATGAGCATCCATCCGACCAGCTAGAACAAACTATACTTGGGACTATCATCAAGCCAACCAACACAGCCACAACAATTACTTAGATAAATTAAAAACTGGATCATCTGGCCGCATTCAGATCCCACCCAAGAAAGCTACCTCTAAGGGGCCCCAACTATCACCAGACCTAGCCATCTCTTCATTTTAAACTTCCACATATTAATAGGATCATTACCACACCAAGCCAATTTTCAAAATTCAATTCCTCTCGGTCTTAGAGCCTTACTTAACACCAAGCTTCTCAAATCCAACTAGCATAACCTCTGCCAACAATATGCATGTTGTACCACCACTATTTTACTAAACCAACTACAACACAACATAACCATGCATCATCCATAGACAGTACGTAAACAAACAAAAAAACTAATCCATACATCTTATCAGTAACAATTAGACTTAATTAAGCAAAACATTTTTATAACATAATACTCATATTATCCTTACAAACAAAAATATTCATCAACATAGTTTAAAAAATATACATAATTATACCAACAAAATATATATTCCAACTTGATCATTACACTACACATGATCAGCAAACAAAAAAATACTTTAAACTACCACCACCACATCATTCAAACATGATCATCCTCCTTCAAAACCATTAGTCACATTCAATGGTTTAAAATTCTGACATAAATTTTCTTTCCTGGAGGCGTGCGAATGATGAAGGCAAGTTTATCACCAGCTTTAAGTTCTCATTTCTTCCCGAACTCATACCATCCACGACCAATAAAAACTTCAGTGGAGTACTTTCTTACCGACCTATGCATCTCACATTCATAGATTTCTCTTTGGTTTCCATCACACAACTTAATTTGACTTTCACCTTCTTTCAAACATTCTTTTATCACCCGTTGAGGTAGTTGCTGTAAAAATAACCAACTAATCGGTAAATTAAGATGCCTCCATTATAATAATTCAGTTTCACACAATTACATTAAACATAAAATTTACCAAAACATTATTCCTTGCCGTCTCTTCGGAATGAATCTTCTGAAACCACATATAGTACTTCAACCGACTACCAATCACTTTATGACAATCGCCATCATCATAACTAAAAAACATAACAAAACATCAAAAACACAATATACTATGTCCCAAAAAAATTCAGCCAACCATCTTTGAAACAACTATTAACTTTATTAAATTTTTCAATACATGTCGCTATCAGATGATGTGGCTATATCTGGCACGTTCTTCTTCCCTATTTCTCCTTCAACAACTTCTGCTGCAGGTTCTTTTCCTTTCTCAGACGCCCGAATATCACTTTTTCCCCTTGCTCGACTCCCCTCACCAGACTCAACCCTCTTTCTCTTCTTTACCCTGTTGTATTCAATTGAAATTGTATTACCTTTCATATCTTTCTCAAGCACATTTAATTTTTTCGTAAATGCGAAATTGAATTCTCCCACTCCAATTTGCGATTTTCCTTCTTTTTGCTTCTTGCCCTTGAGTTCAACAACAACTTCTTCTCCTACACCACATCCACTGTCCCCAATCCTTCTTCTAGAAGATCTCTCTTCCACCGGCATTTCATTTCCTCTTGGAAAAATTTACATAAAATATTAGACTGCTGTACATACGATATAATTTACACAAACAACAACTCAATTTTAAAAACACACAATTACCTTCTTTCTAAAGTTCCTCTCTCACCATTCTCTTTTTCTTTTAAGAATTCCTCAAATGACATTTTTTTCTCCTTTTCCTTCAACCGCACGTATTCGTCTTCGTAACTCATATATGCTAACTTAAGCTCGAAGTATCTACGCAGTTCTTCCCTGAAAATAAGTAACATAATCAACATTAATTTATTTCAAATCATTTTATTCCTTTATTTTTTTCAAATCACATTACCAACGACTTAAATAACCAGGAAGTTCAACATCCAAGATTCACTCAATTCTGATTTACACAACATGCAATCATTTCAACCTACAATGCTGCATTATATATTTCCTACCAACAGTGCTTACATTCACGCCAACAGCAATTTGAAGGGATATCTTTGGTCATTCAGTAACCAATGTCTACCTATAATGCTATATTTTCTATTTTATGGATGAAGCCATCCATTTAGCTATATTTTCATTTCTGATGAGAGACCATACTAATTCAGTACCCAACACTGCTTATATTTTCTACCACTTTTTGTAGCAAACAAACATCTCACCCAATTTTACTTTCAAAATATATTTTAAGACAGTTTTGAAGTGCAAAAGCATATGCAACTTCCATGTCAACTCGATGAAGAAACAAACACAGCAGGTTAGCATCTTCATGTCAAAATTCACTATTGTCTATAGGTTTAATAAAAAGTACTTGACTATTTTAATTTACTAACAACTGGAATACCTAGAAAGTTCAACAACTGAAATCATTTTAATCCTTACTTTTCTTTGAATCAAATTACCAACAACTTAAATACCCAGAAAGATCAACATCCAACTTTCAGTCATTTCATATTTACACAACATGCAGATTCATTTTCATTTTACACTACAAAAACCAAAACCTACAACTACATATTTTTCAAAATCAACATTCAACAAACATGCTCAAACACCGTTACAGGTACCCTAACATGAATACACAATACTCACAAACACAACCTTCAAATAACATAAATTTATTACATCTTTACCTCTTCCATGACGACGACGATCCCTGGTTTGCCATTCTTCACCTTCGTCTCCCTTCCTTTCTTCGACTGATTGAATAACCCTACACTATCAACCTTTCACGCTAACCCTAAAAATTCGACGTCTATACCCATTTGACTTCCTTTATCCGAAACAACTCCCCACACACTAGATCACGTCACACAAACCCAACACTATTTCTGCCTTTTCACTTATTTTTTATTATTTGGACCTACCACCACTATTTTTTCTTTTGCACCCTCTCTTTTCTACCTACAATCGGTTTTTCAATTTTCATAACATTATTTTATTTCATTTATTTTTCAAATAATTCTCTTACTCCTATTTAAATTACTAAATATTCACTTTTTAGTTTTTAAAAGTTATTAATGATTCAGATATTATAATTTTAATTTCTATAATAACTTTATAATCCTTTACAATTTTCTTATTTCTATTTAAATTACTTCTCTGATTCCTAATTTTTTTACTACATTTTAATTATGTACTATTATTAATTTTTATATATTTCAATATATATTCATTTTAAACTGACGCACGGATTTCTTACTAGTTATTATACGGAACATGTGCAATTGTTGGCATGAGTTAAATATAATGGATGGAAAACGAAGAGTTTGGTATCTCTTCCAAGAAGAGAAATTTATATTACGTGTTCTAAAGAATATTTATAGATGAAAGCGAAGAAAAGTAAATACATATGAGAAAGGCAATTATTAATTGTAAAATCTGCCAATTAATTTTTGTTTAAAGGTATTTTTTATCTTCAATTTTTTTTTAAGATTTTAAATATTAATGATTTATTATTATTTTATTGGTAAAAGTAGTGGGTAATTATTATTATGTTTCGGAATAGAATTAAATTAAATACGTTTTGGAAGTTGTATAGTGGAATAACAATTCGTAATTAATGAGACTATTATTTAATATGAGAATTGTACAATTATTTATAAAAATTATTTGAGTTGCTACTTTTTAGTCATTTGGAAATATATGAAGTTACTTTTTTATTTATTAAAAAAATGTTATTTTGTCTAACGAAAAATTTCTAATGGTATCTATTTATATTTTATTTAATTATTTTTATTATAATTAATATTTATTATAAAATTTTGAAGTGTTAAATGGTTTTGTTAGTTTTTTATTTTATTAATTTTTATTATAATTATTTATTAAAATTTTTGAAGGTTTAAATGGGTAGTTTTTTTAATGAGGTATTTGAGAAGTTAATGGACGATAGCTATTTTTTCTAATAGGAAGTTATTGAGTTGTATTTGTATTTTTATTTATTTAATTATTATTTATTATAAATTTTGTATATCTATAAATTGTTAGTTGTCTACTTTTTATCCAAATCCATTAGTTATTTTTTTATACAAAACAAATGAATTTTTTTAATTATTATTATTTATAAAAATATTTTTGACTATGTGTTAGCCATTAGAAAATGAGGAGAATTAGTTATTTATTTGGTAAAAGAATAATTATTGTTTTTAAAGTTTTATTTATAGATTTTAATTATTAATCAATTATTATTATTTTATTGATAGAAATAGTGGGTGATCGTACCTGATCAGAATTGGATCGGTGGCCAACTGCACGTCGTGAGCTCCGCTACTCCGGTGGTGGTGAGACAGTGGGAGTGTATCTGCAAGGTACTCTGATGCTAAAGTCAGGAATGGAGCAAACAAGTACATAAAGGTAGTGAGAGTGAGAATAAGAATACCTGACCCTCTAGTGAAATAGGGTATTTATATTGTGCCCCCAGCGCTGGGCCAACGGTCGTCTGCACTGGGTTGGGTCACTAGGCCCAATGCAGATAACTAACAGGGCTTACGTGGCATAGGGAAGACCAGCACGTGGTATTCGCCCTGGAGTAACTGCCCTGAGATCTCCGAAAAGTGGGTTGACCAACTCTTTCGGAGGTGGGTAGTTACCTGATGACATGTCCCCGCAGGAGGAGCACGTGGAGTACGCGGGAAGGATGCTCGTTCTCTCCCTGGGCCATGCAGTGTCTGCTCGACGATGATGGGATCTGGGTGTGCCCGACGAAGGAGATGATTGGGCCTTAATGGGCTGCTTAGCATGACATTGGGTTGGGCCTGCCCGACTGGTGGGCAGTCGCCGGCCCAGTCCAGAACAAGAGCCCCCAAGTCGTTGCTCCGAAGAGTCGGAGTAATGACTTAAGGGCCAACCCATTCATCGGGGATCCGTTCAGTAGGGCAACGTGCCTGAAATGCTGAGTTGGTGGAAGATGCAGGGATGTTCGACGGGCAGGAGTCTCGGGGACTGACGTCCGTCCGACGTCCTAAAGGTCATTTCTGGTCGACGATGCGGGGAGATGAGAAGAGATGGACGTGTTCATCACGCGGGCACAAGGGGAAATGAGAAGACGCACGCGGGGCCTGAGTGCCACATGTCACTCGCCATTAATGCCTAGGGGCGGCTACGAGTAGGGCACTCAAGTGCCTAGGGACTCCTCGAGTCCCGTGACAGTCCTATAAATAAGAGTTGAGTTCGTGCCATTTACACATTTCCGCTTTTCCCGCTCAAAATTTTCTCTCTTTCTCTTCAGCTTTCATCACCGTCCTTTCGTCGTACGCCGCCGCGCTGGAGATCCACAACCTCCGCTTCAAGTAAGTTTCCGGCCCCTTCTCTCTGTTTAATGCGTTCTAAGGTGGTTTCCCCGGCGAACTAATGAAGTTCCCGGGGAGACCACGGAGTTTCCGGCGAAAACGGTGGGGCTCCTTTAAACTTCTGATGAATGCCCCGGGGATGTGGGATGAATGACCCGAGGACCTGATGAAGGTCCCTAGGACACAGGATGAATGACCGGAGGACCTGATAAAGGTCCATAGGACACGGGATGAATCTCCCGCGGTCGTAGGATGAAGAACCCGAGGATCTAGTGAAGGTCCCGAGGACACGGGATGAATCTCCCGAGGTTGTTAGATGAATATCTCGTGGATGTAGGAAATAAGACATTGAGGACGTCAGGTGGAGGTCTCGAGGACCTTAGCCGATGGCCTCGAGGGGGCCGTGCCCTACTGTCTAGCTAAGGTATATGTCGAGGAGAACCTTCGATTACGCGCGGGTAGTCTCGTCGCGCTTTCTTCGCCCCCTCGCCCTTTCACTTGATTTGCGGTGGATGGGTGGATTTGATTTGGAATGTCGAATTCATCATTTTCCTCTGCTTTTCAAGTAAAAATGGCTGCAAGGATGATCGAGGGGTCATCGAAACTGACGACGAGCCCGACTCACTAGTAGCGCGGACCAGTGGTGCTCGAACGCCCGAGGATTAGGTTGGGGAGGAGCCCCGGAGCTTCCCATCTTTATTCGCCACAGACGACTCCGACGTCTATGCCACCGTCGAGGACCTTTGCGAGGGCTCCCCGCGAAGATGGCAGGCGTACAAGCCCCTGGAGCATCACCGAATATGCTCGACATTCAAAGGGACAAGGTTCCCTATATACGAGTTTGCCTTCCTGGAAGCAGGCATGCGTCTGCCCTTTAGTGACTTTCAGCGGGAGGTGTTTTCTTGGTTGCGTCTGGCGCCTTCGAAACTTCACCCAAATGCAATCGCGTTTGTGCAGGCATATGAGCTCGTCTGTAAATACCTTGACATCGGGGCCACGATACCCCTCTTCTTCCGTATCTTCCACCTGTAAAGACAGACGGTCGAGGGCCGACATAGTTGGGTGTCTTTTAAGCAGCTGAAGAGGCTGTTTCGGGCTTATCTGGACTTTGTCCAGAATTTTAAAGGTCGGTGGTTCGTCATCAATCCCTTCACCTGCGCAGCCACCAGCACGTTGTATGACTGCGTATTCAGGGAGAGGGAAGATGAACGGCGGGAGGAGGTCTTCGAATCGAAGTGCCCCCTGGAGTGGACGGAGGAGCACTTCCTGAGGGGCACAGACATTTATGTTATCAATCCTGGAGCGTTGGGCAAGGAGGACCGACTGGCCTACCAAAAGTTGGTCGAGTTTGTGACCAGTTTTACTCGCACGAAGTTGGTGACTCCGGACGGAAACTTCAAGCACAATGAGCTTGGGAAGATATTAATGGAGGCTCGACTGATAAACACGAAAGCTCTCCTCGAGTGTGAGACCGACGAGGATGTTGTCCGGTTCTTAGGTAGCGGGCATACCTTTGACTCGGGCCCTATGTTTCTGTCGTTAGTTCGTTGATGTTTGTTTTCTCCTTTTACAGGTACAATTTCAAGCATGGAAGAACGTGTGAAGAAGCTGACTGCTGCCCGAGGCCCAAAGAAAGGTGGAAAGGGGCGAGTCGATCAGGTCCGACAGCAGATGCAAGGCCCCACCCCAACACCTAGGGAATCCTCCAGCTCCCCTCAGTGTAGCCAATCTCCAACTTCACAGGGGTCCTCAAAGAGACAGCGAACCAGTGAACCGGTGCACTTCAACCTCACCGAGAGCCCTCCTGGCGAGAAGTTCGTGCTCCCGCCTTGCTACCTGAGGTCTGACTTCTTCTCCGAGGTCAACTCCCCGACTGTTAGCGCTGCTGAATCCAAGCCCATCCTGGGCGCCGATCAGACCGCGAGGAAGAAAATCTTATCGTACGATATGGCCGCGATGATGCGGGTCTTTGCCACAGCTCTGGTCATGAACGACGAGACCTGCCTCGTGGCTGAGCTGACCAAACTGCAGAACAACTTTGCTTCAGTCGAGGCTGATATGAAAAAGTTTGCAAAATTTTTTGCCGATCGCAAGAAACAGAACGAGGCTCAGGTCGAGCTCCACCGGGAAATGGAGAAGAAGATGAGGGAAGCTGCTGAGGAGAGGAAGACTCTCTTATCCAGGATAGCTGATCTGGAGGCAGCCGCCAGGCCCTCTGAAGGTGAGACCGAAGAGGACAAGCTTCTGACTTCCCGGGCTGAATTAATATTGAGGATTAGGCTGCTTGAGCAGGACGTCCTGGGGGCTGCCGAGGTGGACTTTGCTGCTACTGTGGACTAGCTACGGCTCGTGAACCCAGGTGTCCAGGTTATTGTTAGGTGCTAAATTGTGTTAATATATAGTTTAGTTTTTAGCACCTTTTTGTTATATTTATTTGATAATCGATGCTTTTTCCCATTGTTTCCGGTTAATAACCGTAGTATAGTTAATTACATTAGTAGACTTATTTATTTAACTTTTGTGTTTTAATTGAAGGTTTTTACATGGAAAGGTGAAGCTTGGAGCAAGAAATGCTCCCTAGAAGCAGTTTTTGAAGAAAATAATTTTTAGACCATGCTTGGAGCCCGCTAAGCGTGCTCCTAGCACGGGGATGGAGCTATTTACAGAGAGTAGCCCGCTTAGCGCGGTCCTGAGCCCGCTAAGCGCGCTTTTAGGTTGGTTTGGCAAAAAATGAGACCGCGCTTAGCGCGCTCTGCGATCCTCTGCCCCCTTATAAATAGACTTTTCTGTATTTTTCTTGGGATCCTTGATATATTTCAGAACAAAATACATTGTAAACACTGTAGCATCTCATTTTGGAAGATTGGAAGCATCATTCGTCGAGAGATCATCATTGATGCTTGATATTCTTCTTCATCTTCTTGTTTGTTTAGATTCCATGACAATGGAGAGATAATTTTCCTTTTGTGTCAAGGTTAGATGGTAGATAAACCTTTCTTTTGCATGTTAATGTATTGATTCTAGCTTGTGAACTCTTGGATGATGAATGTATGATGAAAAACTTTGTTTCTATGGTTTATTCTTTGTGTTGGTTCATGATTGAGAAATGTGTTCTTACTCTTTACCTAGGTTTTTCATCCATCAATGCACATTGGCTAGAGATAGTTATGTGAGTTGACGTTCACAAAATATTGAGCTTGAATGTTGTCATTTTGATAGTTTGAGTGAGAGATCATCAAAGGATCAAAATGGTAAAACTCACAATATGTGTTAGAGATAAACAAATTGGGAGGATATGTGATTGTATTTATCGTATAACCGAGTTCATTAGCTTTATCGATTATATACGTGCAAAATGGTTTGTCGAACCCTAATCTTGACATGCTTTTTATAAATCGTTAAAACAAATCTTTTTACTGCTATTACTTAAATTTGAATGCAAACGTTCTGATTAAAAACAACCAAAACCCCTTATTACTTTGAAGTTTAAAACGTATACAACTGTAGAACGGCTGCGATATCACGAACAATCTCTGTAGATCGATAACAAAACCCTAACTCTATTTGTATTTCAACAAATTGGCACCGTTGCCGGGGATTGTTAATTGATATTGCAAGCATTGCAATAATTGTGAAGTTTTAGACTTGTTAAAAAAATTTCTTGTGCTTGTTGATTTGTTTTGTTTAGTGTTCAGACTTTGTTTATGCGAGGGCAACTACCGGTGGACCAACTTCTATTCGATCCCGAGATTGAAAGAACCGTTCGTAGACTCAATAGCAGAACTAGACGGAGGAGGCAACTAGCTAGACAAAGGCAAGAACAAGGAGAAGGTTCGACTTCTACACCACCACCAATTCCACAGTTCACGCCAATCATGGAACATCCACCACCACTACCACCCGCTTCCACACCATGTGTGAATAGTCCGCGTCACACCACTCAGTTTGCTAACAATAATCAAGGAAGGCAAGCTGAGATGAAAACTGGAACTTTGAACTTGTTGTATGGAAGTCCATTCACAGGAATGGATCATGAAGACCCTTTCGCTTTTCTCACAAAATTTTATGAGATAGCGTTAGCGGTCGGAGTCGATTAAGCGCAAGAGTTACCTCTTTTCAAGAGGCTATTTCCTCATGCTTTGCTTGGCAAGGCTAAGGATTGGTATCTTGATCAAACTCCCGCTGTGATGACCGATTGGAGTGTTCTGGAGGAAAAATTTATAGAACGGTTCTTTTCTCACAACCGTTTTATGGAGTCAAAAACTGCAATTTCTGTGTTCTCTCAAGGCACTAATGAATCTTTGAATGAAGCATGGGAACAATTCAAATCCATGCTTCAACAATGCAAAGGCCACGGGTTTGACAAGTTAACACAAATTCACATCTTCAAGAATGGTCTCCAACCAAATTGCAAGACATTATTGGATGCCACTTCTGGAGGATCTTTGTTATCAAAGAGTGCCGAAGAAGCTACGGATATCATCAATAGAATGGCTCTCAATGATCTTCAAAGTCAAAGCCGTAACAACTCGCAAAAGAAGCCCGGGGTACTTGAATTGGGAACTAATGATGCAATCCTAGCACAAAACATGCTTATATCTCAACAAGTGGAACTTTTAACTCAACAAATTAAGGAAATGAAGGAACCTAGCAAGAGTAAACAAGTTGCTTGTTGTGAACTTTGCAAAGGAGGGCATGACACCGGATTTTGTCCTCCTCCGAGATTTGAAGAAGTGAACTACATGAATAATCAATGCGACTATAAAGGAAGACAACAACAACAACAACCTTATCAACAACACAATCCTCAACAACATTACCAAGGCAATCAAGGATATCCACCGAGGGGGAACTATCAAAATAATCAAGGTTATGGTGGCGGTTCTTCAAGCCGGCAAAATCTTTATCAACCTCCACCACCTCCGGTTGCTAACTATAAGTTGGAAGACACTTTGACCCAATTCATGCAAATGTCTATGGCCAATCAAAAGAGTAGTGATGCGGCGATAAAGAATCTAGAAAATCAAGTGGGGCAACTTGCCAAACAAATTTCCGAGCAACAATCAGGTCCTTCATTCTCCGCAAATAATCAAGTGAATCCTAAGGAGCATTGCAAGGCAATCGTTACTAGAAGTGGGAAAGAGTTGGAAAAAGAAAATGAGAAAAAGGTGGAAGAAGAAAAAATTGATGGTATTGTGGAGGAGGATAGTGATGAGGAAGTAGTTGAAAATAAAATTGAAAATGAAGGTGTAGTTGAAAAGAAAAATGATGAAATTGTTGAAGTTGAAAATGAGAGTGGTGAGGAGGTGAAGAAAAAAGAGAGACATAGGAGAGCGAAGAAGGGAAAGGAAGTAGTGAGCACTATTCCGATCCAACATTTACCATACCCTCATGCTCTTTCAAAGAAAGAAAATGAACGACATTATGCTCGTTTCATGGATATTTTTAAACAATTGCAAATTATTATTCCTTTTACCGAAGCTTTGGAGCAAATGCCAAAATATGCTAAGTTTATGAAAGACATTCTCACAAAGAAGCGGAGGTATTCGGAACTGGAAACTATTATCCTTGACGCAAGCTGTAGTGCCATCATCCAAAGAACTCTTCCGAAAAAAGAAGTTGACCCGGGGCGTGTTACTTTGCCGATAACCATTGGTGATGTCTATGTTGGCAAAGGCTTAATCGATTTGGGCTCAAGCATTAATCTAATTCCATTGTCCATTGTAAAGAGGCTTGGGAACATTGAGATGAAAGCAATTCGGATGACGTTACAATTGGCCGACAAGTCCACAACTCATCCTCATGGGTTGGCTCAAGATGTCTTGGTAAAAGTTGACAAGTTTTTCTTTCCGGTTGATTTTGTTGTTATCGATATGGAGGAAGATGAGGATGCGCCTTTAATTCTTGGGCGACCTTTCATGAAAACCGCACGAATGATGATTGATGTGGATGACGATTTAATGAAAGTGAGGGTTCAAAATGAAGAAGTTTGCTTTGATCTTTTTGAAGCAATGAAACATTCTCAAGACAAGCATGATAGCTTTCGTATCGATGCAATTGAAGAAGCAACTTTGGAGGTTTCAAAGCATGTTCATATAGTGTCTCCTTTGGAATTGGCTCTTGATGATTCTTTTGAAGTGTTTTCTGATGAAGAGGAGAGAGCTCTTGAGGAATGTTTGAAAGAGCTTGAATCTCTCAAAGAATTACAACCGTGGGAAGTTGAAAATGAAGAGTTGAAAAAAGAACCTAGTGATGAGAAAGTTCAACTTGAATTGAAGGTGCTTCCTTCAAATTTGAAGTATGCATTCCTTGATGAAAGTGGGAACAAGCCGGTTATTATTAGCAACATTTTGTCCGATAAAGAAGAAACCCGTTTGATTCAAGTGTTGAAAAGAAATCAAGAAGCTATAGGGTGGGTTCTTTCCGATCTTAAAGGAATTAGTCCATCTTATTGTATGCACAAGATTCTTATGGAAGAGGATTTCAAGGGGGTTGCTCAACCACAACGCCGCTTGAATCCTACTATGAAAGAGGTTGTTCGGAAAGAAGTTGTGAAGCTTTTGGATGCGGGAATGATCTACCCGATCTCTGATAGTCCATGGGTAAGCCCCGTGCACGTTGTTCCTAAAAAGGGTGGCATGACCGTTATCCGAAACAATAAGAATGAGTTAATCCCAACAAAGATTGTGACGGGGTGGAGAATGTGTATTGATTATAGAAGGTTGAACACCGCAACAAGAAAAGACCATTTTCCACTTCCATTCATGGACCAAATGCTCGAGAGGTTATCCGGGCAACAATTCTATTGTTTCTTGGACGGATATTCAGGGTATAATAAAATTGCGGTTGACCCGGCGGATCACGAGAAGACGGCTTTTACTTGTCCCTTTGGCATTTTTTCCTATTGAAAGATGCCTTTTGGTTTATGTAATGCACCAGCAACTTTCCAAAGGTGTGTTCAAGCTATCTTCTCCGACCTCATAGAAAATACAATGGAGATGTTTATGGATGATTTTTCTATGTTTGGAGCATCTTTCGATTTGTGTTTGAAGAATTTGGAAACCGTCCTTGAGAGGTGTGTAAAGACTAACTTGGTGTTGAATTGGGAAAAGTGTAACTTTATGGTGACGGAGGGAATTGTGCTTGGCCACAAAGTTTCTTCCAAAGGCCTTGAAGTCAATCAAGCGAAGATTGAAGTAATTGAAAAGTTGCCTCCTCCTACCAACGTCAAGGGAATCAGAAGCTTTTTGGGGCATGCGGGATTCTATAGGCGTTTCATCAAAGATTTTGCAAAGGTAGCAAGGCCATTGAGCAACTTGCTCAACAAAGATCAGGTATTTCTCTTTGACGATGCATGTCTTATTGCTTTCCAAATTTTGAAAGAGAAACTAATTACCGCTCCAATAATCATCGCGCCAAATTGGACTTTAAATTTTGAACTAATGTGCGATGCGAGTGATTATGCCGTTGGAGCGGTGTTAGGTCAAAGGAAGGACAAAACTTTTCATGCTATACATTACGCAAGCAATGTATTAAATGAGGCGCAAGTAAATTATGCCACAACTAAAAAAGAATTGCTTGCGATTGTATATGCACTTGAGAAGTTTCGTTCTTACCTAATAGGGTCAAAAGTGGTTATCTACACGGATCATTCGGCAATCAAATATCTGCTCACTAAACCGGATTCGAAGCAGAGGCCCATCCGTTGGATCCTTTTACTTCAAGAATTTGATTTGGAAATAAAGGATAAAAAGGGTTCAGAGAATTTAGTGGCAGATCATTTGTCTCGTTTGATCAATGTGGAGGTAACCAAAGCTGAAAAGGAAATCCGAGAGAAATTTCCCGATGAAAATTTGTTTAAAGTCCAAGTTAAGCCTTGGTTTACGGATATTGCTAACCACAAAGCACCTGGTTGGGTGCCCCAAGACCTAACTTGGAACCAAAAAAGGAAGTTCCTGTCGGATGCAAATTACTATGTGTGGGTTGACCCGTATTTGTTCAAATTAGGAGGTGACAACCTTTTGAGGTGTGTCATGAGTGAAGAAGCTCAAAGCATTCTTTGGAATTGTAACAAATAGCCTTAAGGCGGTCATTTCAATGGTTCGAGGACGGCCACGAAAGTCTTATAATCAGGCTTTTATTGGCCTACTCTATTTAAAGACGCAAATCTCCATGCGCAAAGTTGTGTCACTTGTCAAAGAAGTGGGGGAAATGGAAAAAGAGATGAAATTCCCTTTCAAAATATACAAAAAGTTGAAATTTATGATTGTTGGGGCATTGATTTTGTTGGTCCATTTCCACCCTCTTTTGGAAATGAGTACATGTTGGTGGCGGTTGACTATGTGTCGAAGTGGGTTGAAGCAATTGCTTCACCTAAGGCTGATGGCAAGACGGTGATCAAATTTTTAAAGAAAAACATCTTTTCCCATTTTGGCACTCCTCGGGTTCTTATTAGTGATGGCGGGTCACACTTTTGCAATGCATCTCTTGAAAATGTTTTAAAACATTATGGTGTATCGTATAAAGTGGCGACCCCTTACCACCCACAATCGAACGGTCAAGCCGAGGTGTCGAACCGTGAAGTGAAAAGGATTTTAGAAAAAACCGTGTCAAGTTCTAAAAAAGATTGGTCGCAGAAATTGGACGAAGCTTTGTGGGCACACCGTACTGCTTACAAAGCTCCAATTGGCTTAACTCCATTTCAAATGGTTTATGGTAAAACATGCCATTTACCAGTTGAAATGGAGCACAAAGCACTGTGGGCCCTTAAGCTGTTAAATTTTGATACGAACTTGGCTGGAGAAAAGAGAAAAATAAAACTTCAGGAATTGGAAGAAATGCGGAATGCCGCCTATCATTCTAGTTGGTTGTATAAGGAGAAGGTAAAGAACTATCACGACAAGAAGATCCGGCAAAAGGACTTCAAGGTCGGCCATTTGGTACTGCTGTTTAATTCTCGGTTGAAACATTTTTTGGGAAAATTAAAATCAAAATGGTCCGGACCATTTCGTGTGAAGGAGGTGAAAAGTTATAGAGCAATTGTGATTGAAGATTTGGAGAAGAAAGACTGTTGGACCGTAAATGGTCAACGCTTAAAAATCTACCTTGGTGGTAACTTTGATCGTGACAATTGTTCTGTTCTCCTAGACGTTCTTCATTGATCGTCTTGGACCGTCGAGCTTATCCGACGTTAAACAATCGCTCGTTGGGAGGCACCCCAATTTTGTAAGTTTTTACCATTTTCTAGTCCATTTGCTGTTTAAATCATGTTTTTTGTACAGTTGATTTTTTTTGCTGCTCTAAATGATGTTTTGGACTGCTGGAAGTTGGATTTGTGCTGCTGGAAATTGTTTGAGCATTGCAGTGCACGTTTAGCGCGCAGACGCGCGCTTAACGCGGTCTGGAGAAAAAAGACCCTCCACTTCCAGTAGGCAGCGCGCTTAGCGCGGCCTAGAGCCCGCTTAGCGCGGTCTGCAAATTTTTGAAAAAAAAATATGATTTTTTCTGGGCCCACTAATGCTGACCCGACCCAGAATGTGTTTTATGAGTTAGGGTTCTGAGGTTTGTGCCTCATTTCACCCTTTCTCACCACAAAACTCTTTTGCTCTCTTCTCCTTCAAAATTTTTTAAAATTTCCTTGGAATTTCTTGTGCCCTAACTTCGTTTCTGTCATTTCTTGCAAAGCATCTTCATCAACTGTAAGTTTTTCATTTTTCTTTTTAATTTTTCTTCAACTTCCATTTTGGGTTGTGTTTCTTTGAACCTTTGTTGTTCAATGTTCTTATTCATTGTTTTCTATTGTTTGTTTATCAATCTCCATTATTGTTTGTTTTCTATTGATTGCATGTGTAAAATTTAGGGAGTGTGATTTAGAAATTAGGTTTTGTGTGTAAATTAAGGTTTTGATTGTGTGAATTCATGACTGTGCATATCTCTGTGAATAGGGCTGTTTTTAGGAAGTAGGAGAATCCATGGAAACCATCTGTTGCAGAGGGGATTTTTTCTGCATTTCGTAGAGCCCGCTTAGCGCGCTCCTGCGCGCTTAGCGCGGTATGGGATTTGCAGAAAAATTCCCCTTTTCTTAATTCTGTTTTGCTTTCCTTAGGTTATTTTTAGTATTTGTTAAGGGATTTAGAAATATTTTAATACTATTTTCATTAACATTTGTGGCTATTTTGTGTGTGTTTTGTTTTTTCTTTTCAGATGTCTGGATGTAAGAAGCAACGTGTCGTTGGTTCTTCATCAAACTGATAACACTATTTTAGTGTGTTACTCTTAACCAATTTTTGTGACAATTCTAGTTCATGATTTCATTTTTACAGCATGATTTTAAGATGTTTTTGCACTATTAAAGCTTTAAGCACTTTATGTGTTTCTTTTACATTTTCATTGTGTTTGTGCTTTAAAAGGAAGATAGATGATGATGAGAAGAGGCATGACCCCAGTTGCCAGAGTCTGGAGTAGCATTAGGAGCAATTTGGATGACTGATGGTTTAATCAGCCATTTCACCAAGAGATTTGGAGAATTAATGATAAAAGAAACCATGAATGACTATGGCTCACGTGGCAGCACTATGAAGAGCGATTGAGCAAAAGGAAGGGATAAGATCAAGTAAGCTAGAGGACAAAAGGTAGTACGGTGGGGACCACTCAGCAGAGGACGCCCAGCACCAGCATCACCAGCCGTCTGCTCTGCTCCACCAGCCTGCTCCAGCCGCCTGCTAAAAGCAAATGTGTCTCCCACCAACATCTGTACCAGATTACTTGCAAAGGAAGGATTGTTGGACAACTGTCCCACATGAAGGATTTGATTTGGGCCTAACCTTATTTTCCTCAAGAGACCCACGATCCAAGAAAGGAGGAACCACCACTTCCACTCATCACTATTTAAAGAGAGCTTATGCATTGAAAGCGAGAGACAAGAAATTCCACACACAACAATATTTTATTTTCGGGGTTTGAAGTATTCTCATTCTAGAGTTTAAGTATTAGTAGAGAGTATTCTTTTTCTCTCCAGACCTGTACACTCTGCTGAGAACTGTCGTGACTGAAGAGAGTTGTTGCTGTTTATCCAACGCAAGAGATCTCCAAGTTATTAGTAGGTTGCATTTCTTTACTACACCTTGTAAGAAGATGTTCCCTCCTAATTTCATTCCAGTAGTTTGTACTCAGCTCACTATGAGCTAAATCTTTGTTTGATGAGACTAATGAAGTTAGTATAAAAGTGTTTTTTATGTTGATATGATGTGTTGGCTAGTGTCTTATTTTGTTATCTGTTTTTATGTTATAAACTTGGTTCTTAGAGTGATCAACTAGGAAAAAAGTACAAGCTTGTTGTTGAGAGAGATCCAATAAACAAGTGGATTTCATAACAAAAGTGGTTAGTAAAGTAGGATAGAGATATTCACTTAATTCAACTTGCTTAGAAATAAGAAGTTGAGACCACAAAGACTTATCAGAATTAAAACCAGACGTATTTTAGGGTTACAAGTGAGACTTATAGATTTTTTCCCTTGCCCTAGTTATACATGTTTTTGATGTTGTAGAGATACACCCCTAGATCACGTTCTGACCTTTTGAGGCATGACACTTCACATCATAATGACATTTCAAGCATTATATACTAATGGATTTAGCTCATCAACTATTCTCTCTGATATTTTTAACTCCTTTTAGTTTTAAGTTATTTTAGTTGTTTGTGTGTGCTCTTGTTCCTTATTCTCATATTTCTGTTACCTTGCTCATACTTTTCTTAAACAAAGAAAGTTAATATTAGTAGTTCAAATACTTTACACTTCCCTGTGGGTTCGACCTTTATTTTATCACTTGCTACATTACCAAGCATGTATACTTGCATGTGACACCTTTGCCCTATTATTCAAAAGAAACATATTATAAAACAATTAGAGTAGAGTTGATTAGGTAAAAAGTAGGCAACACAAACCCACCTATGCGCCCTCCATCTGGCCAGTTTGACAGTACGAGATTTCTTGGTCTTGAACAACAACAGCGATATCAGCAACTTGAAAGGAGAACGGTTTGGGCAGACCAGATTATTTTGATTGATCCTGAAGGAAGCTATCATAACATAGCTACTTTTGTTCAAGGTGAAGGCTGGGACAAGTTATCTTCGCCTTACCCCGAGTACCATTTGGACATTGTGAGGAAATTCTACGCGAATGCATTGCCCTCCGATGGTAGGCCTTTCAACTTTAAAACTTGGGTTAGGGGGAAGGAAATTGATTTCTCAAGGTATGCTATAAATACATACCTTGGTAACCACCTTGAGCTGGCCGAGGATGAATTGTGTGATTTTGGTAGGATGATGGCTCGGCGTAGCTGGAATGCCGAGCAGTTAAGGGAAGTGTTATGTGTGAGGGGGCAAATATACCAGTTAAGCGCTAATGGAGCGCCTCTCAAATTCTTGAGGAGTGTGTTGACTACGGCTGCTCAAGTTATAATGTCGGTTGTTTTGTACAACCTAAAGCCACGTAGCCATACCTCCTTCATTCCTATGGAGACAGTAGCTCTTATTGCTTATATTCTGGACGACGAGAAAATCGTGGACTTAGCACGAATCATTTCCAATGAGTTTAAGAGGATCGCTGTGAGTGCTACACCGTTGGGTGATAGGGTGGCCTGTACTCTGACATATCCTGGACTTATTATGGCCTTGTGCAATAGGGCGCGTGTCACCTTACCAACTCATGGGAATGTAAAGTTGGTTGTTCTTGATGATAATTATATCACTCGTCATTGTTTGCAGGCACTTAATTTAGATGATGATGTTCCTGTAGCTGCTGCTGACCCTGCAGGCGTGCTCGTGATCCAAGTGCAGATGCCAATTGGGCAATGCACGAGGCTCACCAGCGGGCCTTCTTATTCATGCATGAATCGATGATGCAGCTGCAACTCCAGATCCAGGAGCCACATATTGATCATTCTTTAAGGTCGCGAAAGGACCTCATGGCTTATGCGAGATGGCCTGAGGGCAGGCCTGGTTTTCTGGAGGGGGCAGGTTATGATGCAGGTGATGATGACGATGGTGTTGATGGAGCGGGTGATGGAGCGGCTAGCTCGAGTTCTTATTGATGATGGGTTTGATGTGTCTATTTTTTTTGTAATTTGAATTTTGCTATGATTAGTATGTTTATATTATTATCTACTTTTGTTTAGGATTGTTGTATTCTCCATCCGGGCGGATGTTGATTTTGGATAATTGTTACAATATTTTTTTTGGTTATTAGTGAATTTTCCATCCGGGCGGATGATGTTCTATGTTTATAATTTTTGGTACAAATTTTTGTTGTTGTTTGTTCTCTATTTTAAGGTAATTAATGGATGAAGCAAGTTAATTTCTTGGTACAAAAGTGATGTGCTTCACCATACATTGATGGTGATGATAAATTTCTGAATTGATGCACAAAAAGCTACTCTGTTTTGTGCTTTGTAGAATGTTAATACGTACATGAACTTTTTGCTGTACATAATTTTCAAGGTTTTCTTCATTTTGCATATTTGTTCATATTGGAATCAATTAGGACATAACCACAAATGTGAGTTCCCTCCATTGTTCACAAATTATTGAGGGATTTAAGTGGTTGCTGCTTACTCAAATTTTTTATGTTTAATCTTACTTTTGGTTTTGAAATTTTGGAAACTTAGAAATGATCAAGGCAAATTTTGAGTACTATGAGTAGAACCATTTTTCCAAAAATCACTTCAAGTCACCTTGTGAGTGTGTGATCATTAGAAACCTCTCTTGAGCCAAAAACGAAAAATTTTGTATCCGTGAAGCATGAACCTGAACTTTAACCGCTTTGAAGAGCATTTTTTATTTAAGTATTAGTATTGTTGAAGTTGGGGAGATTAGTTCATTGTGAAAAGAGAAGAAGGAATTGTGGGCAATGCATTCTCAAATGAAATCAAAAATAGATTGAAAAAGAAAGAAAAGGAAAAATAAATGAAAAATCAAAATAGAAAGAAAAAGAAAATTGTAGAAGTCAAAAGAGAATGAGATAGAATGCATTGTGAAGATAATTTTGAAAGTTTGAGCAAGAATGGTTGTTAGAAAAGAAAATGCTCTTCATGAATTTTACCCTTTCTTGTTCAATGATCGTGTACATATGACCTTTGTTTCTTAACCCCGGGCAAGTTTCAACCTATAAAAGTCCTTTTGTGATCTTTGTTTCCATTGTTTTCATTAAATTGTGAGATGATTGCATAAATTGTTTTGGATGTGGCACAATTGCTTATGAGCGTGTTTTGTCCCTTGTATATATTGAGCTTGGCTTATTTGAATAAATTAGGTGATTCCCGTTTGAACATTTGTTTGCTTATGATGAGTGCTTGTTATTTATGTTTAGAAGTTAGTTCATATACATATTTTTATTCTGTTGGAGATGAGCATTACTTGCAGGCGTATCAATTCGGTTTAAACCATTGACTTTTGTTTGTGTTTGCTTATCCGATTTTCCTCTTGCTTATAGTCTATTTTACCTTTGTTTGAGGACAAACAAAGAAACAAGTTGGGGAGAGTTGTTAGGTGCTAAATTGTGTTAATATATAGTTTAGTTTTCAGCACCTTTTTGTGATCTTTATTTGATAATCGATGCTTTTTCCCATTGTTTCCGATTAATAACCGTAGTATAGTTAATTACATTAGTAGACTTATTTATTTAACTTTTGTGTTTTAATTGAAGGTTTTTACATGGAAAGGTGAAGCTTGGAGCAAGGAAGGCTCCCTAGAAGCAGTTTTTGAAGAAAATGAATTTTGGAGCATGCTTGGAGCCCGCTAAACGCGCTCCTAGCGCGGGGATGGAGCTAGTTACAGCGAGTAGCCCGCTTAGCACGGTCCTGAGCCCGCTAAGCATGCTTTTAGGTCGGTTTGGCAATAAATGAGACCGCTCTTAGCACGGTACAGCGCGCTTAGCGCGCTCTGCGATCCTCTGCCCCCTTATAAATAGACTTTTCTGTATTTTTCTTGGGATCCTTGATATATTTCAGAATAAAATACATTGTAAACACTGTAGGATCTCATTTTGGAAGATTGGAAGCATCATTCGTCGAGAGATCGTCATTGATGCTCGATATTCTTCTTTATCTTCTTGTTTGTTTAGCTTCCATGACAATGGAGAGCTAATTTTCCTTTTTTGTCAAGGTTAGATGGTAGATAAACCTTTATTTTGCATGTATATGTATTGATTCTAGCTTGTGAACTCTTGGATGATGAATGTATGATGAAAAACTTTGTTTCTATGGTTTATTCTTTGTGTTGGTTCATGATTGAGAAATGTGTTCTTACTATTTACCTAGGTTTTTCATCCATCAATGCACATTGGCTAGAGATAGTTATGTGAGTTGATGTTCATAAAATATTGAGCTTGAATGTTGTCATTTTGATATTTTGAGTGAGAGATCATCAAAGGATCAAAATGGTAAAACTCACAATATGTGTTAGAGATAAACATATTGGGAGGATATGTGATTGTATTTATCGTTTAATTGAGTTCATTAGCTTTATCGATTATATACGTGCAAAATGGTTTGTCGAACCCTAATCTTGACATGCTTTTTATAAATTGTTAAAACAAATCTTTTAATCGCTATTACTTAAATTTGAATGCAAACGTTCCGATTAAAAACAACCAAAACCCCTTATTACTTTGAAGTTTAAAACGTATACAACTGTAGAACGGCTGCGATATCACGATAAATCTCTGTGGATCGATAATAAAACCCTAACTCTATTTGTATTTCAACGGTTATCACCGAGGGGACCGACCCCTACCATCAGGTGGTTGAAGGTCGGATTGTCGCGCCGAAGACTGAGGAGGATGAGGACGAGCAAACCATGGCGGACGGGCAGCATGAGGGGAATGCAACTGTTTAGTTTTCTTTCTTTTGTCTAGTTTGTTTGGCATGCGTGCCAGTTTTGATTGTTGTGTAGATCAGCTTTCGTGCCGTGATTTTGTATCAATTTCTGCCCGGCCTGCGCGCCAGGGGCTTATGATATTTTTGTATGTACTCTTTGAACAATGGGCTTCTGCCCGATTTGAATGCATTGGCTTTTCTTATTTTGTGTGTGATGCTTGTATGTTGATTATATATCTATTACTTTCGTTTTTGTCTAAGTATTTTGGGGTATTTGCTCGACTTTGTTGATCCTCGATAGTGTAGGGAACAGGTCGAATGGTCGAAGCTGTATTCTGACCTTTGACAAAGCTAAGAGCTCGGTCAAGGTCTTAGCTTCGTGGCGTGAACTTCTCATCGCGAGCTGGGTGTTCTGCCTAATTGGTACAGCGACGGTGGAGCTCGGTCGAGGTATCCCCGTCGGATCAAGGGTCCTCGCGCATGCACAACGTGGGCCCTTGTCTTCTTGTCTCGAGGAGGGGAGTCACACTTGTACCTTAGTGCGCCCTCGTGGTCGCGATGCAGAAGGGTCGCGGGCAGTGTTTAACTATAGTATTATTTAAGATTTTCAGCATTCCATGGTCGAGCAAGTTCCTCCCCGTGCAGATTTTCGAGGTAGTAGGCTCTCGTCCCCGTTTTCACCCGGACCGGATAAGGGCCCTCGCAGTTCACAGCGAGCTTGCCTTCACGCGAATCTTTCTGGTTCCTCCGCAGGACAAGGGTGCCCACCTGAAATTCGCGCTTGATAACTTTGTTGTTATGGCGTAAAGTTATCTTCGGCTTGAGTGAGGCTTCGCGGAGGGATGCGCCCGACCGTATCTCTTCGACCAGGTCGAGCTCTTCCCGGAGGGCCTCATCGTTCATCTCTTCTTATAGGGGAGACTCGTTTCTTCTCGAGGGTTCCCTTATTTCCACTGGGATCACCGCCTCAGTTCCATAGGCCAGTCGGAAGGGGGTCTCCCCGGTAGTGGAGTGTGGAGTTGTCTTGTAGGCCCAGAGGACGTTGTGTAGCTCCTCGAACCACCTTTTCTTGGCGTCGCCCAGTCTCTATTTCAGAACTCCTAGGATTACCCTATTTGCGGCTTCGGCTTGCCCGTTTTTTTGTGGGTGCTCGACCTACGTGAAGTGTTTCTTCGTGCCCAGCTTGGTGACGAAGTCCTGAAAGTTCTTGTCGGTGAACCGTGTCCCGTTGTGGGTGACAATTGCCTGGGGCACGCCAAACCGGGCAAGTATATTCCTCTTGTAGAAATGGAGTATGTTGTGGGCTATGATTTTGGCCAGAGCTTCGGCCTCGATCCACTTGGTGAAGTAATCAACGTCGACGATCAGGTACTTATTTTGGTACGACCCCACGGTGAAGGGTCTGAGGATGTCCATCCCCCACCAGGCAAACGGACACAGGGAGGACAACGTTTTGAGCTCAATGGGTGGGGCCAGGTGCATGTCCCTGTGTCGTTGGAATCTATCGCACTTCTTGATGTGCTCTTTGGCGTCCTGCTACATGGTGGGCCAGTAGTATGCTGCTCGCAATGCTTTACGGGCTAGGGATCGTCCGCCGAGGTGTTGTGCATTAATCCCCTTGTGGATCTCTTGAAGTATGCTGGGGACCTTGGAATACTCGATGCACCTGAGGAGGGGGATCGAGAAGTCGCGTCGATATAACTTGTCCTCGACAATCGTATAGGAGCAGGAACGTCGCCTAACTGCTCCGACGTCCTTGGAGTTGTCGTGTAGTTTTCCTGTGGTGAGGTACTCGTATACCGGGGTCATCTAGCAGTGGCTGTCTCCAATGACGTTCACGTCAGTCACGGGGACGGGTTTCTCGATGCTTGGTCGTGGAAGCACTTCTTGAATGACGGAGTTGTTCCTGCCTTTTTCCTTGTGCTCGCGAGTTTTGATAGGATATCTGCTCGCGTATTGTGTTTGTGCAGGACGTGATTCACTTCCGCCAAGGTGAACTTCTTCATCATTTCTTTCACCAGAGCCAAGTATTCGATGAGGTTGTTGTTCTTGGCTTGGTACTCTCCTCGTACCTGGGAAGCCACGAGCTGGGAGTCGGTGAATATTTTGACTTCTTTGGCGCCAAGATCCTCGGCTAGCCATAACCCGGCGAGGAAAGCCTCGTACTCGTCCTGGTTGTTCGACGTCAGGAAGGATAACGTGGGGGAGACTTCAATCAAGATGCCTTCCTCATTTTCAAGGATGATGCTCGCTCTCCTTCCTGTCGAGCTGGATGCCCCGTCGACGTAGATCGTCCATTTTTGGAATCCGTCAGCCGAAGGTTCTAGGAGGGTCATTTCTGCCACGAAGTCGGCCAGCACCTGAGCCTTCAGGGCCTTTCTTCCCTTGTATTGGACGTCAAACACGGCGAGCTCGAGTGACCACTTGAGCATCCTACCCACCATGTCTGGTCTACCAAGGAGCTGTCTCATGGGCTGTTCGGTCCTCACCGCGATCGTGTGGACCAAGAAGTAGTGTCACAGCCTTCTGGCCGCAGTGACGAGGGCCAGAGCGACTTTTTTGATCTGTTGGTATCTAAACTCCAGACCCTGGAGGGCTTTGCTGGTGAAGTAAATCGGCTTTTGCCAGTCGGGGGTTTCTCGGATTAGAACCGCGATGACCGCTTCGCTCGTGACGGCGAGGTATAGGAACCACGTCTCTCCGTCTTCTGGTCACGAGAGGACCGGGTGTTGCTAATAACGAGAAATTGTATCATATTTTATGTCTCATTACGCATTTATTTCGTTCATTTTATTCGAGTTTTTATTAGCATTTAATCGTGTTTTATGTGTTTTGCAGTTGATAGCTTCGTCTGTGGAGAAATCGGGCACAAGATCGGAAAAGAGCAAAGGAAGAAGAAAATTCAGCAAATAAGTGAAGAATTCTACATTTTACTGATACAGCGCTTGCCATCAAGAAATGGCGTTCGCCATGAGATGTCTGCCACATCAATTAAAAAGGCTAGGACCATGGCGTTCGCCATGGCCTGGTGGCGAGCACCATTGCTGCGCAGTTACAGAATTTCAAAACTGCAACTGTCATGGGCAGTTTTGCTGGCCTATTTTCCCTCCACTCCTCTTGCACGTTTTGGGAGTAATTTCTGGCCTTTTACTCTATAAATAGGGATCCTCACTCTTGTATTATATATCCGATTTTAGACGCGAAAGCTCTGTCGAAATTCCGTTTAGGTAAATATATTACTTTTAAAGCGACAATTACTCACATCGAGGGATTGCAACAATTTCTTTGTAATTTACTTTGTTGTTGTACTTCTGATTCCGGACAAGCCTGCCGTCACCTTTTTATCAATTAAATTCCGCAATTATACTTTACAGGTTTTTCTTATTTCTGTCTAGTATTTTATTTTCTACTTTGTGCATGCTATGTATTTTGCCATGAAAGTTACCATGATCATGTATGTAATAAAAATTGAAATGCCTTGCTAAATCTGTTTGAGTTCGGCGTGTGAGGACCGTCGTTACCGACGGGATTCCGTAGAAAATGTAGGCGTGACTTTATGTGATTGCATGCTAGTTTTGGTTTTAGTTTCTATTCTTCAAGTTTTATTATTCCGACACGAAAGTGAGGGATATGCTAAGTTCGGACCGATAGCGTGAGAGTGTGAGGAAAGAACGGATAGTAGAAACTAGGCACCGATTCTAAAAATAGGGAGAGCGATTTAGGAATCGTTCAGGATTTCATTAGCTTCGAAAATACACTTTTCAATTAAAACAGGCGAGCGAGAGCAAAATCCCGTGGTTGTTAGGTGTGGCTTTTGTCGATAGCGCTAGAGTGTGAGGCAGAGTCTTTAAGTTGGTACTTCCTACAGAACGAAGTGCAATCGTAATTAGCATCGGATTTCTATAAGTCCTTTAGGAACGTGGAATCCATATTCCGGACTCGATTTTAGTATTATTTCCTAAAACCTCTAGACCTAGTAATTTTCCTTTTCCTTACAATTTTTGTAAACTCCTAGCCTTAGTTTTACACTGCAACTATAGATTGCATTAGTTTGATTATCCCTTCCCTGTGGCTTCGACAACCTTATTTAAAACTACGCGAACAGTTGTATACTTGCAGTCTTAGCTTGACGGTCACGTTAGTGCCCTCGACGCGCATCAGTTGCAAAAGGACTTATTTAAGGTGGAGGAGCGCCTGCTCGCACTCTTCGGTCCATTTGAACGTGGCTTTCTTGCGTAGGAGTTTGAAAAATGGAAGTGCGTATTGTGTTGATTTGACCACGAAGCGGGAGAGTGAGGTCAGCATCCCGTTTAGCGTTTGTATAGATTTCTTTGAGTTCGGCGCCGGGAGTTCAGAGAATGCCCTGCACTTGTCGGGGTTCGCCTCGATCCCTCGTTCTGTGAGGTAGAAGCCGAGGAACTTGCCTGCCCGAACGCCGAAGGTGCATTTTTCTGGGTTGAACCTTGAAATTCTGGTTATCCAGATACTCTAATGTCCCATCTCAATGTTAAGACATTGATTACCGCATCTATAATAAACAAGGTTCAATACACAGCTACTGTTATGAAGTGAAGTAGCACAGTCACAAAAGATGTCGAGACATCCTGTTGTGGCATCTCAATCAAGAACACATACAACAAAACTGTAAAGTGCAGAATGTAAAATTAACACAAGATATGTTGACCCAGCTCGGTGCAATTCACCTACTCTGGGGGATACCAATCCAGGATGAAGACTCCACTATATCGTAGTATTATCATAAAGCTAAACTCCCCCATTTACAACTTTATCTCCTAATCACTACCCCAATGGAAATCTTTACCAAAGCTAAACTCTAGTCGTTTACAACTCTGATATGAGATACCTACTCACATCCTCCATCACAACCTGCGTTGTCTCTGTCTTCTGCCATCACAGAACCTGTCACAATTTTATTGACCAAGAAGTTCTCTTGGACTTGCTTCAAAGCTTCGTCCAAGAACAATACAAAAACCATTACCTAAAGGCTTCTGGTTGTGTACCTGCACCTATGCCGTCCTCTCTGCATCCCATACTACAGAGGGGAACTACAACCCTAAGAGTCAACGACTCTCAAAACCTAAACCCTTATTTTACAAAAGAGAACTAGGTTACAATTATTGCATCGACAGCTTGTTGTTGTGTGTGCTACCTATTTTAGGTCTAGCAAGTCCTTATTTATAGACTCTTGCAGTATGGGCTTGGACTCTTCAATCAGATCCAATCTTCACATTTTAATTCAGCTGCAAGATCTTCTCCACAAAAATAGGAACAAATCTCCAAATAGTTTCCTAAAATGTCTCCAAGATCCTTTTTATGAAATCCAATCAAATTTGCACTTTGTTCCTAATAAATCTCCTTGGCCTACGTATAATGATGAGGTATATCCAAAAAGATCTCATCAAATCAAATCAAATCCGTCAAGAGATATACAATAGTAGCACCTGCTGTATCAGACAAAGATGTCGTGACATCTCCTTCGACATCTTGATTAACCATCACATGATAGCAAAACAGCAACACCTACTGTACCAGACAAAGATGTCATGACATCTGTCTGAAACACATAACAGCATTACCTGCTGTAACAGATCAAGATGTCATGAAAGTTCATAATGCTTCAACATCTTACTCGACATCCTGCCAAGTATTATAACCACATCTGTACTGATGTCTGATCAACCATGTCAGGACATCTTTCCTAACATCTTGTTGTAAACTTGTTTTAGCCAAAATGTAGCCAATCAAAGACCTAACAATCTCCCCCTTTGGCAAATTTTGGCTAAAACAACCTTTGGATAACACAACCAGCTCCCCCTCAAGGAAACAACCAAGGAACACTACTACTACTTACTTCTCCCCCTTTTTAGCCATAATATGCCAAACCAAGCAATTATGCATTTAAGGGCAAACAAGCAAGTCAATAGCAAAACACATCCAACTCAGAAGCTTATACAACCTGACAGGTTACAGTACTCCCCCTGTCATAGATAACCAGTTCTCCATTGCAAGAAGAACACCCAAAATGAATGGAAAACATAAGACGCATCTTCATCTCTTCAAGAGCGCACCCTCTGTTCAACACACCTGCTGAACACATTCACCTACTGCTTGACCTTCAAGCAACCCATGTACCATACCAGTACAAAATCAGAGAGAATATCTCCCCCTATCTCTCTCAACTGATGCTTCTTCATTAAGAACCACCCCAAAACCACTACATGATATCCCATGACAACTTCATGATCATATAGTGAGAGTACCAGAAATGCATCCTTGTACCATAACTAGCAAACTCTTGGATTAAGAACAAAGCTCCATTGATCCCTCTCGTCCAGAAACTATCCATACACCACACGAATTCCTCCTGAATTCTCTTGTATAGATCTCCTTGTTCCCTGAGATACAACCCAATTGAATCTGAATGCTTCACATTCCTCAAAGAGACGCACAGGGCCCCTTAGTTTGCTAGCTCACCCATATGTTCTTCACACTTGAAGGACATCAAACACATGCTCTAGAAATTTTCAGCCCATTTGCTCCACAAGCACCAAACTGATCCACTTCTAGCATGTCCCATTCACATCAGGCTTCCAAGACAATCCTTTACCCATCATTCTCCCATATGACAAGATAAATACCTCTTAGATAAGATGTGAACTCAGAATCCTAACCCCGAAAATGTTTTAACATCTGCTAGGACATTCTTCACACATCACAGACACCATACACCATGGTTCTTGATATGTTCCACCACTGGACTTACTATAGCATAGTAATCCAAAAGCTGAAAATCTTCAAAGATCCCTGCTCCACAAGCCTGATCAATAACAAATCCAGAAAGAGAGAAATAAACTCTCATCCACCTTCAAGAAGAATAATCTCCTTGAGTCTTCAACTCATCACCCTTCTGCCCAAGAGTAACTTGTTCCAAGTCAATCCTTAAGTCTAACCAGCTGCCACACTCTGATTATCTTGATTATTCGAATCCACTTCTGAGATCAACCAAATGCCACAGTTTGATCACCACCTCCAGGAATCCTTATGTGAACCCAATCAATTGCCACAGTTTGATTGTTTCACTCTTTTATCAAAACTTCTCACAAGGATATCCTGATCTACCAATGAAACTTGATCTTCAAGTTACACATTCCATTTTCTCAATAGCAAACACACTTAGACTCCCTAAGCCATGGACATGTAACATCTTCTCCTTCCTGCAGCTCCCACAAACTGCCATGAGAAAGATTTTTTTTTAGCATCCTATTGTTCATTCCTGTAGATCACCCTATCTTAAGTTAATGTGCCACTTCACCAACTGAGATTCTGATGTTGAACTAGATGTCAGAACATTCTGATACAACATCTAGTTGTTGAATTCAGCTCCTTCTTCTACCACTTGAAAGAACTTCCTCCCTTAACAGAACAAGAGTTCCATGCTTTCATAGACTTGATTCACTAACCAAGTTTGAGTAGACAACCTCCATTCTGTTGATTTGCAGTTATTACAAACAAGCTCACACCTTGATGAATACCTGCCAGTGCTTCTCCAAAGACTTCAAACCTGTCACTGGCTGTATCTTCAGAAGGAATAGTCAGGGACTATACCTCATAGCTTTACCAAGGAATGCCATATTCCCTTGAGTAGAGCCGTCTTCACGAAGTTGCTGATATTGCCACCTATCTGAACTCCATGATGAGCATTCAAGAATGCCTCAAGGTACCTGGATCAGAAATAAACCAATCCAAGTAGTCATCAAGATTATGATGTCTTCATAGTCTTCATCTCTATCTTCAACAGCATCACCGTCTAGACAAGTTATTCACAGAACTTTCCAGGAAAAGATGCTAAGCCAATAATCCCAGGTCAACACCTAGGAGACTTCTGAGCGAATGTAGAACCCCTCCCATGATTCTGCAAGCCTCTGATGAAAAGATGTTAGAACATCTGACAAAACATCCTCAATCTTGAATCACAAGGATAATCAATCTGCACAATAGCAATTGATCTTAAATCCTTGTAGTTTAACCCTTATCCGATTCCAGCATCTTCTAAATATCACCAAGATATTCCTCTTCATGCTGTCTTCTTCTATTTGTGCAAGTTGTTGAGATATCAAGGCTGCCCCCTTGACTCAAGCTCTTAAGATTCTCTCTGAACAAATCCTCATTACCTCAACTGTGTGAACTCATCCTTAGGGTTAAGAAGTATGAGTTCTTCCTTGCACGTTTTTGTGGATGGTGAAAATAAATCACCTCCACGGTCTTCACTCCTATGCTTCCTAGAAAGCACCTACTAGTCTTAAGAATAACTAGAAGACTCCAGAACACGACTGAGTTGCCTTGATTGGACTTGATCATCATATCAAGTATCTTCAACAACTTAGCCAACAAGAAATCATCAAACCCCTAGAGCATGAGTTTGATAATTCATCTTATCCCTTCTCTTCAGTCTGACTTCAGCATACATGATGATGCCACTCAACCATGTACCAAGTCACATAAGACTCAACCATCACAATAACATCCCTCTGCTTCCGACTTTGGAATGCTATGTGTCTTCAAACCGGCTGACATCTACAAGAACAGAACCAGGTAAGGACAGCTACAATTTTCCTTCAATCATAACTCCAGAATCCCATACTTCTAGAGCTCTTCAATCAGAACCATATGCAGTGGAATCACTAAAGAACAACTTCAACTTGCCCTAGACAAGATGTCAAGACATCTTTCAGGACACCAACCAAGAGAACTAGCCACTCCTCCTGTTTGTTGTTGCAGAACCCTTCAGACAATAAAGAACCAGAACACTCACTATGCCAAAATTGCTTTTTGGCAGCACTACATAGACAACGCTTTCGATCAAAAGCACTGCTATATGTTTTCAAAAAAACATGCTGAAAAAAAGCGCTGCCTAAAGGCCTACTTTAGATAGTACTTCCTAAAAGCGCTGTTAAAAGCCATACAAATGTGACACCTTAGAAAGCACTTTCAGGAAAGCGCTGCTAAAGGCACACTTTAGAAAGCGCTTTTAAAAAGGGAAAGGCCTTACGTAGGTCACACATTAGAAAGCGCTTTCTGAAAGCGCTGCTATAGGCAATTAAAAAGAAAGCGCTTTTAGAGAAAAAGTGCTGCTAAAGCTAATACATAAGAAAGCGCTTTCCAAAAGCGCTGTCTTATGTTATTATTTCATAAATATTAAAAAACTTTTCATTGTTTCAGAACGCCCTAATCATTTCTTTTCTTTCTCCCTCTCTCTCGCGACTTCTCCCTCCGCTGTGTCTCCCCCTCTCTCGCGACTTCTCCCTCCGCACTGTTCGTCTTCTCCGACCGGCGTTCCTCTGTCCATTTTCTCCGACCGACACTGTTCATCTGTTCGTATCTCCATCTTCTCTGACCGGCATTCCTCCGTGAGTGTCACTTATTTGTTCTCCGACCGGCACTGTTCATAGTCTTTTCTTGAGGGTTTGTTCTTGAGCATCTTGTTTTGTTTTTAGTTTGAATGTGTTAGTTTGAATGAGTGTCGTTATATTATAGGAAATTATATCCATTACAAAAATGAGGGTTGTTAGAAAAATGAGTGTTATAGAAAAATGAGTGTTGTTAGAGTATCAAAGTGTTGATGTGGTTGTTGTCGATTTGGTGAATTAGTGTTGATGTGGATGTTGTTTGAATTTGACTTTGAAATTGTTGTTGTAGTTAAGTTAAAGATGATAAATAGTGATATTTGTGGTGGATTTATGTTGGGAATTGGTGTTGATTTTGTAAGTTGATGTTGAATGTTAGTGATGATTTGTTGAAATTAATTGATGATAATGACACTGTTAATGGATACTTTTTAGTGATTACTTTATTTTAATCTAATTGTTGATTGAAAATGATAATGAAATTAATGTTATATTTGGTATGTTAGTGATGAAAATGAAAATGAAATTGTTGAAATTAATTTATTCTTGAGACTTTGACTTGTTTCTCTGATATATCTTGTTTGTCCTATTATATACTAAATTTGTCCTGTTATATTTGGCATACACCATCAATTCTAACTTAGTGAATTTGCTATAGGGGTTACTTGTGAAGAGTGAAAGTCTGATTGTTTCCAAGAATCTTATATTGTGTGGGTCCAGAAGCTGTGGACTTCCCTACAGGTAAATAGTTTTTATTTTGTTTTTGTTTAGCTTAATTAGTAAAACCATGGATAAGAAATGGATGTCTTCAAGTCGATTGTCGAAAGAGTACGAGAATGGGGTATCCAAATTCGTTAAGTTTGCTGTTGTGCATGCCAAAGACCCCAGTCGAATGACATGTCCTTGGTTGGATTGCTGTTATGGGAGTCGGGTTGACGCGGTTCAGTTGGCATCGCATTTAATGAGGCATGGAATTGATCGAAGTTATACATGTTGGAATTTGCATGGTGAGAAAAGTAACGGGAATGTTGAATCGGGGGATAATACGACCTATGCTTCAAACAACAATTGCACAGATACATACGATTGTGATCGAGTCGAGGAGATTGCAGAAGCACTTGAAGAAGATCTTAAGGATTGTCCCAAAAAATTTGAGAGGTTGGTAAGCGATGCAGAGAAACCGTTGTATAATGGTTGCACTAAATTCACAAGATTGTCTGCGGTATTAAAGTTGTACAACGTAAAGGCGGGCAATGGATGGTTGGATAAAAGTTTCACAGAGTTATTAGCCCTTATCAAAGATATGCTTCCAGAGGATAATGTTCTTCCCAATCGAACATATGAGGCCAAAAAGATGTTGTACTCTATTGGCATGAGCTATGATAAGATACATGCCTGTCCAAACGATTGCATTTTGTTTTGAAATGAGTATGCATCGTTAAATGAATGTCCTAAATGCGGTGTATCTCGATATAAGAAAAAGTTGTCTCCAGCAAAAGTCTTATGGTATTTTCCTATAATTCTGAGATTTAGACGCATGGATAAGTAAGGATTTTTGCAAGTGGATCTTAATAGGGTGGGGTACAAAGATGAGCCTTTTATTCTAGCTTCTCAAGCTAAACAAGTGTTCTATGTCAGTGATCCGACAAGTACGAAATGGTCTATAGTGCTTTTATCTAACAAAGTAATTGATGAAAACATTGGAGATCAAGGTGATATTGATGTTGAGATTGAATCGTTTACTAGAAATGATCAAGATGAGAATATTATAGCAAATGAATCATATATTAGAAATGATCATAATGAGGGTATTTGGATCAATCCAACCGTCCGTGTTGTTAAGAGACGAGTAGAACATATTCCAACCAAGAAAAGAAAGAGACGTTAGTGCAAAAGGTACTATTTCGTGTCTATTATTTAATAAGTTGAACAATTTATTTACACATTTCAATGAAAATAGTCTAATGTTTATTATGTTTTTATTTAAGGTTCTTGTATGACAAATTGATGCGCGGGAATCAATTGTCAAACAGATTCTATTTCATGTCTTCCGCCCGTATAATACTGGCAACGGGTTAGATTTTCATTCTAATTTCATTCTAATCTTTGTATCTTTTGCATAGAAAATTTCCATCTAAAATTTTGTATTTTTTACAGTGGTCACTGGTTTGTTGGTTGCTATTAATCCGATCACAAAGAGAAGCTCGAGTATCACGGTCTAAAGCAAACAACATTACATGGATCAGAGTAGAGGTATATTAATTTTCACAATTTTGCTTATAATAGTGAGGATACTTGATAAAAACAAGACAACTATATATTCTTATTTGTTTTTATTTTGTTAGAGCAATACAAGTATAGATCGCGGTTATTACGTTTTGAGGTTTATGAGAGAAATCCTTCATTTGGATCAAATAGAGATTCCAATCATGGTATGGATTTATAACTTGGGATTTATTTTAATACTTATCGAATATTTCATATAATTTATAACTTTTAACTAAATCATGCATATTATGTTTTATTATGTAGTACTTTGATGAATACAAGTGTGCTCATTACTCGAAAGATAAATTGGAAGAAATCAAGGAGGAATTGTGTGAATACTTTATTGAGAAAAGAATCATGTAAGGTATGAAAGTTGTTGTGTTGATTTATATCAAATGGTTTATGTGTTGAATTATAATGGTGTATATATTTTGGATTATAATGGTATATAATGCCTATGTTTGAATAAAAGCTTGTTTGTTGAAATAAAGGCTCAATGGTTGAAATATAAGGCCTATGTGTTGAAATAAAGGCTTGTTGAATGTCATATAATGCCTATGTGTTAGAAATAAAGGCTTGAATTATATAGGTTTATGGTATTATTTCCAAAATATGCTTTCTAAAAAAGAAAGAATAAGCAGCGCATTTAAATAAAAAACACTTCCTAAATTTTGATTTTTAAAAAAGTGCTTTTAAAAAGCACAATTTATGTGAAGAAAAGACAGCGCTTTTCAGAAAAAGCACTGCCTATAGTTCACAATAGAAAGAGCTTTCCATTAAAAGCGCTGCCTTAAAGTGAAATAAAAAATACATTAGACAGCGTTGTCTAAAGGGGGACAATAGAAAGCACTTTTTGCTGAAAAAACGCTGCCTAAAGATGCCAATAAAAAGCATAAAAGGCCAAAAAAAGTGTTGCTAAAGGCCCACTTTAGACAATGTTTTTCCTGAAAAAGCGCTGCTAAAGCCTACTTTAGAAAGCGCTTTTCCAGAAAAAGCGCTGCTAAAGGCCTACATAATGCAGCGCTTTTACATAAAACAAAAGCGTTGTCTTTACCTATAGCAGCGCCACATTAGGCAGCGCTGTTAAAAGCCAAAAAAAGCGTTGTCTTTTCCCTTCTGTGGCATAGTGACTCCTCTTCAATTATAAGACAATTGAACTGCTTCTTCTAACTCTTCCTTGTTTAATCACCAGAAAGTACTCCATGGATCTCATCCAGAAACAGACCAGGATGCCTGCTCTGATACCAATTGAAATTCTGGTTATGCAGATACTATAATGTCCCATCTCAATGTTAAGACATTGATTACTGCATCTATAATAAACAAGGTTGAATACACAACTACTGTTATGAAGTGCAGCAACACAGTCACAAAAGATGTCGAGACATCCTGTTGTGACATCTCAGTCAAGAACACATACAACAAAACTGTAAAGTGCAGAATGTAAAATTAACACAAGATATGTTGACCCAGTTCGGTGCAATTCACCTACTCTGGGGGATACCAATCCAGGATGAAGACTCCACTATATCGTAGTATTATCATAAAGCTAAACTCCCCCATTTACAACTTTATCTCCTAATCACTACGCTAATGGAAATCTTTACCAAAGCTAAACTCTAGTCGTTTACAACTCTGATATGAGAGACCTACTCACATCCTTCATCACAACCTGCGTTGTCTCTGTCTTCTGCCATCACAAAACCTGTCACGGTTTTCTTGACCAAGAAGTTATCTTGGACTTGCTTCAAAGCTTCGTCCAAGAATAATACAACAACCATTACATAAAGGCTTCTGGTTGTGTACCAGCACCTATGTCGTCCTCTTTGCATCCCATACTACAGAGGGGAACTACAACCATAAGAGCCAACGAAGCTCAAAACCTAAACCCTTATTTTACAAAAGAGAACTAGGTTACAATTGTTGCATCGACGGCTTGTTGTTGTGTGTGCTACCTATTTTAGGTCTAGCAAGTCCTTATTTATAGATTCTTGCAGTATGGGCTTGGACTCTTCAATCAGATCCAATCTTCACATTTCAATTCAGCTGCAAGATCTTCTCCACAAAAATAGGAAAAAATCTCCAAATAGTTTCCTAAAAAGTCTCCAAGATCCTTTTTATGAAATCCAATCAAATATGCACTTTGTTCCTAATAAATCTCCTTGGCCTGCGTATAATGATGAGGTATATCCAAAAAGATCTCATCAAATCAAATCAAATCCGTCAAGAGATATACAATAGCTGAACCTGCTGTATCAGACAAAGATGTCGTGACATCTCCTTCGACATCTTGATTAACCATCACATGACAGCAAAACAACAACACCTGATGTACCAGACAAAGATGTCATGACATATGTCTTCGACATCTGTCTGAAACACATAACAGTAGTACCTGCTGTAATAGATCAAGATGTCATGACAGTTGATGATGCTTTAACATCTTACTCGACATCCTGCCAAGTATTATAACCACATCTGTACTGATGTCTGATCAACCATGTCAGGACAACTTTCCTAACATCTTGCTGTAAACTTGTTTTAGCCAAAATATAGCCAATCAAAGACCTAACAAATCTCATCTTGCATTTCCTCGCTATATATTAACTGGCTGGCAGTGGTTAACCGAAGAAAGAGAGTAGACCCTGGCGGGGAAAAGAAGCTGGTGTCAAGAGACGGACTGTGATAAACCGAGAGAGAGAGTGCTGAACCGAGAGAAGGTGTTTGACTCTGAAGGGGCGTCGGTATATTAACTGGTAAACAGTGATTGACCGAGGAAAAAAAGGACTGCAACTCTGTGGAAATAGAGAAGCATTGGTTTTAACAGAGAAAACTGTGATTAACCAGAAAAATGGGTGCAGGACCGAACAAAGGTCGTGACCCAAAGGGGTTCGGTGAACTGACTGAACAAATAGTACTCAACTGAAGAAAGGGTATTTGAACCAAATAAAGGTTACTAACCCAAGGGTGCAAGTATTCGAACCAAGAGGAGGTTGCCAACTGTGGGGGATTCGGTGTTTACAGACGGACTGCTCAACCTCCACCTCTTTGAGCATACGCTCGCGCTTCTGAGGGAGCTCAATCTGTAGGCTATCCTTCTCGGAAGTGACTCTATCAAGGTTGAGACGAAGATCAGCATTCTCCTTCTTCAACTTCTCAACAATCAACTTGAGTTGATCGACCTCAGATGGAGGAACAATGGCAAGTTCAGGAGGCTTAGCATTCATGGAAGGCTCAGGAGAGAATGGCAACAAGATCTCTTTGACGCGCTCTTTGACCCAAAGTGTGTAAGTTTCCTTGGCTACGCAATTCTTCTTACCCAAATCGGCTCTTCCTTCGAGATGAATCTGAGTCCAAGCGACACTAAACCTCTTCAGCAAACCCATGTCATCAACCCCTTCATGAAAGATGAATTCTTCCACTACCTCAGGATCAGGTTTGTCAACCATAGGGTATCCCAACTGTTCGAAAGCCATTCTCGGATTGTATTTAATTCCACCCTTTGTACCCAAGAGAGGCACATTGGAGAATTTCCCACAATGAAGAATGATCGAAATGTCGTCGAAGACTCGAGAATACCAAGAAATATCATCAGCGCTAAGAGACATGATTCGTTGAGACCACTTGAGATTATCCTTATTCTCAACAAAGGGACCCTTCTATGGAAGGTGAAACATGAACCATCGGTACAACAAAGGAGCACAACAGACAACGGTTCCTTTCTTCTTTTCATTCCTAGAATGAATAGATTGGTAGGTATCAACAAGAAGCATCAGAACAGGGTTCTTGGACAATAAAATGCTGATGGCAACCTGATCTATGAAATCCTCCATGTTCGAAAACAAGACAATCCCATATACCAGCAAAGCAAGAACGACGTTGAAAGCCTTCCAGTTTCCATCCTTAGCAAAAGTAGTGGCCTTATCAACCAAGAAATTCGAAGCAAACCCTCGAATACCTTTCCCTTTGGTCTTGAGATTATCCTCCACATCTTTCTTACTAATACAAAGTGCATCAGCAATAAGATGAAACTTTGGGCAACCACTAGTGTAAACATAAGGAACCTGCTTCTTGATCTCAACCCCCAGAATATAAGCATACTCCTCAAGTGTAGGTGCTAGCTGATAATCCTGAAATGTGAAGCACCTATATGGTGGGTCGTAGAACTGAACCAGAGTATGAATAACAGTGATGTTGACTTCAGTGTTGAGGATGGTCAACAGATTACCATAAGTACCTATGAAAACCCCTCTGTGATCTCCAACCAACAAAGATGCCAAACCTCTCAAAACACCCAGCTTAGGCTCCACAAACTTGTAACTGAAGATGCCACGACAACCAGTACTCATCTCTATGATAATGTCAGCAAAAAATAAGCCCTCGAATACCTGGAAATGCACATGCAAAAATTAATGTGCATGATGAAATGATATGCAACACGACAACAAGAAGCCAGCACTGTCCGAATAATCAAATCTGAACAATCTGGATATCTGCATATAATTTGTGTCAGTGCAACATAATCTGATGTGTCGGTGAGGAAATCTGCGTGCGTGAGAACAAGGGTATGAAGTGGCCTGTTTTCCTGCAAAAACCCACCCCCCTCACAGGTGTGATCTAGACACAACAAGGCCGTCCCTATAAAAGTTCGCCCAAACCATAGGACTCAGGATGATAATCCCCCGCCGTAGTGAATTCTCACAGGATGGAAGTATTCTCAAACGAATCACGATCTGGGATGTGGGTCTCGTGATATCCCAACACGCAAAATGCATGCCTCACAACTATCCACGTTCTAGCCTATGTGTATACTAGGCCCGGTGTTAGGACCTTTCTCTCCAATAATATCTACCCATCCCAACAACAGCAGAAAACAACAGATATCCAGAATATGCAGCATATGAATATTCAAAGCAGTAAAGGAATGCGATAAATACACATAAAGCTAAAGCAAGTAATAAAGCGAGTAAAGTGCTAAAGATAAACACCCAAGCAAGCAAGAAAGCAAACAAAACTAGGCGAGACCCCTCAAGGGATGGACCAGCAAGAGGTCAATCTGTCCCCAGCAGAGTCGCCAGCAGAAGATGGTTGGTTTCTACCTGAGTGAATCACACACTCAAAGATAACACAGAGTCACCACCGAACTTTATTTAGTCCCAAAGGACAGGGAAAATATCGATAAACCCCAAGGGGAAGAGAAACGGGATCGGGGGGTCGGTTATACGAAAGGAAGGTACTAGCACCTAACGCATCCGTCGTACTCGACGGGAACCATTTCGCTTGCTTCTAGGCTCAGATGGGTTATCTATCTAAAGGCTTCTAGCTAAAAGAAAGAGGAGAGAGAAAGGAAAGGGGGAAAAGAGAGAAAAGAAGGAAAGTGCTCGCGGAGGAACGAAGTCCTCGTGCCTACGTGCCCTCATAGTGCAATGAGGAAGTCAGAGAGTCGTAGTTCATGGAACCAGGGGACGAAGAAAAGGAAAAAAAGGGAGAGTGAAAGAAGGGTGGAAGTGTGCTCGCCGAGATCAATGCGATCTCATGCCTACGTATCTGACATTCAGAAGAATGCAGAATCAGAGCTTCCGTAGTTCGAGGAACTGAACAAAAAACAAAACAAGGGAGAAACAAAGGGACGAAAGAGGTGGTGTCAAAACCAAGAGCAAGAGATGGAGAAAGATCCGCTGGGGATGCAAAATAAATGGATGGTGTCATAACCAAGAGGAAAAGGAGATTCAGTATATTAACTGGCTGGCAGTGGTTAACCGAAGAAAGAGAGTAGACCCTGGCGGGGAAAAGAAGCTGGTGTCAAGAGACGGACTGTGATAAACCGAGAGAGAGAGAGTGCTGAACCGAGAGAAGGTGTTTGACTCTGAAGGGGCCTCGGTATATTAACTGGTAAACAGTGATTAACTGAGGAAAGAAAGGACTGCAACTCTGTAGGAATAGAGAAGCATTGGTTTTAACAGAGAAAACTGTGATTAACCAGAAAAGCGGGTGCAGGACTGAACGAAGGTCGTGACCCAAAGGGGTTCGGTGAACTGACTGAACAAACAGTACTCAACCGAAGAAAGGGTATTTGAACCAAAGAAAGGTTACTAACCCAAGGGTGCAATTATTTGAACCAAGAGGAGGTTGCCAACTGCGGGGGATTCGGTGTTTACAGACAGACTTTGACCTACCGAAGAGAAAATTGAGTGATTAACCAAGAGAAGGTGATTAACTCGAAAGGGTTCAGTATTTTAACAGACGGGATGTGGTTAACTGAAGAGACGGGTGATTAACCAAGAAGAGTGATTAACCCAAGAGGTGCTCAGTGATTAACAGATGGACTGTGATTAACTGAAGAGACGGGTGATTAACCAAGAAGAGGCGATTAACCCAAGAGGTGCTCAGTGATTAACAGATGGACTGTGATTAACTGAAGCAAAGGGTGATTAACCAAGAAGAGGTGATTAACCCAACAAAGGAGAAGAACCAAGAGAAGGTTGCGAACTCCAGGGGGAAATCGTCGTGACAGGAAAACTGTGTTGGACCAAAGAGAGAGGATTGAAACTCTTCAGGGGAATCAAAAGCAATGATTGATTACACGAAGAAATGAGTGATGGAACAAAGAGAGATTGCTAGCGCAAGAATAATGATCTCAACCAAGAAGGATGGTGATTGATCAAAAGGAGAGATTGAAAGAGATAGGAGTGATCGAGGATCAAAAGAGTTCGCAAAGAAAGAAGAGTGATCAAGGATCAACTTGACTGGGGAAAGAAAGCACATTACCGCCTGGAGATAGAGATGACTAAGCCAAGCACAGGGTCATTCGTCCCCTACCTGAAGTAGTCAGAATGAGAGTAGGAATTCTCCATTCTCATCCCTTCCCTAACACACACAGGGTGTAATACGGAAGTTGAACCGGACGGCCCAACAACTCCAAGTTGTACAGTGCTCCTGCGCGGAGAAACGGACAGCAATAACGGCGTCAATTTGTGCAGTGCTCTGATGCAAGGCGCATCGCGAAACTCCAACTCCACGGGGGGAATGAGAGAGAAAGCTCTAAAGGAGGCCTAAAGAGAGGAAAAGGAAAGATCTATTAATCAAAACAAAGTCTCGATCAATTAATAAAGGGATAAACATGCTAACAACTTTCCAAAGAGGATGAAAAGTCATTAAAGCAAAAAGGAGTGAATTATTGATTATACAAGATTAAGTTTATCCATGAAGAATAAACTTAATGTAAATCTGAAATGGAAGGTGCAAAACAGTGCCAAATGATCATGAAAGTGCCACACAAAATCATGTGTCATGTGAACAAAGATAGTGCAGGAATTGCTATGTTCATACAATGCTAAGAACATGAAACAAATGAATAATAAAAAATGTGCATTGAAAGTTCATGAATTTGCTTCAACCAGAAGTGAAATGACATTAAAAACATCCATAAAATCAAGCATGACAATCAATGGAAGTTAAAATGAAGAAAGCATGGCAAACACACTTGAAAATGCAAGAAAATGGCTTTCTGGTTCAGTGTTAATCGATTAACACAATTGCACTGCGACAAACGAAGCGGTGCAAGGTAGAATAGGTAAGTGCAAGGTTTGCTAAAAATCTGTTGGGAGATAAGTCAGGTAAAAAAAAGAGAGGGAGTATGATCGGTGCATATGCTATGTATGCGTTTCTACATGATGCTTGATATCATGCAATGCAAAGGCTCAAGATGAGGCACAATGTGAAGTGATTAGGCAGAAACCGTAGCAAAATGACTTCGACATCCTCTGCCGGGGAGAGGACCTGCAGATAAAGACAAACTCTGCTGGAGAAGAGAGTTCACAAAGGATGATGATCCCGCCGGGGAAAGAAACTGAGGACATCTCAGGTTTCTAAATCACCATGGATGTCTCTGTTGGGGATGGAAGAATTTAATCAATCATTCCTACCAAGACTGGCTCTGCGTGGGAAAAAGAGATTCCTGAATCACGTTGACTCAGCTGAGGAAAAACCACTGCTGCTGGTGACAAGTATTTCCTAATCATTTGGAGAAGATGCACAACCTTTGCTGGGGAAAAGTGAACAAAGCGTCTTTGCTGGGGAACACCTTGGCATCCTGCTGGGGAGGATGATGACTCTGCTGAGGAACTGCTGATGAGACAACAACTTCTTCATATAATCATCCCCTTGCCGGTCAGGCGTTAGGCTTACCAACGGATATTACCGATTATCCTGCAGGAGTTACCAGTAACACATGCGATGCATAATGCTTTCTCGATTGATTTAGCTTTTTATTGTTCTCAACGTTTTTTAGTATTATTTGATCACAAATAATTGTTTATTTTGCAAACAAAATACTGGAATGAAAACAAATTGAGATAACAAAGAATGCATTTTATTGAATGTAAAATTTTTGTACATAAAGTGTGTACAAGGATGCAAAATCCTTGATGAGGAAGTTTGCAATAAAATTGAAAAACAAATGTAAATGGCAAAGGGAAATCATGTTTTGCATTGATTGCAACATTGGCCACCATCCACTGTGAGTCTAGGTTCCAACGCTTTGCACCAGTCGATGATGATTGGAGTGTTCTGTTACCGTATGAGGTCTAGCCGTAAGGAAAAAAGGCTCAAGTGTTCACAGTCAAATGCCTTTATCCCTAATTTTTGCCTGGACATGTTTCCACATTTTTTTTCGTCCACCGGGATGCCCATTTTTGCCTAAGTCGCCCTTTCGGGTTTTCAACTTAGCGGGCTATTATTGTTTTTTCATTGTCCCTAACTTTTGCATGGACATTTCTTTTTTTGGTCCATCGGGACGTCCATTTTTTCCTAGATTGTCCTTACGGATGTCAATCTAGCGGACTCTTATCCATTTTTTTTCAGGCATAATATTTTTTGACTATATCGGAGTTCACGGGCGATGGCAACTCCTCCCCATCCATTGTGGTGAGGATCAGGGCTCCGCCTGAGAAGGCTTTCTTGACAACAAAAGGTCCTTCGTAATTGGGAGTCCATTTGCCTCGTGGATCCGAGTGAACAGGTGAATATCTCTTGAGCACAAGTTCGCCTTCACAGAACATTCGAGGAAGAACTTTCTTGTCAAAAGCTCGTTTGAGGCGTCTCTGATACAATTGACCATGACAAACGGCTGCAAGGCGTTTCTCTTCGAGGAGATTCAGCTGGTCGTATCTGGACTGAACCCATTCGGCTTTATCAAGACCTGCTTCCATGATGACTCTGAGCGAAGGAATTTCGACTTCGATGGGTAGAACTGCCTCCATACCATACACAAGCGAATGCGGAGTTGCCCCAGTAGAAGTGCGAACTGAAGTTCTGTAGCCATGCAGTGCAAAGGGAAGCATTTCATGCCAATCCTTGTAAGTCTTGACCATTTTCCAGGACAATCCTCTTGATGTTTTTATTTGCTGCTTCGACGACGCCATTCATCTTGGGCCGATATGGTGAAGAGTTGTGGTGCTCGATCTTAAATTCTTGACATAACTCCTTCATCATATTGTTGTTCAGGTTGCTTGCATTGTCCGTGATAATGCTGCTAGGAATGCCATAACGACAGATTATCTCTTTCTTGATGAATCTGGCAACCACTTGTCGTGTAACGTTCGCATAAGAAGCAGCTTCAACCCACTTGGTGAAGTAGTCGATAGCAACTAGAATGAATCGATGACCATTGGAAGCCTTCGGTCGATCATTCCAATCATATATATACCCCGCATGGAGAATGGCCAAAGTGCAGTCAAGACATTCAATGGAGTTGGAGGCACATGAATCTTGTCTCCGTAGATTTGGCACTTGTGACATCTTTTGGCAAAGTTGTAATAATCTACCTCTATTGTTGTCCAGTAATACCCAGCCCGAAGGATCTTCTTAGCCATAGTAGGACCTTTAGCATGTACACCCTCGCAGCCCTCATGTATGGACCTTATGATCGTGTATGCTTCGTGTCTATCCACGTATTTGAGCAACACATAATCATAATTCCTCTTGTACAGTATACCACCACTTAAGAAGAATTTGGCGCAAAGTCGTCTAAGAGCCTTCTTGTCAGTGATAGTGATACCCTCGGGATATTCCTATTTTTCCAGATATCTTTTGATGTCGTAGAACCAAGGCTTGTCATCAGACTCATCCTCGATTGTTAAACAGTGTGCTGGTTCGTTCAAGTGATCAATGCGGATATGAGGAGCTTCATTCTTCCACTTGACCTTGAACATGGATGCTAAGTTGTGAGCGCATCAGCTAGTTGATTTTCCTCTCTGGGAATATGATGAAAAGTGATCTCATCAAAGTAAGGAATCAACTTCGCTATGTGTTGTTGGTACGGAACCAGCTTGGAATCTCGAGTCACAAAGTTCCCTCTGACTTTACCGATGACCAAGGCAGAATCTCCATAGACCTCAAGAATCTTGATTCTCACGTCAATTGTCGCTTCAATACCGTAGATACATGCTTCGTATTCAGCCATATTGTTGGTGCATGCAAAGCATAATCTGGCAGTGCAGGGAAGGTGAAAACCTGTTAGAGAGATGAGGATAGCACCGATTCCACGACCTTTAGAATTGGAGGCACCGTCGAACACAAGCATCCATCGCGCCCCTGGTTTGGGTCCTATATCAGGGTCCGGAGTCTCATAATCTCTGATACACAGAACATCCTCATCGGGAAAGTCAAACTTCATTTATTGATAACCCTCTATAGGTTGATGAGCAAGGTATTTAGACAAGACGCTCCCTTTTATTACTTTCTGGGTAACATGTTGGATATCATACTCAGTTAACAGCATCTGCCACCGAGCAATCCTTCCAGAAATAGAAGGCTTTTCAAAGATGTACTTTATCGGATCCATTTTGGATATCAACAAAGTAGTATGGAAAATCATGTATTGTCGTAGGCGTCGAGCAACCCAGACCAGAGCACAACAAGTTTTCTCCAAGAGTGAGTATCTGGTCTCACAATCAGTGAACTTCTTGCTCAGATAGTAAATTGCATGTTCTTTCCTACCAGTGTCATCATGTTGACCCAATACACATCCCATTGATTAATCGAGAACGGTGAGATACATGATTAATGGCCTACAGGAATCGGCGGTACTAAGATCGGTGGATCTTGCAAGTATTGTTTTATTTTGTCAAATGCTTCCTGACAATCATTATTCCATTCAACCGATTGATTTTTCCTTAGCAATTTGAACATTGGTTCACAGGTAGCCGTTAAATGGGAGATGAACCTTGAGATGTAATTAAGTCTACCCAGAAATCCACGGACTTCTTTTTCTGTTTTGGGAGGCGGCATGTTCTGAATTGCCCGAACTTTATCAGGATCAACTTTGAAGCCTTTCTGACTTACAATAAAGCCCAATAGTTTACCAGATCGAACTCCGAAGGTGCACTTCACAGGATTCAACCGCAGTCTGAACTTCTGGAGTATGTCAAACAGTTTCTTCAGATGAACTAAGTGATCATCCTCAGTTTTGGACTTGGCAATCATATCGTCCACGTAAACCTCAATCTCTTTATGAATCATATCGTGAAAGAGGGTTGTCATGGCACGTTGGTATGTCTCCCCTGCATTCTTTAGACCGAATGGCATGACTTTGTAGCAATATGTACCCCATGGCGTGATGAAGGTAGTCTTCTCCATATCAGGTGGGGACATCTTGATCTGATTATATCCTAAAAAACCGTCCATGAAGGAAAAGACAGAGAACTGCGCAGTGTTGTCTACCAAGACATCAATATGAGGCAAAGGAAAATCATCCTTCGAGCTTGCCTTGTTAAGATCTCGATAGTCCACACACATTCTGACTTTGCCGTCCTTCTTGGGAACCGGGACAATGTTGGCAATCCATTCAGGATACTCGGAAGTGACTAGGAACCCTTCTTTACCTCTTCTCAGATTTTGAGTGCCATGTCAGGTCTAGTCTTCCTGAGTTTCTGGTTGACAGGAGGACATCCGAGCTTGAGTGGTAAGTGATGTTCAACGATGTTGGTATCCAACCCAGGCATATCTTGATAGGACCAGGCGAAGATATCAACATACTCTCTCAATAACTTGACCAACTCGGAGTGTACATGCTCTGCGAGGGATGCGCCAACCTTGACTTCTCTTCTGACCTCATCAGTACCAAGATTGACAACTTCCACTGGCTCTTTGTGTGGCTGAATCTCTCTACGCTCGTGCTCAAGGAGCCTTGCCAGTTCAGCCGGTAATTCACAATTTTCCTCACCATCTTCTTCGGCTTGGTTAATTGGAATTCCAGAATTACAATGGATGTTTTCCATGTTGTTATCAATGCTTTTATTAGTTCTGCATGTTTATGAATATGTTTAGAATGAGCTATTTAAAAAGTGAAAAAGAAAAGAAACTTTTGCCATTTATTTGTGAAAAGTAAAATAAAGAAAGAAAATAGAGCATGATTTTGAATGCAAAAAACTTTCATTTATTGATCACATAATATTGCAAAAGCGCGAGGCCCTTTACAAGCTATCCACTCGTCTCGGGCGAGGACGAGGGAATGAGAAAGCAAAATGCATTACATGTTATATGGGAAAACCACAGGAATCACGGTAGATGTCCAATTGTTGAGCTTGAAACCCGGCGGACATTTGCGCACAAAGCTTGAAATCTGATTACTGGGACTAGCATCATCAGTAGCTGCCACGATGTCACCCTGCTGGAAACCCGCGTTATGGAACTTTGCAAAGTTGCATTGCTTCTGACCAGAAGAACATTCAGCCACTGAATTATCCTCAACCATGTTAACCGCAGGCCCACCGTGATTCGGCAACGGATTACTCTGAATGTTGGGTCCTTCCTCAGCAAAAGTCAGGACCTTCTTATCTATGAGTTCCTGAACCTTGGTTTTGAAAACAAAGCAATCCTCTGTTGCATGTTCTATGTATCCAGCATGATAAGCACAAGACGCATTTGGGTTATGCTTCAGGCCAAATGGAGGAATTGCAGGTGCAATCTGCTTGGGGACAATTTCCCCTTGGTGAACCAGATAAGGAAATAATTCAGTGTATGACACCGGAATTCTGTCAAAATTCGGACACTTACGGTTTCCTTGATTATTGTTGTTCTGACGATTCTGATTCTGCTAATTTTTGTTCTGTTGATTCGGTTGCTGATTCTGAACATTTTGAACTGGTTGTTGTGGATGATACTGATACGGAGGTTGTTGATATTGTGCAGCAGCAATGTACGAATACGGATAGTATGGCAAGAGAGCCATAGGAGCTTGATACTAAGGAGAAACTTGAGTTGTCACAGCGTTGGCTTCACATTCCTTTTTCTTGGAATGACTGTTCTGAGATTTCCGAGTGGCCGGCTGCTGGGAAGCAGTTCCAGGAATCTTTCCAGTCTTCAAACCATTCTCAATCCTTTCACCAATGTTTACAACATCATCAAAACTCGATGAAGAACTACCCACCATTTTCTCATAGTAAGATCCTTGCAATGTACCCATAAAGATGTCAACCAACTCATTGTCAGAGAGAGTCGGTCGTACACGAGATGCCATCTCACGCCATCTTTATGCATACTCCTTGAATGTTTCAGCTGAGCGCTGGGATTGATTTTGCAATTGCAATCTAGTAGGTGTCAGATCAAGGTTGTACTTGTATTATCTCACGAACGCTTCAGACAAATCCCTCCAAGTACGGATTTTGTTGCGCTCCAGGCCCATGTACCAATCCAATGAAGCACCAGACAAACTATCTTGAAAACAATGAACTAACAATTCATCATTATCAATATGGGATGCCATCTTCCTGCAGTACATAGTGATGTGACTATGCGGGCAGCTCAAGCCTTTATACTTTGGCAAATCAGGTATCTTGAATTTCTGCAGCAGTACAACATTTGGAACCAGACATAAGTCTTTGGCTTCCATATCAAAAGCAGAGAACCCTTCGATAGCCCTGATACGGTCTTCCAACAACTTGTAGTCAACTGATCTATTCTGACTAGTGGGCCTGACAAGAATCTGAGGATTTGGCAGCTGAGAAGCGGCAGGAGCATTCACTTGCGGAGTAGTAAACTGAGAAGGATACACCAAACCCAGATTAACCATCTGAACAGCATTCTGACCCATCGGAACACCATACGGATAAATCGGAGGAGGCATCACAGCAGCTGAGGAAGATGCCCCAGGATAGAACATCCCAGGATGAGCATTCGGAACAACGACTTGAGCAACTTGAGACAGAACCAGAACATGAATATGAGGTCCTCTATACACATGTTCTTCTTCATCAGGAGTTTCAGTGTCAACCAATCCGGTAGTTTGATGAGTTTGAGCCTGAAGATTTCAGGATCATCATTCACCACTGGAGGCGGGACTGGAGTAGGCATGACCCATGGATAGGTGGCAGCATACCCATTAGGCATGGGTGCAACAAAAGGTTGATATGGCATAAAGGCACTACCATTATTTGCAATCTGAGGAGTATAATTCGGAGGCATGCCCCAAGGAAAACCAGCGGGCATCTGGTTCAAACTGGGTTGAACGGAAGGCTGATTCACAGGCTCAGTTGGTACTTCAACTCTAGCAGGAGAAGGAACAACAACAGTAGGGGTAGCTGTAACAACAGGAGGAACAGTCACAGGAGTGACAACAGTTGCATCAGTAGTAGTATCCCTCTGAGCACGAAGGAGCTCCATAATGACATCCATGTTCGTCTGAAACTGATCCATCCGACCTTGGAATCGTGCCAGAGTTTCCTTGTACGCAACGTTCTCAGCTTCGAAGTCAGCCATGATTCTGGATTTGCTTGAGAGAGTAAAATACCGATGTCGAGTCGTCGTCTTGCTACAAGGAAGGCGGACAAGGATGAGCAACAGTTTCGGATGAAGGGACGTGCATATGTGTGCAAATGAATGTATGATATGCATGCCAAAAATAAAATTTTTAAATTCCAGGAATTCTTAAACTTATCTTTGTTGACAATATCATAAAGCATACAAGTAAAGGCATAAAAGATAGAGTGAGCAAGCATCTTCATTCATTCATTCAACAGAGGAAAGAAGTACAAGTCGAATACAAGTCAAATATCTGCCTTTTGGGCTACAACAAAATCTGCACGGATCCTCTCAAATACCACCCTACACACAGATAAGAAATGAAAAATAGTCCAAGGAAGCCGGTGCGGCAATGCATCAGCATATGCATCCCTCAACAACCCTGGTAGGTCCTCCAATGCATGCTCAGCAAATCTGGCTAGACGACCATGCCTCTCATTCCAGTACTTCGCATCCTTCATGAGGTTGCGCAGCAAAGAATGATTAGGTCCCTGAAGCATGTCCTGAAGAAAGGCCTCTTTCTGATCCAGGATGTTCTGTAGATGACGGCTTTTATGCTCCCAGGGAGTACTCTCTGTGTTGAGCTGACTAATCTGCTTTTGGCTCTGATGTGCTTGATCTTGCAGCTGCTGAATCTCACCGAAGACTTTGTCGAGCTTAGCTTGACATTGGGAAAAGTCATTTTCTAATTGATTAGCACGGTCTTGTTCACTTTGCCACTTCGTCTTGAACTCGGCTAACTTCCCTCGAAGCTCTTCAAGTTGCTTGTTATAGCTCAGCTCCTCTTTGTAGGCTTGATAATGAGCATCGGCGAGTTGTCTCTTCTTTGAAGCAAGTCCCTCATAGGTGCTCTTCAAAGCATCACCCACCTTCCTACGCTTGTTCTGCTCAACCTCCACCTCTTTGAGCATACGCTCGCGCTTCTGATGGAGCTCAATCTGTAGGCTATCCTTCTCGAAAGTGACTCTATCAAGGTTGAGATGAAGATCAGCATTCTCCTTCTTCAACTTCTCAACAATCAACTTGAGTTGATCGACCTCACATGGAGGAACAATTGCAAGTTCAGGAGGCTTGGCATTCATGGAAGGCTCAGGAGAGAATGGCAACAAGATCTCTTTGACGCGCTCTTTGACCCAAAGTGTGTAAGCTTCCTTGGCTACGCAATTCTTCTTACCCAAATCGGCTCTTCCTTCGAGATGAATTTGAGTCCAAGCGGCACTAAACCTCTTCAGCAAACCCATGTCATCAACCCCTTCATGAAAGATGAATTCTTCCACTACCTCAGGATCAGGTTTGTCAACCATAGGGTATCCCAACTGTTGGAAAGCCATTCTCGGATTGTAGTTAATTCCACCCTTTGTACCCAAAAGAGGCACATTAGAGAATTTCCCACAATGAAGAATGATCAAAATGTCGTCGAAGACTCGAGAATACCAAGAAATATCATCAGCGGTAAGAGACATGATTCATTAAGACCACTTGAGATTATCCTAATTCTCAACAAAGGGACCCTTCTGTGGAAGGTGAGACATGAACCATCGGTACAACAAAGGAGCACAACAGACAATGGTTCCTTTCTTCTTTTCATTCCTAGAATAAATAGAATGGTAGGTATCAGCAAGAAGCGTCGGAACAGGGTTCTTGGACAAGAAAATGCTGATGGCAGCCTGATCTATGAAATCCTCCATGTTCGAAAACAAGACAATCCCATATACCAGCAAAGCGAGAATGGCGTTGAAAGCCTTCCAGTTTCCATTAGCAAAAGTAGTGGCCTTGTCAACCAAGAACTTCAAAGCAAACCCTCAAATACCTTTCCCTTTGGTCTTGAGATTATCCTCCACATCTTTCTTACTAATGCAAAGCGCATCAGCAATAAGATGAAACTTCAGACAACCACTAGTGTAAACATAAGGAACCTACTTCTTGATCTCAACCCCCAGAATATAAGCATACTCCTCAAGTGTAGGTGCTAGCTGATAATCCTGAAATGTGAAGCACCTATATGGCGGGTCGTAAAACTGAACTAGAGTATGAATAGCAGTGATGTTGACTTCAGTGTTGAGGATGGTCAATAGATTACCATAAGTACCTATGAAAACCCCTCTGTGATCTCCAACCAACAAAGATGCCAAACCTCTCAAAACACCCAGCTTAGCCTCCATAAACTTGTAACTGAAGATGCCACGACAACCAGTACTCATCTCTATGATAATGTCAACAAAAGATAAGCCCTCGAATACCTGGAAATGCACATGCAAAAATTAATTTACATAATGAAATGATATGCAACACGACAACAAGAAGCCAGCACTGTCCGAATAATCAAATCTGAAAAATTCGGATATCTGCATATAATCTGTGTCAGTGCAACATAATATGATGTATCGGTGAGGAAATCTGGCGTGCGTGAAAACAAGGGTATGAAGTGGCCTGTTTTCCTGCAAAAACCCATCCCCCTCACAGGTGTGATCTAGACACAACAAGGTGGTCCCTAGAAAATGTCTCCCAAACCATAGGACTCAGGATGAAAACCCCCCGCCATTGTGAATTCTCACAGGACGGAAGTATTCTCAAACGAATCACGATCTGGGATGTGGGTCTCGTGATATCCCAACATGTAAAACGCATGCCTCACGACTATCCTTGTTCTAGCCTATGTGTATACTAGGCCCGGTGTTAGGACCTTTCTCTCCAATAATATCTACCCATCCCAACAACAGCAAAAAACAACAGATATCCAGAATATGCAGCATATGAATATTCAAAGCAGTAAAGGAATGCGATAAATACACATAAAGCTAAAGCAAGTAATAAAGCGAGAAAAGTGCTAAAGATAAACACCCAAGAAAGCAAGAAAGCAAACAAAACTAGGCGAGACCCTTCAAGGGATGGACCAGCAAGAGGTCAATCTGTCCCCAGCAGAGTCGCCAGCAGAAGATAGTTGGTTTCTACCTAAGTGAATCGCACACTCAAAGATAACACAGAGTCGCCACCGAACTTTATTTAGTCCCAAGGGGAAGAGAAAAGGGATCGGGGGGTCGGTTATGCGAAAGGAAGGTACTAGCACCTAACGCATCCGTCGTACTCGACGGGAACCATTTCGCTTGCTTCTAGGCTCGAATGGGTTATCTATCTAAAGGGTTCTAGCTAAAAGAAAGAGGAGAGAGAAAGGAAAGGGGGAAAAGAGAGAAAAGAAGGAAAGTGCTCGCGGAGGAATGAAGTCCTCGTGCCTACGTACCCTCATAGTGCAATGAGGAAGTCAGAGCGTCGTAGTTCATGGAACCAGGGGACGAAGAAAAGGAAAGAAAGGGAGAGTGAAAGAAGGGTGGAAGTGTGTTCGCCGAGATCAATGCGATCTCATGCCTACGTATCTGACATTCAGAAGAATGCAGAATCAGAGCTTCTGTAGTTCGGGGAACTGAACGGAAAACAAAACCAGGGAGAAACAAAGGGACGAAAGAGGTGGTGTCAAAACCAAGAGCAAGAGATGGAGAAAGATCCGCTGGGGATGCAAAATAAATGGATGGTGTCATAACCAAGAGGAAAAGGAGACTCGGTATATTAACTGGCTGGCAGTGGTTAACCGAAGAAAGAGAGTAGACCCTGGCGGGGAAAAGAAGCTGGTGTCAACAGACGGACTGTGATAAACTGAGGGAGAGAGTGTTGAACCGAGAGAAGGTGTTTGACTCTGAAGGGGCCTCGGTATATTAACTGGTAAATAGTGATTAACTGAGGAAAGAAAGGACTGCAACTCTGTGGGAATAGAGAAGCATTGGTTTTAACAGAGAAAATTGTGATTAACCAGAAAAGCGGGTGCAGGACCGAACGAAGGTCGTGACCCAAAGGGGTTCGGTGAACTGACTGAACAAACAGTACTCTACCGAAGAAAGGGTATTTAAACCAAAGAAAGGTTACTAACCCAAGGGTGCAAGTATTCAAACCAAGAGGAGGTTGCCAACTGCGGGGGATTCAGTGTTTACAGACGGACTGTGACCAACCAAAGAGAAAAGCGAGTGATTAACTAAGAGAAGGTGATTAACTCGAAAGGGTTCAGTATTTTAACAGACGGGCTGGGTTAACTGAAGAGACGGGTGATTAACCAAGAAGAGTGATTAACCCAAGAGTTGCTCAGTGATTAACAGATGGACTGTGATTAACTGAAGAGACGGGTGATTAACCAAGAAGAGGTGATTAACCCAATAGGTGCTTAGTGATTAACAGATGGACTTTGATTAACTGAAGCAAAGTGTGATTAACCAAGAAGAGGTGATTAACCCAACAAAGGAGAAGAACCAAGAGAAGGTTGAGAACTCCAGGGGAAAAATGGTCGTGACAGGAAACCTGTGTTGGACCAAAGAGAGAGGATTGAAACTCTTCAGGGGAATCAAAAGCAATGATTGATTACACGAAGAAAGTAGTGATGGAATAAAGAGAGATTGCTAGCGCAAGAATAATGATCTCAACCAAGAAGGATGGTGATTGATCAAAAGGAGAGATTGAAAGAGATAGGAGTGATCGAGGATCGAAAGAGATCGCAAAGAGAGAAGAGTGATCAAGGATCAACTTGACTGGGGAAAGAAAGCACATTACCGCCTGGAGATAGAGATGACTAAGCCAAGCACAGGGTCATTCGTCCCCTACCTGAAGTAGTCAGAATGAGAGTAGGAATTCTCCATTCTCATCCCTTCCCTAACACACACAGGGTGTAATACGGAAGTTGAACCGGACGGCCCAACAGCTCCAAGTTGTATAGTGCTCCTGCGCAGAGAAACGGACAGCATAACGGCGTCAATTTGTGCAGTGCTCTGATGCAAGGCGCATCGCGAAACTCCAACTCCACGGGAGGAATGAGAGAGAAAGCTCTAAAGGAGGCCTAAAGAGAGGAAAAGGGAAGATCGATTAATCAAAACAAATTCTCGATCAATTAATCAAGGGATAAACATGCTAACAACTTTCCAAAGAGGATGAAAAGTCATTAAAGCAAAAAGGAGTGAATTATTGATTATACAAGATTAAGTTTATCCATGAAGAATAAACTTAATGTAAATCTGAAATGGAAGGTGCAAAACAGTGTCAAATGATCATCAAAGTGCCACACAAAATCATGTGTCATGTGAACAAAGATAGTGCAGGAATTGCTATGTTCATACAATGCTAAGAACATGAAACAAATGAATAATAAAAAATGTGCATCAAAAGTTCATGAATTTGCTTCAACCAGAAGTGAAATGACATTAAAAACATCCATAGAATCAAGCATGACAATCAATGGAAGTTAAAATGAAGAAAGCATGGCAAACACACTTGAAAATGCAAGAAAATGGCCTTCTGGTTCAGTGTTAATCGATTAACACAATTGCACTGCAAAGTGTTAATCGATTAACACTTGAAAAAGTGCAAAAAAAACACTGGTTAATCGATTAACACAATTGTACTGCAATGTGTTAATCGATTAACACTGTACAGGGAGCAGAAAATCAGTTTTGAAAAGTGCTTTTGGCCAACTTTTTGATTGTGCAATCACTCCAATGCTAGGGCAAGCAATTATGCACGAAAAATCAAGCTTAGAAACAGCAAATGATCAACAATAGAATCAATTAACAATCAAGATCATGGATCTATCAAAAGTGTAATCAATTCACATGCAAGAATATCGAAATTACATCGCAATGTGCCTTGGTAAATGTTGCAATGTGATCTTGGTGCAGAAGATTAAAGAAAACCAGAGGATCCTTGAATTGTAGACGAAACGCGTCGAAACCGATCAAAAACGCGAAAATGCACCGAAATCGAACTTGTACCAAAATAAATGGTGTGAAACCCTTGGATTGAAGTAGAATAAGATGTAATTCCAGAAATCCAACCAAAGAATGCCAAATGATGAAGGTTAAGCTCAAGAATTAATCACTTTTAATGTGAAAAGTGATTATCCTTCAAGAATAAGAGCTTTTGGTGAGGTTTGATGGAGAAGAATTGAGATGAAGATGAAGATTGAGTAGAGAAATCAGAGACAAAGTGAGAGAATTGAGAGTGAAATGTGAGAAGCTTGGTGAAAAATGGTAGAGAATGGTTGAGGAATTGAAAAGTGAGTGGAGGTGTGTTTATATAGGCTTTAGGTTTGGATCATGAGATGGTTTGGAATTTGGTTTGGAATTAGCTTTGGGTTTGGAGCTAGGTTAGGAGTTAGTTGGACTTGACTCACTGAGTCAAGGCGGTTAACTCGGTTAGTTAGAACCAACTCGGAAACCATCCCAAGGTGAATTCCAACATCCAAAGATCTACATTACTTGGAGAACAAGGCACATGGTGCACTTGATTTGAAGTGAAGTATCATAGAAAATGCACTTGGAATGAATTGAGTAGCTTGGAAATGTTTAGAGGTGTCTAGAATATTCCATATGCTGCTAGAATCCAAGACCAAAATGTGTGCAAAGGTGCTGTCATAAAAAAACAGCAAATTGTGCCTATTTTGCCTGTGTTAATCGATTAACACAATTGCACTGCAAATGGTTAATCGATTAACCAGGCCAAAATATGCCCAATTTGCCTAAAAAAGGGTGTTGTGGTCCCGGTTTCGATTTTCCGCCTCTTGTATTGATGAATAGGTATAGAAACCTTCATTTTGTGCTTGTTTTGATGAGGTGATGACCTTGTGAGGATATGATTAATCGGGCTTGGAAAACCTGAATATACTGCAATCAAAACACCAGAGGAAAAAATGCGAATGCGTATGCCAGCGATGCGAATGCTTATGCTTATGCAAAAGGCAAAAGAGGGAGGTCAAATTTCGGGTTACGACACCCGTGACTCACGGCATCAAGAGGGCCCCCGAAGCTCCAGGCACGAAGACTCTACCGCCCCCTGATGAGGGGGAGAAAGAAGAAGATAATACCATCCCAGAGACTTTCGTGAGCCAAGAGGTCCAGCTGGACGGTTTACAGAGTACACGCTACTCACTGCTCCCTGCGAGCGAATTCTGGACGAGTGCATCAACTCGGAATTCCAGAAAGGAGGTGTCCGCTTTCTGAAGCCGACACCACCCAAACCAAATGCTGACAAATCCAAGTACTTCAGGTTCCATAGGAGCCACGGGCATGTCACCTAGGACTGCATCCACCTCAAGGATGCGATAGAAATCTTGATCAAGAAGGGGCACCTCAAGCAGTACACAGAGAGGAATGACGCCCCGAGACAAGATGCCTGGGAGACGCAAAGGGTCGAGGAGACGACCCCTCCCACCGGAGTAGCGGAGCTCACGATGTGGAGTTGGCCACCGATCCAATTCTGATCAGGTACGATCAGCGGGGTAGCTATTATTATGTAGAATATGTGAAATTGTTGGTAGGAGTTTATTATATGTTTGATAGAAATAATGGGGTAGCTATTATTATGCAGAATATGTGAAATTGCTGGTCACTATCATGTAAGAAAAAATTTGTGTAGGCCAAAATGTTCAATGAACCTAAATTCTTTTTGTTGCTTATAATAGAGACCAGAGGGTGTATATGACAAAACTTCACATGATAAGACTAATTAATATCATTTGTGAGAGAAAATTTTGATGAAATTCTCAAATTCCTCTTTCTCCTAGCAAAAATAATCATACATGATACATAGGATTGTTGAAGGATTTAATGTGTTGAATGGTATTAAATTAGATGATCAAAGTTGTTTAAAACAATAGGAAAACATATCTCATAATATGCATAGTGGTAATAGAGTAAATTCACACACAAGCAATGTAACTAGCTAAGTTCATATGGTTGTTATTTTGAACTGTCATAATAGAATTCGATTGAGAATGTTCACATGTATGCTTGTGTATGTTAAGTAGTGTGTAGCTTATTTAGGTTACATATATACCACCTCTATCATTGTAATTCCTCAAGTGAATGTAATAACAATTTTCACTTCTTTTTCATCTTTTTTACTTCTTTCTTCTTGAGCTTTTAAGCTTCAACCATGGTGTCTTTATGGTGTTTTTCATTTTGTTAACATGGTATCAAGATCCTTGATTTAAGATTCAGTGAGCCACCTACTATGGTTTCTGCTATCGAGCCACCCACCATTTATTTTCACGCTCTAGTTTTCTACTCCTGAGCGTGAGAGGGTGTGCTAAGAATCCCACATCGGATAATATATGGCTTGAACATGTACTTATAAGTAGGGGACAATCCTCACCTTACCAACCGGTTTTGTAGAGTTGAGTTAGTCTCAACCACATTTCTTAACATAATGTAAATTAATTGATAATAAATACAAACTATGATATATCATATTATAATAAAAGAAAAATATAAATGGCGTGTCTTGTAGGATTAGAGAGAGACTATCGCCAATGAGAGTAAATATGAGAGAATCATTACACTCATTGTCGTCTAAAATTTTCATAATATGTTAATCTTTTAATTGTGTAACGCTTAAATAGCTAAACAGCTTAGAGTATGAAACTCGCATTGGATTTAACTGAATGATACAACCCATCACAGTCCGTTCAAACACAAAACTAAATCAAGTAATTCATTCATAATTAGTATTTTATAAAAATTGATCATAATATAATTTATTAATAATTAAATCCACTTATATGATAATAATTAAAAATATTAATTTTAATATTAAAATATCAATAAATATTTTTAAGACTAGACTGGTCATCAAATCAGTGATGGTACCGAGTCACTAGTTTATTGGTCGAACCACTGGGCCACGAGTCGAATCACACAACTAAATCAGATAAAACCGGAAAACTCGATTGAATAACAAAATTATATATAAATATTAAATTGGTCGATCGGATGACTCGGACTCTAAAAACATCTAGTGTAAATTAAAAAAAAAAACATAAAGTCATAAGGTGAAACAAAACATATCTACAAATTAAAATCTTATTCCATAAATTGAAAAAAGCATCAACGATCTAAGTGTGTAAATTTTCTTCCTAAGGTGAAACAAAACATTAAGTTATAAAGATTTTTTTTCTTAAAGAAATTTTCATTGATTTGAATAATATAAAGAGTATTTTATCTCAATATTACAACTAAGGGTGGCAAACGGGCATGCCCGCCACACAAATGCCCGCAAAAAAATGGGGCGGGACGGGGCAGTCATAGTTGAGGTTGCGGGCCTAAAACTTAGGCCCACCCCGCAAAAAGTGAAGGCGGGGCGGCAAAAACCCGCGGGCACTGCTCCTTTTAAGGTTAAAAATGCAAAATTTTATGTAAATGCTCGTGCCCGCAAAAGCCCGCGAAAAAAATGGGGCGGGGCGGGGCGAACACATTAGAGGGTGAGGGCCTAAATCCTTGGCCCACCCCGCACTAAAGTGCGGGTAAAACGGGCATGCCCAATGGGTCGGGCCTGTTTTGTCACCCCTAATTACAACTAAAGAAACACAATACACCAGCAATAGAACATGGGAAATTCCCAACCAACACCAAAACTAACCTATAATTTCCAATGAATTCAAGCAAAATGAAAGAAAGCTAGAGTTGGAATAAGGAATTTCACCATAACAGGCCCACATCCAAGCAAAAAAATTGGTATTCCAACATAAATCATTAACATTGCAAGTACCTTCTTTGAAAATTATATCATTCCTAATCTTCCAAATACTCTGAATCAAAACAAGCCAAATAATTCCCAAATTATGAACTTCAACACGATTATTACCCGCCCTACACCAATCCAAAAGAAATCTCCATGAACAACCTGCATAAATATCTAGGCACCCACCCCACAATCCCACTGCCTCCCAAACTAAATGAGACACTTGACATTTGAACATTAAATGCGCTAAAGATCAACTTCTTGTTCACACAACACACAAGCTGTCCATATTCGTCACTCCTCTTTTGATAAATTGGTCCTTGTCGTACCTCAAAAATACGATCCTTCGCTATGGATGCGGAAAAAACGTTCGAACAGAGTCGCCACCGAACTTTATTTATTCCAAGGAAGGAATAAGAAAACATCGATTAAACCTTTAGGATAAGAAAATGGTCATCGCAACCAAATTATAGGTTCGAAAGTCGATTACGCAAGGGGAAGATACTAGCACCCCTAACATCCGTTGTACTCAACGAGAACCTCTTAATTCGATTTGTGAGGAATGTTAGCAAAGTTTGTTTGTTTTCTTCTAAGGGAATAATACGAAAAGGTAAGGGAAAAGGTTTTGTTTGCTAAAGAGAAATGGGTGGTTTTTTGTTAGGGAGCTCGCCAAGGATTGGGGCCCTTGTGCCTACATATCTTTCATTTGAAAAAATGAAGAAATATAACGTTCGTAATTCGTGGGACTACGGTTTGTTGGTTTATTTTAGAGGTGACAATTATTTAGACAACGAGAAAGCCAACTCCTACCTAAATAATTGAGGAGAAGAATCGAAGGCTCCAAACCCTTCCTTTTCACCTTTTAAGAAATAATGTTTAAGTATGGATTAAGTTTTTTGATGAACGATGAGTGCTTAGAACGACTGACGAATGCTCCTCGTATCCCAAGCACTCGGGAAGAGATATAGAAGGCTCTAGACCTCTTCCTTTCGTTTACGTGATTATAAATATGATTTTAATCTTATCGGGTTAGAAGTTTTTTAGAGATGACAATTGTTTAGACAACGAGAAAGGCAACTCCTACCTAAACAATTGAAGAGGATAATTGAAGACTCAAAGCCCCTCCCTTTTCATCTTTTAAGAAATAGTGTTTCTGTATGATTAGGTATTTTAATTTGATTTCAAGAAAACATTCGATGTTGATCGAGGTTTGAATTTGCGTGCGAAATGGTGTAAGTACTTGAACTAACGGAAGGGAGGTCCTAATGGGTATTGGGTAAGGTCGATGGCGAGCACAAGGTAATCGACTTAGAAAAAGGTAATGGGACTTGATATGTGGATCAAGTATGCTTGATAATAGGTTAATGGTTAATGGCGGATCCTATTGAATTTGTTTTTTTCAGAAAAAAATGCTTGACGTTAGATCAAGCCTATTTGTTCTTATGGAAAAGGGTTGATTTTATTCTTGTATTAAGACTACCTAAGCGGAGACAAATAAACAAGCATTACACTTTATGGGGAGTGAGATACATTTGCTCAAATGGGGATGTGTCCAAATCATAACACAAGTAAAAACCATCACACACAAGCACGTGAAATGCAAAATAAGAATCATTGTATGAAAGCCCAAGAGGAGGCTATAAGGTTGATGGCGATCGTGAAAATAATCGGCTTACAAGGTGTTTGAAAATGACTTGATTTTAAATCAAGATATTAGTTTGAAAAAGGGGTTTAAGCATGCATATGTAGATGATATTTAAAAGCACTATGATATGGATCACGAATCACACACAAGTAAGAGCAAGAGTATCATAAAAAATTAAGCACTAAGTGAACAAAACAAAGCACACAAGATAAAAGCCTTATTAATCAAATTAAATATAAATATTTAATAATATTAATCACATAAGTAGTCAATATTAAATAAAAAAATTTAATAAATTAAAAAATTAATATTTTTGGGATTTTTGAATTTGGGAAATTAAATGAAAATAATTAATTAGATTAAACTTAAATATTTAATAAAATTAATCATAAAATAGATTAATTAGTATTAAATAAATTAGTTTAATAAAATTAATTAGAATTTAATTATTAAAAGTATTTTTTAGTTTTGTAGAATTAAAGAAATTAGTAAAAAAAATTAATTGAATTAAACTTAAATGTTGAATAAAATTAATCTATTAATAGATTAATTAGTATTAAATAAAAAAGTTTAATAAAATTAATAAAAAATTAATTATTTAAAATATTTTTGATTTTTTCTCATATATTATCAAAATATAAGTTGATAAAATATAAAAAAAGATAATTAAAATATCAAAATATAAAATAAATAAAATATACAAAAAAAAAACAATAAAATTAAATAGAAAAAAAGTTAATGGGCCAGGATTTGTAAGCAAAAACAGGGGAGTAAATATCTGAAATCCCTAGGCCTAAGAGACTATAGCCCACGTTGGGGGGAGGGTTTATGGTAAACCCTCTATCAACCCTGACCAGCCCACGTGGATCTGGATCACACAATTGATCAAAGAGTCAAAGAAGACTCAAGACTTAAGGTTGGGATGCGCGTGCATAAGGTGGGGAACTAAGAGGGTACACGCATGGAAGCATCCACATGTCAAGGCCGATGACACTTGTCACCGGCACAATCAACCACCTCTCTCACTTGTTTCGCATGGCATAGAAAGGTACAAGAGGGAAAACAATGTTTCATCACCCTCATTTACTCTGTCTCTCTTTCTCTCTCACTAGCCTATTATCTCTCTCTCTCTCTCTCTCTCTCTCTCTCTCTCTCTCTCTCTCTCTCATCTCTCAAACACTCCGCAAACTGGCGTCGGAAACCTAGCTCATGGCCGAAGAAGATGGTGGCCAACGGCGGCCATCGTCGTCTTCTCCGGCGACACCACCTTAACTCAACAAAATTTCTAAACCAACCCTACATTTTTTCTCATCCTCTCTCCAAATCTACATCTAATTTTTCAAAAAAGCCTAATCAAACCTTTAGATCAAAACAAACCCCAAATCAAACCCTAAATAAAAAACAAGCAAAAATATGAGCAAATCAACATAAAGCGAAACACGATGCTTAGAGAACAACGATCAACAACACGAGCACACAATGATTCAAGTAAGAGGAAGAGGAGTGTAACGCCCATATATAAATATATACATCAAAACATATATTATACATGAAAACCACGTTTGATACTGAAATACCAATAAGTCCCTAGTAAACACATTATACATATACATGCCCAAACAGCCTAATACAAAAAACCATGGCATAGATATATATACAAGATGTTCCAAAGATAAATACTAAGAACTAGATCGACAACGATCTCAAAACTCCACAACGGAAGCTACGCCATCAGACAAGTAAGGATAATCACACGGCCTTATCCTTACCCTTCACGGAACCTGAAGTACCTGAAATATTCAACAATAGTGGGGTGAGATACATCAAATCTCAGTGAGTTCTCTATCTTATGTATTCTCTCAGCTTTCCAAGGTTCTAACCAAAACCTAACTCAAATCAGGGAAAAGGAACTAGACTTGGAGTTCGCATCTTTCTGACTAGAGAAACCATCGTATACAACACAAAACGACAACTAGTTAAGGAATCTTTCCTCGGCCATCCCGCTCAAAGAGATTAAACACGGGTCACGGATCCTTAACGTAAATAACTTTCCCTGGCCATCCCTCTAAAAGAGATTAAACACGGGTCACGGTTATCTATAATTGGTACTTTCCCCGGCCATCCCGCACAAGGAGATTAAACATGGGTCACTAATACCAACCCCTTAGTAACTTTCCCCGACCATCCCGCACAAGGAGATTAAACACGGGTCACAGTTACACACTTAATAAATACTTTCCCCGGCCATCCCACACCAAAGGATTAAACACGGGTCACTAATATTTATTAAGGGACACAAACCTAATAAATATTTTCCCCGACCATCCTACACCAAAGGATTAAACACGGGTCACTAATATTTATTAAGTGAAACATACAAAACCGGAGGAATTACGATCCTCCACTATCAACCACTTAACAAAGATACTCTTCTAGTATCGATGTAAGTATTGTCCCACAATTCTCTAGTCATTCTATTATGTTAATGGTTTCCTCACTAGCTCACAACTTGAAGCTTTTAAATTTCCAAATGTTACTTTTTTCATAAACCACATAATTCCGATTAATTACCACAATCGAGTAATTTTCATCTCATAAATCAAAATTTCACTTTCCATAGCATAGAACTCTTTCATAGCTTCACATCAATATAAAGAACGTCTAAAACGGATAACCGAGTCAAAAGTTACGGATTTTCGAAGAAAAGAAAATAATTGAACAACAGCCAGATTCGCCTGGTGACACAAGATTTCACCTGGCGAATCCCTCTTCGCCAGCACTTCGCTTGGCGAGCCTGTGGCGAAACACAATTTTTGAAAAACCCAAGAGTTCCTGTAGCTAACACATTTCTGTCGCCCCATTTTCGCCTGGCGACTTAGGATTTCGCCTGACGAATTCCTCTTCGCCAGCACTTCGCCTGGCGGACCAGTGGCGAGGCCTAATTCACCTGGCAAATCGCATCCGAACCAGAATTTTTCTGCTGCGGGTTATATGGTTTCAAACCATAAAATCCCACTTTTTCCAACCCAAACCATTGCCAAACAATCAAAACAAGTAACAACGATGTTCATATACATATTCCGATTATACTACGCGATTTATATCGATTTTCAACCGTTAGATTCATTGATTTTGCAAAAAAAACTCGTTTTCTCAAAAAAACTAACCTAACTCTAGAACTCTTAGAATTTCTACACTAAAGTCTTTATCTAGAACCCGCCTGGATTAGAAGATGATGATGAAGAATATGAGATGAAAAGATGAAGATGAGATGATGATTCTTGTTCTTGAGCTCTTTGGAGATTTTCTCTTCTTTCCTTTCCTTTTCCTTCTCTTCACTTTCTCTTGCTCCAAATGTTTCTAACTTTGGAAAAATGAGGGAAAAGAATTGATATAGAGAAAATACTCAAAATTAGTAACACTACTAAATGTCCAAAATTAGCTCAAATGCACCAATTAATAAAACCTTAGAGTTTGATAATATTAATCTGATCATCTTTGAGTTCATCAGTTGCTCTAATTATCTGATTAGATAAATACTCAGAGCACACTGGGCCTCAACTGGTCTCAACTAATATTATCCAGAGCATTTATAAAAATACGGGGTATTACATCCTCCCCCCTTTTAATAGAAATTCGTCCCCGAATTTAAAAGATTACCTGAATAGATAAGGGTAAGCATCTCGCATTTCCGATTCTAGTTCCCAAGTAGCATCACCCGGATGCGTCACATCCCATTGCACCTTAACAAGAGGAATGTCTTTGTTCCTTAATACCTTTGTTTCTCTTCCCACAATACGACTCGGTTGAGGTTCAAAAGTCAAGTCTGCTTCTAGTACCACTGATTCCGGTAGAATTGGATGAAGAGGGTCAGGAATAAACTTTCCGAGCTGAGATACATGAAAGACGTCATGCATCTCTGACAGAGAGGGTGGTAAGACTAATTTGTAAGAGACTTCACCAATCCTTTCTAAGATCTGATACGGTCCCACGTATCTCGGACTTAACTTGCGTGACTTAAATGGTCCTTTCAATCTCAATCTCGGGGTAACTTTCAGAAACACATGGCCACCTTCCTCAAAGTCTAAAGGTCTCCTACGGTTGTTCGCAGAACTCTTTTGACAATCTTGTGCTTGTTTAACTTTCTCGCGGATCATCCGAATCTTTTCTGTAGTCTCTTGAATAATTTTCGGTCCCAAAATTCTATCTTCACCAACTTCCGTCCAACACAAAGGTGTTCTACATTTCCTCCCATACAATGCTTCATAAGGAGCCATGTCGATGCTCGCATGGTAACTATTGTCATAAGAAAACTCCATCAACGGTAAAAATTCCTTCCAATTTCCTTTACTTTCTAGCACACAAGCTCTTAACATATCTTCCATCGTTTGATTTGTTCGCTCAGTCTGACCATCCGTCTGAGGATGATTCGACGTGCTCAAACGCAACCTCGTACCCATAGCTTGTTTGAAAACCTTCCAAAACCTTGAAGTAAACTTTGGATCTCTATCGGACACAATGTTGGAGGGAACCCCATGCAATCTCACAATCTCAGCAATAAACAACCTTGCAAGATGACTTGCCTTGAAAGTAGTTTTCACGGCTAAGAAATGCGCAGATTTTGTTAGTCGATCTACAATCACCCAAATGGAATCATAACCACCTTGCGTACGGGGTAAACCTACTGCAAAATCCATAGAAATACTATCCCACTTCCAAACTGGAATCTCTAAAGGTTGCAACAGACCGCCCGGCCTTTGGTGTTCGATCTTCACCTGTTGGCACACTGCACATTCTGACACATATACCGCAATATCCTTTTTCATTCCTGGCCACCAATAATCCTTCTTTAAGCCCTGGTACATCTTCGAAGAACCGGGATGTATCGTAAAAGTACCTTTATGAGCTTCATCTAAAATCTTTCTTTTTAATACCGCATCATTCGGAACACAAATCCTTTGGTTAAACAAGACAATCCCATCCACTGCTCATGAAAAATCCGGTTAAAGTAACATCTCTTGAAACTTCTCCTCTAAAACTTGTTCTTGTTGAATCTCAACTCTTATAGTAGAATTGACTTTCAAATTTCCCATAATTACTCCATTCGGAGTCCATACAAACTGGAGATTAAGATCTCTAAACTCTTCCAACAAAGCATACTCCACTATCATTAATTCAGCACTATGAACCATTTTCCGACTTAATGCATCTGCTACTTTATTTGCTTTTCCTGGATGATACTTCAATTCTAAGTCATAATCCTTTAAGTACTTCATCCACCTTCTTTGCCGCATATTCAACTCCTTTTGGTCAAATAAATACTTCAAACTTTTATGATCACTGAACATTTCAAAACGTACACCATACAAATAATGATGCCACACCTTCAGTGCAAATACAACCGCTGCTAGTTCCAAATCATGAGTTGGATAATTCTTCTCGTGAACTTTCAATTGTCGAGAAGCATAAGCTACCACTTGACCGCCTTGCATCAGAACACCTCCTAATCCCATCTTAGAAGCATCGCAAAATACTTCGTAAGATTTGTTAGGATCAGGAATAATTAATACTGGAGCAGTCGTCAAACTTTCCTTCAATTTCATAAAACTCTGTTCACAACCCGCATCCCACTCATAAGCAAAATCTTTTCGAGTAAGTTTTGTCATTGGTAAGGCCAACTGAGAAAAACCTTTAGTGAGCCTTCTATAGTAACCTGTCAATCCCAAGAAACTTCTAACTTCTGAAGCATTCCTCGGTCTCTCCATCTCCACTTTGATAAAAGGCCTAGATTAAACTCCTTAATACTCCTGATTCCGAGCCCCCAACTCCCTGCTTCTTATTCCATCAATTGAAAAAAGCATTATGATATTCCAATCAATGCTTTAGATATAAACATATCCACAAGTAATTAAAGAAATATGGAATAGAATGGGAAAAGTTAAAGACACACAGGTTCTCTTCTTCTATTTAGGTAACTATCAATTAACCAGAGTTAACAGTAACACATACAAATTTTCAGCCTTAAAAGATATCGCAAGCACTAATAGTAGGAACTAATTTATAATCTCATAAACATTCAAAATTTAATTTTCAAAAACATTGTCTTTAATTTATTTGCATTGTTGAAGAATATTGATTTAGATCCTTAAACAGGCTTACAAGAGTTAAATACATGTTTCCTTAGAAATGGTAAAGTCTCATTTGGTAGTATTTACACCTAAAGAGGGAATTAGTGTGACTATTAGCTGATAAATTATTTTGGTAGTTCATCATCTATCAAATAGTTTTATGATCATCTCATTTTCTAAATGGAATATTAAGTACAGTAGAAATCCTTACAAATGAAGTGATATAAAAAAAATCAAAGTACAAACATGTCAAACAGAAACCTGCGAAAACTCACGAACCTGAAGAAGAATCACGGCGACATAGCTGGCTGAATCATGGCGGCATAACTTACAGAGTTTTTGTTTTGGCGATTTAAGTTTGTATCGGTAGCGGCGTAGAGTGAAAAGAAAATGTTCGTTTGTGAAGAAGGAACAAGATAGAAACATTTTCTTTGTATTATATTATTATTTTAATTTTAAAAAAATTAATCAAAATGACGTCATTTTAAATTAAAAAAAACATTTAACCAACCAATTTTGGAAAATCAACGGTTTTCTAATTTTTTTCCACTTTTTATCGGTTTTGAACGGTTTTCACTAGTTTGATAGCATATCCGATTCAACAATTGGATCAGACCGGAGACCTCATTGATTTCTGGTTCAACCGGTCCGATCAGTCGATCCAGTCCAATTTTAAAAAAATTGATATCGTAATGGTCAAAACACTAACCAATCAAAAGATAAGTAAGCTCCAACGTTACAGAAATTATATCTGACATGGAAAAACAGATCATACATGTTAAAGAGTCACATTTTATATAAATAATGATGAATTTAGAGTAACATATTTAATTTACAGAGAAATATGTTATAAATAATGACCCAAATATATGAATATGCTAATGATAAACTCCCATGACCCAAAATATCAAAGACTTACTCATGTGTATAAGTCTATGGTTAGTGATTATACTAATGAGTTTTAAATTATAGGTCATAGAATATCTACATAGGTATAAGAATAGTAATTACATATAGGTGTACCCTATTACAAGAGTAATTAAATTTAATCATAAACACATTCATAACACAATATCATGTTGAATAGGATGATTGATATTATACTTGTACTTTTGTATTTATGACTGCAAGAATGTGGATGTTGAAGATAGAGTAACACAATATTGTTTCATGCCAAAGAATTATTGTGTCTTTTAAATATTGACATAAACATCAAATCATGATTCTTCTTGTGATTAAGAGAAAATATATATCTCAGTATAATATAATAAGACTTTTTAGAGTTATTGTATATTTTGAGATCTTTTTAGAATATCATATTTTATATTGCACACAAGAATATATGACAGTACGGGAATAATAATCTAAATTTTTTATATTATATGAATGTGTACATATGCACTCCCACTTATTCAGCATGAATAAATATGATAAAGATTTATGAGAGTGCACTAGTATTAAATACTCTGATTACACAATGGAATACTAATTTTATTATTAATGGAAAACTATCCAGAAAAGTGGTTGTATAATATATTACCTTTAGGCTATGTTTGGATACGGTAAAACGAACTGAGTGGAATTGAATAAAGATATCATTCCATTATTTGGGTATTTATGACAGAACAAAACAATTTTATCATTCCGTCCAAATTGGAGGGTACAAAAAGTGATGGAATGCATTCCATCAGGTTCCGCTCCATTCCATCCATTTTTAATTAATCCAAACAACGAAATTTAAGTTTATTTCATTCCATTCCATCACATCTCATTTTATTCCATCAATCCAAACATACCTTTAGAGTTTTACAAACCCAACCACATATTTTACACATATATACATTTAACGTGAAAGAGGATGATGGTCATATAAAAGATTTACCATAATTTGAGGGAGATCAAATCCCTATAATTTTAAATATAATATATATTATATACAACATGTTAATAACTCACTCAAAACTAAAATGCTACAAATACAATTACACATTTTTTAGAAACATATTATATTATACGCAGCAGAAAAATATGAGATTTTAATTTAATTAAAAATGAAGATATAACACAAGTAGTTGTCAGGGTCGTCTCAACCATTAAGTCAATAAAATCCTCGCGTTAGGCCCCAAAATTTTAATTTTTTAAATTTAGTTTGAACAATTTAAATTCTATAATTATATTTTTGGATTTATTTTTAGCATTGAGAAAATAAGCTAATTAGATAATGAAAAGCTAAAAGATTATTATTTTAATCTTAAAAGTTTATTAAGACATAGTGAAAATTTAGATATTAATGAATTAAATTTATTTACAGAACTAAACGTCTTTAAAAAAAATTATATATGTAGAAAAAGATACACCAATTGACATATTTAGTTAATTATGTAAAATAATTGATTCTTTCCCAAATACATATATCATACATTGTTTATAGAATAATGTTAACAATTCTTGTAAGTGTTGCTTATGCGGAATGTAGTTTTTCATAATTAAAACTAACAAAATCATATATAAGATAAACATTGTCTCAACAAAGATTAAATTGGTTGATTTTATTATCTATTGAAAAAGAATTTTACGACTACTAGTCGTAAATTTTCATCAACAACATAAAATTATAATAAAATTATAATGTTCTTGATATAAGTCTCCATAGAGTAATATTATTTTAAATAAATGATGTTTGATTCTCATTTCTATACGATTAACATGTTGAATTCTTTCACTTGATAGAGAATAATATCTGAATTATTAATTCAAAAATTTTAAAAATATTTTAAACAAATGTTCAATTATTTTCTTTATCACAAAATGATCATGTCAAATAATATCACATCGATGGAGTATATCTATCATTTACATAATACAAAAGAAATTAAAATCTATTTAAGAAAAATTAAAATAAATTATTGAATATCATAAAGTATTACGTATCTTTAGAATAATTTTTTACTCCTCAAATAATTGTTTCAAATAATTTTAAATAAGAAATATAACAATAATCTACCACATTAGAGCATGTGATAGATTCAAGGTGTTTGTGTTCATGGTTTTGCATTAGGTTTTTTCTACGTTGCCTTGACAAAAAGATGGGTATTTAACTCATTATGACGTGGAGCCATTTATAAATCGAGATGTGTAAATGGAAAAATTAAATTGTACTCTTGAATTAATAAATCAATATTAAATAGCTGTGTGTGGTTAAGATCTTTAATATTTCTTATTATTGGAATACATGTGTCATTGTTTAATTGAATATATGTCAAATGGAAAAATTACTCATATTTTTATAGGGTAACCTAGGCCTCACCTTTGCATTATTATCTTCTCTGGTCTCTATGAACACTTTTGTTCACACTGCAATTGTTCATTCATTTCTTGTAGTTCTTTCCATATTCTTGTAAACATGCACGAGAATCCTTCTCGTACTCTAAAATCTTCACACCATTTTATCCCTTTCACGGAACAATTGTGTTGGATATGATGTCATTTCTCCAACTATTATTTTCATATTAAAGGCTATAGCTCTTTTTTAACACAGTAAAATTTCAAGCACCATAGACTCGCCTAAGTGTTGAGGAATATATCCTCACGAACAAAGGCAAAACTCATCGATGGAGATTATGAGTTAGGATTCTTAGATAAGGCAATCATAGTTTGCCTAAAATAATTCTTCTAAATAGATATAACACAAAAAAAAAAGTCAAAAATCAAATAAAATTAGACGAAAAAAATTAATAAATAATCAAAATAATAGTAAACAAAATTCACAAGAACCTTTTTAGAGTGTTCATAAACACATTAGCTTCCTTTTTAAGATGAGTTTTCACATGAATCTCAGTAAGAAGTGAAATTATCCTCTTTATTTTGTACTTATTAAAAAAATATAAGTGTGTGTGTGTGTGTGTGTGTAAAAGGCTCACACGAAAAAGCATGTAAGGTTTACTAAGAAGAGGCAACGTGACATCTCTCCCTCACTAGCTTTCTTTTCGCCATTTATTGGAACAAGCGTCTGTTATTTGGTTATGGCGTCCATTTCCTATATTACTCGCTTTTATGTAAAAATGTGGGGGTGACATAATCCAGTTTATAATAGTATGAGAGAGGGGGTCAAATGGAGGTAGCCACGTTTCCCAGAGAATCATGGAAAATAACTACTTCTTTCCAACACTTCTAAGAATACGGAGTGGGAAATATGTCTTCTTAGAATTTGAGACTTAGGCTCGTGAGGTTCTTATAAATACCTCAACATTGAGGTTGAAAGGTACACTCAATTAATTACATAAAATACCACATACAGAGCTTGTCATCATCCATGTGTGAGTTTGCTCTAACACCACAACAACCTTAAAAATCCCTAACAGCCCTACACCGCAAGAGATTATCACTTATTGTACTTTTAGCAAGTGCAATTGTCACCCAATGTGGGGCCTCAATAAAACTTTTAGCAACTATATTCACCTACATTGTTATCCTCGAGTTCCATTCCTTTGTCCACCATGGTGAACAAGATGGTAGCAACTTCAGCCAATAGTTAGCCTGACAACGAGGAGAACACCATGGTAGAGATGTGAGTTACCATGGAAACTTACGCCGCCAAAATAAATCCTTGGAGGATAACACCTTTCACATCCAGCAATGGCAACAATAGGTATCTGGAAGAATTAAGAACAGGTGCACTTTATGCTTGTAGAGCTCCTAAAAGAAATGGATGAAATCTTGGGATATGAAAATATGAAAAATGGTTAATAAGGAGAGGCTGAAATCCTTTTATATGAATGAAAAGTCCAATCATAGGGGTAACCCACAATCCCCAACTAGGAAATCCTACACTAAAAAAGATTCCATACGTCAGTGACACACATGAGGATTTTGAAGGTGGGCAAAAATACACAAGAAGGGGGGTTGATTTGTGTTATTCATTTCTTTACTTTGCTTCTGAACAGAGTTCAAATTCTAAACCACTATTCAGATTCTGATAATTAATTGAAGCAGAATAATAACAGAAGAAAATAAATAACAACAAAACACACAAAGATTTATACTGGTTCCTCCCAAACTGAGAGTAGTCTAGTCCCCTTACAACACAAGAGATTATCTACTATAATCAAAACATGATTACAATTGCTTATGCACTTAAGCATAATAATTTTCTGCTCATACCCTCATCCCGAGACTTCCTACTTAAACCCCTCAGGTTCAAGATTTCTTGCTTAGACCGTCAACCCAAGACTTCCTGCTTAGATTCAATGAATCCCAGACTTCCTGCTTAGATTCAATGAATCCCAGACTTCCTTGCTTAAACCCCATAGGTTCAAGACTTCTACTCAGACCCTTGGTACAAGACTTACCTGCTCAGATTCCACGAATCCAAGACTTCTGCTTAGACCTGCAATCCAAGACTTCCTGCTTAAATCCCACGGATTCAAGACTTCCTTGCTCAAGCCCTCCAGGCTAAAGAATCCTACTTAGATCCTCGGTCCAAGACTTTCTTGCTCAATCAACAATTGATTAAGAATTCAAAGCTCTAGTACATATCATGAGATTTACTTAGCTCAAGCTTCATAGCAAAAGACTTTGATGCTCAAACACATAGCAAGAGACTTTATCTAAACTACTAAACAACTTGTTTAGCATAATAGAGAACAAGGTGTATTTGATACATAATCAGAGGTACAGGGTAATAACCATAACAAAGATCACAACACTTAATATTTCTAAGATATTCAATGTTTAATAAATCTTAAGGCTTTGTGCAATTTATAACATATAACAAAATTTCTGCATACTCGATTGTGTTGTTATTGTTGATCTTGTTATTCTTCCATTCTGATGGAAGTGTGGAACACTTCTATCCTACTTGGCTCTTCTTCTTTATTTTTCTTGTTCCTTGTTGAAAATCCATCTTAAATCTTCAGCTAATTATATAGCAGTTTCAAAGGAATAACCGTTGGAAGAGATAACTTGTACAAGTTTCTTTGTTACTCCATAGTACAAGAGACATTGAAGATAGGTACACCAAAAAATCTTGATTTGTTGTGTAACTTGTTTAACCACTGCGTCTTTCTTGTGATCTTGTATTATATATCCTTTGAGAGTAGATATTTGTAAAGCATGTCTACTCTTCTTAAGCCCTGTGAACACAGACTCTAACTGACAAACTGATTTGACATTGTAGCTTGCGTTTTGTCGTACGAATAACTTAGCTTTATCGTTGGTTCTGAATGATCACCAGAAGCTGATACATTCAATAAGTTTAGACATAATATATTGCTCTTCTAATGCTGAGGCCTTCAACTTCAGAGTATACGCAAACCTATATTATCACTCTTCACTTAAAGAACGTTCTTCAGATTCTGAACCACCAAAAGCCAATAACTTAGCATCTCTCAAGTGCGTCCTTATATCAGATTCTGAATATATTCTTCTTTAAGCTTTAGAACTTGAACACTTAGAACACACATTAGATAACACCATTATTCTTTCAATACTTTGTTATCATCAAAACCCAAAGGATATATGTCATGAATAATTCTTGTTCTAACAATCTCCCCCCTTTTTATGATGACAAACATAAGTATTTAAAGAACAATGTTGGACTATTTTAATTTTCTTGGCAGCGTCAGGGTCTGAGGTTTGTAAGCTCTCCCTAAGTCTAATAGTCAAAGGTTGAGTTTGGTAAGCTCCCCCTAAGTTCTATATTCAAGAAAACTAAAATATGTCAATGTGGGCTATTTTAATTTTCTTAGCAACATCAGAGTCTGAGGTTTGTAAGCTCCATCTGAGTCTAATAGTCCAAGGTTGAGATTTGTAAGCTCCCCTTTAGTTCTATATACAATAAAACTAAAATATATTTTAATTTACTTGGCAACATCAAGGTCTGAGGTTTGTAAGCTCCCCCTGAGTCTAATAGTCCAAAAATTGATGTTTGTAAGCTCCACCTAAGTTTTACTATCAAGAAAACTAAAATATTTTCCCGGGTAATAACCGAAATAACAGAAATAAAAGAATTTTAAATAATTAAAATAAACAACATTAAAAATAAATAATTAACATAAACAACATTAAAGCTTAATGGGTTTAGATTATTTATTAAATACTTCTATATCTCTCCCCCTTTTGTCACATAAAAAAAATACATTCACAAATCCAAAGTAGATCATCATTACATGATAGGTTCCCAAGAAAGATAAAATGATTCAAGTAGTAGAGAACATTAAAAACTTGTAGAGTGCATCTTTAATAGTTATTGGTCGTAACATTTCCAAGGATCAAGAAAAGTATTTTCATCGTTTAGGTTAACCAGACTCTACTATAAAAATAACGGATCTATAAGTCATTTTCATTAAGATCCTTTAGAGCAATCATGAAAGCAACATCTGAGAGGACCAATATTTCTGCCATAACAGAAATTTCAAAAGATACTACTAGTCTAGAGACACAACGTCTTTAGAAACCAGCAACTTCTAAAGCTTCTAAAACTGGATCCTCATCTACTCTACTGAAGTCTTCTAATGAGGTTTCATCATCAGCAGTAATGAGGCCTTTTGAAGCTGGTCCATCAACTACTGTTCTGAAACCTAAGAAGAAGTCAATGAAGAGAAAGAAGAAGAATAACAGAAATAAGATGGAGTTTCAGATAGTTTTCTTCGAATACGAGGATAAGGGTGAGCCTGATATTGATTGGGGAAACTGGATGAGTCTTAGGGATTTAGAGGAGTTAGATTAGTTTAACCTTAATATCCTTTGTCCTTTATGTAATCCTTCCTTTTTTATGATTAATGAAAAAAATGTTTTGACCATTATTAAATTTGCATAAGTACAATTTCTAATCAGAGATACATGGTAATAACCATAACAAAGATCACAGTACTTAAGATTTCTAAGATATTCAATGTTTAAGAAATCTTAAAGCTTCGTACAATTTACAACATATAATAGAATTTCTGCATACTTAATTGTGTTTCTATTGTTGATCTTGTTATTCTTCCATTCTAATAAAAACATGGAATACTTCTATCCTTCTTGGTTCTTCTTCTTTATTTTCCTCGTTCCTTGTTGAAAATCCATATTGAATCTTCAGCTATTTATATACCAGTTTTAGAGGAATAGTCGTTGGAAGAGATAACTTATACAAGTGTCTTTGTTATTCTATAGTACAAGAGACATTGAAGATAGATACATCAAAAGATCTTGATCCATTGTGTAACTTGTTTAACCATTGCATCTTTCTTGTGATCTTGTACTATAGATCCGTTGAGAGTATATACCCGTAAAGCATGTCAACTCTTATTGAGCCTTGTGAACACAGATTCTAGTTGACAAACTGATTTGACATTGTAGCTTACTTTCTGTAGTACAGATAACTTAGCTTTATCGTTGGTTCTAAATGATCACCAGAATCTGATACATTTACTAAGTTTAGAGACAATATATTGCTCTTCTAATGTTGAGGCCTTCAGCTTCAAAGTTTATACAAACCTATGTTATTAGTCTTCACTTAAAGAACGTTCTTCAGATTCTGAACCACTAGAAGCTGATAACTTAACTTCTCTCAAGTGCTTCCTTATATCAAATTTTAAATATATTCTTCTTTAAGCTTTAGAGCCTGCACACTTAGAACACACATTAGATAACACCATTGTTCTTTTAATACTTTGTTATCATCAAAACCCAAAGGATATATGTCATGAACAAATCTTGTTCTAACATATTTAAGGCAAAATTGGATTCCCAAGATTAAATCATCATCAATTGCGTTAAATGCCACAAATGTTTTTTCAGCTTAACTGATGTTTGGGATTTTCATCTTTTGACATTCAAGGATTCACCTCATTGACACATGGAGGTCTGTTCCATATTCGAAGGACTCGCCCCATGCTTGAGGGACTAGTCCAAATAAGACGAAAACAAACTAAATAACTTCCACCTTTTCAAACCCTCGTGCTTGAGCGACTGTGTATTGATATATTTGTTAAATACCCACAAGAGGCAATGTAGAAGGTTCACTAAGAGGATGCGATGTGACATCTATCCCACACCAACTTCCTTGTTGCCCATTTAATGGAATGAGCAGCCATCATTTATTTATGGAGCTCATTTTTCGGATCACTCACCTTTTTAAGAAAATATGGAGGTGATTGGTCCTAGTTTATAATGGTATGTGAGAAGGGGTCAAATGGAGGTATTCATGTTTCCTCCAAGAAATAGGGGAAATAACCACCTTCTTCTCACACTCTTGATAATGAGGCGTGCAAAATCTATCTTATTGGGATATGAGACACAGGCCTACGAGATTCTTATAAATACTTAACCTTAAGGTTGAAAGGAACATTCAATTCATTACGCAAAACACCGCATACAGAGCTCCTAGCCTCCTGGTCTGTCCCACAATTAGTGACCGCTTAGCAACAAAAAAAAGGTGTCGAAAAATGATCGACCAATTTCAATTTATAATGCCAATTAATTTTTTTTTTAATTCTACCATTTAATCATTACTACTTTCATCACTCCCAATACTCAATAATGGGTACTATGGTAAAAACATCATTCTTTTTCTTTCATTATTACACTTTTCTGAAGCTGTGTGTAATGGTTAACTATGTCACTCATTGTGGGACGAAGGAGTGGGTTACAAACATTGTTTGGAGTTTCAAGTTATTGGGATTGGGATATACATCCATGCAGTGGGTATAATATAGGTATTGGCATGAAACATAATTATGGGTGGCAAGAAATCCACCTGGTATTGAATATATTAGTGGTTGAAAATTATTGTGTTCGTAGGGTAAGAGGGTGAAAGATAAGATGGATATCTTTTTAGGAATGGGTACACGAGAGTAGAAAGTACATGCAAACAAGGGAGTATGAGAAGTATCTATGGGTGAAGTATTATATGTAGGAGTATGGATCTTCGTAGACGAAGGAGTTAGAGTCAAATAAGATGTGCGAACAAATTGACTCATAAAGGGAAGACTTAATGCACTAGTAATAATCCTCGTGCGAAGGCCTTATCCTTTTACTCAGATTGATTTCCCTAATTCCGTAGATGAGAAAAAATTAGTAACCACAGAATAAAACAGAATAATTATAAGAAGATGTTCATTACACAGAGAAAATATACATGAATCACATGGTTCATATTATTGGAGGGAAATACCCTAAGGCGAACCTAATATAAGAAAAATAGCCACTCACCCTTAAGGGATTCATGACATTTACAAACGAAAAGAAGATTAGGGACGATTAGGGATGATTCCTTAATGATTTTGTGCGTTTTTCCTTCTCCCTTACTTAAAAAATGCATTCTTTCTCTTAAAATTATGGAACTCTTATAACTAAACTAGTTTTACATTATATAGAAAAAACTTTAAGACCATAAAATCACACCACTAGCCCTTGACGGATGTCGTGGTGAGAAACGGAGACCATAGCTATTGAGTTAACTAGGCTTCACAAATCACAAGATATCACCGCCGATCTTTAATTTATCCAAGGGAAGGGGAAAAGAAAGAATAACCCATAAATATGGAGTGCAATAAACAAAGCAATAAAGAGATCTAAGGTACGGGGGTTGGTTATACTAAGGGAAAGTATTAGCACCCTAAGTATCTATAGTATCCTATAAGAACCTCTTGTTGTATTTGTGTTAGATTAAAAGTTGTTATCTATTTGGGATTGATTGAGGAGATGAGAAGAGAAATGTTTTTTTTTATTGTTTTTGTGTTTGGCATGACACAAAGTCTTGTGCCTACGTACCAATAAAGGATCAAAACCTCGTAGTTCGGGGTATAAATTGAAAAGTGTTTGTTATAGTGGATTTTAATGAAGAAGAGATAAGTTGTCATCTTAAGAAGAATATTCAACTTATCCACCACAAACACGTGGAAGAGGGATCTTTGCTTCACATTGAGAGAAGGGCTCCAACTTGGATATATAATCAACAAGTATGCCACATACCTCTCTCAAGTGGAAAAGAATCAACGTCTTTCTCAACAATGTCATGGGGTAAGAGAATTACATCTCAACTAGGGATGACTAATGTCTAATCTACTTGAAAAGATTTTAAATTAAAAAGCCAAAGTGGAAAGAGATTGAATGAAGTTTGCGTGATGTGTTAAAGCAATTGTTAAGAAAAAGGAAAGTCAATGACATAAGGACAAGGTTTCTATTGAAAGAGATTTTGAGTTTGAAAGAGGGGAAACCCTAATTGAGTTGTCTAAATTTGATTCAATCCTAAGGGGAAACTTCCTAAGGGATGACAAGTTTAAGGATTACAAGTCAAGCAAAATATGTACAAGAATATGTAAATATGCATATGCAAAATGACATAAAGTCAACAAATGAGTCCCCCCCCTAGATTTAAGTAACATGTATATACAAGTGTACACTAAAAGTCAACAATAGACATGAGATATATAGTACAAGCAAGGTTTGAACCAAAAAATTTATATCATTTAATTTTCCTATCCATGCATTAGTCATTTTTCCGAAATTTGTACTTTTTTTATTTTGAGTCTATCGGTTTGATAAATACACATTGAGGCAGTTGTTTGTGAAAACACTGAGCCTTTTTAAGCCACCTTATTTTAATCATATAATATCCATTGTTTAACCCCCATTCATCCTAAGACTTTTCTTTCGGTGACACAACCATATTATATAACCATTGACCTGACAGATAAATTCTTTCCACCCTCTTTGGAGTTTGATAGAAATTAATGTTTTACTTGTTGATGCAAAATAATAAGTTTGAGGTTGCTCTTGGAAGTTAGCGATGAATACATTTGGGGTTGGAGTACTAGAGAAATTGGTCAAAAGAAAGAAAAAGATAGAAAAAATAAGAAGTTAAAATAACTTCTTCAAATTTTTGTAAAAAATAGGACCAACTATATGCAATTCTCTAGTATCAAGTGCATAAAAAAGTGATATGGAAGGAATTCGATAACATCGGGAAAACTAAGTACCTAAATCCAAAGGTTTAAACCTACTATTCTAAATTATCCTACCCTGACATAAGTCACGGTACAACCTGTAAAAGTCCTCAAAATTCTGTGTTAAAATATGACTTGGATTGATTTGATTAAAATGTTTTCAAATTCATGGTTAAATGCTTTTGTATGTTGATTGAGTGATTACCCTGTCAATTTAAGTGTATCATGGTGAGATGAGAGACAAGTTGAGCATTTGTATGTCAGAAGAACTTTTGTGAGTTAATTGGATTGAAACGGGGAACCGAAGTGTTGATAATAAAACAAATACATGTGATAAGAACTGGTAAGGGTGATAATTTTGATTCTGATGAAATGTCTAGTGTGAAGACATGTTACTTGAGGACAACCAAAATGTTAAGTTTTGGGTTGTGATGACAGTTGTCATTACGTGATTTTTAGGAAGAAATTCAGGAAAATTCAGAAGAAGAATGATCAAAAACCATGTTAAAGTGTGAAGAATTGAGCAAAATGCCAATAAAAGGAATATACAAAGACTTATGAAAATTGTAAAGAAAAATGATCGAAAATGTATGATTTGCTTATGAAATTATTGTTCGCGCGATGCATCCCATCTCAACGCGATGACGCTTGCACCGTGATGCGATGCTACTTTTTTCAACTGACACACGTTTTTCTATTAAAAGCAATTTTTTTCCATTTTTAAAGGGTTTCGAATTCCAAGGCTGAAAGTGATGGCAAAAGGCGATTTTTAGTGCTTTTGGAGGCCATTGGAGCCAATGGAGATCATTTTCTTCAATGATTTTTCATGTACTCTGAATCTAAGCTCATGATATATTTATTTTACACTATGAGTAGCTAGATTTTTCCTAGGTTAAGTCTTTTTCTATGATGAACTTATTATATTCTATTGGGACATATGAGTGGGTGATGTTAATGTTATTAATTTGACATATTCTTATTATTCAATTATCGCTTATGTTCATTGCCTATTGTATGTTATGGCACACAATTTGATCTAGGTAAGTAATGACATTTTGACCATATGGCTGCTTTTCAGAAATAGAATAATTGTTTGGTTCTCAAATTAGGAATTGTGACTTAGAGATTAACAGTCTCTAGTGCCTAGTCTTACATTTCAATTTGCCTGAGAGATTAGGGAATTAATGCTTAGACTAGTGAGTTGAACACCAAGGGATTTGGTGCAATGGTAGGGTTAATCTTTTGTGAAACTCTTATGTCTTTGCATACCTATTAATGCACACTTTATCAATATAATAGAAGTAGGGGATTCTAACGAAAAGACCTAATCGCCTTTGTCATCATATCTTTTCTAAAGTTGATTTTCTCTTATTTTCTGATCAAACAAACTATTTTCAAACAAACCCCTATTGTGTTATGTTGACTAGTACTCATTTTCCATGTTAAAATCAAATCCTCATAGAGATAAATCTTTTATTATTACTTCGATACAAACTGGTACACTAGTTAGTTTTGTCATCATGGTACATTTTCCCTTCTCAAATTTCGAGGTGGTCGTGATGGATCGCTTGAAAGCTACCTTTCGCAGCTTCATCTTGAGCTCTACACTAAGCATAAGTCCTAGAGACTTTCTCTAAATATTTTTTTCAATATTTTTTCGTGTCTCGTACCTCTCAAGATGGTACTCGGGATCATGGAATTGTTTCTCTTTCCCCCTAGGTGACTTGGTTCAGCCCTTTCACATCTGATTGAGGTGATTTTCTTAAATGTTTCATACTGGTGAAACCTCTCACTTCTGGGGACTCATTTTCCTTTTTTTTTTGTTTTTCTTTGGACTCAGATGGATGTGCCCACTCTTGCAAAAGAAATTTTATGAAATACTAGTCTAGAGCTCATTTATGTCTGCCTCTTTCTTCTTAGCATTCTGGGATGAGTCCTTTATCCTCCAAAGAGGTGAAAATGAAATAAGAACTATATGAGTGGTATCAAATGCTCGACTACGAAAAATGATTTGGCCCCGACGAGGTACTCCATTCCTAGCAAAACAAGAAATGGATTGATTCTTATGCGATTATAAGTGCCCCCGTTTACTGAGAGGCAAAAAAAAATTTGGTGAGGATAGGGCATCGCTCGCTTATTTTTTTTCCCACAAGTGTAACATGTAACTTGCAGATAACATGGATCAATTGCAAAAGGCTCTCGCGTTTTCCATGGATCAGGGTCTTACTACCAGTTTATCTGGTCGGGTGTCGATGATTTCTACTATTGCATCAGTTCTTGATCTAACAGTCTGGGTACTTAATAAGATTGTTGCCCCGATGGAAGTTACCACTCTTACCTCGGTTATAAATCTTGAGGTTGAACAACTTACTACTACGGAAGTTGGCTTCTCTATCCGCAAACCTTCACTTTCTCCTTCTCCTAAAAAGAGGAGTCGGGGTGGCAGTCCGTCCACTCCTGATGAGGGATATTCTTCTAAACGGGCTTGCCTGTCGGAGGGTATTGAGTCAGTGGCTCATACTCCTTTCTTGCGGCTTCCAATTATCCTCCCCTCTCAAGTACCAAGCACCCCGGAGGAATTTGTTGTTGTCGTGGTCAACAAGGAACTAGCCTTTAACAGGAGCTTACCTATAACAGACAGATGATGTTTTTTTGCATACGCTTTCCGGACTCTGTTTAAGGTCGGGTCCCTGGTTTCAATGGTAGTATTTGTCCAGGACAACGTACTGGGCTCTAGCGACCTTTCTAGGGAACGAGACAAACTGTAGTTGAAATGTGAGGTCCTTAAGCTAGAAAATTCATAAGCTAAAAAGGAATTGGCTGAGTGCAGGTAAAGGCTGAGCTTGCTAACTCTTTGCAGGAAGAGGTAGATCGGTACAATTCTGTGTCAACTTTGGCTGCTGAGATACTAAGGCTGAAGGCTTCTCTCGCCAGGGGGAGAAATGTTGGAAGAAGGCTTCTGAAGATCCTGTGGAAATGTGTCGTACATTCGAGGCAGGTCGAATTCTTCTTCAGCAGAAGAAGGATGATCAAATTAAAGCCTTGAAAAGCCCTGAGAAAAAAGTGGTCGTTGCATGGCAGAAATATACGGAATCCCTTCAATGGGTTGTGGCATCCGTGTACCGGATCTTAGCTTAGATGTTAGAATAGGTGCAAGAATTTTATCTCGATCTTTCTGCCACTGCCGATCAGCTGAATCCTTTCTCTGTAGTTCCTAGAGAGGATACCGGAGTTGGCCCTGGTGCTTCAAGTCGGGCGCTGTAGTTACCTTTATTGTTATTTTTGTTTTGCTCCTGTAAGATTTTTTCGGGCTTTGTGCTCTGATTTGTAAACAATATTAACATTTAATCATATCGTTACCTTTTGCATGTATCTGCTTTTTGGTTTCGTAATCCGTTATTTTTAACTGTTGTTTCCAACCAGCTGAGATTTAAGAAGAACTAGGGTTTGTTTTCGAGTTCTGCATTTTGCACAATCTATTCGCTTCATAGAACAGCAAATAATATTCAATTAAAGTGTAAATACCCTCAAGTCTTTTGTAGAATCATGTATTACTATTTTGTTTGTGAGCACGTCACGTTAAGATGAACGAATTGTCTAGGCGAGATATCAAACCAATCTGATGTGGCTATAATTGAAACATACTCACATATGCGAAGTATTGGTTTAATTTGATTCATCTATCCGGTGGATATGTGCCGGTGAGACATGAGCTGGGCTATGGATCTTATTGGTATGATATATTTTTTAGTAAAACTTTTAATTTCTTATATATTCAATAAATTAATTAATCTGTAATTTTTATATAAAAAATTATAGTACCTTTCTTTTAATTAACTTACTATCACCTAATACTCATTTTATTTATAAAATGCGATCTATGAGCTTTTGCATAATTAATTATAATTTTATCTATATTTTAATTATTCTATTAAATAAATTTTGCGGTAATAAGATCATCATTTTTATCAAGAATTATTTTTTAATAATTTAATGATTTGTTTTTTATATTAATTATCTAATCATTCATTCTAATTGCTTGAAAAATTGTTTTATTTTTAAGTAGGAGATAATTTATTGATCATTTAATTAAACTAAAAGTTGTAAAAAATAATAGTATTATTTTTTTTAAATTGATTAACACAATCTAAGATTGGCAATTGAATTTTAAAAAAAGAGTTAACTAGTCAAATTGATTAGCTGTATGCCATACCTATGCCTCAAGACAAAAGTTCTATATTAGTAATATAAGATCAAAAACAGACACACCACATTATACTGCAACATGGATCTACTATTGCCATTGCTTTAACATGGGTCTACTATTGCCATTTCTTTTCTATTTTATTTACAATGCACATGCTGAGATGTACTTTATTTAAATTTGATTAAATTCAATTGCCATTCTTTTAAGTTTAAACGCTAAAACTGTATATTTAATGGTGCGGTAACGCCATCATTTTTCAGGTGATGTTTGTATTTTTTTTGCTGACTGATGTAGTTTTAGAAATCTCAAAGTAGGTAACTTTAAGTTTGGTTCGGTTTGGTTAACGGTAGTGTGGGGTTTATAGAAGATTAGAAACAATTTCATTTTTAGAAACGAAGGTTGTAACGCAGGTGATATTTGTTGGTCTGTTAAATTCCTAGCGTGAAAATTGTTGTGTCAGAGAAATTCTCTATTCCAACACTGATTTTCACTCCTTTTGTTTTGATCCTTTGGTAGCATTAGGTAAAGGGTGTTGGTTGAGAATTTTTTTCTCGTTCCTTTATGTTTTTTTGGTGTAAAGGTTGATCATCCTTTGTGATCTTTTTAATATATCATTTGCTTTAAGAAAAAAAAACTGTAAATTTAATGACCTCTCGATGTTTTCAATTATGGACCAATTTCTATATAAACACATTAACTGATTTTCCAAAATGTTTTCTTTCATTGATTTTATGATGATTAGAGTTTCATTTCAAATTTCATAAATCATACTACAATCATCATCACTTCTAATGACTACAAATTAAATGAGAGAGAGAGAGAGAGAGAGAGAGAGAGAGAGAGGAGAGGAGAGAGAGAGAGAGAGAGAGAGAGAGAGGAGAGAGAGAGAGAGAGAGAGGAGAGAGAGAGAGGAGAGAGAGAGAGAGAGAGAGAGAGAGAGAGAGAGGAGAGAAGAGAGAGAGAGAGTGAGGAGAGAGAGAGAGAGAGAGAGAGAAGAGAGAGAGAGGAGAGAGAGGAGAGAGAGAGAGAGAGAGAGAGAGAGAGAGAGAGAGAATGAAAATGTTAGGGTAAAAGTTAAGATATTGAATTCTCTAATGGGAAAGTCTGATAGAGAGAAAAACAGGATTTTGGAATCACTATTACAGAAAATCCATTTAACAACGGTAGGAAAATTATATAATAATCACGTGGGGCCAAGCGGTGTTATGTAAAGTGTGGTTGTATATATGATACTTACAATCACGGTCCAGTAACCGTTGTAATAAACTGGAAAGCGCGCACCCTATCACAATGGGTTTTCCAAAAGACCGTTGTGATAAAAATAGCGCGCGAGATATTAAAACGTGTATGATATATAACCGTTGTTACATTTTCTACAGAATTAACAAATATTATCGTGCTTTTATAATTAATCTCATTTTTTAACCTGTATTATTGTTCACCATATCACAGCAGAAAATACAACTCACATTTGTGATAAAGTTATCATAATAATATTAATTGTATCATATTCATAATATCACATAATTGTATCATATTCAATACACCATCAGTCAACATATAAACCTAATCAAATATAACTTATTTCGTCATTGTTTTACAACAAATGTAATGAACACTATAAATAAAAAATCCAGGTAATCTTCAATTGTTTTCTTTAGGATCTTCACCTTCAACTTCAATTCGTCTCCTCTTGGCTTTGTAGGTGTTAACCATCTCCTTCTCCTCATTCAAGTTCTTTACCAGTGAAGAAATTATTTGTTTTGCCATAAGATCCATCTCCTCATCCAACCAAGCAAAAGTGAGAGCATTTTTTGTATCCTTGAATCTTATACATCTCACAGCCATAGAAATAGCGTCCTAGGTTCGAATCGGTCGGTCCATGTCGTCATCAATGGAGCGTCGAGAACCACACTTGCATACGTATCTTGAACGACTTGAGGACCTGCTTCATGGCTACAATCGGGAGTGCTGAGACATTTTAATTGAAGGATATGATGGAAACTTTGAAGAAATTTGGTGAGAAGAAGACGAACAGTGACTGGGGGGAAAAGAAGACGAAAAAACAATTCAAAAGGATTTGATGGAAATTATGACTTTCATCTAGTTTATGAAGCTATGAAAAAAAAGTACAAGGTGAATAAAGTTTACACAATAGCTTCATACTTCTTGTAGTTTTCTTCATAGCTACACAAACCATATGTATCATAACCAAAGTATGCGCTTTGTTAAGGTGGTGAAGACGAATATGAAAAAATGATAACATTCACCAAATGAAAAAATGAGAACCAATTTTTAACAAGAAATGTAAACGAAATCGAAGCATAAGTTTAATGAACGAAACTCAAGTTAGCGATTGGTGAAGAAGAATCTGAAGACGTATCTGAAGGTTGAAGGATGTTAGGGTTATGTTATGATAGAGAAGGTTGAAATATGTTAGGGTTTTCTTTTGAGGAGAAACAGCTGTTATGTAATGAACGATAGATACTTTCACTTATATACTAAAATATATCACTTTTCTATCACGGTTAGAAAGAAAAACCGTGATGCAATTACATATTTTACAATGGTTGTATTGTAAAACCATGGTTAACTAAGTCCGCTAACAACGGGTTGGTTTGATATCACCGTTGTAAAATCATTTACAATTTATTTTTTTAAATAATAGACTTAAGTGACACACGCTTAATTTACTCTAAAAAATGGAAGAAAAAAAACGTAGTTGCTGGGGATTGAAGCTTGATACACATCATTTATTACTACAGTGGTTTATGGCAACCGTCATTAAATTACTGTTTATAAATCCAACTACTCACTGGGTGCAAAAACTTTAACCTATTACAACGGTGTATATGAATCTGTTGTACACCTGACATTGTTGTTTGCACGTTTTGTAGTAGTGAATAAATATTGTCGGCATTTTTTATTACATAGTGGTTCAATAAATAGCAAGATTTTAACAATTATTTTCCTTGATTTTAAGATCCTAGGACACTTGACACTATTTTCTATAATGATGACAATACAGCTGTAGTTGAATACAATTTGTTTTATTTGAAAATGAAAATATGTCTAGATTTTTCCATTATTTGTAACGAGCCTGATAATTTGGTGTTTCTTTTGGGCCTAATATTGGTTTCCTCTAATGGCCTAATAGTGTTTCTTCTTCACTAGTAGGTCTGGTGATGAATATAGACTAGTGCTAGGGCGAATAATACATTCTTTGAGCATATTTTTGATCATTTTTGTCATGGTTTCTTTTTGGGTTAAATATACAAAACTCCCCTGCAATGTTAGCGAATTCTCATTTTAGCCCCTGTAAAATTTTTTTTTTTAAACACCCCCTCGTAATATCCAAATTCCCTCACTTAGCCCCCTGGCTGCCACATGGCAGCAAAGATTCCTTTCTCTTTGCTTGCGTGGCAGCCAGGTGGCATTTTTAATATTATTTTTTTATTTTTTTTATTTTTTTTATTTTTTTATTTTTTTTATTTTTTTTATTTTTTTTATTTTTTTTTATTTTTTTTTTATTTTTTTTTTTATTTTTTTTATTTTTTTTATTTTTAATTTTTTTTTAATTTTTTTTTTTAATTTTTTTTTTTAATTTTTTTTTAATTTTTTTTTATTTTGTTTTATTTTTTGTTTTATTTGTTTTTTTAATAATTTTTTTTCTTTTTTTTTTATTTCTTTTTCGCCTTGCAACCGATGTAAAAACATACATTTTAAGAAAGATAGCATATATTTTACATCGGGCCAGAAAGGAAACCGATGTAAAAAAAAAACATTTTACATCGGGCCAGAAAGGCAACCGATGTAAAAACATACATTTTACATCGGGTCAGAAAGGCAACCGATGTAAAAACATACATTTTACATCGGACTTAATAGTCAACCGATGTAGTAGATGTATTTCACATCAGACTTAATAGTCAACCGATGTAGTAGATGTATTTTTCACATCGGACTATGGCCCGATGTAAAATGTCTTTGATTTACTACATCGCTTGGCTTTACATCGGACCCAGAACCGATGTAAAATGTGTTTTTCGCCCGATGTAAAAAGTCTTTTCTGCACTAGTGTAATTTTTAAAATAAAAATTTATTTAAAATAGAATTAAAATTAAAAATTAGGTCCAAAAACGAAAAATAAAAAAAAATAAAAAAATAAAAAATATATAAATAAAAACGAAAAAGAAATAAAAAAAAAGAAAAAAAAATTAAAAAAATTATAATAAAAACAAATAAAACAAAATAAAACAAAAAAGTAAAAAAAAAAATTAAAAAAATTTAAAAAAAAAAATTAAAAAAATTAAAAAAAATTAAAATAAAAAGTAAATAAAAAAATAAAAAAAAATAATAAAAATAATAAAAATAAAAATAAAAAAAAAAATAAATAATAAAATAATAAAATAATATAAAAAATGCCATGTGGCTGCCACGCAAGCAAAGAGAAAGGAATCTTTGCTGCCATGTGCCAGCCAGGGGCCTAAGTGAGGGAATCTGGATATTACGATGGGGTTTTTAAAAAAAAAACTTTACTAGGGACTAAAATGAGAAATCGCTAACATTGCAGGGGGGTATTGTATATTTAACCCTTTCTTTTTTATAATGTGGGTAACAATATGGTTTTTTGTTTACAGGTGTAGCATTAGGTGTGATGTGGATATGATGGTCATGGCTCCTAGGTGGTGGTATGACATGTGGGATTGTGAAAATGATTGAGTACCTCTGCAATATGTGAAGCAATTTCGTAGGGATAAATGCTAACAAAGCGGAATCTTTCATTTCTAGTGGTGTCAGTGCTTCATCAGCTGAAGTGATAGTCATCACGGACACAGTGCAATAGGCTATAATGGAATCAGTATCCAGCATGCGTGTGATTTGATGGAAAGACGCAAGGGAAAATGATGGAGAGATAAGCCATTTAATGGATACCAAAGTACCCTCACGGTAAACTTCATGGATGGGACCGAAAAATCAGAGAAAAAAGGGCCCAATGTTTGAAGTCATTGCACTCCAAGTACTACATCTGCACCTTGGATTGACAATAAGTAAAATGGAACATGAAAAGTATATGGGGACATAGTTAATGGAACCATGTCACAAAATCTAAAACAACTTAGATAGTCTCTATTTCCAACCATCATTGAGAATGGGGACAATGAGGAAATTGGGAGTTTGACAAAAACACCTATCCTTGGTTGAAGAATGTTATGAGGTTTTCATGTATCCACAAGTATAAAAACAGGATAGCCTAAAATTGTTGCATGAAATCTTAGGGTTTCAGGCGAAGGTTATCCTACTATTGAATTCATTGAGAGGTGGAAGGATTCATGACCAGATGGTTATGTTTCCTGCTCAATATATAAGTTGGGTTGTGCAACAATGTTAGGTGGTGAGGCTAATGACAAGGCTGAAGGGTTGGCTAGTAATAGTAGGTCATCTGTCGGTGTTCTAGAAGGGTTATTTAGGTCTTGTTCTTAATATAAAAGCAAAAGGAAATGAGGAGTTTTACAGCGGTGACTAGGGGTAAATCGTTCGTCACAATTGTAAAAATCCTTTTAGCCTTTCGTGCTTACATTTCTGCAGGTGTAAGACGTCAAATGGGGATGGGAGATGTTGATGAATTGAGGTCTGTTAAGGCTAATTTGTTTGGTGGGGTAGGTTGTAAAGTTGGTTTTGGAGGGTGATAATTTTGTGTTGATGGATGAGGTGTAAATGGACCAGTAGGTTGTGGATTTGGTTGACGAAAAGCCTATAGTTTGGATTCCACTAGTTTAGAAAGACCAATGGCTTCTGAAATAGAGGTGGGTTGAAGAATGGGTAGTTTATATTGTATTTCTGGTTTGAGTTCTGACACAAAAAGTATTTGATTGCAATGTGTGACAATCCAGAAACACGATTGTAAGTTGTTGCGGTGAGAATTGAATATCAAGCTATTGATTAAACTTGAATCACAAATCTTTAAAGATTCACCACTGAGCTTTAGTTTATCCAAGGGAAAGGGTAAAGATCGAATAAAAACCCTAAGTTTGCAATGTAACAACAATGCTAAGAAATTTTGGGGGTCGGGGTTGGTTATACCTAGGGAAGATGTTAGCATCCTAAGCATCTATAGTACTCTATAGGAACCTCTTGGGTATTTGTGATTATTTGCTATTTGTTTTGTGTTTGGATTTTATGAATGAGATAGGAACCTAAGGGTTTAGTCACTAAGTATGCTCTCCAAAACTTCGCATGAATATATATATGTGTGTGTGTGTGTGTGTGTGTGTGTGTGTGTGTGTGTGAGTGTGTGTGTCTGTGTGTGTGCGTGTTAAACACTTGTAAATCAGAAAAATAAAAAGAAATTGGGGTGAGGGGGATTCGAACCCCAATTTTAATGGTTCAGAGTACTCAAGGCACGCAGGTTAAACCACTGGGGTGGTGATACATCCATTATATCACTTCACCCCATTAATTGATATGCCTAAGTGTGACCTAGGCCTGGCCATAAATGCGCCCATGGCTGGTTTTGTTGGGCAAGACACAAGATTTCATCATTTGCAAAAAGGTGTCTAACTCACTCATTTCTCCATGAAATTTGATGAAATAAAAATGAAACCTGCCTAGAATTTCCTAAGGAATCCAATGGTGGTGTTGGTTTCTTCTAAAAACAAACCTATTTCAAAGCACGATAGCTACACCTAAAAATGCTATATTTTGTAAGTTCTATGTCAAACTCATACACAGTCAATACTAGCACTTAAGAATGATCCAAACACAACATATATGATACATTGAACAAGTTCAAACTCAAGGAACATCAAAACAACACATATTTTGCAAAGTTCAAGTTCTTATGCACTTACCTCTTAAAGCTCACTTGCCAACTTCTAAGATAGCTGCTACATAAATAAAATGATGCCTTGGACACTTCAAATAAAGCCCTATGAAGCTTTTAGGATGCTTGGAATCAAAAGAAAATCTTTAGAACAGAAAGTGACCTCTTCTTGCAAAATGGTCAAAAGCGACCAAAATTGAACTTTGGCCAAATGGTGTTACAGTCAAGAAATCTTGCTTCGAACAGCTTAGGAATGTATATTAGAGTGTGTTTGAGGTGTTGGGAGGTTTTGAAATGGATAGAATCAAGACATGGCTTGTAAAATGCAAAAAAGTCAAAATGTGAGGTTTCAAGAGTTGACTTTTTGGTTCTGGTGTTTTGGGGTGAAGATGAAGGTTTTAACACCTTCAAGGGATGATTTGTGATGTGTTTTGATGGTTGTTTGAGTGGTTTGTGGTTTGTGGTTGACAGATTGCAAGTTTGTGCAAGTGGGAGGTTACTTGGCACAAAAGGGAGTTTAGGGAAGTTTTTGGTTTTTGAGAGTTTTTGAGGGGTGCTTGCTGAGGTTTTGTTGTGTGTTTGAGGCTTAGAATAAGCCTCTATTTATAGGGAAAAAGTGAGTCTTCTTGGTCTGCAGAATTGTAACTTGGTTGTTCACTTGGTTTGATTGAAATTTAAGTGTAGTTTCATGAGATTTCATGGTTCCAATGCCAAGTCCAAACTTTTCTAAAGTTGTTAGAAAGTTTAGAAAATTTGCTTCTGTGCAAAGAAAGTGTTTGAGTGCAGAGAAACAATTTGGAAGCTCAAGGGAAGTTGACTTCTTGATTAAAGTAGCTTTATCAAAACGAAAGTCTTGCCTTTATGCCAGAAATGGAAAGAACTAGTAAACAAAGTCAAAAACACTTGGGTAAAGCACAAAAAACAAGTGTACAAACCACAAACTTGCATCTTGCATCTTTGTGAAAATGGCCAAAATTTCAAGTGTGGAAGGCTAACTTCCTCTCTTCGAAACTCCTTGCTCACAAATGCTATGGAGGAGTTCTTGTACTTTTTGAAAAGCCTCAAACATGCTCTATAACTTTCATGTTTGATGAATTTCTTGAATCCCAAAGGATCATGGTGAAAACTGGATCGAAAGATTGGTATTTTCAATGAACAAAAACTGCCTTGGAAAATTTTCTAAGTGTTGGAAGATTTTTCCAAATTTGATGGCTCCATAACTCAAAATCTAAGCACTTTTTGCAGATGGTCTCAAATTGACAAAGTTGTAGTATGTTGTGAAGGCTTCAATTTTATCTTTGGAACACAAAAATTGGATGTGTAGATTGAAAGTTATGACTCTCCAAAGTTGGCACCAAAATTAAGGTTTTTTCCTATACTTAGAAAAATTCAAGTTTCTTAACTTTGCCCCTTTTGCAAGAAACCACTCAAATCTTGATATTTAATGCTCAAACTCATTGATCAAACATGTCTTGATGAAATTTGGCTTGAGGACCTTCATTTTGATCAAAAATAAAAAAGTCAAAGGGTTGACTTTGTCAGATAAAGCTTGTGTATTAGATGAATTCAACTGTGTGATCTTCATTGATCTTGCATTCTTGAGTCTTGTAATCATCATGGATGGACTCCAAGGATGTATTTGAGTGTCTTGAATCATGTCCCAAGGCTTAGGATCATGCTTTGATCAAAAGTCAAAGGCACAGTTGACTTTTCCAGATAAAACCCTAATTTGGGGCCAGATGAAATTGAGCTTCAATGAACTTGTAACAAGATCAATTTGCACTTGATTTTTGATGGAGAGACGCCTCTTGAGTGTATGCACACTTGGTAGGTTGATGATCAATTAAATACATTGACTGATCAAATAAAGATCCTCTTGATTCAAAACCCTAATTCAGACGAAACAAAACAAAAAAGCAATTTGTACAAGGTTAGGGTTAGCGATGTAGTGCATAATACTCCTAGAATGATGATGGAATCTAGGGTCAAAATTTGGGGTATGACACAAGTCGTTTCAAAGGTTCTTTGAAACTCAATAACAGTCACCGTTTGTTTTAGTTTAAACAATGATTGTTTATGGTTTTCAAACAAGGAATGTCCAAAACGTAGCTCCACAGAATGAGTGAAGGCTTCCCAAGTGGAAATCAATTTGTTATTGAGGAGCCATTGACACCAGCCTAATACGTCATCTGACATGTATATTGTGATACATGACATACGCGATTGTGGTTGAATGCCATAATGAGTGAAAAATTGTTCAGCCTAAAAGATCCATTTAAGAGGGCTGGGTCCATCAAATGGTTGTAGTTGTAGCTTAGGTTGATGGGGGGTTAAGGTTGTTTTTTAAGGTGACGCACTATAAGTAAGGGGTGGGGATTGTTGTTGTAATTCAAATATCTGGGTTTACAATAGTTGAACTATTTGGATCTGGTTTTCATGTCTAGTATCTTGGGTTAGTCGAAATTCAGTGAAGGCGGTGGTTAATTGTTGCAGAGTTTTTAGAATTTGTAAAATATCTTGTTATCTTGTCATACTGTTAAGGAATGAGAGCACCTGAATGTTAGGTTAAAAGTTAAGAGATTGTATACTCCAATGGGGGAAAGCCTGATAGAGAGAAAAATAGAATTTTGGAATTAATATTGTCTGCCTTTTCATTATACAGTGGTTCAATAAATAACAAGATTCTAACAACTATTTTTCCTATATTTTAGGATCCTATAATGTAACACCCTACTCTACCCCTTCGCATAAAAATCAAAAATACAAAAAATATTGCGGAAATAAATCAGAGTTACACATGTAGGATGTCACATTACATAAACATATCAACATGAAGTATCAAGTCACTTCATGTCTTATTCATTAATAAAACAAATACTTTGGTTCAACAGCGGAATTAATTCAAATGATTTGACATTAAACTCCAATTACATCAAATTCCCACATAATACGTGGTTCAACAACAATTAAATCAAATCAAATAAATAACAAATACAAAGTCAAATAATATAAAGAAAATGAGAAATCCCCATCCTTTCCGTGTTACATATCAGAGCAACTCCTAAGACTCGATCAAATAACAACACGTGCTCCAAGCACTACTCAAGTACCTGATCATCTATACTCCCCAAGGAGCACTGACACAACAAACAGAAAAGGGTGAGAACTACATTCAATAATACAACGTGAAAAACACATGCTAAGGAGTAGTTCATACACAAAACACATCAATCATACAATTACAATGCACCTACAAGTGCCACATCATCATTCGTCATAATCAGCCCATATTCAGTTATATACATATGCAATGCGACTCAACTGACATGACACAATGTATGAGGTACCATGACAATCACATACGGTTCACCCTAGAACCCGATTCCCATCGAAATCCGGATAAGTCGTATACGTTTCTCTGAACTACGACTTATCTCCACTCGACTCCCACACAGAGTTCGAACGAGACTATGCACCCATCATGGATTCCCACCTACCTCATCTCCACATAACATGACATGAATGCATGACACAAAAATTATGCACAGTATAATAAATACTCAAGCATAATTCACGATCTTTAATTGATCCCGCGCGAGCCACATACTCACCGTAATTCCTTCTGAAATTACCACCACAGCACAAGACCGCCCACACACAACAATCTTGGTTCACAACATCCAACACATCTCAATCAGACATTCTCATAAAATTCCACGTTTTATCCTATTTAATGTAATTACTAGTTTCCCTTATGTTCAATTATACCATCTTAGTCTTACGGATCAAGAGAAATTGCATTACCCGCGAAATCGAGACAGAAATTGCAAAAATGGGAAATTTTCACCACCGCAATGCCCATACGCGTATGACCATGCCCATACGCGTATGGACACATTTCCCTCGCCCCAGGCCTACGTACCCTATGCGTATGGCCTCTCAGCTACTTATCCCATATGCGTATTGCCTTGTGTCGTACGCGTATCACCAAAGAGTGATTTCTCTCTCGAAACTCCTCAAAACTCCCCCTACGCGTATGGCCCTGCCCATACGCGTATGGCCACTCCTCAAACGTTTCCCACACGCGTTTCAGTAGAGGGCCGTGCCGGCTCTGGGGACGGGGTGCGTATACTACGCGTATTCCCCTGGGAGTGTCCCCTCATATGCGTATGGCCTTCCCCCATACGCGTATGGTCAGTCAATCATCAAAAATCCTAGATTTTGCATCAGTGTGAACTTCCCCCCATTAGAGCACTTCCAAGCTCCTAATTCAGACCCAAAATCATCTTTAACTCAGGACAATTTCAAAGTCCTAATTCTACTTCATTGTTTTATCAATTTGCCAACATTTTCTGTCATTAAAACTCATTTTCGTTAACCCCCTAAAACCCCAAATTTTCCAGATCCTTTCTACATCAGAACTCAGTAACAATAGTACCAATTTGCACGAATTTACTATTTGAAATCAACATACAACACAGATTTACACATACATGCATTACACAGCTACGATTTAACATCAACAATCACACAACAATTATCCAGTTACGAAAATCAAACAAGAAAGAGAAGAAATGCACAGAACCTAAGAGGGAAATAAGCCCGCATTACCCTCTCATGTTATTATCACCATTATTGACCCCCATTCTCCCCCTTTACCTGAAATTTCCAAGCTTTGATCCTTCAAAAATGGTGGAACCTCTTGCCCTAACTCTTCCTCTCTCTTTTCCTTCTTTTTTCACGTAACCTGATCTTCTCCCTGTGTAACTCCCCACTAATCTCTCCTAACTATGTTTTATCTCCCTTAATTAATTCCTAATAATAATATTATTATTAATAATAATAAAATAATAGGAATAATAATAATAATGGTAGTAGTAATAATAACTATACCATCACTAATATTTTCTCTCTCATATTAATTAATCATCATTATCATTTTATTCTAAATTTTATTCATATTGCTTCGTTAAGGCCAACTCCTCACACTCACCCTCAATTCCATGCCCTTAATTAAGTTAATAAAATCACAAACAACACACAATAAATCATAAACGACTAAATAATTTAAATGAGGTGTTACAACTCTCCCCCACTTAAAATATTTTTGTCCTCGAATATGTACCTGATGAGAACAATTACGGTTATGACTCTTGCATCTTACTTTCCAATTCCCAGGTCAAACTTCCTCCCGCAACTCCTCCTCAAGCTACTCTCACTAAAGGAATATCTTTGTCTCTTAACTGCTCCATCTTGCGATCCTCGATCCTTATCGGCATCTCCTTTACGGTAAGATTATCCTGAATCTGTACTTCATCCCTTTGAAGCACATGGGATGGGTCAGCAATGTACTTCCGAAGTTGCGACACATGAAACACGTCATGGAAATTCGAAAATTCAGGTGGCAGCGCTACTCTATAAGCAACAGTCCCAACTCTCTGTAAAACCTGATACGGTCCAATGAACTTAGGATCCAACTTCTTCGATTTCAACTCACGACCAACACTGGTCACAAGATTTACCCTTAGTAACACATGGTCGCCTTCACTGAATTCCAAGCTTTTCCTCTTGTTATCATGATAACTCTTCTGCCTAATCTGGGATGCCTTCATTTTCTCTCTAATCATCTGAATCATCTCAGTAGTTTGTTGCACAATCTCGGGTCCAAGTACAGTACTCTCGCCCGACTCATACCAGCATAGAGGTGTCCTGCACCTCCTACCATACAATGCTTCAAAATGCGTCATTTCAATACTAAAATGGTAACTATTATTGTAAGTAAATTCGATCAACGGCAAACGAGTATCCCAAGCACCTCCCTGCTCGAGTATACAAGCTCTCAGTAGGTCTTCTAGCGACTAAATAGTCCTCTCAGACTATCCATCCATCTGCAGATGATAAGCAGAACTCAACTTCAAACTAGAACTCTTCCAAAATCCGAAAGTAAACCCCGGGTCTTTGTCAGACACAATGCTTAACGGAACCTCGTGCAACTTCACTATTATCCTGATATAAATCTCTGCTAACTTTACCAAAGGAAAACTGATGTTAATAGGTATAAAATGTGCCAATTTCGTCAGCCTATCCACAATTACCCAAATAGCATCAAAGACTATCACTGTATTCGGCAACCCAGTCATAAAATTCATCGCGATACTATCCCACTTCCACTCTGGTATTTCCATTGGTTGCATCAAACCAAAAGGTCTTTGATGTTCCACTTTTGACTTCTGGCAAGTCAAACAAGGATACATAAACCGAGCTATGTCTTTCTTCATACCTGGCCACCAAAACAATTTCTTAATATCCTGATACATTTTCGTAGCTCCTGGATGAATACTTAAGCTACTCACGTGGCTTTCCTCCAAGATCATTTTTATCAATTCAGAATTATCCGGCACGCAAATTCTGCCTCTAAACCTCAACACACCAAAATCATCCATTTTAAAGTCACCTTCTGTATCCGACCCTCCTGCAGTCATCAAATCCACCAGTTTCAAATCAAGTTTCTGACTCTCTCTAATCTCACTAAGGAACTCATTATTAACTTCCAGCATACCCAACATCACACTCTCAGGAGTCAACTCACAAACCATACTCAAGTCTCTAAATTGTTCAATTAAATCTAACTCCTTAATCATCAATGTCGACATATGAATTGTCTTCCGACTCAAAGCATCCGCCACGACATTAGCTTTACCGGGATGGTAGCTCAATCTAAAATCATAGTCCTTCAAGAAATCCAACCATCTTCTCTATCTCATATTCAGCTCTTTCTGATCAAATAAATATTTCAAACTTTTATGATCACTGAACATCTCAAACCTTGACGCGTACAAGTAATGTCTCCAAATCTTCAACACGAAAACCACTGCAGCTAACTCAAGATCATGAGTAGGATAATTCCTTTCATGCATCCTCAATTTTCGTGAGGCATAAGCCACGACTTTACCATCCTGGATTAACACTCCGCCTAATCCCATTTTAGACGCATCACAATATACCACAAAAGGTTCATCTGGATTTGGTAGAATCAACACTGGTGTTGTAGTCAACCTCTTCTTCAATTCCCTAAAACTCTCTTCACATAAGACATCCCACATAAAGGCCTGACCTTTTCTAGTCAACTGGGTCAGAGGAAGGGCCAAATTAGAAAATCCTTTAATAAACCTACGGTAATAACCTGCCAAACCCAAGAAACTCCTAATCTCCGTCACTGATTTCAGAGGTTCCCACTGAAGTACAACACTCATTTTGGATGGATCCACTGCTATGCCATCACCATAAATAACATGTCCCAGAAAACTCACCTCATGCAACCAAAACTCACATTTTGAAAGTTTCGCAAATAACTTATTATCTTTCAACACTTGCAATGAAATCCTCAGATGCTCTGCATGATCGCTTTCCAACTTGGAATAAATCAAAATATCATCAATAAAAACTACCACAAACTGATCCAAATAAGCATGAAAGATACGATTCATGTACTCCATGAATATGCCCGGCACATTGGACACTCCGAACGGCATCACAACATATTCGTAATGTCTAAACCGAGTCCTAAAATCCGTTTTTTGAATATCATCCTCTTTCACCAGAATCTGATGGTAACCAGATCTCAAATCAATTTGACTGAAAACACGGGCTCCCACGAGTTGATCCATTAGATCATCAATTCTTAGAAGCGGATATTTGTTCTTGATGGTCACTTTATTCAGTTGACGATAATCAATACACAATCTCATACTACCGTCCTTCTTCTTAACCAACAACACTTGAGCTCACCACGACGACACATTGGGTCTAATGAACTTCTTATCGATCAATTATTTGAGTTGAGATTTCAACTCTGCCAATTCTAATGCTGACATTCTGTATGGTGCCATATATATAGGTCTGGTACCAGGAACAAGACCAATTGCAAATTCCACCTCTCGCTGCCGAGGAAACTCTGAAATATTATCTGGAAATACTTCTGGAAACTCTTTCACTACAGGTAATTCATTGGTCGCCGGTTTTCCTTCAACAGACAATGAGGCAAACACCGCGAACATCTTAGCTTCATCTTTCAACACGGTTCTCAATTCCTTGATAGATATAAAACTAGCTAACTCTTCTTCCTCTAGGGTGAGAAATAACAACCTTTTCCTATAACAGTCAATGTAAACATAATTGCTCTCTAGCCAATTCATCCCTAAAATAACATCCAGATCACTGAGTGGTAAGCAAATCAAATCCACTCTGAAGTCTTTACCAAAGATCGACACATGACAGTTCAAGCACAATAGCGATGTAGTTATCGACCCAATAGATGGAATATCAATCACCATCCCTTTACTCAAAGTATATGACACAAGTCCTAGTTTCTTCACACAATAAACAGAAATAAACGAGTGGGTCACACCCGTATCAATGATAGTAATCAAAGGAGTGTTATGTGAAAGCTCAAATGATTTGGACAAAATTTTGGTAAAACTCGGTGCTGAAGAAAATGTTTCAACATGAAGACCAAAGCTGAAGATTTCTACCAAAGAACAAAGATGTCGAAGAAGATGCCTCAACTTGAAGACTCAACATTCTGGACTGTTATAACAGATTATTTTAAATCTGTTTCAAATCTGTTCCAAGATCCCAGGCGCGCTCAGTAGTGGATCAAGGAAAAATTTAAAGCCCAACTGAAGACTATAAAAGAAGACTAAGTCCTAGAGTTTTGTATGTACCTCGAATGTAACTATTGTAACCTAGTTCTCTTGTGTAAAAATAAGGGTTTAGGGTTTTGAGAGCCGTTAGCTCTAGGTTTGTAAGTCTCCTCTGTATCGGTTTAATACAGTGTGGAAGACATAGGTATTGTACAGATTTAGAAGCCTTTAGGTAATAAATCTTGTATTGTTCTTGGATGAAGCTTTTAAGCAAATCCAAGTTTGTATGTTGGTCAAGTATGCTTGACAGAATTCTGTATTGACAGGAATGATGTAGATATCACAGTTTATGATTAGGGGAAGTGAGTAGTGATTCTCATATCAAAGAGGGTGTTCTTTGATAAGGATTTCATTGGGTAGTATTTAGGAGATAAAGTTGTAAACGGGGGAGTTTGACTTTATAAGTTTACTACAGATAGTGGAGTCTTCTTCCTGGATTGGTATCCCCTAGATGTAGGTGAATTGGACCAAACTGGGTTATCAATTACTGTGTCTTTTATCATTCTACAGATTTACATATTATGTTATTAGTCTTGATAAACATGTTGGAACAGATGTCGTAACATCTGTGATTCTGCAGTTTCTGATATTCAAAGTATCAGTCTGCAGTTATGCTTCTTTGTTTAACTGATTATGCAGAACAATGTCTTGACATGTGGTAGGATATCTGTTGTCTGCTATGCCAGAATTTCATTATGAATGTAACAAGTTCCTCTGACCAAACAATCCTCACTGGTAGGCTGATCCCCCACCAATGCAAATACCTTCCCACCGGTCTGCAACTTCTTCGGCTTCTAACAATGGATGCTGATGTGACCCTATTCACCACAGTTGTAACAGGTAGGTATATTGGTCCTACAATCTGCCACAACATGACCTGACTTCCCACATTTGAAACACTTCTTCACCTCATTCTGACATTCATTGGCATGGTGACCCACACCGCCAGATCTTAAACAGTTGATAAGGTTGGAAGAATTTCCTCCCCCACTTGGCTTCTTGCCAACAACAGCTTTCTACTTCCCTTTATTGGTCGGAGCACTGTAAGGTGTACCCCCATGTCTCTGCTTGCCCCTTTTGTCACTCAGGACCTTGTAATGAGCAACCCGGGCCCTGTTATCTTCATCATAAATACGACACATGTTCATCAACTCAGGGTAGTATCTGATCTTCTGATAGCCAATACCTTGTTTGATCTTGGGATGCATCCCATTCTCAAACTTGATACACTTCGAACCCATAGCAGTATCAGTATTGTAATGAGGACAATACTTCACCAGTTCCTCGAACTTGGCCGCATATTCTGCAACCGTCAAATTCCCTTGCTTCAATTCCATAAATTCAATCTCTTTCTTGGCACAACATCTTCTGGAAAATACCGCTCCAGAAACTCATCCTTAAACACCGTCCAGGTAATAGGACCGCATGCAACTTCCAACCTTTGACAGGTCTTATCTCACCAGTCTTCAACTTCCCCATTCAGCATGTGAGTACCAAATTGCACATTTTGAGCTTCAGTGCATCCCATGACTTTGAAGATCTTCTCAATATCCTTTAGCCACTTCTGCGACGTATCTGGGTCATGCCCACCCTCGAACTTAGGTGGCTTGTTGTTCTGGAACTTTTCCAAATTGCTGAACTCGACATCCTTAGCATTTCGATTGGTACTCTGCATTGCCTGCGCAACAGCCTGTGCATCAGCAATCGCAACATCATTCCTACCAGCCATACTGCTCAACACCAAAGAAAATCCAAGTTAGAAGAAACACACGACTATATGTACTCTATAGTCAGACTCTACTACGACACTGGCCGGATGGACCGACAAGCTCTGATACCAAATGTAACACCCTACTCTACCACTTCGCATAAAAATCAAAATTACAAAAAATATTGCAGAAATAAATCAGAGTTACACACGTAGGATGTCACATTACATAAACACATCAACATGAAGTATCAAGTCACTTCATGTCTTATTCATTAATAAAATAAATACTTTGGTTCAACAGCGAAATTAATTCAAATGATTTGACATTAAACTCCAATTACATCAAATTCCCACATAATACGTGGTTCAACAACAATTAAATCAAATTGGATACATAACAAATACAAAGTCAAGTAATATAAAGAAAGTGCAAAATCCTCATCCTTCCCGTGTTACATATCAGAGCGACTCCTAAGACTCGATCAAATAGCAACACATGCTCCAAGCACTACTCAGGTACCTGATCATCTGTACTCCCCAAGGAGCACATATACAACAAACAGAAAAGGGGTGAGAACTACATTCAATAATACACGGCGAAAACACATGCTAAGGAGTAGTTCATACACAAAACACACCAATCATACAATTACAACGCACCTACAAGTGCCACATCATCATTCAGCATAATCAGCCCATATTCAGTTATATACATATGCAATGTGACTCAACTGACACGGCACAATGCATGTAGTACCATCACAATCACATACGGTTCACCCTAGAACCTGATTCCCGTTGGAATCCGGATAAGTCGTATATGTTCCTCTGAACTACGACTTATCTCCACTCGACTCCCACATAGAGTCCGAACGAGACTAGGCACCCATCATGGATTCCCACCTAGCCCATCTCCACATAACATGACATGAATGCATGATACAAAAATTATGCACAATATAATAAATACTCAAGCATAATTCACGATCTTCAATTGATCCCACGTGAGCCACATACTCACCGTAATTCCCTCCGGAATTACTACCACAGCACAAGACCGTCCACACACAACAATCTTGGTTCACAACATCCAACACGTCTCAATCAGACATTCTCATAAAGTCCCACGTTTTATCCTATTTAATGTCATTACTAGTTTCCCCTTTGTTCAATTATACTATCTTAGTCTTACGGATCAAGAGAAATTGCATTACCCACGAAATCGGGACAGAAATCGCGAAAATGGGAAATTTTCACCACCGCACTGCCCATATGTGTATGACCATGCCCATACACGTATGGACTCATTTCCCTCGCCCCAGGCCTGCGTACCCTACGCGTATGGCCTCTCAGCTGCCTATCTCAGACGCGTATTGCCTTGTGTCGTACGCGTATCACCATATAGTGATTTCTCTCTCGAAACTCCTCAAAACTCCCCCTACGCGTATGGCCACTCCTCATACGCGTTTCAACAGAGTGTCGTGCTGGCTCTAGGGACGGGGTGCGTATGCTATGTGTATGCCCCTATGAGTGTCCCATCATACGCATATGGCCTTCCCCCATACACGTATGGCCAGTCAATCATCAAAAATCCCAGATTTCGCATCAGTGCGAACTTCCCCCATTAGAGCACTTCCAAACTCCTAATTCAGACCCAAAATCATCTTTAATTCAGTACAATTTCAAAGTCCTAATTCTACTTCATTGTTTCATCAATTTGCCAACATTCTCTGTCATTAAAACCCATTTTCGTTAACCCCCTAAAACCCAAAATTTTCCAGATCCGTTCTACATCAGAACTCAGCAACAACAATACTAATTTGCACGAATTTACTATTCAAAATCAACATAAAACACAGATTCACTCACACATGCATTACACAACTACGATTTAACAGCAACAATCACACAATAATTATCAAGAAACGAAAATCAAACAAGAAGGAGAAGAAATGCACAGAACCTAAGAGGGAAAAGTGCCCTCACTACCCTCTCATGTTATTATCACCATTATTGACCCCATTCTCCCCTTTTACCTGAAATTTCCAAGCTTTGATTCTTCAAAAATGGTGGAACCTCTTGCCCTAACTCTTCCTCTCTCTTTTCCTTCTCTTTTTCACGTAACCTGATCTTCTCCCTGTGTAACTCCCCACTAATTTCTCCTAACTATGTTTTATCTCCCTTAATTAATTCTCAATAATAACATTAATAATAATAATAAAATAATATGAATAATAATAATAATAATAATTATTATTATTATTATTATTATTATAATAATGGTAGTAATAATAATAACCATACCATCACTAATATTTTCTCTCTTATATTAATTAATCATCATTATCATTTTATTCTAAAGTTTATTCATATTGCTCCGTTAATGTCAACTCCTCACACTCACCCTTAATTTCATACTCTTAATTAAGTCAATAAAATCACAAACAATAAATCATAAACGACTAAATAATTTAAATGGGGTGTTACATAGAACAATTGTCACCATTTTCTATAATGATGACAATACAATTGTAGTTGAGTACAATTTATTTTATTTGAAAATGAAAACAAGTTTAAATTCTTCCATTAACTGTAATAAACTGACAATTTAATGTTTTTTTGGACTAATATTGGTTTGAAAATTTTACCTCATACCCCATCATTTATTCCTCTACCCCTACCTTATATTTTTTTGGACCAAAATATCCTTATATAAATAAGTGTAAAATTTTCTTCATTTAATTATTTGATTCGGAATTTAATATATAAATCTATCTTTAAACATTATTGATTAATGTTCTCAACAAACATGGTAAGTATTATATACTTTCTAATAAATTGTTTATGTTAAATATTAAAAAATTATTTCAAATATATATATTTTTTTATGTTAACATATTCTTTTTATAGATGTGTTCTAATGTGTTATAGAAGTTAAAGTATTTAATTAAGATTTATTTTTATGTTCACGTATAATTATTAAATAATTTATTTTATAAATTTTAGTACGCTGAAAATAAATAATTTTTTTAAAAAGGTGAAATATTGTATATTTAAAAAAATGCTCATTAGAATATATTTTTCAATTTTTTGGTTTATTTGACAATCTTATTTTATCTCATTCATAGAAATAATTTCTATATTTTAAATTCAAATAGTTTTGACATTTTTCTCACATTTTAAAATTGATGTTATGTCTATTTTTTAATGACATTTAATTTATATATTTTATATTTAAAACTCTTTGAATGTTGATAAACTTCATTCTCATAATTTTTTAATGTATAATTTATAGTTTTTATCTTTAAAGTTATACAAAGATTATTATATGTTGATTTGTAATGTTTTACAAATGATACATGGTTAAAAATTGAATACATAATTAATTTTAAGCAAAAATAAGAGAATGAGAACAAAATTATTTGAATTTTAAATAAAAAAACTAATTTAATAAATGAGGTAAAAAAATATGAGACAACATTATAATTAAATATTTTGAATATTTTTTTATTGAATTGTTTGCCACGGAATATTTTTTTAGTAAAATTTTCCTTTTACTAATACTATTCGAAAATTTAATTGACGTGCACACAATGGCGGATTGAGAAATTCTATTCCGTGGGAGGAAAAACGATTCAACAAAAAAAATATTCAAAGTATTTAATTATAGTGTTGTCTCCTATTTTTTTTATCTCATTCATTAAATTATTTATTTATTTAAAATTCAAATAATTTTGTTCTTGGTCTCTTATTTTTGTTTAAAATCGATTATGTATTTAATTTTTAACCATATATCATTTGTAAAATATTACAAATCAACATATAATAATCTTTGTATAACTTTAAAGATAAAAACTATAAATTATACATTAAAAAATTATGAGAATGAAGTTTATCAACATTCAAAGAATTTTAAATATAAAATAAATAAATAAATAAAATGTCATTAAAAAATAGACATAACATCAATTTTAAAATGTGAGAAAAATATCAAAACTATTTAAATTTAAAATATAGAAATTATTGTTATGAATGAGATAAAATAAGATTGTCAAATAAACCAAAAAATTAAAAAAAAATATCCTAATGAGCATTTTTTTAAATATACAATATTTCACCTTTTTATAAAAACATTCTTTATTTTCAGCATACTAAAATTTATAAAATTAATTATTTAATAATTACACGTGAATATAAAAATAAATCTTAATTAAATACTTTAACTTTTACAACATATTAGAACACATCTATAAAAAAATTATGTTAAAATAAAAAAAATATATATTTGAAAATAATTTGTTAATATTTAACATAACCAATTTATTACAAAGTATATAATACTTGTCATGTTTGTTGAGAATATTAATCAATAATGTTTAAAGATAGATTTATATATTAAATTCCGAATCAAATAATTAAATCGGGAAAATTTTACACTTATTTATATAAGGATATTTTGGTAAAAAAAATATAAGGTAGGAGTAGAGGAATAAATGATGGGGTATGGGGTAAAATTTTCTATTGGTTTCCTCTTGTGGCCCAATAATGTTTGGTTGACCCATATCAGAAGACGATTTTAGAAAAGTAGAACTGAAACAAATATTTTGGTTGGGTGTTAAACAAAGTATGGAGTTAAAGAAATAGAGTTTTCTGTAAGTTAATAAATACGTTTATAATCTGATCTACTTAAAAACATATCCAATTTTAGATAAAGTACAGATATCAATAACTATATGATGTTTTTCATGTATAAGGCGCAAGCTCTCTCAATTAAGAGACTTTTTTTTTTTTTTTTTTTTAAACAATATAACGGGAATTATTGATCCCTTATAAAAATAAGGGTTAAATATGTATAAGACCTTTACAAATATTCCAACTTTTAAATTTGGTCCCTCCAAAATTTTCTTTCAAACAATGGTCCTCTGAAAGTTTTTCATCCCTAACTTTAGTCTCTCCCATTAGTTTCCACTAACTGTGGCTAATGTGTCATGCCATGTGGAAATTTTTTTTGATAACGTGGCTTACATGTGGCATTGCCAACGTGGCAAAAAATGCTGACATGTATGCCACGTGTCAATTGTTTCAATTTTTTTTTATATTAGTATCATACTTAAACCAAAAAATGGTAGCTAATCTGCAGCTATTTCCTAGCTAATTCCTAGTTAATCTCTAGCTAATGTAAACACACCATTCTAATAATTTGTAGCTAATTCGTAACTAATTCGTAGCTAATCTCTAGCTAATTCACAACTCCCTGCATCTCCACCATCCTTGTAACAGTTGTCGATTATTTCAACAAAGTGTGGGCCAACATTGTCAATTTAATGCACAATATCTTTTATGCATACAATACCGAACTTTGCATAGCAAAACCTGCAAGAATTACAAAAGCAATTAAGTCATAGTTAAAAGAAAACAAATAGGAATAAAGTAACACCATGTCTGTCAAAGGACTTATTGAGTTTAAACAATGGGTACAAAATTGGGTAACTCATTGACCATCCATAAAGCTTTGTTAATGGACAACTTGGTTAACAATGTACAAAATTGTGGTTGATGGCGCTCTCACTAGATGGTTAATGACTTTAAAGGCTGGATCTCAACCTCAAAAGTGACAGTAAAAAGACTATATACCCAAGGACTCCAAGGTCTAATCTGGTAATAACCCTATTAACTATACATTGAACTTAATAGTAATAAAACTTAGTGGTACTGACCGGAGGTCCATATATTAGAACATGTCCGGGAAGTGGCAGGTTGCATGAGCCAAACCACAAACCACATGTTGAAGATAACAATACCAACATCCTTACAGTCAACAAAAAAGGCAAGTCAAATTAAGTATCATTAGAAGGCATACCGGTGAAAAAAGGCTGCAACTATAATGGGAAAAAATATTTGACTAAATTGAATACAAATTGATGTGCATCATCATCAAGGAGGAAAAGAGCTGTAAACGTAGCTACAAGGTCAGGTAAAAAACAATTAAAAAAGCTTATATGCAGATGAGGCTAGCAAGCTAAACATTCCCACCTTCGGTTGCCATCTTTCATACTGACTAGTCAAAGATTTCCCAATCAAATCTAATGCCTTTTGTGGTGCCTTAGAAAAAGGATCTGCAGCATTGAGAAAGCAAAGCATCAAAGATTCTTTGTGCCACTAACCATAGTCGTAAACATGCAGAACTTTTACATACTATAATGGTTTACTAAATCATTCTATTAACATTTCTCAACAAAATATCTGCACTTACTCAAAATAGTTAAGCTGGGAGTCAACAAGTGTAGAGTGGAAAAAATTGGTTTAGACGTGTAAAAGCAGAAATCAGAGTCCAACGCTATTATACATAAGTACAAAACAAAGTGCAGATATATACCTTACTGCCAGAAGACTCATTGACACTTGATTTGGATTTATCACCATTTGGAACTTGTAAATTCAAGTAATTATTTAAGCACAAAAGTAAGTATACAATATTATGAGGTAATCAAAAGCTAATTTCAAACATTAACTGAACATGAAGAAATGCCAAAAATAGAAAGTAACTTATAGTAAAGACCATGTAAAACAAAAGTTTCAAAAACAAATGAGATTGGAAGGGTAACTACCTATCCAACACTCCATTCTGGCACAAGGGGGTATCTTTATTACATCTGGTGGATCAACACTGATATTTAAACATAATACTAGAGCTACACATCCTGTCTTTATCTGCACAAGAAAATTAGGAGTTAAATCGAAGAACTTGTCATATTTATATGTTTCTACCAATAACAATGAGTATTAGTATGTGGATTATCCATTATACACTGTGAGTATTAGTATGTGGATTATCCATTATACATTGTTATCAAGATCAAGATCTTGCCTAGGATTGAAATCTTTTCTAATTTTCACTAAATAACAATTAACTCTCATTTCACTAACTCTAACAATCCAAAAAAAAAAACGATTCTTCAAACAAGTGCAATACAGAGAACTAATATCATTGAAATCAAGATGTGCTAAGGTCAAAATTGCAACACATCATACACCTTGAATTGATACAGATAATTAAAATGACACAGACAGTTAGTTATAACAAAATCGAAACACAAACATCCAGTTATTTGTTCTATAACTGAAATTGCAATTGAATTATCACCATATCACAAAATCCTTATACCAAAACGTTTAATTACATCACAAAAAGGTTCAGCAGTATAAATCGTAAAAAACAAAATACCGTAATCGAAATGACAACTCTAATAGGATCCAATCGTAGCAGCAGTACTCACTAACTATCAATGATTTACAAACTCACGACACATACGTAATACAACCAAATTGGACCCGAATAAACTACGGCATTTGCAACAGTAAGAATATGTAGAAATCGATGAAATATGACGACAACATCCACAAGATCAAACCAAATCCAGCAGTAGGAATATTTGTTTTCATCACAAACAAGCGCAATAGATTCATAGCTATTTTAAAACTAATTCTAATTTCCAACAACATATGAACAATACGGTAAAAAAACAGGTATTTGAATTTGAATCGTAGTCGAAACCAAACAATGTCAACAACAACATATTTCAACCTAAAACGATTTCATAATGTTCACCACACATGCGGAATATTACCATGAAATTGAATTGAAAAACAAACCCACAACAGCAGCACATACGAAATTGAAAATCCAGTTTTAATGCCATGAACACAAGCAGCAGTAACAGTAGCTGGATCATGAAGCAAACCAACAATTCAAAATAACTTATACAGCATAGACTCTAATTTCAATTCAAACAAAATGGTTGCTGTTTCTTTCAAACTAAAACTTCTTCCTGCTGCTTTAACAAAACAACAAACGCAACAACCCAAAAGATGTCGTTGATGCGATATTGACAAGAATGGTTGATGCTTGGGCTGAGCTGCGAGAGAACACGAATAGTGTGTTGAAAAAAAATCGTTGTTTGCCTGCGACAAGTTGATATGAGGTTTGCACAGTGTATCGAGATGATGCCAGGAAAATGGATTTGGGTGAAGGCATAAGGGTGGCCGCATGGAGAGCAACTTAGACGGAAAGAACCCGTCATCGGCGATTTCGCCGTCGTTGTTGAATCCGTCAAAGAACTTGGTAATGGTTGCGAACGTAAAGGTCAGGCGCGGTGGGAACAGAGGTTGCTTCGATGGAGGTGGTTTACGGTGTTTCGTGGCATAGGGTGCTTCGAACGGAGATTGGAGGTCAGATCCCATAGGGTCAACCATGGTTCTATTGAGCGTGTCCTCAGATTTGGTCAAGGTGGGCAGCCAGAAGAAATTAAGACACCTCAAATTGAAAAACCCATAAGAAATTCTGACGTGGCTTTGTTTTATAAAGGAAAAAAATTATTTTACAACATTTCTGACGTGGCAAAGCAATAATACACGCATGGTATGCCACATAAGCCACCGTTAATGGAAACTAACGGGAGGGACTAAATTTGGAGACGAAAAACTTTAGAGAATTTCTTAACACACCACCCTTGTTTCTTAGGCACCATCTGAATTTCCGGTTTTGCCCCCTGATTTCGGATGTGCACATCCGGACGCACCATTTTTTTTAAAAACGCTGATGTGTTCCAGAAGTGCACATCTGGAAACATTCCTGATCTGCAGATCCGGAAAACAGCAGAACTTATTATTATTTTTTTTAAATCGGGTTTTTTGCTGGGTCGCATATGTTAATAAATCGTCGCAACTTAATATACATTTGGCAACATCCATATATAAAATAAAATGATATATATATATATATATATATATATATATATATATATATATATATATATATATATATATAATAAACGTCTGTCAAAATACAGTGCATACATGTAATATAAATATGATACATAAAAAAAAAAACTACTGCGTATGGCGAAGGATCTCTCCTGGCTCCCCTGCTCCTCTGCCCATACCCCCAACCTGGATCGATGTCTGCGGTACTGAAGTGCCCCCCCAGCAATCGCAATCATCCTATCCATGGCAAGTCTGGCACCAGAGCCCTCAGGGAGGTGACCGACCTCAATGGCCTGCTGCCCTATCTGTACTATCTGACGACAGCGTGGTAGGACATCCTGAGTATAGTCCAGCTGAGACTGTCGCTCCTTTAATATCTCCTGATGAGCAGGTCTGGGTGGCGATCCCTCAGCAGTGGGCACCATGCATGGGTGTGAGACGGTGTAGAACCACACGATGTACCCGGTAGCAACACTCCAGTCTGTCTCCGCTCTGGTCGCCCGAGCCTCCTCTGGTACCAAGTGGGACTGGTAATCAGCATATAGCTCATCTATCTGCCTGGGGGTCAAGCCTAGAGGAGCAGACTCATGAGGCATCTTGGGGATCATCTGCGTGTAACCGAACTGACGCAAGACGCGCTCCGGCAGGTATCGGGCAGTAACGATCGAACTGCATGCCAACCATCCTGAGAACAAACAAACCTCACCGAACGGACGTGTCACGCGGTGAGCGCCATAGGGGCAATACAAAACATCCTCAGCAGCCATCCGATCTAGATACACTCTGAAGGAGTCCGGCGCCTGGTTTCCTCTGAGCAGGACAAATGCAGCAACACGTGGCATATCCTCAATGTACCTCTGGACACCCCCCCAATCAGTAATGTAGGAAAAGTGCTGTAAAATCCACGCCTGAAATGGAAAACATAACATGGGTGTCAAACATTATAATGAATACAGAAAGAAAAGAAATGAAAAAAATCACTTAGAATATTAGATTGTTACCACGTATAGCGTACAGCTGCCTGCCACAGTCTTGGCTGCCCAACAGCAACCATCAGAGAGCCTGGAATAGGTGAATGCCAGCGCAACCGCCCCCCAGTTGTACCCATGGATCTCTGTCTGATCCGAAAGGTACCTGAGGTAGACGATATCAACATAATAGGCGCTGGTGTCCACAAACACCTGCGTGCCCAGCAAAAACAAGTAGTAGCATCTCAGGGCACGCGTCCTGTGGATCGCCACCTCAGTTGAATCACCGTCTGCCCGTCCTGCCTCTGCAAGCGCCTCAGCAAATCTATCCATCAGAAATGAGAACCGGACGTATGCGCCCCTCAACTGGTGCACCTCCGCATGTGCCTTCTCCGGGCTAGCCCCAAGCTCTGTAACCAGCAACTTCATGCCGTCCGTCTTCATCATCCTACCGTGACAGAGAAGGATACCCGTGATCGGTAGATGTAAGAGGCACGAGATGTCTATAAATAAACCGAGAAAGGTTACCTGTCCTAGCCAGACATATCTGGCAGTATGCTCAGAGTACCCCCCGAGTAGGGACATATCAGACGGTCCCCCGGGGTAACCGCCCAGCTCATCGAAATCGTCATCAGCGTCAACACCCTCATGTGCTGGGTGATCACCCTCTAGAACTGGAACAGGAACATGAACAGGGGAACGAGGAGGAGCAGCTGATGGAGCTGGAGTCTCCCGACGACGCCTGCGTGCGGGCTGGGACCCTGATGAACTAGTAGTAGAATCCTGACGCCTCCGAGATGTAGAATCAGCGACTGACGGGAGAGTGGCCTAAACCTGTGATGTGGAAGTGGCCTGAACCTGTGATGTGGATGGTTGTGGTGTAGGATGTCCCTCAGCTGTAGGGGCTACCCCAACTCCCTCTGTGCCGGAAGCCTCGGCTGTAGACTGCATCCGCTCACGTCGGACAGATGCGTGCTGAGCTGTCCGTCCATGTATGGTACGATCGTCTCTGCCAGCCATCTAATCTGCAAAGCATAATAAATAAATTAAATTTTGTTTAAAAATAATTAAAAAACAAACAAACAAACAAACAAAATAAAAAAAATAAAAGAATAGTCTTCCGGATGTGCACATCCGGAAGGACACAGAATTTTTAACGTTGGGTATTTTCGGATGTGCACATCCGGAAACACTCAGAAAACTAAACGTTACAATCTTTCCGGATCTGCACATCCGGTACGTATTTTGAAGTTTAAAAATGGAAGTCATGGCCACTGTAACATACAAAAGGGCATTTTAATGCCCTGATCGTCCGTTTGAAGCTGTAAAAATGACCTACATTGTCTCTAACCTATGTTGCTCATACAACCTAACAATTTCTACACCTAAATGTCTACTCTAAATCGATTACTCGGAAATAACTCCGAAACTCTAAAATTTGAAAACTTACCGATTAAAATGAGATACGGAGGATTTGGAGTGTGTTGATGTTTGTAGAAGTTGCTCTGCGCCGAACTCGAGTGGAAAAAATCGAGATTTCTGGTGATTGAAAATTTGAGAGTTTGTGAGATTTTGGAAATGGAAAGAGTGAAGAATGAGGGGGAGGAAGAACGTCTGACGCAAATTAATAAAAAATCCTTCCGGAAGTGCACATCAGAATTGTTTTCAGATATGCATATCCGGAACACTTCAGCATTTTTTTAAAATTTGGTGCGTCCGGATGTGCACATCTGGAATCAGGGGGCAAAAAAATAATTTCACGTGGTGCCTAAAAAACTTGGGTGGTACATTAAGAAACTCTCAAACTTTATGAGGACCATTATTTGAAGGAAAATTTTCGAGGAACCAAACTTAAAAGTTGAAATATTTGTAAGGACTAAAATCTTATTTAACCCAAAAAATAACTCCCGCAAAATAATCTTAAAATATGTTGTACAAGTGAAAAAAACTTTGAAATAACGAGATTTTTTACCTCTAGAAAATAATCTCCCCTAAAATGGGCTAATAACCCCATTAAATTGTTAAAAACCAAAATTAAAATAAAATGAAATGTCTCTCTCATCATAGACTTATTAAAGGAGATAACACCATGTATGGTATAGATTAAGTCCGTATTTTTTCTTCTTCTTTTGTTTTGTATACAATTGAGAAACGTAGGGTAAACATTAAGGTTGACAAAATGGTTCCAGTTTGTTGAGTATATATGTTTTGTCTGCATTTTAATGCGGACCATGTTAAAAGTTTAGGTCTTTATTCTTTAAGGTGTTTGTTCTGTTTTGTTGGTTTTTTTGCAAATTTTTATGGATATAAGTATTTACATAAATTTTTATGCTTTTAAACATAAAAGATATAGCGTCCGTGGACTTTTTTTGTCCACCCTCACTTTTTTTAATGAGATTAATTTAGATTTTAAACTCGCATCCTCAACTATGACCGTTACACTCTGCTTTTTTTTTTTACATGTTTTTACGCAACGAATTTAAATGAGATGGACAAGTCCATAAGTCCATTTACCACCAAGTAAATATTAAGTCTATTTTTTTCTTCGGTTTGGTATATAATTGGCATGTGAATTAATGAAAAACGCGATTTTTTCTCATTGCGTAGAATTAAAAAGTCAAATTTGTAGCTTTGTACCTGCATAATTTGAACACGCAAAACACTAATTATTTGTGATTTCCCTCTCAAGTGTGAAAACATTTTCTCAATCCTATTCACATTTTTGTCTTTAGCAACTATATGTATTTTTTAATTTGTAAAAGTTCAAAAATGTTATATTTAACCACCACATTCAACACAAATTATATAAGGGTCGTCTTATATAGACCTGAATTAAACGTGAATTTTAAAGAAATTTTTAAAAATAGTAAAGATTCACTATTAGATATTTTTAAACATAAATATTTTCTGTGGCCAAGTAACTTTAGGGGTGTTTATGGATGTGATTGGATCTAATTTAATTAAATTCAATATTCACCTTGATCAATATTTTTTAGATTGGGTTGAATGTTCAACGAGTATTTTTAAAACTAAATCCGAACCAAACTAACTTGCACATCAATGAGTAAGTTGATCACCACCCATATATATATATATATATATATATATATATATATATATATATATATATATATATACAGTAGAAACTCTTTAAAGTAATACTCGGTAAATTAATAAACTCTCTAAAATAATAAATTTGTCCGGTCCCGACTTGGGCCAATGTAAAAGATTGAAAAACTCGATAAAATAATAAGATAATAATTTTTCGGGAGATCCCTTTATAATTTTCGGTCCCAAAAGAATCATAAATTAATAATTCATAGAAACTGAAAAAAATATATTACACTCTATTGAAATATGATTCAATAGTTATCTGTTTTCCTTTAAAGTTCAAGTCTATTTGGAGCTCATCTCTAACTTTTCTTATTGCATCCAATAACTCAGGTGTTGTATTTTTGTATTGTATCATAAAGTTGTGAGGAGTGTTCGACGCCATAAGTGCTTCCTTTCGCGTAACAGGCTCCAAAGACACCGTATCATCTTCTCTGTCATCCTTTGCATTGTTCTCAATGATAGTACCCACAATATCTTCTAAACTCTGAACCTCCGAACATGCTTCATTTTCACCTGGGTAGTTCATTAGATTGTCGATATCCATCTTATTACGATAGCCACATTGATTGATCATAGTCTCGAGGTCTTGAGTTTCTTCGTCAAAAGTGGATTCATCCAAATTTCTTGCAACGTCACTAGCTGAACGAATTTTACAGTGTCGGAAGCAATTTGCTATTGTTTCTTTTCGAACATCTATCGTCCAAGCTGGGATTGCCAAATTGATAGCATCAAGGACATTTATCTTCCCTGGATCAGATTGTCCCACCTCATAACCTTCCAATATTTTGCGGTAAAACCTTCTACTGTAATGCATCTTGAAAGCTCTTATTATCCCAGCATCGCAAGGTTGAATCTTTGATGTCATGTTGGGTGGCAAGAAGAACAACTCAACGTTTCTTAGCCCTTCAATATTTCTTGGATGTGCTGGACAATTATCCACCACAAGTAGAACTCTTCTACCATGCATCATTTGGTCAAATGAACGAACATATACATCAAAAAGCACACTAGTCATCCATGCTTTTTTGTTAGCTCGATACTGACAATCCAAGCTATTCATGTTGACATTCTTGAAGCAACGAGGCTTTTCATATTTCCCAATAATCCATAGAGGGATTTTTTCAGAGCCATCTTCATTGCAACAAATAACTACCGTCAGCCTTTATTTATCTTGTTTTCTTCCTTCAAGTTGTTTTGTTGCCAGTGAATGATCAGCTTGTAGCCTATAAAACAACCCAGTTTCATCCATATTGAAAACATCTTTCATAGGGAACTGATCAATTTTCTCCCGAATCGATATCAATTTCTGCTCCATGTCTTGTACATCAACAGACCCACTCTCTCCAAAACGACGAAATAACTTTATGCCATGTCGGTGCTTGAATTTCCCAAGCCATCCTATAGAGAAGTTAAAATCTGAATCATCATGAGGGTACACGAGTTTCATTGTATCTCGTGCCTTCTGCAAAATTAATTCTCCTGTGATATTCACACGTTCTTGATGCTGGAGAAACCACTCATAAACAACCTTCTCCATGTCAGGATATTTTGCTGGTTTGTGTCTTTTGATCTCTGCTCTTCCCTTTTCTATTTCAGCAGGGAGATAGTCATCTGACCGCTTAAGTGTGTTTGATATTGTTCCTTGACTAACTTTCAACTGAAATTTTCCCTCAAGCCATCTCTGCAAGTCTTTTTGTGTGCTTGCAGGATTATCTCTCTTGTACTCACACAACTCCTTACGTATTTGATCTGACATAGTTGATTTTCCAACACCTTTTAGATGAGAAGCCATCTTGTGAGATATGGTTTGAATACTCTAACACATTCATGTAATTTATATACAGTATGCCAAACTTGCTTAAGAATACATTGAACACATTTGTTCCTCTTGTTTACATTTACTGTACTTCAAAAGTCATTATTGATTTCCAATGCATATGAACACAGTAGTTACTAATTTACATTGAGTCCCAAGGTTCGCTGCAACGTAATTCTAAGAGGCATAGACTAATTTGCCTTTTTGTTTGGTATGTACATCATAATTACTTAAAAACTCTTTAAATTAATAATTATTAATTTATCGATAAATTAATAACTCTCTAAATTAATAAATTTCTCCGGTCCTGACATTATTAATTTATAGAGTTTTAACTGTATATATATATATATATATATATATATATATATATATATATATATATATATATATATATATATATATATATATATAATTTAATTATACCATTTAACATTGACACTCTTATAATATGATAAGTGTTGCAGTGAGAATCGGTTAACAAGCTATTGATTAACTTGCATCGCACATCTTTGAATTCACCACCGAGCTTTGATTTATCCAAAGGAAAGGGTAAAGATCGAAGAAAACCCTAAGAGGATCTAGGTTCGGGGGTTAGTTATACAAAGGGAAAGTATTATCACCTTAAGTATCTGTAGTACTCTACAGGAACTTCTTGTTTAGTTTGTATTATGTTATGTTTGCTTGCTAAATAAATTTATGCTAAGGGTAAAGGTAGAGACCTAAGGGTATATACACTAAGTTTGCTCGCCAAGACGTCGAGAATCAGAGCAACCGTAGTTCACCTAACTAAGGGTGAGGGAGGAACCATTGAATATGGCCAAAGTTCCAAGGGGAATAAGTATGAGCTCATACAGAGTTTAAGAAACTCTCTAAGTCTAAGTTGTAGGGGAGAAAGTGAGTACTCAAAGTGATGAGTCTCATATAGAGTTTAAAACTCTAACCTAATTCTAAGTTATAAGGTTGAATGGCTATGAGGCCAAGGTGATAATGAGCTATCTATGACCATGAGGTCAATAAAGAGACTTTCTATGACTATGAGGTCAATAAAGGATGGCTATGAGGCCAAGATGATATCCTATGACTATGAGGTCAAGGGAAGATACCTATGACTATGAGGTCAAGGCAAGATGCCTATGACTATGAGGTCAAGGCAAGATGGCTATGAGGCCAAGATTATATCATATGACTATGAGGTCAAGGGAGATACCTACGACTATGAGGTAAAGGCAAGATAGCTATGAGGCCTAAGGAAGATGGCTATGAGGCCAAGATGAGATCCTATGACTATGAGGTCAAGAGGAAATCCTATGACTATAGGCCAAGGAAGAAGACGGCTATGACTATGAGGTCAAAGCTGGTAAGCGGCTATGACTATGAGGTCAAAGCTGGTAATCCTATGACTATGAGGTCAAGGGATTATAATGAGCTATCTATGACTTTGAGGTCAATAGAGAGACTTTTCTATGACTATGAGGTCAAAGGTACATCTATGACTATGAGGCTGAGATGAAGAGGTAACTCTATGACTATGAGGTCACAAGAAAATCCTATGACTATGAGGTTAAAGGAAGAAAGGCTATGACTATGAGGTCAAAGCTTGCCTATGACTATGAGGTCAAATGTTAAAGATGGCCCTATGACTATGAGGTCAAGAGGGAATCCTATGACTATGAGGTCAAGGAAGAGTGGCCATGACTATGAGCTCAAATCTTGCCTATGACTATGAGATCAAAGGTTAAAGATGGCCCTATGACTATGAGGTCAAGAGGGAATCCTATGACTATGAGGTCAAGGAAGAGTGGCCATGACTATGAGGTCAAAGCTTGCTTATGACTATGAGGTCAAAGGTTAAAGATGGCCCTATGGCTATGAGGTCAAGAGGGAATCCTATGACTATGAGGTCAAGGAAGAGTGGCCATGACTATAAGGTCAAAGCTTGCCTATGACTATGAGTTCAAAGGTTAAAGATGGCCCAATGACTATGAGGTCAAGAGGAAATCCTATGACTATGAGGTCAAGGAAGAGGAAGCCTATGACTATGAGGTCAAAGGTACACCTTTGACTATGAGGTCAAGGTGAAGAGATTACTCTTTGACTATGAGGTCACAAGAAAATCCTATGACTATGAGGTCAAAGGAAGAAAGGCTATGACTATGAGGTCAAACCTTGCCTATGACTATGAGGTCAAAGGTTAAAGATGACCCTATGACTATGAGGTCAAGAGGGAATCTTATGACTATGAGGTTAAGGAATAAAAATGAGCTTTCTATAACTTTGAGGTCAATAGAAAAACTTTCCTTTGGAAGGAAGGAGGAGGATAACATCTTGTAAACAAGAGTTACAGTGAGGTTGAAATATAATGAAACATATGAGTTCAAGAATTCCAGAACAGTAAACATTTATCAATATAGGAAATGAACTTCCAAGTATGATTATGGTAAACAAAGATAAGCGATCACATGAATATGACAAGTATGGCAAAGAAAGCATTCTCACAGTTTGGAAACAAAGACATTTAGAGTCATGCAACTTAGCAACAGAGGCTAGAAAAATACATACAACATTCTTATGATAAGGTTTTGTTTAAAGTCAAGAAGCAATGTTCAAACAAAATTCACAAGTTACAGCATACTTCAAAGAACAATCCTTTAACGTTTTCGAGAAAAATAGTTGATTTTCTTTAAAAAAAGTCTATGGATTAAAATGAAGTTATGCACATTTTTTATTTTTTATTGTTTTTTAAGATAAAAATAAAAATGAGAGGTAAAATAAATAAAAAAACAAAATAATAAAGAAAAAAGTGCTAAACAGTGTGGCAAGTGCCACTAATCTTGTGTGGCAGGCGCCACTAGTGGTGCCTAAGCTTGTGGCAGGCGCCACACCCACTACTGGCAGGCGCCATAAAGGCCATCTCACTGTGGCTTGCACCACACCTCCCATGGCTGGCGCTATGTGCTTCTTTTTTATGTGGTGTGTGCCATTTTTTGTGTTAGTGGTGTGTTAGTGATGTGGCGGATGCCACTAGTGAACATCTAAACATATTATTTTCAATATGGCGAGTGCCACTATAATCTTTTTTGTTCAGTTTTCTTTTATACAAACACGAATCCATTTCATAATTCCTCAGAAAAATCCACACATTTATGATTTATGATTGACAACATTTATCACAGAATCAGACAACAACAAGATAATAACTAGATAACAAATATGATAACATGATAACAATATGAAGCAAAATAATCATGGTATTTTAAAAAAATAGAGTGAAACAGAGTGTGATACCTAGTGGAGAAAGTCCACTGCTTCTTCACAGGTATAAGTTTTTGAAAATGGTGGATGAGTTTCTCCTCCTTCTAAGATCAGCTGCTACAGAGTTAACTCTTCTCTCTTTTAGTTTCCCAAAAAGAATCACAAGTTGCTGGTGGTTAGGATATTGTGTGTTTTTGTTGGTTTGAAGTGTTTACAGAGGGAATGAAGTTGGTAAGTTCCTTGCAAGTTTTTGAAGATTACTTGCAGGATTATGGAATAGAGGAGTAGAGAGATTTTGAGAGAGTTTTCTTTGTATCTTTTTCTGTGTTTTTGTGTTGTTGAACAAAGGAGAAGTGGTCTCCTTTTATAGGCAAAACAAATTGGTCCATCCCTTGGAGATACAGTGGACAAATGCTTTATCCATAGGGGAAAAAATTAGGGTTTGTATGGCACTTCCTTCAGCCTTTGAACCCAGTCAACCTTGGAGATCATTATCCTTCATTTGCTGAACAAATGCAGCGGAGGATATGGTGCAGGTCTGTTACTTTCATCCTTCAATATCCATTCCAAAAACTCTTTTTATTGTGTCATGAGAGAGAAAGTGAAAACAGGAAATAGTTGGAATTGAAGATTACGGACTCCTGAGCATGAATACATATTGTTTTTATGCTGAGCCATTTTATTTCATTAATCCAATATGGTGTCCAAGAGTCCTTTTGGCTATGTTAGGAGAGAGTGAGCTCAAAGAGGTAGTGTTTAGTGACTTCACAAAAATTGCCTTACAAGCAAGGTATCTTCAGATTTTTCAAACAATAACAAGAGGCAAATGAAATGAATTAAGTGCATAATGCCTTGTTACTAAACCATACGTGAACACCACTTTAAATTCTCAACTTTATGACCTTTGATTCAAATGACAAAATTTTGGATCCAATGGAATTTTGAAATAAACCACATGTCCATGAAAAAAGAAAACGTCACAAGAACAAACTTAGGAAATTCTAAGTTACAAAATTTAACCCTTCCATGACACCAATTTTGAGATGTTGCACTTTGGTGAATATTTATCCAAATAAAAAATTCTTGCACTCAAGAGAAAGTCTTTCAAGACTCATAGATGGACTCCAAGGGTGTTCATTAACACATGGAATGATGTCTCAAGACTTGGGATCACACTTTGCTTGACATGAAAGGCAATGGTTGACTTGTCTTGATAAAACACTTGATTTCTTGTTGAAAAAGACTTCTTGAATGCATGTGGATTCAAATGGTTGCATTTGGGGCCAAAAGATGTCTTAGGGAGACCTTGTCCTCTTTATGTAAACCCTATTTTCCATAATAAAAAGAAACAACTTGCAAAAATGAAATGGTTAGTTAACAACGCATGCATGATTGAGGTCTAAATGTAAGGGCAAGATAATATGACATCTAAGGGATAAAATTTGGGGTACAACAATAAGATAAATTACAATAATTTAAAATGATCAATATTATTAAAAAAAATAGCATACAACTGATCAAGTTATTGAACATATTTGAATTGTGTTGAAAAATGCTCGTTTCTTCGCAATATTTTTAATATATTTTCAATAATTTATTAATTTATTAAGTTCCTATTTATTCTTATGGATAGATTTTTCTCATTTCTTCACAATTTAGTATAACCTTTATTCATTATTTCTCCAATTTTATCACAATTGTTCTTAAAAATCACGTAATAATAATTCTCATCAACAACTATACAAAAATAACCAACATATACATCATCTAACAAATTAACCCAAATAAAATCTCACAACTCTACAAAAAACACCCTCAAAATCAATATATAAATTGATAAATCACAAGTTTAAAAAGAAATTCAACCTAAAAAACGAACATAAATGAATTAAGAACAAGTTTTAGATTGAGAGAGTATTAGGAAAAACTCAAGTCTCACATTGGTTAAATATACAATCTACAAAGAGTTTATATAGAGAGACACCATTCACCTTATAAGCCTGTTTTGTAGGGATGAGTTAGGTCAAATTCTAATTCTATCATGGTATCAAAGCCTGTCGATTTGGGCCACCCACCATTTATATATGCGCACCAAGGCCAAAAAATGCTGGACACAAGAGGGTGTATTGGAAAAACCAAGTCTCATACATCGATAATTTAGGCCACCCACCGTTTATATCCATGCACAAACCTAATAATATTGGGCGTGAGAGAGCGTATTAGGAAAAACCCAAGTCCTACATTGATTGAAGATACAATCTACAAAAAGTTTGATAGAGTGACACATCTCACCTTACAAATCAGTTTTGTAGGGTTGAGTTAAACCAAACTGTCAAAGATATCTTAAGACAGAAATAACACCGTAGTAGAGATTGAAATCTTTTCGATTTTTATTTTTAAAAGAATAGAGTTGTTCATTATTGTAGTTTTAAGCTTAATAAATGATATACACAAAACTATACTCCCTCCGTCTCATAAAAATTGTCCTATTTGAGCAATGCGCGGTTCTTAAGAAAATGATTAGATGTGTTGATTGTAGTGAAAAAGTTAATGTCATTTACTAAAATACCCCTATTAAATGTAGTTGATAAAGTAGTTGAATAAAGTGAAATTTAATGAATAGGGGTATAGTAGTGAAAAAATAATAATGATTACAATATTGGTAATGTAAATTGACAATTATTTTGAGACAAAGAAAAAATACAAATGAGACACTTTTTATGAGACGGAGAGAGTAATAATTAACACTCTATTTTTCTTAGAAAAAAGGAGAAGATTTAATAAAATTAAGAGACGAAGACATATGTAAATGTTCTCAAGAGTGAAAACATTGATTATTACAATAAATCGATGAAAACAATGGTTTACACGAGTAAAGCAAAGAATCAATGTTAAAAGCAAGTAGAATTTAGGCTTAAATAGTGTTTTCGTCCCTGTAAGTTGGCGAGTTTTTGGTTTTGGTCCCTGAATCTTTTTTTTTTCGGTCCAAGTCCTTAACATTTGATTTCTTTTTGCGATTAGTCCCTGACGTTAAACTTCCGTTACAAAAATGATGATGTGGCTAACGTCGCTGACGTGACAAATGTTTTTTATCATTTTTCATTTATTTTAATCCCAAATAATTCCACATAAGCTGTTTTGGTTTTGGTCCCTATTGTTTAAGAAGGTAAAAATGGAAATTTTGGTCCCAAGAGGACTTGAACCCATGACATTTACTTCCACAACATACTTCTTATCCACTAGACCATTAACTCACTTGTGTTTTTAATTGCAACAAATTTATATATTACATAAATCCAATATTTACTATTTAATACTTATATTTAAAATACTGTACTTATTTAATACAATTAGTATAAATTATTTTATACTGATAATATAAATTATTTTATAGATTTTAATATTTAATACTTATTAATATAAATAAAAATTATTTAATATAAATATTTATATATACAGTTAGTATAAATTATTTAATATAATTAGTATAAATTATTTAATATAGTTAATATAAATTATTTAATACAGTTAGTATAAATTATTTTATATAATTTAATATTTAATACTTATTAATATAAATATAAATTATTTTATAAATTAGTATAAATAATTAGTTTATTAAATATTTCATTAATTTAATATTCCAAATATTTAATATTTCAATTATTAATTATCATAATTATTTATTATTTAGTATCATAATTATTTACTATTAACTAATAATACAATATTATTTACTAATAATTATTTATTATTTATTATCGTAATTATTTATTATTTATTATCGTAACTAATAATTATTTATTATTTAAATAACTAAATAATTTTAATATTAATAATCATAATTATTTAATATCTCATTTATTTAATTTACTGTAATTAATATTATAATTATTTAATAAATTAAACTATTATTAATAATTTACTGTAATTAATTAATACTCTAATTATTTAATAAATTAAACTAAATAAATTTACTGTAATTATTTAGTAATTTAAACTATTAAATAACTAAATAATTTACTGTCACTAATAATTATTAATAACTACAGTAATAATTTACTGTATTTATTATTACTAATAATAAATAATTATTAAATAATAAATACAGTAAATTATTTACTAAATAATAAATACATTAAATTATTAAATAATAAATACAGTAAATTATTTACTAGATATAGTAAATTATAAATATATTAAATTAAACTATTAAAAATTTACTGTATTTAGTAATTTAAATTTACTGTATTTAGTAAATTGAACTATTAAATAACTAAATAATTTACTGTAACTAATTATTAATAACTAATAATAAATAATTTACTAAATAATTACAGTAAATTTATTTAGTTTAATTTATTAAATATTAAGAGTATTAATTAATTACAGTAAATTATTAATAATAGTTTAATTTATTAAATAATTATAATATTAATTACAGTAAATTAAATTAATGAGATATTAAATAATTATGATTATTAATATTAAAATTATTTAGTTGTTTAAATAATAAATAATAAATAATTACGATAATAAATAATAAATAATTATTAGTAAATAATATTGTATTATTAGTTAATAGTAAATAATTATGATACTAAATAATAAATAATTATGATAATTAATAATTGAAATATTAAATATTTGGAATATTAAATAAATGAAATATTTAATAAACTAATTATTTATACTAATTTATATTTTAAATATAAGTATTAAATAGTAAATATTGGATTTATGTAATATATAAATTTGTTGCAAATAAAAACACAAGTGAGTTAAATGGTCTAGTGGCTAAGAAGCATGTTGTGGAAGCAAAGGTCATGGGTTCAGGTCCTATTGGGACCAAAATTTCCATTTTTGCCTTCTTAAATAATAGGGACCAAAATCACAACAGCTTATGTGGAATTATTGGGGATTAAAATAAATGAAAAATAATAAAAAACACTTGCCACGTCAGCCACATCATCATTTTTGTAACGGAAGTTTAACGTCAGGGACTAATCGCAAAAAGAAATCAAATGTTAAGGACTTGGACCGAAAAAAAAAAGATTCAGGGACCAAAACCAAAAACTCGCCAACTTACAGGGACGAAAACACTATTTAAGCCTAGAATTTATTACATTTTGTTACCATTTTTACATTTATAATAAAAGAAACCCATGTCAATTGTCAAACCTATCTATCTATTACATCGATTCCTCCAAAAACTTAAAAGTATTCACTTTACTTTATCCTTGCATTTTTTGTTTGTTTATGTAGGTAAAAAGTCTTCATTTTCTTCTTCCACAAAAGCATGTAAAAAGTCATAAATGTATCGCTTTTCGCAATGCTCTCTGAACTAGATAGTTACTTTTGCCTCTTTTCCTAATGTATAAATCTAACTAATTTTGTTACCTTAGTTACTACTATATATTTTATTTTAAGCATTATTTGAAATATAATACAAGAGTTTTTTTTAAACAAATATTAATAATTATTTCATTTATTTTAATATTTTGACATATAAATTTTGCTTATCCAATCAAAACTAAATACCTATTTTTTATCGGTTCTATCTAGAGTAAGATATCATAATAGATCTTTCACCTACATAACATGGCTTGATTTTTATTATTTTTTAGTATTTTAAAAATTAACGGTAATTTTAAACCATCACAAAAAAAAAAAAAAAAAAAAAAATATATATATATATATATATATATATATATATATATATATATATATTCAATTATTTATAAAAGATTTTAAACCAACTTAAAATAAACACTGAAATTTTATGGTGTGAAAAATAAAATAAATAAAAAAGCAGAAAGTTGCATATGCAACTTTCTTATCATATTCAAACTTATTAGATCTGTCAAAAGAAACACTCTTCATATTCAAACATACTGTGCCTCTTAAAAAAACATTTTACTTTAACATCTTTTCGGTGTTTTATTCTAAAGCACCCATAAAATATTAATATTAAAAAAATCATTATACCACGAGCTATTTACTATAATAAAAAAATAGCAGCCTATGCTAACCCACGTTACTAAAATCAAAATACACCTAAAAAATTTTCCTATATAATCACACAATCCATCTTTCATTTCTTCATAGATACAAGTACACACTAACATTCCTATCTCCCCCGAGCAAAAGCAAGCTCATTAACAATGAGTTTGTTGAAAACAGCTTTTGTTTGGTGTTTATGGTTGGGACTGTTGGAGTTATCATATGGAGCAAGAATCAGACACTACAACTTTGATGTGGAATACATGATCAAAAAACCAGATTGTTTAGAAGGTGTTGTGATGGGAATCAACGGTCAGTTTCCAGGCCCAACTATTTCAGCTCAAGTTGGTGACACTCTTGCCATTGCACTCACCAATAAGCTTTCTACAGAAGGAACTGTTATTCACTGGCATGGAATCAGACAGGTAAATTAAATTAAATTAAATTATCTTAATCTTTCACTAATTATTATTAGTAGCTTAAAAAATATTAATTAACATGATAATAATAATAATATTTACTAATTATGCAGCTTGATACTCCTTGGGCTGATGGAACTGCTGCAATATCACAGTGTGCTATAAATCCAGGAGAAACTTTTCATTACAGATTCAAAGTTGACAGGGTAATTAATTATTTTTGTTTTTTATTCTCATCTTTTTCTGCTTCGTTTTATAGTTGAATAATAATAATAATAATATATTATTGATGGTAAGTGGTGGATAATTTTATGGTGCAGCCTGGTACATATTTTTACCATGGACACTATGGTATGCAAAGAGCAGCAGGGTTATATGGTTCTTTAATAGTAAATTTACCAGAGAATCAAACGGAACCGTTTCATTATGATGGTGAGTTCAACTTGCTTCTTAGTGATTTGTGGCACACAAGTTCACAAGAACAAGAGGTTGGTCTATCTTCTGCTCCAATGAGATGGATTGGTGAACCACAGGTACTTTTTTATTCTTAAAAATAAATCATTTTTATTAACTTTTTTTAAATATTATTGTTAATCATGATCAATAATGATAATGTTTATTTGTGACATCCACCACATGCGCATTAGTCTTTTCCTTTTTCAACTCCAATAAAATAATTGAAACAATAGAAGTGGCACTCATGAGATTTAGAAATAAAAATACTCAAAATTGGAAAGACTAGAGACTTATATATTCCACATCAAAATTGTTATCACCTACTTAAAAGTCTCACATGACTTAAAAATCAAGATTAAGTTTAGTTTATATACAATTCTTATACATTTTAATTTAAAAAATGTTAAAAAAAAAAAACAAAATTTCAAAAGATTCTCACTTTCAAAGTTGACAAAATATCAAACAATATATCATAGCTGCATTGACACGGATTTGAGGTCCATTCAAATAAAAATTATACCAATATTTCATCAAGAAATTTAGTAGCTAGGTGGTCCATTTCTTCAAGTACTGTAAGATTTATTGTTGGATTTTTTCTATTATAGTAGTGAATAAAGCCATTGCCACCCCACTTGTTTTCTTTTTCTTTTTCAAACACATATTCCAAGATGCAAGACTTCTTCACAAGCAATCAATCAGATCAATTTGATTATTTAACTATGAGCACATTTTCTTTGTTTGGTTTCAAATCAAATTTTCATTTCTTTTTTTATAAAAAAAAAAAGCGTTGTGAGTTCTGAGCTGTGATGTTTTTGTAGCAACTGAATTTTTAAAAAAACAATTTTATAATTTAACATATTTTTGTATAAAAATACTTTATTTAATAAAAGGATATTCGTCTATTTTTTTTTTTGGTAGGGTCATTTTTTTATAAAGGATCACATTCTACCAAATATTTAAAAGAATAGTACTTTCTTTTTGGTAACATAAAAAAAACAACTTAGTAATGGAATATGTTCACTCTTTTGAGTGAACATACAATTGGCCACGTTGGGTAGCTTTATATTGACTCAAACGAGGTAAATAAAATAACATAAACACCAAAACAAAAGCAACAGTGTCTTTTTCTTATTTGTAATTGCATGCGCAACTTTCTAAATGTAATTTTGTTTTCTAACCTATGTATGACACACAATTTTCAGTCACTGCTCATTAATGGACGAGGACAGTTTAACTGCTCCCTAGCAGCTAAATTTGTGAACACTTCCCTACCCCAATGCAATTTCAAAGGTGGTGAAGAATGTGCCCCTCAGATTCTTCATGTGGAGCCAAAAAAAACCTACAGAATTAGGATTGCTAGTACAACATCATTAGCTTCACTTAACTTGGCCATTTCAGTAAGTTTTCTAATTATTTCTATAGCTATGACCCACTCAATTATATATACATATCTGCATTTTTATTTATTTTTGTGTTTCTTTCTTCTTAACGTTTATATTATTTTGTAATATTCTAATTTGTTTGTGTGTGTATTTTTGAAAGCCATTATGCGCATCTTAATTATGTGCATCTTAATTATTTACTATTAGGTAGCTGTCGTATGATTAGCTTTTTCTTAGATATTTCATTGTTCCTACTTCCCACCAAATTAAAAAAAGAATAAATTTTGATACAAAAAAATCGAAAAGGAATCTCTTGTTGTCGCTTAGAAGGTGGGGTAGCTTTAAGAGCAAATCCCGGATACTAAATTAGTGTTAGTAATAGTTTAATTCTCAACACACATGGGCTTGTATTAGGAGTGACAAATCGGTTTGTCTCTCTTAATGTCCGTCTTAATTAGATCTGTCCAGCAAAATCTCTTAAAAAAAATATGATGAAGTAGATATAATAAATTGTGTAGATCTAAACCATTTGATTCCTTCTGTAAAAAATAATGGTACGGAGCAAATCTAAAACATTTGGTTGGTGCCGAAAAAAATAAAGGGACAGAACGAGCATGACAAAATTCTAAAATTTATGTTAATGTTCATGCTTGTAAAATAACAAAGGGGATCATACATAGTAAATGTGCATAAATGATGTAGATCTAAAATCTTGATTATACCACAAAAAATAAGTATATGTAGAAATTAGTTTCAATTTGAGATATTTGATCGCAAGACACTAGCAACATCCTTAATTATTCAAAATCTAGGAGTCTCAAATACTTTCTTTGAAAAAAACTTCACAATTTATTATGTACGAGTAGTTAATTTCACCATCTATCATTTCATTTTTTCATCAATTAACATCACCCTATAATTTTCTTCTTGCAGAATCACACACTTATTGTGGTGGAAGCAGATGGAAACTACGTCCACCCATTCGCCGTTAAGGACATCGACATCTACTCCGGCGAAACCTATTCAGTCCTTCTCACAACAGATCAAGACCCAAACAAAAACTACTGGCTCTCAATTGGCGTCAGAGGAAGAAAACCAAACACCTCACAAGCCCTAACAATCCTCAACTACAAAACAATCTCCGCCTCCGTTTTCCCAACTTCACCTCCGCCAGTAACTCCATTATGGAACGATTTCGAACGTAGCAAAGCCTTCACAAAACAAGTCATTTCCAAAATGGGAACACCTCAGCCTCCAAAATATTCAAACCAGAAAATTCTCCTCCTCAACACACAGAACTTGATCGGTAATTTCACTAAATGGTCTATCAACAATGTCTCGTTATCATTACCGGTTACACCTTACATAGGATCATTCAAGTTTAAACTAAAAAACACATTTGATAGAAAACCGCCACCAAGGACTTATCTGATCGACTACGACATATTTAAGAATCCGGTTAACCCGAACACAACTACTGGTAACGGTGTTTATGTTTTTCAGTTAAACGATGTTGTTGACGTTATACTACAGAATGCAAACCAGTTAAACGGGAATGGTAGTGAGATTCATCCTTGGCATTTGCATGGACATGATTTTTGGGTTTTGGGATATGGAGAAGGGAAATTCAAACCAGGAGTTGATGAGAAGAAGTTTAACTTGACGCGTGCGCCTTTGAGGAACACTGCGGTTATATTTCCATATGGTTGGACAGCGTTAAGGTTTAAGGCTGATAATCCAGGTGTTTGGGCGTTTCATTGTCATATTGAACCTCATTTGCATATGGGAATGGGTGTTATTTTTGCAGAGGGTGTTCAGAAAATTGGGAGAGTTCCTCCACAAGCTCTTACTTGTGGTGCTACTGCGAGGTTTGTGAACAATGGACACTAGTGAGACTAGTAATTCTTAATCATGTCAAATCTTAATTTATGTTCATAAGTGAATGTTTGGATTTGAAGTGTACTTATTGTTATAATCAAAGTGAGTTAATGAGGATTTTAGAGTTATTAGTCTGAGCAACATCTTGGGGTTTTATAAAAATCAATTTATGGGTCCGTTTTATTGTGTTAATGTAATGCTATGTTATTAAGGCATTTTATCCCACTTTCTCGTTAATAGGGTAATTATTTTTGTTGTAATTTTGTCTGACATAAATTAATGAGAAAGATGTGGTGTGAAGGATTAATTCACTAAAGGTGATAAACTTGCTAGGACATGACTCTCTTTTAATGGTTATTTCTTTGCTCAGTTATTAATCTTTTGATAAGAAGAAAGAATATCTTAGTAGGTATATGTAATTGAGCAATGAATTCAACACTACAATATTTTTTTTTGAATTCGATACAAAACAAAAGAAAAAAAACGCAAAAAACAGATATTGACACAGGGCATTTTCACATAGGTGATATAAGAGGTCATATGGTGAAGAGGACCATGTAGTTACATCCATTGTGGAAGAATTCCATAATTTGCTAATCAATCAACAAATCAATAGATTTTTCAAAACACACTATACATGACCAAGTGGGTGCATGACCCATCATAATAGTAATACTCATAAATACTGAGTTTAATGCATGAAACTCTATCCCATTTCTTTGTATCAACAACTAAATAGCCTTAAGACTATCTGATTATAAGATGATTACTCTTAATGACCATGATGGAGAAGTAGAGTGATACTACAATAAAAGGAAAAACGATCATCGACAAACAAATCACTTTGACCATCATTAAAGGAGACACTCGCAAATCAATTACATTCGCTTAACGAATAAGACCATTAAATATGTTGGAAACCTATAGAGAATTCTTATTCAATCTTGATCTCAAGATTGTTAACAATCACACAATGCAATGAAAAGGAAATAAGAACACGTTTAAAGAAGATGAGTATGAACTGCAGTGTAACTCTCTGCCCACAACTGTGGAATTTTTATTATCACTTTGCAACTGCAAAACCGTAATTATCAAACTTGATGATTACAATGATAAGGGTTCCTCCCTATTTATAGATTTAGGTTAACTTGCATCTCAAGCTAAAGCGCAAACTATAAAAGCCAAAAAATATCTAATATAATCTTTCTAAATCAAATCTGATATTTCTAAATCAAATCTCATCTTTATAAAACAATGAATTACATATTTAACACACCATCTAATTCATTGTGTTTAAACTATCTACATTCATCATAAACCTTAGCTACTTGAACACTTCGCCTGACACTCCCTTCGTCATGATGTCTGCAATCTAATTCTCAGTTCTGCAGTGTTTTAAGTTCATCTTCCCTTCTGCTACCTGTTCTCGAAGATAATGGAACCTCATTTCGATGTGCTTGCTTTGACTGTGTGCTATTGGATTCTTCGCCAAGTTGATAGCTGACATGCTGTCGATCATCATGGTAATTGCTCCACGACTCTTCGCTGTGATCTCTTCGACCAGGTTCACCATCCAGGTTGCTTAACATGCACAAAGAGAAGCAGCTATATATTCTGCTTCGCATGATGACAATGCCACTACTGGCTCCTTTCTCGAACTCCAAGCAACTGGTGCACCACCTAGTATAAACACATATCCAGCTGTGGATTTTTTATCCTCAGCATCACTACACCAACTTGAGTCAGTGTATCCCACTAACTTGCATTCTTTTCCTTCATCAGCTGCAGGAAACAAAATGTCGTAGTCGAGAGTCCCTTTCAGATACCTCAGTATCCTCTTCGTTGCTGCTAGGTGTGATATCTTTAGCTTCTGCATGAATTTACTTACCATACCCACATTGTATGCTAAGTCAGGCCTTGTGTGACAAAGGTATCAAAGTGACCCAGTAAGTCTTCTATATTAGGTTAGGTCGACATCATCTTCATCTGAATCCTTTGACAGTTGCAATCTGGTCTCAGTTGGAGTCGAAGTTGGGTTGCAATCTTGCATCTCAAATCTCTTGAGTATTTCACCTGCATATCTTCTTTGGTACATCGTCAAACCTCTACTGCTCTTGTAGAATTCGATGCCAAGGAAATATGAAAGATTCCCCAAGTCTGACATTTCAAACTCCTCACTTAGGTCATGTTTGAAATCTTCGATCTCCTTCTTGCAACTTCCTGTTATCAGCAAGTCATCGACATAAAGACATAGTATCAGCAATTCACTATTGCTTCTCCTTACATATACTCCATGCTCAGTCGTGCACTTCACAAATTCCTTCTCCCTTAGAAAGCTGTTGATCTTCTTATTCCAAGCTCTAAGAGCTTGCTTAAGTCCATACAGGGCTTTATGCAGCCTGTACACCTTTCTTTCTTCGCCTTGTTTCACAAACCCAACTGGTTGTGCGACATAAACTTCTACGTCTAAGGGGCCATTCAAGAATGCACATTTCACATCCATCTGACATGTGTGCCAATTATTCATGTTTGCTAGACTAAAAACTAACCTGATTGCTTCGATCCTAGCAACAGGTGCTAACACTTCGTTGAAGTCGATTCCTTCCTTTTGAAGAAATCATTTCGCCACAAGTCTCGCCTTATGTCGAGTTACTTCTCCTTTAGGATTCACCTTCACCTTGTAAACCCACTTCACATCAATTGCCTTCTTGCCTGGAGGCAATTCGACAAGTGACCAGGTGTTGTTGACTTCGATGGAGTCTAACTCCTCATTCATTGCTTTCACCCACTTCGAATATTTCAATGCCTCAGCTACATTGACTGGTTCGACATCTGCATAGAAAACATATTGTACCAGCTCACCTTCTTCACCGACCAAATCATCTGATGTAATCACGCATTCTTGCAACCTTGCAGGAATGTGTCTTGTTCGTCAAGGTCTGCTTGGGCCTGCTTCATCTCGGACTTGTTCCTGTCAAACTTCTCTTTCGACTTCAGTGGTTGATTCTTCACAAGAGATTCTCACTGAATCCTTCTTGACATTCTCAGTCCAATCTCATTCTTTAAGCTCACCTATGATCACGTCCCTGTTGATCACTACCTGCTTATTCACTGGGCCAAACAGCTTGTAACCTCCAGTCAAATGATATCCTATCAAGATCATCTGATTCGACTTGTCATCAAGCTTCCTTCTCAACTGATTTGGCACATGTCTATGTGCTATAGATCCAAACACATTAAAATGACTAAGGCTAGGCTTGACACCAGACCAACATTCTTCTGGCGTGATTCCCTCTAACTTCTTCATCAGACATCTATTTAAGATGTATGTTGTTGTCGACACAGCTTCTCCCCATAATTCTTTGGGTAGATGCTTTCTTTTCAACATACTTCTCACAATGTTCGTGATGGTTCTGTTGTTTCTTTATACACTTCCATTTTGCTGTGCAGTGTAGGGAGGCACCACCTCATGCACAATCCCTTCTTTTTCACATAATGCATCGAACTCTTTCGACACACACTCTCCACCATCATCAGTCCTCAGAATTTTCAGCTTTCGACCACTCTGTCTTTCGACCATAGATTTGAATCTGACAAATACCTCTATCACATCACTTTTCTTCTTGGTGAGGTAAGTCCACAGTTTTCAATAGTAATCATCTATCAACGTGACAAAGTACCTGTTGCTTGCAATCGAATCCACCTGGATTGGACCACATACATCAGAGTATATGACTTTCAGAATTTCCTTCGACTTCCTTCCTGCATCCTTGCTGAAGTTATTCCTGTGTTGTTTCGCCTGAACACATTCTTCACACACTTCATTTGGAATGTCGATTTCTGGTAATATTGAAACCATATTTCTTCTCTTTAGCTCACTGATGTCATTGAAGTTGAGATGGCCTAGTCGAAAATGCCATAACCGCTCATCTCTGCTGGCTGTAGTTGCTAGGCACTTGAGCTCCATCACATTGAGTTCCATTTTGAAGGTCCTATTATGAGACATTGGAGCCTTCAAGATCAACCTATCACCTGCATCAAGAATTCTCATTATCTTGTCTTCGACAACTGCCTTGTAGTTCCTTTCGACTAACTGCCCTATGATGAGAAAATTACTCTTCATGCCTAGTATGTACAACACATTGGAAATTGTTGACCTCTTGCCATCTTTCCTCATAATCAGAACATCACCAATACCTTTAGTTGCTAGAGTATTGTCATTTAGAAAATTCACCATGTTCTTCGTCGAGGGCTTCATGTTGAAAAACCAATCTTTTCTTCCAGTCATGTGTGATGAGCATCCTGAGTCCAAGTACCACTGGTCTTGGAATCTCTTTTCGTCTCTTGTTATGACCATTAACAACATCTCTTCTTCTTCATTATTTGCCAGCTTTGCATCAGTTTCTTGATTCTTCTTCTTTTCTGGACAATCACTAAAATAGTGACCATACTTCTGACAGTTGAAACATTGAATGTGACTTTTGTCAGGCTTTCGACCACCACCTCTTCCTCTACCTGCAACACCACCTCTTTGGCTGCCTTGGTCTCAGGGTTTTCTCTGATTCGACCAGTTTCATTCCTGCTGATTTCGACCAGTCGAATTGTTGTAGCCTCCTTTACCTTTGTTGCCATTCCAGCTTCCTTTGCCTTTCCTTTCTTTTTCTAACTGCGCCTGCAAAGCCATATCACTTTTCGACCTTCCTGCATCTCTCTCAGCCATCCTTTGTTCATGAAACTCAAGCGCCCCTTGAAGCTCTTCCTTTGTCAATACTGACACGCCTTTCGACTCTTCTACGGCTACTACCACGTGGTCAAATTTTGGAGCCAATGTCCCCAAGATCTTTGCAACAACTGACCTTGATGTCAACACTTCTTCACATACCTTGATTTGATTCACCAGTTTTGTATGTCTAGTGAAGAAATCTGATATGCTTTCATTGTCTTCCATCTGAAGCAATTTATACGTCCTTTTGTGAGTTTGTAACCTCACCTCTTTCACCTTCTTTGCGCCTCCAAACAATTTTTAAAGAATCTCCCAAGTTTCTTTTGCAATTCTACATCAGTAACCTTTTCAAAGTTATCTGGATCAACACATTGATGAATTATAAGAGAGCTTTATAATCTTTCTTCTTCAATTCTTTATATTCTGTTTTCTCCTGATCTGTCACAGTTTCTGCAAGTGGTGATAATCCCTCCTTCACAAGATCCCAAAGATCTTGGTAACAGAAAACCACCTTAATCTGCTTGCACCAATTCTCATAATTATCTTTCTTGAGATTTGGAAGATTTGCTGGAAAGTGACCGTTCGGGTGATTCATAGCCATCACAGTTGTTCTTCCCTTGAATCAAAATCGGAGCTCTAGATACCAGATGTTGGAAATTCAACCACAACCTATGGAGAATTCCTATTCAATCTTGATCTCAAGATTATTAACAATCACACAATGGAAATGAAAAGAAAATAAGAACACGTTTAAAGAAGATGAGTATGAACTGCAGAGTAACTCTCTGTCCACAACTGTGGAATTTTTATTATCACTTTGCAACTGCAAAACCGTGATTATCAAACCTGATGATTGCAATCATAAGAGTTCCTCCCTATTTATAGATTTAGGTTAACTAGCATCTCAAGCTAAAGCCCAAACTATAAAAGCCCAAAAATATCTACTCTAATCTTTCTAAATCAAACCTGATCTTTCTAAATCAAATCTAATCTTTCTAAAACAATGAATTACATATTTAACAAAATATAATCCTTTCAAGAGAGTCACAATTTTCATCAACATTCAATCTCACTAAACCTGGTTGTATAGATTGTCATCTCCCTTATTGTCCTTGTCATCTGTTACCTTGTCAAATGTATATAATGATTCATATCTTCATGCGGGGTATGAATGTATCTAAGGATATCACGCTTCTTTCATTTTTGTCATCCAAAAGTCTATAATGCATCAATATCCATCTTCATACCCAAGGTTGTCAAACTTGTGAGTCTACTAAAACTCGTTAAGGGTCTATAGACTCGACTCGCAAACTCGTACGAGTCTATGGAAAATTAAAAATGACATTCAAAATCCTATAATTTGCACATATATGGCACACTCCTGTGTTCTTAAACTTATAAATGTCTCGTATATGACACAAATGAAATAACAACACTATTTGATTTTCCTTTTCCACTTTTCAACTTTAAATTCTACATGACATAAACCAAATTATTCACCTCTTTTTGATGCAACTTATTTCTTCTCTTTTTATGAACCTAAAAAGTAAATAATAATTCAACTTAATGTTTCTAAAAATATTAAAATCTAGTCTATAAACAAACAAATAATAATTCATTTCCATTTCAAAGGAATTCCAATTATGTTCACAACTAGAGGAGCTATAAGTTAAGCTTAGAACAAAAATTACAATCCTCTTTAATTCTAGAGTCATATCTGCATAGAAATCTCACCCTTAAGTAGGTAACATAGCCTTCCTAAACTATTTTCTGCCATTACCCATAAACTTTCTAAACTATTTTGTCACATGCAAATTGATACATGTGCATTGGGATCATTGGACCTGATTGGATAAAGGTGCATCACCTTTACACAAGATATCATACATGAGAAGTATCAAATTGAATCATATAAGAAAATACTTACACAACAAAAGATTAATTTATGTCCATGAACAGGAACAAGGCCAGACACATAACAAACTCACATCATTGTTGAAGGGAGGAAGAAACTTTGTTGAAACAAGAGACTAAGAGAGAGACTATCTAATTATCGTACAAGCAAAAAAAGGGGTTTTTTTTTAAATAAAATAGAATCTTTTGGGGAATTTATGCCTTTTTTGGTTTTAAAAAATTTTTTAAAAAAATTAAAAAAAAAACTTATAGACTCGTAAACTCGTTATAGACTCGTAATTGTATACGAGTTTGTGCGAGTGTAGCCGAGTTTACTCGAGTCTATCAAAAAAATATTCTATGCATGAGTCTACTCGTTTATGCTTCCTAGACTCGTAAACTCGTACGAGTTTACAAGTCTACCCGCGAGTTTGACAACCATGTTCATACCCACCACAAAGAAACAAAGAAAATTTGACGATGGTAAGGATGAATACCTTTCTTTATCCAATCATCAGACGTGAATATTGAGAAAAATTATTGAATATATCTAATAGTGATAAATTTCTAACTATTTTGTAGAAAAGTAACATTCCCTAACTACCTCAAAGAGTACTAGTCCCACGACTACATCTTCTTATAACATTGCTGATAAAGAGTGCTTCATAGAGACAATGTCCAATAAAATGTTGAATACTTGCCGACAACTTTATGTTGAATTGTATTTCTTTGTGTCGAAGTAGGTTGTTCGATAGGGGTAAGGAAGTTGTCGAATAGCCAAATATGTGTCAAAATTGTTTTGTTATTGAAGTGTCAGAGGAGTAGCCTCGACATGGATTTTGGATTTGCTTCTAATTTTGTAGTGTTAGCAAAATTAGGTATTTTGGGCTTTGCTTATTGGCCAAACTATCAGGATTCTATAAATAGAGAGTAATCCCTATTATTGTAGTGCGATTCACTTGATTAAAATTGCAGTTTTGAAAGCATGGAGTTTCTCTGCAGAAAATCTTCTTCTTCCCCTATTTTGTTTTGAACCTCTAATTTCCTTTCTTCCCAATTCAGTTTTTTTGTTCTCCATTATTGTTGTGCTGCAGAATCATCTTACAATCAAGGTGTGATTGAATCACTAGAGTGAAAAGTGAAGAACAAGAAGATAATTTAATCGGTTGATTGAATCTTGTTCACCAAGATTGATTCAAAATTACTCAAAGTCTTGGGTTTAATCCAACATATGGTATCTACAGCTCTGGTTGAGCGATTCATGGGAAGCAAAATGCGATGGCAATGAATCATCTGAATGGACATTTTTCAGTGAGTCTCCCAATTCCGAAGGGTAAGAATTATGAGAATTGGTGTAAACAGATGAAGGTTGTTTCATGCTGTCAAGATCTTTGGAATCTTGTGAAGGAAATAGTATTACTACTTGTAGAAATTGCGTCGGATCAAGAAAAAGCTGCATACAAAGAATTGAAGAAGAATTATTTTAAAGCTCTCTTTATAATTCATCAATGTGTTGATCCAGACAATTTCAAAAAGCTCAGTGATGTTGAATCAGCGAAAGAAGCATGAGAGATCTTGGAGAAATCGTTTGGAGACGTAGAGAAGGTGAAAGAGGTGAGGTTACAAACTCACAAAAGAACGTATGAAATGCTTCAGATGGAAGACAATGAATGCATAACAGATTTTTTCACCAGGGTTACAAAACTGGTGAATCAAATCAAGGTTTGTGGAGAAGTGCTAACATCAAGATTAGTTTTTGCAAAGATCTTAAGGTCATTTGCTCTAAAGACCAACCATGTGGTACTAGCCATAGAAGAGTCGAAATATTTGTCAACATTGACAAAGGAAGAGCTTCAAGGGACGCTTGAATCTCATGAACAAAGAATGGCTGAAAGAGCTGCAAGCACGTTGAAAAGTGATGTGGCTTTGCATGTGCAATTAGCAAGAGAAAAGGAAGGTAAAGGGAAGTGGTTCAACAACAAAGGAAGATAAGGCTACAACAATTTGACTGGTCGAATTCAGTAAGAATGAGGCTGGTCGAATAAGAGAAAGCCCTCATACCAAAGCAACCAAAGAGGCGGTGATTCAGGTAGAGGAAGAGGTGGTGGTCGAAAACCTGACAAAAGTCACATTTAATGTTTCAATTGTCAGAAGTATGGTCACTACTCTAGTGATTGTCTCGAAAAACAAAAGAACCAAGAAAATAATGCAATGTTTGCAAAGCATTAAGAAGAAGAGATGTTGCTAATGGTCATAACAAGAGATGAAAAAAGATTACAGGATCAATGGTACTTGGACTCAGGATGATCATCACACATGAATGGTAGGAAAGATTGGTTTGTCAACATAAAATCCTCAATGCAGAACATGGTGAAATTTCCAAATGACAATACTCTAGCAGTTGAAGGTGTTGGCGATGATCAGATTATGAGGAAAGATGGCAAGAGGTCATTAATTTCTAATGTACACTACTACGGAAAACATATACAACAACGGTTGGAAAAGGGATAACATTATGCGTGATCTGCCGTTGTTATGTAGGGTGTAGTTGTATATGCGCTACTTACAATCACACTCTTATGATCATTGTAGAAAACCTAAAAGCACGTTATATATGATCACAGTTGCTATAACTAACCGTTGTAATATATTAAAGGTCCCATGTTCGATTCTAAGCAGCGCGTCTTTTGGTGTAATATATTATTCTGGACAACGTTCACTATACAACCACGGTTATATATTACAACCGTCGTTAAATTATATACTTTTTTAAAAATAGTTTTTCTGCATTTCCATTTTTTAACCTGTATTTTTTAGAACCATATCATAACAGAAACAACACTTGTATCATGATGAAGAATTGTATTGTATTACATCAAATTCATACATTGGATTAAGAACCAAACATTGTATAAGTATTACATCAAAAGAAAAATGGCACAAAACAATCTACAAACATTATATAACATCACATAATTGTATCTTATAGTGTTTTGCTTTCTTTGTCTCTTGGTGTATTGTCTCTCGGTGTATTGACTTTAAACACCTACAATTTCAAATAATCATACTTGTTAGTAAATATACTTAGAAATAATGACTTACATTAATTTGATTATGAATAAAGAATAAAATACTAGTTACTTGTTAATTGTCCCATATTCCTTCATTATGATCGATATGAATAGCATGCACATCATCTCTATCAACTTCATCATAAGTGGTAGGCACTTTTGTTGTGTAAGAAGGAATATCAAAACTTTCATCACTACTAGGAATGTCTTTTCCTCGGAGAACGATTGACCATTTCCCCGATGTGTCTGAAGGGTCGGTCATATAGAAAACTTGTTTTGCTTGTGAATCCATGATGAATGGTTCGGTCATATAATTTTCCTTGCCAAGGCCAACCCAGGTGAATCCTAAGTCATCAACTTTTACACCATTAATATTATTGGGAACCCATTTGCATTTAAATAAAGGCACTCTGAAGATAACATAATCAATCTCCCAAATCTCCTCAATGACACCATAGAATGCACTAGATGCCAATATTGGATTTTTATCTTTCAAACTAGAGAACTACATGGATTCAGCCTCAACCATAACCCCGCTATTTTGCATTGTACTACGATCATCTTTTGATTTTGTATAAAACGTATAATGACCAATGTCATATGCAGTCCAAGTTATCTCATTAAATTTTGGCATGAACGACAACCATTTAATTGTCTCGGATGCACTATGATCTTCTAGTATCCTTTTATTAAACCAATCTAGGAATTTCTTGTTATGCTCGATGTAGTGTGCGATTTTTGTCGGTGACGCGACCACCTTATCGCCATGGGTTTCTCCTCACCGTAACGGTAGGAGTGGGGTGCTACTTTCTGATTTCTTATTTATCCCGTGAAGCTGAAAGGGAAAGGGAAGCTATCTAAAACTAACCTTGCACGCGAATGTTTAACTGGACAAACGCTAAGAGATTCGGGGAGTTCGGGGTTAGGTTATACAATGGGGAGTTGTCAATTACTCATCCTATATGTGGTTATCCAAGGGTTGTTAGCAATTTTTCTTACTGCTTTCTACTTACTGGTGTTTGTCTATTGTGGGTTGGGAAAGTTTCTCCATTTGGAGGTTTTTTGAGAGAGAGAGAGAAAGAGTTTTTGTGTGATTTCGGGTTTTTCGAGGTTTTTCGAGGTTTTTGATGAGCGAAGGTACTGGAACTAAAGTTTTTGATTGATGTGTGACGGTACTGGACCTAAAGTTTTTTATTGGTATGCTCGCTAAGATTTCGCAATCTTATGCCTACGTATTCCCGTTAAAGATAAACAGGGAAATCAGAGCAATCGTAGTTCCTCCTATTTCTATGGGAGGAAAAGAGATGTTTTGGTGTCTTGTTCAAAGCCCAAGATTGAAGCTAAAAGGTTATTTGTGTCTTGTTCAAATCCCAAGATTGAAGCTAAAAGGTTATTTGTGTCTTGTTCAAAGCCCAAGAAAGTTTGACTGAGAGAGAATTTATCATCTCTAAAGGGAGACATCTCATCTGTTTATCACAACTGTTGGGTGACTGATTATAAATGAGGATTACTATAACTGGATATGTGAATCCAGCAATGCCATAATTTCCTTTATAGGGGATTTATCCTGAAGGAGAAAACTTTAACTCAGTGTAGAGCAATGCCATTTTTCCTTAGGAGTCTTTCATGCTAAGAGAGGGACAGTGGCGTGGATAATCCTGAGGCTTGCCACTTACAACAATTAGATGAAAAAGGAAGTTTACCAGGATAAGAAATGGACTACAACTTGGATATTTGAATCAACAAGTGTGCCACTTATAGCAGTTATCTGGGATTAAGGTTTATTTTGATTTATCTGTTTTGATGTGTGATAACACAGAGAAATGTCTTCCTACAGAGAGTTTTAGATTTCCTCTGAGGGGATGTTAATTTTTGTGTGCCTTGATCAAAGCCCAAGGTTGAAGCTAAGAGATTGATTGACTCCATTGAGGAAGTCCTTATACAAAGCCTAAGAGGAGGCTAGAAAAGACTGACTCAACAAGAGAGCGTTTATCTGTCTTGTATAAAGCCCAAGATTTAGGCTGAAAGAGACTGACTTTTTTGGGGGATACCATAATACAAAGCCTAAGAGGAGGCTGAAAGTTGACTTTTCCGGGGAAATATTTTGTTTGTCTTGTACAAAGCCCAAGATTAAGGCTAGAAGTGGTTTTTGACTCTACTAGTGAGAGGTTTTATCTCTCTTGTACAAAGCCCAAGATTGTGGCTGAAAGAAGATTGATTCTGCTGGAGAGTACGATTTGTTTTGTATAAAGCTCAAGATTGGGACTGACTCTACTGAGGATATTTATGGGTGTCTTGTACAAAGCTCAAGATTGAGGCTGGATAGAGGATTGACTCTGCTTAGGGATATTAATTCCCAAAGCCTCAAAGAAGGATGGGAGAAATTGACTCCGCTAGGAAGAGATTTATCCAGAGCTTAAGAGAAGGTTATGAAGATTTTGACTTTGCTGGAGAAAGTTTATATATGTCTTGTACAAAACCCAAGATTGAGGCTAAAAAGATGACTGACTCAACAAGAGAGTGTTTATATGGTGTCTTGTACAAAGCCCAAGATTTAGGCTGAAAGGGGTTGACTCAACAAGAGAGTCCTTTTAGGACATTGACTCAACAAGAAAGCGCTGAAAAAGTGATTGACTCAATAAGAGAGTACTTTGTTTGTCTTGTACAAAGCCCAAGATTGAGGCTGAAAAGGGTTAACTCAACAAGAGAGTGTTTTAAGAAAGGAGATGGACTCAACAAAAGGGTGTTTTTGAGGCTAACTCTGCTGAGGAAAATCATTATACAAAGCCTAAGAGGAGGCGAGCTTCTGCTGAGGATTATTGAGATCTAGAGGCAGGTCTAAGTCGGGAGATCAATTCTTGCTGAGGGTTTACAGAAGAGTTAGGGTATCAGATGCCTTGAGGTTCTGATAGGCTAGTATGGTATTGATGATGAGATGAACCTACCTGGGGTATTTAGGATAAAGATTGAGTCTTAGATCCTGTGAGGATTTTAAACTCTATTGGAGATTGATCGAATGATCAGGGTTTCTCCTGTATTTGTAGGGAACTTGAGAATGTCTTTGAGATCTAAGAGGAGACTAGACTGTCCAAGTCTACTGGTATGGAAGAGTTTATCTTTGTATGATGCCCAAGAGGAGGCAGGTGTTTTAAGGGATGAGAATCAACCCTTAAATTGGTCTAAGATTTTGACTCTTTAGAAAGACTGCTCTAACAAAGGATGACTAAGTTCTGTCCTATACCTGTTAAGAGGTCTTTGGTCCTTGTACTAAGCCCAAGAGAAGGCATGAGAACTTCTAAGAAGCCGGAGGGTCCTTGTACAAAGCCCAAGAGGAGGCGGGGATGCTTTTAGGAAGCCTGTGGGTCCTAACTTAAGAAAAGTTCAAGAAAAGTTTCACTGGGAATAATCTTTTCTTTAGTGAACAGTTCTAGGGTTTGAAGAAATTCAAGAGAGGTTTCACCGGGAATTAATCCTCTATGGGGAAATGAATTTCTTTGACAATTTTCTAATAGTGACAGTCTGAGAAAAGTTTCACCGGGAATAATGCCTTTCTCTTTGTTCCATATTATATAAGACCAAGAGAAGGCAAGACTGTATCTGGAATTCCTATGGGGAACTAGTTTTGACTGTGTTGAAAGAGTGACCACTGGCTTTATCTAATTCTAGACCTAGTTGCCGGGGAAAACTCTAAGCAGATAATATACAAGCATATATATACAGATGAAATATATATTGTATGTAAAAGAGGGTAGGAGGACTTACAGATGAGCAGGCATCCATCACAAACAATTATATTTATGTGCAAGTATGTACAAGAAAGCTGATAAAACTTACAGGCGAGCAAGCTTCCATTGTAACAGCTGTATGGTTAGTTATTCAAGAAATTAAAGAAATTTTTTATAACAACTATGGATTTGAATCTAAATCAAAAGGGAAAGTTGTTTTGAAAATATTGGGGCTTATACTCAATGAGAGGCCCAGATGAAAAACAGTAATCGTACCGTTGATCTGAAAACTGTACCGGGACTTATACAATGACTGAGGCCCAAGAAAGGTTTTCTGTACAAAGAGATGGGTCTTACAACTCAAGGAGAGGCCCAAAAGAGTTTGAAAAAAGAAAAGAAATGGGACTTACAACACAAAGGGTAGGCCCAGATGATTCTGTTTTGAAATGGCGATCGCGCCGAGATTTTCTGAAATCGCAGTGGGACTTATACAATGACTGAGACCCAAAAATGTATTCATGTAAAAGGAATGAGTCTTACACTCTATTATAGGCCCAAAATTTTATTTTATACAAAAGATAGGGCTTACAACTCAAGGAGAGGCCCAGATGAAAAATAATGATCGCATCGTTATTTTGAGAATCGTATCGGGACTTATACAATGACTGAGGCCCAAAATTATTTATGTACAAAGGGGGTTGGGTCTTACACTCTATTAAAGGCCCAAAAGAGTTTGAAAAAGATTTGTGAGGGTGAGAATAATCAAAACCCTAATTTGATTTTTAAATGTATTTTAATTGAATAAAAATTTAATTAAAATTGTCAAAATTATCAAACATGTATAAAAAACAAGTGGTGACCTTGGATTAATGTTTGAAAAATCAAGTTTTATTCATAGAATGATTTGAAAACCATTTGAATTTGTAAAATCAAGAGAAATAAATGTTTTGAAATGTTTGAAAAACAAATAAAACATAATTCTTTACAAAAATACTAAATATATGAAATAAATAATATTTTTGTGAAATTTTTGTAGAATAAAATAATTTAATATTTTTGGGAATATTAAAAAAAAGAACCAATAAAAAATAATTAAAATTGAGAGAGAAATTAATTTTGGAATTAATTAAAAAAAACCATGAAAATGTGAAAAAAATAGCAAAATAGCAAAAAATGGCAAAATGGTCTAGGTGGGTGTTGAACCCACGACCTCTTGGCCAAACACACATGCGCGCTACCACTGGGGTGGTGATACATCCGTGTATCAAAGCCACCCTATAAATACATAAGGGATGCCAAGTTTCTAGGCCTGGCCAAGGCGCCATGGTCTGGCCCTTGCCCAAGGCAAGGCCTGATTTTAGGCATCTTGCGTGAAGGCTCTAACTTCCTCATTTCTCCATGGATTGAGACAAAATTTAGGTGTATCCTGCCTAGAATTTCATGAGGAATCCAATGGTGCCCTTGGAATTTTCATAAAATGTTTCCATTTTAAAATCCGATAGTGATTTCAAAATAAGCCAAATTTTGCATGTTCTATGCTATCTCATGGTCCAGGCAATAATAGCATGATAAATTGGTTCAAACACAACACTTATGATATGTATGAGAGGTCCATGATCAATGGACCTCAAAGCAATGCACGATTTAGAGAGTTCAAGTTGTGATGCACTTACTTCTTGGAGCTTCTTGTGCTATCTGCCAAGTTCCTTATGCCAGAAGTAATTCAATACTTTGAACACTCTTAATTAATCCCTTAGAAGCTTTTAGGATGATCAGAACCAGCTGGAATCCTCAGGGACAAGTATAGGCCTTTTCTTGAAAAAAGGGCAAAAGTGACCAAGATAGTAACTCTCTCAAATGGTGTTCCATGTGAGGGAAACCAATTGGGACAGGTTGAGGATGATATTTGGAGTGTGTTTAAGGCATGGTTTGGTTTTGGAAGTGACTGAATCAAGGCATGGCTTGAAAAATGCAGAAAATTCAATTTTTGAGGTTTTGGAGGTTGGCTTTTTGATTTTGGTGTTTCAGATCACAAGTGAGTGTTTGAACAACTTAGATATGACATATTGGATGTGTTTAGATCATGAGTTATGGTGGAATTGCTCTCTAACTCAAAAACTCAGAGATGACTTGCAAAAGAAGGCATGTTTTCCTAAAGAGAGAGATTTTGAGGAAAGCATCAGTTGTAGTGCTTTGGTGTACTCAAACTGAGCACAAATGAGCTCTATTTATAGTGCAACAAGTTTGTTTTGCAAGCAATAATGAATGGCAGCTGGTACAGGCCTTTGGCCAATGTTGATCCAAGGGAATCTTTAGTCTCCTCTAGCCATTGACTTGAGGTTAGGGCACAAGCCTATGGTCCTTTGATTCAGAGCTGAATCTTGACTCATTCAGTTAGGAATGTGTCAGTCTATGCCACCTTGATGCATCCATTAAATGCTCGGAAACAAAATTGGAGTCTTTTGCACTTTTTAGCCTTTTTAGGTTTGTTATGGCCATGTGTAGATTCTTGGACTTGGGAGGCTTGGGGATTAGATCATTCCCCTTGGATTTTATCCTCTGATGTGTCCAAATGGATGACAAGGCTTGGAGTTGTCCAAATTTTCCAAATCGAGCAAAATGCCAATATCTGCCTTGTACAAGACAGTTTGGAAATGGTGATTTTGAGGGGATCATATCTCCTTGCTCAGGTTGAGTTATGGGAGGCTCTTGTGCTTTTTAGAAATCCCTCATATGATACAATACATGTGTGATCATAGTTTGTCTTGAAACTATTTGAATCCAACTGAAAAATACTCATAAACATTTTCTTCATTTTTGTCATTTTGATCAGTCCATAACTCAAAATCCATGAGGATTTGGAATCTCTTGTAGTTGACACTTTTAAAGTATGCCAGATGGATTTTCATTTGAGCTTTGAATGGGAGAAAAAGGCCTTGTGGTTTAGGAGTTATGACCTTGCAAAGTTGGTACAAAATCACTTTTGTTCCATAACTTAGAAAAATTTTGGTTTCACATGGTCGCCTCTTTTGCAAGAAACCTCACTTTTCTTGATTTTTATTAATGAATGATGAGCAATACCATACATTAACATTATTTTTCACTTAGGGGAACCATATTTGTGAAAAATTCCAAAAAGTCAAACTTGATTTTGTGCACAGTTGACTTTTTATCGGATGAGTCCAAACTGTGCGATCCTTTGTGAAATCAAGTTCTTGACCTAATTAAAACCTAATGGATGGATTCCATAGGATTTTTAGGGTGTCTTGAACCATGTCCCATGGTTTGAGAACATGTCTTGGTCAAAAGTCAAAGATACAGCTGACTTTTTCTTCAAAACCCTAATTGTGGTCCAGATGAAATTGAAACTTGTGAATCAAGTTTCTTGGGTTAATCCATTGTTGTAAATGGATCAATGTAGATTATTGGAGGCCCTCAAATCATGTCTTGAGGTCTTGGCTCATGCTTTGCCCCAAAAGTCAACTTAGGGGTGAATTAGGTCAAGAAACCCTAATTTCTGATTTTTTATGAATGCATCCCCTGAGGCTAAATTGACTTGATGATTGGGTTCATGAGGTCCCTTGGAGTATCTTGGGCTGTGCTTTGAAGCATTGGCTCATGCCTAGAGGAAAATTTTCATCTGGAGGCCTTGGTCGACCAAAACCCTAATTTGGTGACACTGGCGATCGTGAGGCTTAATCCACTTGGAATTTTGCAACCTTGTGCTTGATTCTTGATGTGGGAGTCCTCTTGATCCCTTATGGGTGTTTGAGTGGTTAGATAATTTGAAGATCATATCATTCCTTGATTGATCCTTTGTCTAAGTGTCCTGAGAGGGATTAAAACCCTAATTCTTGATTGTAGTGAATGCTCAACAATCCTTGAAGAGATTTAGGAGGCATGATGGCATATCCATATTGTGGTGATGATTTGCAAAATGATGGGAAATCTTGGTGGTCAAAATTTGGGGTATGAAACTCGATCAAAAACATCTTTTCACTCATTCGTGGATATCTTTTCTTCAAAAGTCTTTTGTGAGTAGCCACATAAGGTTGAACTTCTTCAAGATTATTCAATATATAGAAATGTGCCTGAATAACTACATCCCGAGCCATTGACTTAACATTTAAACCTTGAATACCTCTACCTTCAGTGTCAGCATGATGAGACTTTGGAATTCCTATAGATTCAGAATCCGACAAATAGTTTGTACAAAACTCAATAGCTTCTTCTGTGATGTACCTTTCAACAATCGAAGCTTTCGGTCGGTGATGATTCTTTGTATATCATTTAAATATATTCATGTATTGCTCTATTGGAGATATCCACCTTATATAAACTTTGAAATTTTGGCATAGCAGATAACATATGTCCTAACACATGTCAAGACATTGTTCTCTGCACAACTTAAAATAAGAACAGAACATCAAACTGATATTGAGAATATCAGTAGCAATAGCAAGACAGATGTTTTGACATCTGTTACAACATTGTTAATCAAAACTGAACTGTGAATTGCAGAATGATAAACAACACAGAATATGATAACCCAATTCGGTGCAAATCACCTACATCTGGGGGCATACCAAGCCAGGAAGAAGAATCCACTATCAGTAGTATAGTTTTATGTAAACAACTGCTGGTTTACATTAAGCACCCCTGGTTTACCTATCACTACCAAATGAAAACTTTATCTAAGAACTCTATCCTAGATAAGAGAAACCCATCTCACTCCCTAAATCACAACCTATGATTATCTAACAGTTATAAACACAATAACTGTATCATTCTACTTGAAAGACACCCCTTTCAATACAAAGTTCAGTCAAGCATTCTTGACTAACAAGTTAACTTAGATTTGCTTAAAAGCTTCATCCAAGAACAATACATGATTCATTACCTACAGGTTTCTGAATTTGTACAAGCTATTTGTCTTCCACATGTATTAAATCAATACAGAGGGAGACTTACAAGAGAACCCTACGACTCTCAAAACCTAAACCCTACTTTACAAAATAGGATTCCTAAATCTATGTCGTTCTCTCTCCCTTTTCTGCCTAAGTCTTGGTCTTATTTTATAGCCTTCTGATGCGTTGGGCTTTTAATCTTTTGTTGGTTGATTCCTTGATCCACGTTCTGATTACTCCTTAAATCTGCAAGCATTTTGCTATTAGTAATAAACACGATGTCCTAACATCGTGTTAGGACATCTTATCTGACATGTCTTCTTTTAGCAGAATTCTTCTTTGTTGTTGGAACATCTTGTACAACAACTTGTTTTACCAAAATTTGCTCAAATATTTGGAGTCTTCAATATCCCCCTTTTGAAATTTTTTGGCTAAAGCTCCTTTTGCATAATAAACCCAGAATGCTCCAAGAGGAAGCAGACTGCTACTCCGGGTAACTCAGAACACATGACACAATTGTGTTCATAACTCAGATCATAGGACACGAGGAAAAATTCAGAACATATAGGAAACCTGAGACTCAGACAAAATGTCAGAACATTCTATCCAACATCCTTGCAAACCAGCTGCCAGGACAGACTCAACCCCTGTACTTTTCTCCCCCTTTTTAGCCAAAAATTGACAAACATGTCCAAGACAGAACCAAAACCAGCTTGAACAAACCCAAGATATGATAAATCTCATGAATATTCAGCACAACAAAAGAACAACCTGAGTTACGAAGAAACCAATGACCCCCTTTATATACCCGAGCAAATTCCACAGGATGTAACGAACCACTGAAAATAATGCAAGTCAATTCAAGACGAACTTTAAATGAGGAATGAAACTTCCTAAGAAAAATGTGCACTAGCCAAAACTCTTTTGACTGTTTCTTCTTTCAAGGGGAACCGTCCAAGGAATGTGCATGTCTCAAGACACGTGTTTAGCACACGTTCTTTAAGCCACATTCTCTCCACCGTCCAAATCAGCCAATTAAGACGCACCCCCATGTCCTAAATAATTTCCTGACGCCTTGTCAGTCTTTGTTTAATCCAACTGAAGCATATCGATAATCCCTTTTAACCAAGAGACCAAGAATAACTGACCTAGATGTTAAGACATTTCTTCAAACATCTCCCAGTTATAAGCAAAGACTCTTAAAAGACCTTATCTGCTTCTGCAGAGAAAAATAGATTCTCCCAGAAATAAACAATGACTCTCAGAACACTCCCAAGATACTTGTATCACTTCTGATTCAGTCTATTGACACCCAATAACAGAATCAGAACAACCAGTTAAGTCCACCTAGAACCTATACCAGTAGAGCAATGTCACGACATCTCGTTTGACATATCATCCTCAACTTAGGCAATCTATCATAAACTGCTTGAAACCACAAACAATCTTGATAACCAACTACACTACTGCAGCAACATATCCAAAACAGAGGTCTAACTCCCCCTGTCATAGATAACCAGTGCTCCTTTGCAAGAACAACACCCTAAATGAATCGAAAACATAAGACGCATCTTCATGTCTTCAAGAGCGCACCCTCTGTTCAACACACCTGCTGAACGCATTCACCTAATGCTTGATCCTCAAGCAATCCATGTACCACACTAGTACATTTAGCAGACATAAGTTCTCCCCCTATCTTTCTCAAAAGATGCTTCTTCAGCAAGAAACACCCAAAATCCCTACATGATATCCCAAGACAACTTCATGATCATATAGTGAGAGTACCAGGAACGCATCCTTGTACCACAACCAACAAAATCTTGGATTGAGACCAAAATCACCATTGATCCCTCTCGTCCATAAACCATCCATACCCTGTACAAATTCACGTTGAATTTTACAGTCATAGATATCCTTGTTCCCTGAGATACAATCCAATTGAATCTGGAATGCTTCATATTCCTCAAAGAGACATACGGAGCCCCTTAGTTTGCTAGCTCGCACAAATGTTATTCATACTTGAAGGACATCAAACACATGCTCCAGAAATCCTCAGCTTATTTGCTCCACAAGCACCAAACTGATCCACTTCTCTCTAGCATAACTTGTAGTAGAAGAAACCACCTCTCCACAAGTATTCTGACTTCAGCAAGAGTCAGTCTTCCAGATAAACACCCCATGATCCAAGACAATCTTCAATCTATCATTCTCCCATATGATAAGATAGAACCCTTCTAATTCAATTGGTAAATATCCCCTTCCATATTCTGAACGTATCAGAATCCAGACCTTCATGCAATCAACCCATGATTCACTTCAGTCTTACTAAAATCCTTCACATCAGGCTTCCAAGACAATCCTTCTACTTCATCATTCTCCCGTATGACAAAATAAATACTTTTTAGACATGATGTGAGTTTCAAGTTCCACACATAGAACTTATAATCCTACTCCAAGGATAACCAACCCAGATGATGTTCTAACATCAGTTAGGACATACTTCACATATCACAGACACCATACACCATGGTTCTTGATATGCTCCACCACTGGACTTACTACTGCATAGTAATCCAACTGAAGATCTTCAGACAACACTGCGCTACTAGCTTGATCAATAAGAACTCCAGATAACCAAAGAGAGAAATAAACTCTCATCCACCAAAAGAAGGTAATCTTCTATAATCAAATTAGAACTTCTACCACAAGCTCTAAGATAGAACAAAACCAGAACCTTCTTAAGTCTTCAACCAACTACCCTTCTGCCCAAGAGTAATTTGTTCCAAGACACTGCTTGAGAGTAACTAAATGCCACTGTTTGATTACCTCAACATTCTCTAGATCCCAAAAGAACCATTGATCCACCAATGAAACTTGATCTTCAAGTCACATAATCCACTTACTCCATAGCAAGACATCTTAGATACACCAAGCCTCAGACATGTAACATCTTCTCCTACTCGCAGCTCCCGCAAACTGCATGAGATAGACCTTTTTGAAGCATCAACATCTTCCATTCCTTTGTAGATAAGCTTATCTTAAGCTGATGTGCCACATCATCAACTGAGATCTTGATGTTAAGCTTGATGTCGGAACATTCTGATACGACATCCAGCTGATGAATTAAGTCTTTCCTTCTGCCACTTAGAAGAAACCCCTCCCTTTAACAGAACAAAAGTTCCATGTTCTCATAGACTTGATTCAACAACCAAGTTTGAGTAGACAACCTCCATCCTGCTTAATCATATCATAAGTATTCAATTCAAGCTCACACCTTGATGAATATCTGCTTCACAACTCTAAAGAACTCAAATGTTCCAAGTCTGATTCTTTAGAAAAGAAGTAGTCATAGACTACACCATAGTTATACCAAAGGAATGCCACTTTCCTTGAGTAGAGCAATCTTCACGATATCAAGAATATAGCCACCTATTCTTGACCTCCATGATGAGCACCACAATATGCTCCAATGCACCTGGGCTAAAAATAAACTGATCCAAGAAATATCCATCAAGATTATGATGTCTTCATCTTCATCTTCAACAGCACATTGTCTAGACCAGTTTCTTGCCAGGAAACTCTCCAGAGATCAGATGCTTCTGCCACACCAGACCGAAGCATATTCTTAGGTCAACACCCAAGAGAAATATATCCAAAAGCATATGCAGTACCCCTCCCATGATTCTGCACAAACTCTGATGAAGAGATGTTTCAACATCTTGTTGAACATCAGCAATCTTGAACTTCAAATACAAGAATAATAAATTAAATACTTGTGAATTTCACAAATAGCAATTGATCTTAAATCCTTGTTCTATAGCCCTATTTCACTGTTGAAGCCATACTCCAACAGATCACTCCATAAACACTTATCAAGTATTCAATCTTTGCAAGTATCTTCCTTGACAAACAAAGTGTTGAGATACCAAGGCTGCCACCCTTTGAAGGTGCGAGAAAGACACAAGAAATGGGGGTTTGAATTGTGTATTTACTCTTTTAAGAACTTTTCGCTTCTTGTCATTAAAGCACTTAGGATAACATCAGAGTTCGTTGAGAGACTCTGACTAACGAAGTTACATTTAAACTTGCATTGCATGAAGCATGAGAACTAACAAGAGTCTGAACATAAACTACATTTCTCAGAACTTGCAGTGCGGAAGCTTATCAGAGTTAAGCTGCAAGGTTCTGACTTGCTGATGTAGGGTTCTGATACTCAATATAGAAAGATAAACAAAGACATTAGGCATAAGAGTAAAGAACACACGATATATTCTGGTTCACCATAAAGGCTAATCTAGTCCACCCTCCTCAGGTGATTTTGCCTTGAACACAAGGTCTTAATCCACTATAATCAATCTCGATTACAGATGCACGGGCCACGCCAGTGACTAACAACTTGCACAGCCGCACTGTGACTAACATGCAATGAACCGTTCAGGGATTCAACTTAATGAATATAACGAACATTGACCTGCAGGTTCCAATCTCGCAAGATCTACTGCTAGGCTTTCACAACTAGACAGTCAGGGATTCATCGTAATGAATATAACGCTACTGACCCTACTTCAGGCTTTTCCCACAATGACATCTCGCCATTGTCTTCTCGAGTCTCCAGTCACACTGACCACTCAAGGAATCCTAATTCACCAAGAATTAGTTATACAGGAGATTACAAGAATGCTTCTTAACAAGCAGATTATCCTAAGTTTAAGTACAAAGAACACACAAGTGTTCAAGCAAGATATGAGCAGCAACTCCTTGCTATCCTAAGAAACTACAAAGATGTATAATGATTTGACAGTTATTGACATCTTGTAGATCTTTTTCTTCTTCGTCTTCTTGGGTGAGCAAGCTTTGAGTAGCAACTCCTTGCTTTAGATCTTCAATGCAGCACTGACGAGAAGGTGGTTGATAACTTGACTGATTTTCAATGTTGTCTTCTTCATCAACAACTTCTGTACCAATTCATTATTGTTGTGTTGAATGATGATCTTTGAGCTTCGACAACAATGGTCAAGCGTAAATGGTGATAGCTTTGGATATTCTAAGTGTTACAACGAGAACTCATCATTGTTTCTATCTTAGTACAATGACTTGATCAATTTACCTTCTGATGATAGAGTAAATTGATGCATTCAGAAGCGAATACTTTTTCCTTTAAATAGCCCAGTAGAAATATAGCCGTTTGAAAACTGTTGGCTGTTGGAAAAGAGACGTTGTGTAATAATTAGCTGTATTGACACTTCTCCTTTTTGATGTGGGAGAAGTGATGGGATATATCTTTCTTGGGCGTTGTGTACAGTTACTTACAACGGTAACATTTGACTTCCAAACTTCAGAGGCTTCTGATGGTAAATTGATGAAGTATGAGTAGAGCCTTCTTAGCAGGATATCTGATACGTCAAGTCTTCAGTCATTTGAAGAAGTCCATTAGGAATCAGTCTTCAGAACTTCAACACTTGTCTTTAAGAACATTATCCTTTACTTCTTCAAGTTTTCCGAAACTTCAGAACTTGTCCATTAGGAATCCGTCTTCAGAGTCTTCAGCACTTGACTTCTGGAACCGTAAACTTCAGAACACATAAGTCTTCAGAGTCTTTCTGCACTTGGTCTTCAAAGCCTTCCGCCTTCAAAACTTCAAGTCATAAGAGTCTTCAGCACTTTGGTTCTCTTCTTCAGAAGCTTCACAGTCTTCAGAATCTCGACCACTTTCAAAGAGCACCCACAAGAGTATTGCAACAGCAATATCGGCATCCTTGGATCTGTCTGATCACGATCAGATACATAAGTGTTCTTGCTTCTTGCGACTTGTGTCACACATAGTAACTTCGCATATTATCAATTACGCTTATCTAGCTGGTGCTTGTTGGATCTAATAACTTCTATAAATATGATCTGCACACAACATACGTTAGAACATAAAATGGTTCTTTCACAAATACGTATTGTTATCATCAAAACATAGATTGACTTGTAGAGACAACTCTTGCTCTCACAATCTCCCCCTTTTTGATGATGACAAAACCAAGTATTTTGATTGAACATTTTATACAGGGTAATCACCAAACAAACATATTCAGAGTCTAGAACAACAACTCCCCCTGAATATGTTAACCTCAAAGTTTTATCTGTGATCATCTAGAATCTTATATGATCCAAAGACATACAAAATAACAACTTGAGTTGCCAGAACGAAGAATAGAAAAGGACTACTTCTTCATCTCATCTTTAAAGAAACAAATAGTCTTCAGCATCTGGACTAGTTCATCAGAACTTCCATCTTCAGATCTTCAGAACTCAGTTCCCTTTTGTAGTCGTATCAGAGCTTATAATCTTCAGAGACTTCTGAAGCATTTCTACTTTTCAGCAGATTCATTTAAGTGTAAGCAGAACAATTCTTATCTAATAACATAGCATCGCTATTCATCAGAAACATACACTGTCTTTTTAAGAAACTCCCCTGAGTTTCAGACTTTGTGAAGATTTTAGATTTTGTAATTGAATTTTCTGGGTAGTCTCCCCCTAATTTCCATAAGTCAGATATTGGGATCTTCATAACATAGTTCAGGAATATAAATTTTTAATCACCAATGTTGATCATGACTTTTTCAGAGATTGACTTTTGAACACAGGTCTTCATCTCAGAACCTTGTTTATGTCATAACTCAGTGGTTCATCAAAGCTTGATTTTTGATCAGATACCAATTGAAGGTTAATTTTTGTGATCAATCAACGCTTGATTTTGAAACTGGTGCACATGTTTTAATCTTAGTCTGATACTGAGTTATACCAGAGTATGTTGTGTCTGATTCTAACTGAAGGAATTCTTTTCCTACCACTTGAAGGGTATTTCCTTAATGTGTTGAGATTAATACCAATGAAGGTATTTTGACAATAATTCACAGCTTTGCTCTTATTGATATTACTGCAGACTGAGTCTAATACCAATCTTTACGTATATTGAGTCTGATTACCATTTGTTGACTTAGTCTGATACCAAATCATTTCTTCTTGATTGAGTTCTTGGTAGACGTCAGAGCTACTTCTTCTTGGATCTTCAATCCGGATCTTCAATCTGGATCTTCAGACAGTTCTTTAACTTCTGATTTGCACAGTTCATAAGCATCTTGAGATGTAGACTTTGTCTTGACTGCTTTCAGAGTTTTCTTCTTCTGATTCTTGTGTTCTGAATCTCGTATTTTTAGACAGCTTACAGCTTCTGAACCAAGTGAGACAGAGATCAAGATAAACTTTGACTTTCAGACAGTTCTCAACTTCTAAGCAGTACTGGGTAGATCTGATTCTGAACACATGTTCACGAAGTGTACAACTTCTATCATAACTTCACTGTTCTTCTTTCTTAACCTGTCTTAGAATGCCTAGTGAACTTGTTCAGAGTTCCTCGGATAACATCAAACAATAAACGTTAGTAGTAACACATTTTATATGATATGATTGATTACTTGTTTGAGTTGAATTCTTTTCTATATTCATATTTTCATCAATCAAAATCATATTCTTTCTCCCCCTTTTTGACATCATCAAAAAGTTATAGAGCATCTGAGCATTTAAGCATATGTAGATCAATATGATAGTGAGCATTAATAGTCATAGCATTTTCATTAATGGATACTGAGATGGAAACTTTAACGCAGAACCACAAAATAGTTTTAAAGCATATATTAGACTTAATCCTAAAGGTAATCAAAACATAGACCTAATGAGGATGAGTTTCTAAGGATTAGACTAATAGGAGCCTAATGATGATGAGGAAGGTGATAGTAAGCTTTCAGAATCATTAGTTCTTGAGGTATGCAGCTTTTCTTCTGCTTGAGTAATTGCCAGCCTCTTGCTCTCCATAATTTCTTCTGAGATTCATTCGTGGAACTCAGTCCAGATAGTTCTTATTTCCATGGGGTCCACACAGGAACTGGAGGCATCTACTAAGCTTTGTATTCTTGAGATGGCATTATTCTTGAATGATGTTAATACATCATTGACAGTCTTTGATTCTAATGATCATCGTTAGATAATGTTTTAAATGTTTTATTTAAGCAATGTAAGCATCTCAGAGAATGATAAAGATTTAAGTTATGGTTTTAATACTGATATGATTATAGATGATAAAACAGGAAGGTGCATTGATTCATAGATTAAATGATATAGAACCATCAGCACAAAACTACACAAAACAATTTGAGATACACCAGGTTTAAAGCTTAATCATCAAAATCTTCCACTTCATCAACTATTTCACATCTAGTTTCGGCTGGCGTAGGTCCTGGTCCGAGCCTGCTTATTAATCCCCAGGCTTTTTCTTTCAAGATTATTTCAGAAATTATTCTTCCATAAGGAATGTGAAAAGACCTCTTAATTCTTGAGACTCTGATGTAGTATCTCATGTGGTTAAAAATGGTCTTGGGAAGATTTATTTTAACATGATTGGTTAGGAGGAAGATGAAGATTCTGTTGTCGTGAGTCAGTGTGCTCCTAGCTGTCCAACGAGGACGAAGGTTGGTCAGAGAGAATTTGAACCAGGTTTTTGGAGAAGGAAGGAGCTTCTCAGGGTTATTTGGCTCATAAGGAACTGAATCATCAAACAGGATTCTGCATCTTTCCACCATGCTCAAGTCAGACTAAAAGTTATCAATCGTGACTTCATCTGAGATACAACCAGTGAATTTCTCTATAGAGAATACGGAGATTGCGATGGGGTGATAGTAGACCTCAGACAAGATGGTGTTTCCATCGTTGCTGACCCTAGCAAAATTCCAGAACTCTTTGACAGGTTCAGGGAAGATAGGACCATTTAATAGAGAGTAATAACACTGCCAGGACTGGGCCTGCATGCTTCTTATTATCTCTAAGCCATTGTTTCCTAGACGAGCGAGGTTGGGTCTTTTCTCAGGGATGACTTCTAAGTCTTCTTTTCTACCTAAGAAGGTTGGACCATTTCTTTGAGAGTTCATCATCTTGTTGAAATGAGAGTTATATCAGAAAAAGAGTTTAGATTTGAGGATGAGTTATGCAAGGGAAAAGTCCACCTATTTATAGGCGAAGAGAGTTAGAGTGAAGAGAGTGACTGATTTGGTGCAAAGGATTTGGTTCACTATTTTCTAGGTAAGGAATGATTACTTTAGGGTATACCAAAGGATGTAACCGTATGGGAAAAGAAGGCTGAGCGGTTACTAATTTATTTGGGAAGGATTAATGAGTTAACAACTGCTTAGCAGTGAGTGGCCAAAAGGGCTGATAAGTTAATAATGACGGTTTCTTGAGCCACCAAAAGATCTTTCAAATATCTTGCAATAGATAATATCAATTAATGCTTTGTCAGATACTTGATTTTCTTAATTCCAATTAATGGTTAGTCATGAGAGAGTCTTATATTCTTGGAATAATGAAGAAGAGATATTTAGATGATAGGCTTGACACTTCATTTACCTTAAATCGTTTAGAAACAACTTGAAGCAAGTACAACTACCTAGACTAATAATAAAATCTAGACATAGATTAAACAGAGATAAGATAATTTTCTAGCTGCTAAAAATTTCACATTTAGTCTTCAACAAGCAGTTTTCTGGAAGGCTTTCGGGACCATCTTCTTTAATTCTCTCTTTGATCATGTCCACAATTCCATCTCTAAAGAAAATCTCATACAAAACTCTTCCATAAGGAATGTAGGACTTTGTGAGGTTTCTGGACTCAGACATGGTTTTCCAAAGACAGTTGAAGATAGTGTGTGGTAGATTTATTTGAAATTCATTCATTAGTAAATAAATGAATTCATGGTCATGAAATCTAATCATGTCATAACTTTCTCCTCTGGGAAGAAAATTGGACAACATGAGCTTGTACCAAGCTTTGGGAATGGGTAGAAGATTTTCAGGATCGAAGGGTATGTATCCTAGAGTCAGGTCATGAAGAGATGCAAAATTTTTGGCAGCAAAGAATTTGTTTTTGTCAAAATCAACAGGAATTCCAACATCCTCACACCCAGTTGCAAGAGTGATTGAGAACAGGTTGATGATGATTGGGACTTCAAAAACAAAGGAGGTGATGCACTTGCTTTCAAGATCAAGATCGGCATGTTTCCAGAAATCTTTGACAAGATTTACATAGATAGGCTTTTCTAGGATCATGGAGTATCTAGTCCATTATTGAGTGTAAAGCATATCTGCTAGACTACAAGCAATGCAACTCGAAAGTGGAGGGGTATTGATTACAAATTGTTTTTCAGAAATGACTTCAAGAAGATCTTGATCTCCAAGAAAGGTTAGTGGAGGCATGATGGCAGACAGAGTTTTGACACTTAAGGCTTTATGATAGAGAACTTTGAGTATGAGGTTGTTTGATAGGGAGACGCGATTTTATACATGTAAATGGGTAGGATGTCTAGGAAAATCATAGATCAGTACTAAAGGATTTTAATAAGATTTCAGAATAGATTATGTTGTCAGAGATATGTTATAGTTTCCAAAGATTCGCAATTATGGTTGAGGTTACTTTTGAGTGCACGCATAGTTAAGAAGTTTTCTTGTAAGAAGGGAATATTTTAGATCATTTATTTCTTCCTACTGAACCAGATTCATACATTATTGTTTAAATATTTAAGATAGATAAGATCATACCTTACATAGTCTGAAATTTCTGTTTTCATATTTTGCATTTAATTCTGACTAAGGACTTCTGATCATCATCTATTTGCTTATGCTTCCTTCATAGTGGTCTGACGTTATAATCTGTTGCTGAGATCTTTTATGGATGCATTCCTTTCCGAGCTTTTAATCATTATTTATCAGATTCTGCTTACGTCTGAATGAACTGATGTGGGTTCTTGGATTCTTCAAGATTCACTTGTATTCTGGTTTCTTTTCTTGTTCAACCTTACTCATCTGATTTCTGAGAACAACTAAAACAAAACTCTAATCTTAATTGTTAGAGTAAGACTTTTCATAAGGCCTTTTCAGAAGGTCGTTAGATTCAAGGCTATACCGTGAACCGTTGAAGGGTTATGTGCTGACAGGTTTTGACATCACATAATGTCCTCTAACTTGTGTCTTCAAACTGATGTATACCCTTGTTCAGAACCAATTGTCATCAAACATGTTTACAACATGAACCATTAATGGCATGATACTTCTTGATTTCACAGTGCTGATTTAACTAGTTCATCAGGAATTAACAGCATATCTAGTTCTGAAGGGATTATTAACTGATTTCTTCCTTCTGAAGGACATTAGTAACTTAAATTCTTTTGATTTTAAGTCGCGAAACTAAGTGTTTGAATCGACATCTTCTGGTTTCGGATTAAAGAAGTTCTGAGAAACTCATCAGATAGAATCTAATCAATCACAAATGGTTCAATTGAAACAGAACACGATCATCTGAGTTTATTCAACCAAGACTTAGGATTTATTCTGATCGAGTATCTTAATTTCTTCTTCCTGAATACTCTTTCAGTTTTCTGCATAACTCACCAAAAAGACAATATCCAGTTCTTCATGAATCTTTTAACCTTTAGATCATTCAAGATTCAGATGTTGAATTATTTCTAAGAGTTTGACTTCTTCAGATATTCTGAATTCTGCATGCTTCATTCTGAAGTTCAGTATCATAGAACAACAATCTTTCTTCTTTACATGAAGAAGTTCTGAATGAGCTTTAAACGAGAAAGTCAAGGGTGGACCTAATCCGTTTCTTGAAAACATCTCAAAAACTCATAAAGAATTAATCTTCGGCAAACAAGACTTCTTGTTTTCTGATGATTCAACTTTGAGCAAATACGTGGTTCATCCACACGTATCTTTCAAGATAAGCATTCGACAGATACTACTTCTTATCTGATGAATATTTCTTATCAGCTGATTCTTCAAAGTTCATTAAAACTTTAGTGAGGAAGATTTAGTTATTTGACAACTGTAAAACTTTTAGAATCAGTGATTTGCTCAAGTACTCATATTGATTACAATTTTGTACACAGTCATCTTCTGAACTGTTACAAAAATTGTAAGTGGATTTCAATCTTACCCAGAGTATTTCTCCGCACCGCATCTGGATCTTTTTCTGACACTGTTAAGTGTTTTGATATCCATCAATAACATAACTCGTGCTCTGATACCTATTGAAGGTGCGAGAAAGACAAAAGAAAGGGGGTTTGAATTGTGTATTTACTCTTTTAAGAACTTTTTGCTTCTTGTCGTTAAAGCACTTAGGATAACATCAGAGTTCGTTGAGAGACTCTGACTAACGAAGTTACATTCAGACTTGCAATGCATGAAGCATGAGAACCAACAAGAGTATGAACATAAACTACATTTCTCAGAACTTGCAGTGCGAAAGCTTATCAGAGTTAAGCTGCAAGGTTCTGACTTGCTGATGTAGGGTTCTGATACTCAATATAGAAAGATAAACAAAGACATTAGGCATAAGAGTAAAGAACACACGATATATCCTGGTTCACCACAAAGGCTAATCCAGTCCACCCTCCTCAGGTGATTTCGCCTTAAACACAAGGTCTTAATTTACTATAATCAATCTCGATTACAGATGCACGGGCCATGCCGGTGACTAACATCTTGCACAACTGCACTGTGACTAACATGCAATGAACCGTTCAGGGATTCAACTTAATGAATATAACGAACATTGACCCGCAGGTTCCAATCTCGCAAGATCTACTGCTAGGCTTTCACAGCTAGATGTTCAGGGATTCATCGCAATTAATATAACGCTACTGACCCTATTTTAGGCTTTTCCCACAATGACATCTCGCCATTGTCTTCTCGAGTCTCCGGTCACACTGACCACTCAAGGAATCCTAATTCACCAAGAATTAGTTATATAGGAGATTACAAAAATGCTTCTTAACAAGCAGATTAATCCTAAGTTTAAGTACAAAGAACACACAAGTGTTCAAGCAAGATATGAGCAACAACTCCTTGCTATCCTAAGAAACTACAAAGATGTATAATGATTTGACAGTTGTTGACATCTTGTAGATCTTCTTCTTCGTCTTCTTGGGTGAGCAAGCTTTGAGCAACAACTCCTTGCTTCAGATCTTCAATGTAGCACTGACGAGAAGGTGGTTGATGACTTGACTGATTTTCAATGTTGTCTTCTTCATCAATAGCTTCTGTACCAATTCATTGTTGTTGTGTTGAATGATGATCTTTAAGCTTCAACAACAATGGCCATGCGTAAATGGTGATAGCTTTGGAAATTCTAAGTGTTACAACGATAACTCATCATTGTTGCTATCTTCACACAATGACTTGATCAATTTACCTTTTGATGATAGAGTAAATTGATGCATTCAGAAGCGAATACTCTTTCCTTTAAATAGCCCAGTAGAAATATAGCCGTTTGAAAACTGTTGGCTATTGGAAAAGAGACGTTGTGTAATAATTAGTTGTACTGACACATCTCTTTTTTACTGTGGGAGAAGTGATGGGATATATCTTTCTTGGGCGCTGTGTACAGTTACTTACAACGGTAACATTTGACTTCTAAACTTCAGAGGCTTCTGATGGTAAATTGATGAAGCATGAGTAGAGCCTTCTTAGCAGGATATTTGATACGTCAAGTCTTCAGTCATTTGAAGAAGTCCATTAGGAATCAATCTTCAGAACTTCAGCACTTGTTTTTAAGAACATTATCCTTTAATTCTTAAAGTCTTCCGAAACTTCAGAACTTGTCCATTAGGAATCCGTCTTCAGAGTCTTCAGCACTTGACTTCTGGAACCGTAAACTTCAGAACACATAAGTCTTTAGAGTCTTTCTGCACTTGGTCTTCAGAGCCTTCCGCCTTCAGAACTTCAAGTCATGAGAGTCTTCAACGCTTTGGTTCTCTTCTTCAGAAGCTTCACAATCTTCAGAATCTCGACCACTTTCAGAGAGCATCCACAAGAGCATTGCAACAGCAATATCGTCATCCTTGGATCTGACTGATCACGATCAGATACAGAAGCGTTCTTGCTTCTTGCGACTTGTGTCACACATAGTAATTTTGCATATTATCAATTACGCTTGTCTGGCTGGTGCTTGTTGAATCTGATAACTTCTATGAATATGATCTGCACACAACACACGTTAGAACATAAAATGGTTCTTTCACAAATACGTATTGTTATCATTAAAACATAGATTGACTTGTAGAGACAACTCTTGCTTTCACACCCTTAACTCAAGTAACTAAGATTCTCTCTAAACGAACCCTATTTACCTCAACAGTTCTGAAATCTTCTTTCAGGTTGGATTCATCTTTAGGATTAAGAAAGAAGAATCCTTCCTTGTAGATTTGGATGGTGAAAATAATTCACCTCCACTTTCTTCAGATATATGTTTCACAGAAACACTCTCTAGTCAGAAGAGTAACTAGAAGACTCTAGATGCACAACTGAGATGCCTTTATGGGTGGACTTGAGAGAAATCTCAAGTATCTTTGACAACTTAGCTGAAAAATAATTTATCAAATTCCTAGAGCATGAACTTGATAAATCCAATCCCAACTCACCTTATCTTCCAACTGACTTCAGGATACAAGATAGAACCATCCTTCCAAGTACCAAGTCACCATGATAGACATCAACCAACAGCTCTCTCTATTCCATCGCTCCCGACTTTGGAATGAAAAGATGCCGATATCTCCAAAAGAAGAGGCTGACCATTGAGATCTTCCACCTTCTGTCTTCAGTCACAACTCCAGAATCCCACAAATACCAGAGTTCTTCCATCATAAACATATGCAGCGGAACCACTAAGGAACATCTTCAACATGCCCTAATAAGATGTTAGAACATCTTATAAGACACCCCAACAAGAGAACTAGCCACTTCTCCTGCAATTGTTGTAGCAACTCCTCAGAAAACATGAACAACCAATAATAGTCGTTACCTTCGATCTAGAACATCCATCCCATCTATTAATACCCTTGAGTATGTCTGAGTGAATGATCTGATCTCTAAAACTCCTCCTTGTTTAAAGCGCCGGAAAGTATCTCCCAAGATCTCATCCAGAAATAGACAGGATGCCTGCTTTGATACCAATTGAAATTCTGGCATAGCAGATAGCAGATGTCCTAACACATGTCAAGACATTGTTCTCTGCACAACTTAAAACAAGAACAGAACAGCAAACTGATATTTAGAATATCAGTAGCAACAACAAGACAGATGTTTCGACATCTAATACAACATTACTAATTAAAACTGAAATGTAAATTGCAGAATGATAAACAACAAAGAATATGATAACCCAGCTCAGTGCAAATCACCTACATCTCGGGGTATACCAAGCCAGGAAGAAGAATCCACTATCAGTAGTATAGTTTTATGTAAACAACCGTTAGTTTACAGTAAACACCCCTGGTTTACCAATCACTACCCAATGAAAACTTTATCTAAGAACTCCATCCTAGATAAGAGAAACTCATCTCACTCCTTAAATCACTGTCGCTCCCAGGATTTTCATCCAAGTACAAACGCGAGAGTGGCGCGGAAAAACAGAGTCGCCAGCCGTGTAAATTTATCCCAAGAGAGGGAAAGGGAACACCGCATAAACTTGAGGAAGAGGGAAAGGAATGGTCATCGCAACCATAGCCTGGGTTTGGGAGTCGGTTACGTGAGGGGAAGGTGCTAGCACCCCACGCGTCCATCGTACTCGATGGGATCCACGCTTGTTGTCTATTCTAAGGGTGAGTTATCCTATCATCTAGGGTTGTACTAAGACGGGGGAGGGGAAAACAAAGACTGACTCGGTAGGACGTCGACGTCCTAGGCCTACGTACCCCCTTCATGCAATGGGGAATTCAGAGTCAACGTAGTTCGGACCAAGTTCTTTTTGTGTTTTTTATGAGCGACGTTAAGTTCGCGTCCGATAATTAGGGTTGATGCCTGTTTACGACTCAGACGGAAGGTAACGTGCCCTTTTTAAAAATATCCTTTAGTTTGACGATCCCAAAGGACAAAAGGTTTGAAGTTTGTTTGTATTTTTTAGGACATAAGTGGCTTAAGTTAGTTCATAAGTTGCATTGCACCAAAGTCTAGGGCACAGGGGCGAATACTTAACGCATCGTCCCAAGACAGAACGCTCACTAAGCACTCTAGAAAGATGAGAGGAAGCCCCTCATTTCTCATTCCCCACGCTTAAGGCTCGTGCGCAATACAATTTATCCTTATTAAGTATTTTCAAGAAGTTTGAGATGAGAAGAGAGAAGACTCAAAGGAAACTCTAAGGGGAGCTAAAAGTCCTAATGTTATCATGCATGGATGACCTATGGTTAGTGAGATTTGACAACAACCTAAGCCTAAAGAAAGGATAAGATGAGAGAAGGAAAGAATAAGGGTGAACATGGATGACTATCCACACCCTCAAAGAACTTACCTCAATCCCTGCACAAAAGATTAGTACCAAACGGACATAAATAATATCAAGGCAAATGAAAATCAAACAATGGCATACAATGGTGATAATAATCCAAACATGAATTAAGAAGTCAAATAAACAACCCCAAGACAATGACACAAGTGCCTTTTCAAACAGATAATCAGACAGGATCAAGGATACGCATACAAGAAATTCTCACACAAAGAGCCATTAAACAAATAGCAAAACAATTTCTAAAATCACCAAATTAAATATCAAAGTTACTCAACCAGAACCAAACCAAATACCAAAAGCTCCTGCAAAAAATCAAGATGTTAGCCATTTAAACAATTGGGCAAAGCTCAGGTGAGAAGTAGGGTTCAATGTGCCAAAGGGAAGGACTAAAATGCAATATGAAATAATTTTAAAAATGAAAGAAAAATATTTTAATGTATTTCAGAATGTAATCTAATAAATGCAAAAAGAATGGATTGAAAAGGTTTCATGGATGCAGAGAAATAAAATAAACAGATTCAGGTATGCATGATATGAGCAATGCAAAAAGAAAATAACTAAATAATTAATTTAGATGATGAAAAATAAAATAAAAATAAAAAATAAAATTTGTGAAAATTTTATAAAATGATATAAAGTATGCATGAATTTTATGGGATTTTTTTAATGCAAGAATGTATTTTTAATAATTATAAATGAAAACAATAATTGAAATAAAAATAAATAAATTGAAAATGCAAGGGGGGTGCGTTTAGTAAGAAAAATGCATTGGAATTGGGAAATGGGCTGAAGCGTGGGGTGCAATTAGCAGGCCCAGACCAATCAAAAAGTCAGCAAAAAATAAAATAAAAAAAGGTGCACGTAGGCTCCAGTCAACTGATTGACTTTCCACCAACCATACGATCGATCATGCGTTCATTAATTAGTCAACATAAATAAAAAATAATCATGATGAGTGGTCCTGATGAAAAGGTACACGTTAGTAAGCATGCACGCGTCACACCAAAGCATGCAGCATATGCTGTTCTCCCACGTGAGCTGCGCGTGGATTTTTAATGCGCTGTCAAATTGTTAGCCGTGTGATTCATCCAACGTGCATAGGTAAGTCAACATAATAAAAAGTAAGCAAAAAGAAACAAAATGATTGGATGTGCATGGTAAGAACGGTGGGGTGAAAAACATGTAATTATTAAATAAAAATCAGAACAAAAATAAAAAGAAAAACACGTGGCCTCATGATGGCCATTGGATCGTGAGAATGAAGGGTGAGTATTGCGTCTTCCTCGTAGAAACCCTTGGCCGGCGGACCACCGCACCAGTCGCCGGAGCCCTAGCTCCGGCCGCCCCTTGCTTCACCTGCAATTCAAAACTCGCCCAGAAAACACGAACCCATATACCATCCTGTCCAGAATTCAACGAGGATCTCAAATGTGCAACCCAAATTCACAAACAACCAATATATAAGGAGAAATGAAGGAATTAATAATTGGATCCAAAACTTTAAACTCACGGTACAAGCAAACCACACGTCTAAACACAACAAAAACTATATCAGGATGATCAGCAGACATCACACATCAATATGTATACTTAAAAATTGAGTTTTATGATGGTCAAAATAACGGCTAACCTGAGATGGTGCCACACGTGTCCTTGCTTTTGGCTTCAAAGGGTGATTAGTTCGCGCTCTAAAGATCACAAGGGTTCTGCTGGTGAAAGAATTTCTTGAAGACTCCTTGTAGATTGAGAGATATGGATGTGAGATGCTTTAGGGTTGCACACTTTAATTCTCCTCTAAATGCACGTGAATCTCACCTAACCAGTGTATGGATGAGTTTAAATAGACTAGGGTTTTTCACTGACAATGATTTGGGCTTGGGTAATTCTTTGTTTAATGAGTTTTGGACAAATTTGGAAATTTGTATTATGTGAGATACACCTCCTTCCATGCATAGCTATTCAAACATCTCATGATGGATCACCCATATTTGAATTGCTAATTACACCTCAATTGAAATTGGGCCTTGAAACCAATTGATTCATGAGTTTTTAATGACTTGGCTTTTTTGAATAATGGAGAATAAGTGAAAAATAACCCATAGAACCACTTGATTAAAAGGCCAAAAATGCTCCTTAGGGATTGTTCTTGGATGTTGGAACATGTCTTGAAACAATGGAATTAATTATAGGTCATTATGCCCAAAGTTGTGAAAATAGAACCATGAGAAACCCTAAAAACCACTTCGCCTTCTTTTGGTCATAGGTTGAGTTTCACAAATGATATGGAGACCCACTAGTACTTGTTGGAAAGAGGAAAAAAAGATCTTCAACTTTCATGTTGGAGAAACAATTCATTTGAAGCTTTCTTGATGATGAAAAGTCAAGTTGAATGTAGTGTAGGAACTTGCCCAAAAAGGAAACTTTCAAATTATAGGTCATTTCCATATTTAGTAACTTTTGCACCAACTCCTGATTCTTGATAAATGGCATGAAACTTGACTCTTGAGGACCATATGAGGATGTGAGACCTTGAAAGCCTTGGAGAGAATCTCAAAATTCCATAGTTAACTTCCCCTCTCACTGTTGACTTTTACCCCATTCACCTGATTTACAAACCATTAGCCAACTGAACTCCTCCTGAACCAAACTGATGGACAACCTCCCATCCCTTGATACTTAGGGACCCAAGGAATACCCTAGAATCAAGTCTTGCCCAAAAAATCAGAAATAAACTGACTTTATAGCAAACCCTAGTTTTGGTACCCTCAATCTAGGAGGAAATAACACAGTCTCCAAATCCAAATTCCTCTGAATATGATGTGTATCCTCTCCAACAAAGATAAGATATGCCATTTGGTGATGATAAAAACCCAAGGAGCTTGCCCATTGGAGCAATAAACCCAAGAATCTCAAAACCCTAATTCCTGCACTGGTTAGGAGAGAGTGATCCACTTGAGATCCCTTGCCACTTGTGAACTCTTGATGATGTGATAGACCAGATAGGACCTTCTTGAACTGCCTCAAGCACCTTGACCCCATGCTAATGATATGCATACATGATAATGCAAAAAATGAAATGAAACATAAGCCAGTTAGTAATAAAGTAAGGAGAGCAAATTTTGGGGTGCAACAGCTGCCCCTATTCAATCAATTTGGTCCTGAGGGTATTATAGCGACGGCTTTCAGACAATCAGGATGCACGGAGATGGAATACCAAAGAACCCGAAAATTTGCAATCCTCCACCGGAGAATTAGCCATAAATGCTGTAAGGAAACAAACTCTCCCAGGTTATGTCATCTCTGCTGATAAAGAGAACTGACAAAGGAGTTTCAAAATACGTCATCCCTGCTGATAAAGGGAACTGACGAAAGAACAACTTCAAAAGATTGCTATCTCTGTTGATTAAGAGACCTAGCAGAATAAATGCCATCCCTGCTGATAAAGAGCACTGACAAAGGAAATATCCAAAAAGGTTGTTATCTCTGCTGATAAAGAGAACTGGCAACACAAAAGCCATCCCTGATGATAAAGGGAACCGACGAAAGAAAGTCTCCAAAAGACTGCTATCTCTGCTGATAAAGAGAACTAGCAAAATGGATGCCATCCCTGCTGACAAAGGGACCCGACGAAGAAAATATCCAAAAGATTGTTATCCCTGCTGATAAAGAGAACTAGCAATACAAAAGCCATACCCGCTGATAAAGGGAACTAGCAAAACAAAGGCCATCCCTGCTGATAAAGGGAAACTGACGAAGAAAATATCCAAAAGATTGCTATCTCTGCTGATAAAGAGAAACTAGCAAAATAAATGCCGTCCCTGTTGATAAATGGAAACTGACAAAAGAAAATCTTCAAAAGATTGCTATCTCTGCTGATAAAGAGAAACTAGCAAAATAAATGCCATCCCTGCTGATAAAGGGACCTGACAAAGAAAATATCCAAAAGATTGTTATCCCTGCTGATAAAGAGAACTAGCAATACAAAAGCCATCCCCGCTGATAAAGGGAACTAGCAAAACAAAGGCCATCCCTACTGATAAAGGGAAACTGACGAAGGAAATCTTCAAAAGATTGTTATCTCTGCTGATAAAGAGAAACTAGCAAAAAATGCCATCCCTGCTGATAAAGGGAACTGACGAAAAAAAGTTTCCGAAAGATTGTTATCTCTGCTGATAAAGAGAACTAGCAATACCAATGCCATCCCTGCTGATAAAGGGAACTGACGAAGAAAATATCCAAAAGATTGTTATCTCTGCTGATAAAGAGAAACTAGCAAAATAAATGTCATCCCTGCTGATAAAGGGAAACTGACAAAAGAAAATCTTCAAAAGATTGCTATCTCTGCTGATAAAGAGAAACTAGCAAAATAAATGGCGACTTCACTGGGGATAACGTGAAACAAAACTTCTGGTTTAAACCACCTCTGGCAGACAAAATATGTCAAGTAAGAACGGGATTTCATAAAAGAGAAAGGCCAGACAAGCTTCTAACGGACCCATGATCCACAGATAAGATCGCTCCGCCGGGGAAAGGAGAAGTCTAAATAAAAGACTCTGCCGGGGAGCACAAGTATGAGGAACACATCCCTCCAAAATCTCCTGAGTTATGCCATCTCTGCTGAGAAAGAGAACTGGCAAGGAAAGTATCAAACCTGGCTTATGCTTCAAATGCAAATGTTTGAATGGCGGCGTAATGCTCCATACGACATGGAAATGCTACGCGTTTGCGGACGCAATGCGAATGCTCATGATATGCAAAAAGGGTCCCTCCAGCAAAATAAATGCCGGAGAGAAAAGATCCATTCAGCTGGGGATGACAAAAATAAATTGCCCTCTGAATCTAGGAACTCTACTGAGAAGGGTCATACTGATCAACTCTTCGGATCAACAACTTCTGCTGGGGATGAAATCCCAAAAGAACTACCGGGGACCCCACTTGTCTTTCACTGAAGGTAACATCCAAAACCTGAGATTTCTCCTCTGTTGGGGGAGTTGAGAATGAACGCCCATAACGGAATCGGAAGTCTGTTATTGAAGACTGCTAATATCCAATTGGGTTCAGAACCTGCTGGGGGATGCCAGCCCATAATACCATCCTGCTTGGGGATACCGCTGATCTTAGCCTGCTGATGGGGAGAATGATTTTACTCCTGCCTTGTTGGGGTTTAGAATATGACATCGTTGGTGAAGGCACGCTTCCTGACTGGATGGGGAAGGTGAACACCCTGATTCTGTGGGAAAATAACGTCTTGATCCGGAGAAAATGCTTCCCAAGTCTCCTGCTGGGGAAGGTCTGCTCTGCTGAGGAAAGCGTAATCTCAATGCTGGGGAGAGCAACCTGCTGGGGGAGTACAATGTTGTTGCCCTGCAAGTCAAATAACAACAAATAGAATATGCCACAACATGACTATCACCGTTAACGCCTAAGTAATTTCTACTGCTTTTCGTTATGCTCCACAAAGCTCGAAGATTTATATGCAATGTTTATCGAAAATATCGGACGTTTTTTGCAAACAAAACAGTAAAAGTAAAACAAACAATAGAAAGCTCTTTGAGTGAAATGAATATTTTATTGAGAAGAGTGGCCTGTAAATAGGCATTTACAATAGGAAGCAATTCCTAAAAAGAGGTAATTGCGCAAAAGCAAAAACAAAATACACATGTCGGCAATGTGAGAACAAATATCCACCATGATTTGACTCAGCTATGACCCATATGTCTTGCTTATCCACAGATGTCTTGACCTTTGAAGAGACTAACTGTACTGATTCCTTTCTTTCAGAATTTCCAGGTATTGAGAGTGCTCACAGATCGAACGCAGACCATAGCCTTTCGCTTATAAATCCCTAACTTTTGCCTGGATCGCCCTTTTCGGGTTTTCAATCCACCGGGATACCCATTTTTGCCAAAGTCGCCTTTTCAGGTTTTCAACTTTGCGGGTTTACACGTTTCTTTTTACATTTTATCCCTAACTTTTGCCCGAACCTTTTCCTTTTTTATGGTTCGCCGGGATGCCCCTTTTTTGCTTGGACTTTCTTTTTATGTCCAGCGGGTCTCTTTTATGCGAAGTATTTTTTGACTACGTCTGCATTCACAGGGGAGGTAAAATCTTCTCCATCCATAGTTGAAAGTAGTAAAGCTCCACCAGAGAAAACCTTTCTGACTACATACGGCCCTTCGTAGTTTGGAGTCCATTTTCCCCTGTGATCTGTCTGAGGAGGAAGGATCCTTTTCAAAACCAATTCACCTGTCTGAAAATTCCGAGGACGCACTTTCTGGTCAAAGGCGTGCTTCATCCTACTCTGATACAAACGACCATGTGCGATGGCTGCCAATCTCTTTTCTTCAATAAGGTTTAACTAATCCAACCTGGAACGTACCCATTCAGCTTCATCAAGCTTCACATCTGCCAGAACTCTGAAAGATGGAATCTCGACCTCTAAGGGTAACACTGCTTCCATACCATATACCAATGAGAAAGGGGTTGCCCCAGTTGACGTACGCACCAAAGTACGGTAACCATGTAGGGCATAAGGTAACATCTCGTGCCAGTCTTTATACGTTACCACCATCTTCTGCACAATTTTCTTGATATTCTTATTTGCCGCCTCAACATCACCATTCATCTTCGGACGATATGGAGAAGAATTATGATGCTCAATCTTGAAACTCTGATATAGTTCCTTCATCATCTTGTTGTTCAAATTTGAGTCATTATCAGTAATGATTCTCTCCGGGGCTCCATAACGACAGATGATGTCCTTCTTTATAAACTGGGCTACCACTTACTTGGTGACAATCAGACTCCATATTCATCCAATAATATCCTGCTCTCAACAACTTTCTAGCCATGGTGTGTCCACTGGAATGAGTACCGAAAGAACCCTCGTGAACTTCCTCCATCAATAAGCCTGCCTCGTGTTCATCAACACAACGTAGCAACACCATATCGAAGTTCCTTTTATATAACACATCATCCTTGTTCAGAAAGAAATTTCCTGCCAACCTTCTCAGAGTCTTCTTATCCTTGGTGGAGGCACCCTCTGGATACTCCTGTCTTTTTAGAAAGACCTTAATATTATGATACCACAGTTTGCCATCTGACACATCCTCAATCGCAAACACAAAAGCTGGTCTATCCAAGCGCATGATTCTAATCAAAGGTGTTTCATTCCAACGGTTCACCTTATACATGGATGCCAATGTCGCCAACGCATCAGCCATCTGATTCTCAGCTCAGGGCACATGATGAAAATCCACCCTATCAAAGGAAGGTAACAACCTTCTGGCATAGTTGTTATAAGGCACCAAATTCGCCTGACGAGTCTCCCATTCTCCTGTAATCTGATTAACTACCAACGCAGAATCACCATAAACATCGAGGTTCTTAATTCTCAAATCAATTGCTTCCTCTAACTCCATGATGCATGCTTCATACTCCGCCTCGTTGTTGGTACACACGAATGCTAACCGGGCAGTGAAAGGTATATGAGAACCCTTCGGGGTCGTAATGATTGGCCCAATTCCATTACCATATGAGTTGACAGCCCCATCAAAGATCATCTTCCACTGAGATCCAATCTCAGGTCCTTCGTCAGGAAGAGGCTCTTCACAATCCTTCATTTTCAGAAACATAACATGCTCGTCCGGAAACTCAAACTTCATCGGCTGATAATCCTCGACCGGCTGTTCAGCAAGATATTCTGTCAGAACACTTCCCTTAATGGCCTTCTGAGCAATATACTGAATATCATACTCCGTCAAAACCATCTGCCAACGGGCTATCCTTCCAGAAAGTGCCTGCTTCTCAAACACGTACTTAATCGGATCCATCTTCGAAATCAACAAGGTTGTGTGATTTAACATATACTGCCTTAGGCGCTTGGCTGCCCAAGCGAGTGCACAACATGTCTTTTCCAGCATAGAGTATCTTGATTCGCAATCAGTGAACTTCTTACTCAGGCAGTAAATGGCGTGCTCTTTCCTACCTGTCTCGTCGTGTTGACCGAGCACACAACCCATCGAATTCTCAAGAACCGTAAGGTACATAATCAACGGTCTCCCAGACACTTGTGGTATAAGGACTGGAGGTTCCTGCAAATATGTCTTTATCCTTTCGAACGCCTCTCGACAATTTTCATTCCACCTGACCTCTTGATCTTTCCTTAACAGCTTAAAAATTGGTTCACACGTGGCTATCAGATGAGAGATGAACCTGGCAATGTAATTCAACCTTCCCAAGAATCCACGAACCTCTTTCTCTGTCCTTGGCTCAGGCATCTCCTGTATGGCTCTTATCTTTGCAGGATCAACCTCTATACCCCTTTCACTAACAATGAAACCCAGCAATTTACCAGACCTCACGCCGAAAGTGCACTTGTTCGGATTCAATCTCAACCTGAACTTCCTCAACCTTTCAAACAGCTTCTGGAGGTTTACCAAGTGTTCTTCCTCTATTTGTGACTTCGCAATCATGTCATCAACATAAACTTCAATCTCCTTGTGAATCATATCATGAAAGAGAGTCACCATTGCCCGCTGATAGGTTGCCCCAGCATTCTTCAATCCAAAGGGCATTACCTTATAGCAAAATGTTCCCCACGGTGTTATGAAAGTAGTCTTCTCCATGTCCTCTGGGGCCATTTTGATTTGGTTATACCCAGAGAAGCCATCCATGAAGGAAAACACAGAATATTGAGCAGTATTGTCCACTAACACGTCAATGTGGGGGAGCGGGAAGTCATCCTTCGGGCTCGCCCTATTCAAATCTCGGTAATCAACACACATCCTGACCTTTCCATCCTTCTTAGGTACAGGTACAATATTAGCAACCCACGGAGGATAGTTTGTCACAGCAAGAAATCCGGCGTCCAACTATTTCTGAACCTCTTCCTTGATCTTGACAGCCATATCTGGTTTCGTCCTTCTCAATTTCTGTTTAACTGGAGTACAACCCTCTTTAAGCGGCAGCCGGTGTGAAACAATGTCAGTGTCAAGCCCAGGCATGTCTTGGTAAGACCAGGCGAAGATATCCACATACTCTCGAAGTAACTCAATCAATCTTCCCTTAACGGTGTCTTCCAGGGCAGCCCCAACCTTTACTTCCCGCTTAACATCCTCGGTTCCCAGATTAATAGTCTCAACCCCCTCCTGATGAGGTAGAATAACCCTTTCCTCTTGTTTCAGTAACCTGGCTAATTCTTCTGGTAAGTCACAGTCTTCGTCAGTCACTTCTTCGGCCTGATAGATAGGATTGTCGAAATTATATCGGGCTATAGCTAAGTCCTGGGTGGAATCTGAACAAAGGAACCTGCATGATGGATGTTTTATGTTTATTATGAGTGCAACAAACAATAAAACACATTGCCATTTTGATGTGGGTTAATGCAAAAAGTAAAATAGAAAGACAGGGATCAAAATATTTGAATGAAAAAAACGTCCTTTATTGATGATAAAAATAGCAAATAAAACATCCAAGCCCTACAAATAAATATCACTACGTCTTGGGCAGAACGTAGGACTCAACATAACAGAAAACAAAAGTAAATTACTCCGGGCGTGTCACTTGGATAACTTTCTCGGAGGACCAGTTGCCTAAACTCTGACCAGGAATGCAGGGACGGATCCATTCATCCATGTCACAATCACTATCTCCTTCATCCTCAATAGCATTGACTCTGTCAAAGAAAACACCGGCACTGGTGAAGCGGACTGGACCATAGAACTTGGGAGGCTCTTCAGACTGCCTAGGTGTCTTGTAACCCAGTCCGTGAGTATCTTGCTTTCTTTGAACATCAATAACACTGCCCCACTTCTGAGAACCACCAGCTTCAACTATAGCACGCGCCTCTTTGAAAGAGGACATTGGAATCTCTGGTTGTCTGGCAACTTCAGGTTAGGCAACCACCTCAGGCTGATTGACTGCCTTTGGGGGTTCCTCGGGAATCTTCATAGCTTCAAAGGCTTGGCACAAAGTTTCCTGTATCTCACCATCTACCTCTACATACTTGAAGGTCGATAGGTGACTCACCATGATATCTTCTTCACCACAAACAGTCACAACATGGCCATCCACCATATACTTCAACTTCTGGTGCAGCGTAGAAGTTACTGCCCCAGCACCATGGATCCAAGGGCGACCCAACAAACAACTATAGGCAGGCTGAATATCCATTATATAAAAGGTGGTGTTGAAAACCTCAGGACCCACCTTGATTGGCAGAACTAACTCTCCAAACACTGACCTCTTGGAGCCATCAAAAGCACATACCATTAAGTCACTTGGTGTACAAATCAACCCACGAGTATCCAACTGCATCAAAGCCTTCTTTGGTAATACATTTAAAGACGACCCAGTATCAACTAACACATGCGACATTAAGGAGCCACGACATTCCACTGAAATATGCAGAGCATTGTTGTGATTCCTCCCAGCCAGAGTCAGATCTAAATCGGTGAAACCCAAACCATTACCAGCATTCACATGAGCCACAACCCCTTCTAGCTGGTTGACAGATATTTCCTGCGGTACATAAGCCATATTCAGAACCTTCAGCAATGCATTTCGGTGTGCCTCGGAGCACAACAGTAAGGATAGAATGGAAATCTTCGATGGAGTTTGGTGAAGTTGGTCAACAATCTTGTAATCACTTTTTCTGATCAACCTCATAAACTCTTCTACATCTTCTGAGAAAGTATCCCCACCCGGCTTTGTCATAGAATTATTTGCTTCCTGCCTCTGTACGGACTCATCCATCATCTGTTTACCTTTGTCTTGTCTTGAACTACCAGCTTGATTCTTGGACGGAATAAAGACTCTACCACTCCTAGTGATAGCCCCTGCTTCAACAAGATTTCCAACCCCTGTATTCACAGCTGATGTGTCTTCCAATTCCTGCTTCTTACCATTAACAAACACCTCGGCCCCATAGTTCCATGGGATGGCCTTGGTAGTCTCATACGGGACTGGTCTAGGAACAGTGATAGTGACCGGCGCTGGTCTCGCCGGTGCTGATATAGTTATTGTCTTGAATGAAATTGTTATCGTGGCAACATCAATCTCTCTGTCAGTAACATTACTCTGCTTACAACCTCTGTCAAACTGTAATACCCCTTTGTTGATCATTCTCTGAATACTTGCTTTCAATAACTCACAACCGCCTGGCTGCGACACACATCCTACACAACCTTCATCACAACCGGGAAATACCCCTCCCTTCAATATTTTTTCCTTCACCACACCCAAGGGAGTTTGGACTTCGTTCACATCTGAAATCAAACTCAAGTCTTCACAGTCTTTAATAATAGCATTGACCTTCGGCCCACCGTGATTCGGCATCAGGTTCTGATTCACATTTGGAACGTCATTGGAGAAATTGATGGCTTTGGAATCCACCAAATCTTGAACCTTATGCTTAAAAGCTTTACAGTTCTCAGTATGATGTCCGGGTGCCCCAGAATGAAACTCACAGTGGGCGTTGGCGTCATAGCCGGGAGGTGGATTACCAGTAGGTGGAGCCAATGTTCTCATCTGAATTAACTGCAGTTTTAATAAGTGCTGGAATAATTGAGAGTAGGACATAGGTGGAGTGTCAAAATGCCTATCCCACTTATTCTGAGGCTGTGATCTGTAAGGAGCCTGATTTTGTTGTTGAGACACTGCTGGCTGCTGAGGTGCTGCTGGGATGGTTACAGAAGCCACCTGCTGATTGTAGTTCTGACGAGGTCCATCTCTACCACGATATGATGACACAGAGTTTGTATCTCCCTCCTTCTTCTTATAACCACTGGCATAAGGCTTCTTACTTCCTCCATCACCGCCTGATATTTTCCCTGCCTTAATTCCGCTTTCTACCATTTCTCCTACCAAGATCAAATTAGCAAACTTTCCAGTCATACACGGTACCAGCTTTTCATAGTAATGACCCTGCAAGGTGGCCATAAACATAGTTATCATTTCACGCTCCAACATGGGAGGCTGAACCCTAGCTTCCAGTTCATGCCACCTCTAAACGTACTCCTTGAAACTCTCATTGTTCTTCTGTGACAGATTCTGCAGTTGTGTTCTGTTCGGAGCCATGTCAGTGTTATATTGGTAGTGTCTAATGAATGCCCCTGCCAGATCTCTCCAACTACGCACATCATTCCTCTCTAGTTGCATGTACCACTCCAGGGATGCCCCAGATAGGCTATCCTGGAAGCAGTGCATCATCAGCTTCTCATTCTTCGCATGCGCATCCATCTTACTTGCGTATGCTCTCACGTGGGTCTTTGGACAAGACATACCATTATACTTCTCGAAAGTGGGAGTCTGAAACTTGTGCGGAATAACAACGCCTAGAATCAACCCCAAATCCTCTAGATCCATTCCTACAGAATCCTGATTCACAACACCCCTTAGCTGTTCCTCAATCAACCTGATTCTCTGATCATTGTCAATCCCCAACATCCCCACCTGGCAGAGAAAATGCATCATCTTGAACATCATCATACTGACGGCCATGAACTACGCCAGCACCAGTACCACCTCCCCCAGCATTTTCAGCTCCGCCCGGAGGAATCACAACACCAGAAACAGGAATACCTCTGCCAGTAGGGCCGTTCTGACCATTGTTACCAGTAATACCAGTATGAAGTCCTCCATGAAGGACACCGTCATCATCAACCCTCGCAATCAGTGGCTAAACGAGAGTCCTCAACTGCTCTTGTCCCTGAGGAACCCCTTGCATTAATTCCATGAATTGGTTCATGTGAGTCCGCATCTCAATGATGTCATTCTGTAGCTGATCCATGAGTATTTTCTGATTCTGTCTAGTAGGATACCAGTGAATGTGCTGATCTGTAATTCTGAGATGAGAACAAGATAAGAATACCGGAGATAAACACCTGTCATGCCAAATGATTATGCAAAATGATTATGAATATGCAAATGCAAGTGAACATGTTTGAACATTCGCAGGGCGATCCACCCCTTGATTCCAGTTTAATAACAAGATAGAACGAAACTTCTGCTCATATATTAAGAAAACCAGAGGAAAACCAAATGTCAACAATCAAGATCCAAGGTAACAAGTCTGAACATAAAAAATCAATAGAGGTCCCAACCAACAAGCCTGGCGGTGATCCAAATACAATAAAAGAGAAGAGGAAACTAAGGCATGTCATCAAAGTCCACAAGTGTCAATCCCCCCATCCACTATGCTTTCTGCTCCAGTCTTGAATTTCCTTGAACATCTTTTTGGTGTCGGGATGCTTTGGTCTCTGAATTAGCTCTTGAATGAGGACGTCTCTTCTATGTATGATCCCTTCCAAGTATCGGCAATGCAACTCCCAAGCGTCTTCTCCAGAAGCACCATCCATGCTAGGACCCTCATGTCTAGGTTTCTTCACTTCAGCTTGGACTTTCAGTTCTTCTATGGAGGCTATGGCTTCATTGAGTCGACCCTCGACTGCTTGTCTCTTGAATATCCCTGATAAGATCTCAGCGTCTTTTTTCTGGAGTGTCAGCGTCAATTGGTCAATCTTAGCTAGATAATCGTCTTCCTTTCTCTTATTCTCGGCCATTGCAGTTTCTCGGTGTTCATCGAACCTGTGAATTTTCAACAAAGCCTTGTCTAATTCCTCCTTCTTCGACTCGAGAACCTTACTGATACCATCCAAAGCTTCTTTCATCCTTTTTCTGGATGCGACCATGTCAGCTAGCTCTTTTTCCGTCTTAACAAGAAGCTTTGTTTTCAACTTGGCGGTATGAACAGCTTCACCCCACTCATGCTTCAACTGATAGATCTCTCTTTTTAGCTCACTATTTTCTTCCCGCAGCCTTTCCTTTTCTGCCCACAACTTGTCAAACTTCTCTATCTCAACTGTGGTAGGAGGCTCGATCACCAAAGGATACAAAGGTGGTTCCACTGGGAAGGGAAGAAGCTCCTCTTCTGCTCTCTTCTTAATCCACTCTTTATAGGAAGGAAAAGCCCGGTTATTACATTTTCCGAACGAAGTTTTACCCTTCTTGGTCACCTGTTTCCAAGCATTCACAATCTTCCTCATACTCTCTTGATCCTCAATACCATTGAAGAATAAGGACTCTCTGATATCTCTCTCGTCAGGTGGACCTCTCAAAGGATAACCAAACTGCCTGATAACAAGGGAAGGATTATAGTTAATTCCACCTTTTCTCCCTATCAAGGGTACATTAGGGAATTCTCCGCACTTGTAAATAATCTCGATTCCTAGCAAGTCATGATTGAACCAAACAATGTTGTCAGCAGTCAAGTCCATTACCCTCTTTGACCACTTTAGAGAATCTTTCATATCAATAAAGGCGCCAGTTTCAGGGAGATGGCTCAGAAACCAAGTAGATAAAAGCGGTGCACAACAACTCACAGTTTTTCCCCGCCTATTTTCATTCTTGTAGTGAACTGAATGGTACACATCACCTAGCAAGGTAGGTATAGGATTCTTCGAAATAAAGATTCTGACAACATGCATATCCACCAGATCAGGAACATTGGGAAACAGGACAATCCCATAGATGCACATAGCCAGAATAGCTTGGAAAGCAGTCCAATTCTTCTCTTTAACATGTATGCAAGCTTGATCAAACAAGAACTTCAATAAGAAACCCTTAGCTCCTTGTTTTTCCTCAATATTACTATTTAGAACGAATTCGCTAATATGAAGAGCAGCAACCATTTCTTTTACCCCGGGGTGTTCTTCAGAAAAGAATACTATGTCATGCCTGATGGGGATTCCCAAAATAAATGAGAACTCCTCCAACGTTGGGGCCAAGATGTAGTCCGGGAAGGTGAAGCAACGCAAAGACGGATCGTAAAACTGAAGAAGTGTATGAATGACATCCTTCTCATACTTTGAGATATTATAAACAAACTTCAGAAGTCTCTCATACCCTCCACTGAACTCTGTACGAACTCCGGGACCAGCCATATTAATCAACTTGTGAATCAATGTCAAAGTCGGATCTGGGAACGAATAGGCAACAGTCTTCTTTCTCGGGACATCCATGCCAAGGTAACCTCAGAAAACCGAAATCAAGAGTAAGATGCAAGCCCTGAAAAATGTTAAACATGTTAGGATGCAAGAAAAATGATATGCTCATGCAAACATGGGATCAAGGTGACACTGCTAGATGTGTTGTGCTGTTAACTGAACGAGAACCACAACCCAGAAAACCAGAATTCTGAACCACTGAGATAACCAGGAACCAAGTAATCAAACGTTGATGAGAAATCCAGGAAAAACAGGGTAGGTTGAAGGTTTCGGTTACCTGCAAACCTGCAAACACCCATCCCCTCTCACGCGTGGGTACTAGGATATTCAGTATCCCGGGCTCTCAGGTCGAGAAACGATGATACGTTCACCATTTCTGGTTTGGCATCATCATCAATCGAGGAGGCCTCAACTGATTCTCCAAAGCGAAAGGTCCTCAGCTTTGGCACTGAGGTCGAGAAACAATAGTATCTTCATCCCTCGGGGTACAGTACTATCGTCAATCGAGGAGTGCCTCCACTGATTCTCTTCAAAAGATAGGGGCCATCCTATGCGAGTTCCAAAGCGGGCCCTCGGGTGCGAATGGGTTTGCCACAGGATGTGGTCTGCCACTGTCACCACTAAAGAGGGATGTTTCCACTAAGGTCCTCGATGATCGGTCACCAGAGTCGACAGCTCTCTAGATCAACACCCTAACATGCGCAAGACACATACGTCAGAATGCGTCCCAAGATAGCCTCGTCTGGTTGTGAATTTCGTGAACACACAAACGTACCAAGCGGGCACGTAGGTCCCACTACTTTCCACTCTAGTCCTAGGGTGTACTCAAGCCTGGTTATTGGGCTTATCTCTCAAACCCATCCAACCTGCAAAACAAAAACAGCCAACACAGCACAGCAGTATGACAGTAATAAAAATGAAATGCAATGCAGAAAAAGCTATAAAAATAAAATACAACAAATAAAACAAAACAAACACAAAACACCCAAAGAGAACAAAGACAAGCAAGCGCTTGGATTGACTCGCTTAGGGATGGACCAGCATAGGTAAACCAGATTCCCCAGCAGAGTCGCCAGTTGTCGCTCCCAAGATTTTCATCCAGGTACAAACGCAAGAGTGGCGCGGAAAAACAGAGTCGCCAGCCGTGTAAATTTATCCCAAGAGAGGGAAAGGGAACACCGCATAAACCTGAGGAAAAGGGAAAGGAATGGTCATCGCAACCATAGCCTGGGTTCGGGAGTCGGTTACGTGAGGGGAAGGTGCTAGCACCCCACGTGTCCATCGTACTCAATGGGATCCACGCTTGTTGTTTATTCTATGGGTGAGTTATCCTATCATCTAGGGTTGTACTAAGACGGGGGAGGGGAAAACAAAGACAGACTCGGCAGGACGTCGACGTCCTAGGCCTACGTACCCCCTTCGTGCAATGGGGAATTCAGAGTCAACGTAGTTCGGACCAAGTTCTTTTTGTGTTTTTTATGAGCGACGTTAAGTTCGCGTCCGGCAGTTAGGGTCGATGCCTGTTTGCGACTCAGACAGAAGGTAACGTGCCCTTTTTGAAAATAGTCTTTAGTTTGACAATCCCGAAGGACAAAAAGGTTTGAAGTTTGTTTGTATTTTTTAGGACAGAAGTGGCTTAAGTTAGTTTATAAGTTGCATTGCACCAAAGTCTAGGGCACATGGGCGAATACTTAACGCATCGTCCCAAGACAGGACGCTCACTAAGCACTCTAGAAAGATGAGAGGAAGCCCCTCATTTCTCATTCCCCACGCTTAAGGCTCGTGCGCAATACAATTTATCCTTATTAAGTATTTTCAAGAAGTTTGAGATGAGAAGAGAGAAGACACAAAGGAAACTCTAAGGGGAGCTAAAAGTCCTAATGTTATCATGCATGGATGACCTATGGTTAGTGAGGTTTGACGACAACCTAAGCCTAAAGAAAGGAGAAGATGAGAGAAGGAAAGAATAAGGGTGAACATGGATGACTATCCACACCCTCAAAGAACTTACCTTAATCCCTACACAAAAGATTAGTACCAAACAGACATAAATAATATCAAGGCAAATGAAAATCAAACAATGGCATACAATGGTGATAACAATCCAAACATGAATTAAGAAGTCAAATAAACAACCCCAAGACAATGGCACAAGTGCCTTTTCAAACAGATAATCAGACAGGATCAAGGATACGCATACAAGAAATTCTCACACAAAGAGCCATTAAACAAATAGCAAAACAATTTCTAAAATCACCAAATTAAATATCAAAGTTACTCAACCAGAACCAAACCAAATACCAAAAGCTCCTGCAAAAAATCAAGATGTTAGCCATTTAAACAATTGGGCAAAGCTCAGGTGAGAAGTAGGGTTCAATGTGCCAAAGGGAAGGACTAAAATGCAATATGAAATAATTTTAAAAATGAAAGAAAAATATTTTAATGTATTTCAGAATGTTATCTAACAAATTCAAAAAGAATGGATTGAAAATGTTTCATGGATGCAGAGAAATAAAATAAACAGATTCAGGTATGCATGATATGAGCAATGCAAAAAGAAAATAACTAAATAATTAATTTAGATGATGAAAAATAAAATAAAAATAAAAAAATAAAATTTGTGAAAATTTTATAAAATGATATAAAGTATGATGAATTTTATGGGATTTTTTTAATGCAAGAATGTATTTTTAATAATTATAAATGAAAACAATAATTAAAATTAAAATAAATAAATTGAAAATGCAAGGGGGGTGCGTTTAGTAAGAAAAATGCATTGGAATTGGGAAATGGGCTGAAGCGTGGGGTGCAATTAGCAGGCCCAGACCAATCAAAAAGTCAGCAAAAAATAAAATAAAAAAAGGTGCACGTAGGCTCCAGTCAACTGATTGACTTTCCACCAACCATACGATCGATCCTGCGTTCATTAATTAGTCAACAGAAATAAAAAATAATCATGATGAGTGGTCCTGATGAAAAGGTACACGTTAGTAAGCATGCACGCGTCACACCAAAGCATGCAGCATATGCTGTTCTCCCACGTGAGCTGCGCGTGGATTTTTAATACGCTGTCAAATTGTTAGACGTGTGATTCATCCAACGTGCATAGGTAAGTCAACATAATAAAAAGTAAGCAAAAAGAAACAAAATGATTGGATGTGCATGGTAAGAACGGTGGGGTGAAAAACATGTAATTATTAAATAAAAATCAGAAAAAAAATAAAAAGAAAAACACGTGGCCTCATGATGGCCATTGGATCGTGAGAATGAAGGGTGAGGATTGCGTCTTCCTCGTAGAAACCCTTGGCCAGCGGACCACCGCACCAGTCGCCGGAGCCCTAGCTCCGGCCGCCCCTTGCTTCACCTGCAATTCAAAACTCGCCCAGAAAACACGAACCCATATACCATCCTGTCCAGAATTCAACAAGGATCTCGAATGTGCAACCCAAATTCACAAACAACCAATATATAAGGAGAAACGAAGGAATTAATAATTGGATCCAAAACTTTAAACTCACGGTACAAGCAAACCACACGTCCAAACACAACAAAAACTATATCAGGATAATCAGTAGACATCACACATCAATATGCATACTTAAAAATTGAGTTTTATGATGGTCAAAAGAATGGCTAACCTGAGATGGTGCCACACGTGTCCTTACTTTTGGCTTCAAAGGGTGATTAGTTCGCGCTCTAGAGATCACAAGGGTTCTGCTGGTGAAAGAATTTCTTGAAGACTCCTTGTAGATTGAGAGATATGGATGTGAGATGCTTTAGGGTTGCACACTTCAATTCGCCTCCAAATGCACGTGAATCTCACCTAACCAGTGTATGGATGAGTTTAAATAGACTAGGGTTTTTCACTGACAATGATTTGGGCTTGGGCAATTCATTGTTTAATGAGTTTTGGACAAATTTGGAATTTTGTATTATGTGAGATACACCTCCTTCCATGCATAACTATTCAAACATCTCATAATGGATCACCCATATTTGAATTGCTAATTACACCTCAATTGAAATTGGGCCTTGAAACCAATTGATTCATGAGTTTGTAATGACTTGGCTTTTTTGAATAATGGAGAATAAGTGAAAAATAACCCATAGAACCACTTGATTAAAAGGCCAAAAATGCTCCTTAGGGATTGTTCTTGGATGTTGGAACATGTCTTGAAACAATGGAATTAATTATAGGTCATTATGCCCAAAGTTGTGAAAATAGAACCATGAGAAACCCTAAAAACCACTTCGTCTTCTTTTGGTCATAGGTTGAGTTCCACAAATGATATGGAGACCCACTAGTACTTGTTGGAAAGAGGAAAAAAAGATCTTCAACTTTCATGTTGGAGAAAAATTCATTTGAAGCTTTATTGATGATAAAAAGTCAAGTTGAATGTAGTGTAGGAACTTGCCCAAAAAGGAAACTTTCAAATTATAGGTCATTTCCATATTTAGTAACTTTTGCACCAACTCCTGATTCTTGATAAATGGCATGAAACTTGACTCTTGAGGACCATATGAGGATGTGATACCTTGAAAACCTTGGAGAGAATCTCAAAATTCCATAGTTGACTTCCCCTCTCACTGTTGACTTTTACCCCATTCACCTGATTTACAATCCATTGGCCAACTGAACTCCTCCTGAACCAAACTGATGGACAACCTCCCATCCCTTGATACTTAGGGACCCAAGGAATACCCTAGAATTAAGTCTTGCCCAAAAAAATAAAAAATAAACTTACTTTATAGCAAACCCTAGTTTTGGTACCCTCAGTCTTGGAGGAAATAACACAGTCTCCAAATCCAAATTCCTCTGAATATGATGTGTATCCTCTCCAACAAAGATAAGATATGCCATTTGGTGATGATAAAAACCCAAGGAGCTTGCCCATTGGAGCAATAAACCCAAGAATCTCAAAACCCTAATTCCTGCACTGGTTAGGAGAGAGTGATCCACTTGAGATCCCTTGCCACTTGTGAACTCTTGATGATGTGATAGACCAGATAGGACCTTCTTGAACTGACTCAAGCACCTTGACCCCATGCTAATGATATGCATACATGATAGTGCAAAAAATGAAATGAAACATAAGCCAGTTAGTAATAAAGTAAGGAGAGCAAATTTTGGGGTGCAACAATCACAACCTGTGATTATCTAACAGTTATAAACACAATAATTGTATCATCCTAATTGAAAGACACCTTTTTCAATACAAAGTTCAGTCAAGCATTCTTGACTAATAAGTTAACTTGGGTTTGATTAAAAGCTTCATCCAAGAACAATACACGATTCATTACCTACGGGTTTTTGAATCTATACAAGTACCTATGTCTTCCACAATGTATTAAATTGATATAGAAGGAGACTTACAAGAGAAACCTACGACTCTAAAAATTTAAACCCTAATTTACAAAATAGAATTCCTAAGTCTATGTCATTCTTTCTCCCTTTTCTGCCTAGGTCTTGGTCTTGTTTTATAGCCTTCTGCTGCGTTGGGCTTTCAATCTTCTGTTGGATGATTCCTTGATCCAAGTTCTGATTGCTCCTTAAATCTGCAAGCATTATGCTGTTAGTAACAAACACGATGTCCTAACATCGTGTTGGGACATCTTATCTGACATGTCTTCTTTTAGTAGAATTCTTCTTTGTTGTTGGAACATCTTGTACAGCAACTTGTTTTACCAAAATTTGCTCAAATATTTAGAGTCTTCAAACCGGAACAAGTAAGTGAACCATAATGTCAAAAAATGATGGAGAAAAATACATCTCCAATTGACACAAGATTATGGTAGCTTCATTTTCTAATTCATCTAATTTTTTGAAATCAAGAAATTTATTACATATGGCATTGAAGAACAAACACAATCTGGTGATAGTTACTCTCACATTTTTTGGTAGGATGCCACAGATAGCCACTGGTAGAAGTTGTTGCATCAAGACATGACAATCATGAAATTTCAAACCAATTAACTTGAGATCTTTCATTGATACAAGTTTCTTGATGTTTGATGAGTAACCTTGGGGAACTTTGATACCATGCAAACACTCTAAAAAACTTTTCTTTTCCTTTTACATAGAGTGTAACAAGCCGGAGGCAGATAAGTTCTTTTCCTTTTTTCTATTAGAGCCAATTTTTTTCGTATACCCATCGCCTCCATATTGAGACGAGATTGCTTACTATCTTTAGTCTTGTCTGGAATGTTTAGAAGTGTCCCAATCAAACTATCACACACATTTTTCTCCACATGCATCACATCAAGACAATGTCTTACATCGAGACTTGACCAATATGGAAGATCAAAGAACACATACCTCTTTTTTCATATATTTTTCTCAACAACTTGCCCTTTTTCTTTTTCTCCTTTCCAAGGACAACATTAATGTGTTTCTGTCGTTGATAAACTTCATCCCCGGTTAAAGGTTTAGGAGCGATATCAAACTCCTGCTCTCCATTAAAAGCCTTCCGCAATCTACGATACGAATGATTGAGTTTTAGAAATTTCTGATGCCCAAGGTAAACTGTCTTTTTTCCAAACTTAAGTTGGTGATAATATGTATCAGATTCACAAATAGGATAGGATTTGTGTCTTTTGACACTATATCCAGCCAAATTACCATATGCAAGAAAGTCGTTGATTGTGCAAAATAACATTGCATGCATCTTAAACTTTTCACCAGAATATGCATCATCAACTTCAACGCCTTCCTCCCACAAAAGTCTTAGATCTTCAATTAATGGACTTAGATAAACATCTATGTCATTTTCAGGTTGTCGTGGTCCAGAAATCATCATACTTAACAACATATACTTACACTTCATGCACAACCAAGGAGATGGGTTGTAAATCATGAGAAGAATGGCCCAAGAAGAATGGTTAATACTCATATTACCAAAGGGGTTCATTCCATTGGTTACAAGCCTAAGCCTAAGGTTTCTTGGCTCAGTGCCAAAATCTGGAAACAACACATCAATTTTCTTTCATTGCAAAGAATCAGCTACATGGTGTATATTTCCATCACCTTTTCTTTCATCTGCATGTCATCTAATATTCTTTGTGTCATCCACATTAGCAAAAAGTCTCTTGAATCTTGAAATTATTGGCAAGTACCATAACACTTTAGCAAGAGGCTTCCTACTAACATTGTCATTGTCATTGTCATCACCGTTGTTGTCCTTCAGCTTGTAACGCGACACCCCATATTCCGGATATTGATCAAAATTTTCATACTCGTTCCTGTATAATATGCAATCATTAGGGCATGCATGTATTTCGATATACTCCAAACCCAATGGACACAATATCTTCTTGGCATCATAACAACAATCGGGCAAATTGTTATCTTCTGGTAGCATTTGTTTTAGCAAATGAAGCAATTCCGTGAAACTTTTATCCGACCACCCATTTTTTACTTTCAGATTAAATAATTTTAAGACCGCAAACAATCGTGTAAAAGTTGTGCACACCTTATATAAAAGGGTGTCCTTATCATTACATAAAGTATCATAAATGTGGGCTTTCTTAAAAGAAGATTCCCAATATCACGAAACATATCTTCTAGACGGCCATCCATATATTCATCTTCATCAACTTCATGACTTTGTGATGCAGGGTTTCGATTTTTTTCCACCTCACCATGCCACGTCCATATTGTATAATTTTGACATATACCATCACAACATAGGTGATGGAATATCTCATCCTTTGTACCTTTCTTTATATTCCCGCAATTAACACAAGGACAATAAAAGATACCATTATTGTCAGGAAGATTTTGATCAACATATTTAAGGAATCAAGAACTCCTTTCTCATATACTGGACCTAATCTATCAGCTTTCATCCAACTACGATCCATAATAAATTTTGAAATTTATATCAAAACAATATTGTGAATGACACAACAAAATATAAACCTAAAGAATATAAAAAAAAACTAAAGCATATTCAGTACAATAATACAACTCTTAAGCATATGGATAAAGCATATGAACTTTGCAAGAAACATACCACAAAATCCAACAACAAAACATAAAGCATATTCAATACAATAATACAACTCTAAATCTTAAGCATATGGAAAAAGCATATGAGCTTTGCAAGAAATGTACCACAAAATCAAACAAGAATGAAGATGGTGAATAATATCAAGAAATAGGAAGACGAGGAAGAGAGAGAAGTTTTCACGAAACACATCATACTTCGAAGAGACCAAGAATGAAGATAGTGAAGATTATCAAGAATGAAGAATCAAATGAACGAAGATTGTGAAGATGAATATTTCGTTATCGCTATCACTGTCGTCTTTAGTTCGTTGGTTTGCTGGTTCGCTAGTTCGCATACGGCATGTTATGAAGGAAATAATGAATCTGTTTTGTTTTAAATTTATCAGGAAAAACTTTAATCACGGTTGATATTTAATACTGTAGTGAAATGTAGATATTATTACAACAGTTGTAGACTAAAACTGTGGTTAAATAGTGTTCAATTTTTTATTTATTTCTGAACTTAAGTGACACACGCTTTTTGTAATAGGAAAAATGGAAAAAATGTAGTTGCTAGGATTCGAAGCTTGTAACTATTACTTTATCACCACAGTTGTTTATATCAACCGTAATTAAATAACTTTAAAAAAATAAAAAATATATCAGGCACATCTAGTTTGCGGTATTACAACGGTGGAATGCATAACCATAGTAGAATTAGTGTTACCGAAGGCGTATTTTGTAGTAGTGGTATTGTGCATTCCAGGCATGAAGAGTAATTTGCTCAGCATTAGGTAGTTGGTTGAAAAGAACTACAAAGTATCAATCAAAGACAAGATGATGAGAGTTCTCGACTCATGAGGAAGGTTGATATTGAAGGAACCTATGTCTCAGAATAGACACTTCAGGATTGAACTCAATGTGATGGAGCACAAGTACCTTGCAACCGCAGCTAGTAGGGATGAATGGATATGGCACTACAGACTTTGCCATTTCAACTTTAAATATATCAAAGATCTAAAGAGGAGAAATATGGTTTCAGGGTTATCAAAAATTGAAATTCCAAATGAAGTATGTGAAGAATGCGTGCAGGCGAAGCAACACAACAACGACTTTAGCAAGGATGCATGGAGCAAGTCGAAGGAAATTCTTGAAGTCGTATACTCTGATGTGTGTGGACCTATCCAGGTGGATTCGATTGGAGGTAACAGACACTTTGTTACATTTATAGATGATTCCAGTTGAAAACTATGGACTTACCTGATAAAGAAGAAAAGTGAAGTGATTGAGGTATTTGCAAAGTTCAAAACTACGGTCGAAAGACAAAGTGGCCGAAAGCTCAAGATTTTGAGGACTGATGGTGGTGGAGAATATGTGTTGAAAGATTTCAACACATTATGTGAGAAATAATGTATTTTGCATGAGGTGGTTCTACCCTACATAGAGAGGAAGAAAAGAACCGCATAAAGGAAGAATAGAATCATCATGAATATGGTGAGAAGTATGTTGAAAGGAAAGCATATACCTAAAGAATTATGGGGAGAAGTTGTGTCGACTGTAATATACATTGTGAATAGATGCCCGACGAAGAAGATATGAGGAATCACGCCAGAAGAATGCTGGTCTAGTGTCAAGCTTAGCTTGAGTCATCTAAAGGTATTTGGATCTATAGCACATAGACATGTTCCAGATCAGTTGAGAAGAAAGCTTGATGATAAGTTGAGTCAAATGATCCTGATCAAATATCATTTGACTGGAGGTTACAAATTGTGCAACCCAGTGAACAAGCAAGTAGTGATCAGCAGGGACATGATCATAGATGAGCTTAAGGAATGTGATTAGACTGAAAATGTAAAGAAAGATTCAGTGAGAATATTATGTGAAGAACCAACAAGTGAATTCAAAAGAGAAGTTTGATAAGAAGAAGTCAGAGGTCAAGCAAGCATAATCAGACCTCAAATAATAAGTCACATGTCTGCAACGTTGCAAGAACGTGTGATTAAATCAGATGTTGTGGTCGATGATGAAGGTGAGATGATACAATATGCTTTCTATGCAGGTGTCGAACCAGTCGATGTACTTGAGGCATTGAAGGATTCGAAGTGGAAGAAAGCGTTGAATGAGGAACTGAAGTCCATCAAAGTCAATAACACTTGGTCACTTGTCGAATTGCCTCAAGGAAAAAAGGCAATCGAAGTGAAGTGGGTATACAAGGTGTATTTGAATCCCAAAGGAGAAGTAACCCGGCATAAGGCTAGACTTGTGGCAAAATGATTTCTTCAGAAGAAAGGAATCAACTTCGACAAAGTTTTTGCACCTGTTTCTAGGATCGAAACAATCAAGTTGGTTGTTGGTCTAGAAAACATGAGCAACTGGAACATATGTTAGATGGATGTGAAATGTACATTCCTAAATGGCCCCTTAGATGAGGAAGTTTAAGTTGCACAACCAGTTGGGTTTGTAAAGCAAGGCGAAGAAAGTAATGTATACAAGTTTCATAAAGCGTTGTATGGACTTAAGCATGCTCCAAGAGCTTGGAATAAGAAGATAGATAGCTTTCTAATGGAGAAGGAATTTGTGAAGTGCACAAGTGAGCATGAAGTATATGTAATAAGAAGCAATAGTGAATTATTTATACTATGTCTCTATGTCGATGACCTATTGATAACAGGTAGTTGCAAGAAGGAGATCGAAGAATTCAAACATGAATTAAGTAAGAAGTTTGAAAAATCAGACTTAGGAAATTTTTTATACTTCCTTGGCATCGAATTCTACAAGAGTAGTAGATGCTTGATGATGCACTAAAGAAGGTATGCAGGCGAAATACTCAAGAGATTTGAGAAGCAATATTGCAACCCAAATTCGACTCCAGCTGAGCCCAGATTGCAAATTTCAAAATACCCATATGAATATGATGTCGATCCAACATAATATAGAATACTCATTGGATCACTTCGATATCTTTGTCATATAAGGCATGATCTAGTATACATTGTAGGTATGGTAAGTAAATTCATGTAGAAGCCAAAGGTATCACACCTAGCAGCAACGAAGAGGATACTAAGGTATCTAAAAGGAACTCTCAACTATGATATTTTGTTTCCTGCAGCTAATGAAGGAAAAGAATGCAAACTAGTGTGTTACACCGACTCAAGTTGGTGTAGTGATGCTGAGGATAGAAAATCCACAACTGGTTATGTGTTTCTGCTAGGTGGTGCACCAGTTGCGTGGAGTTCAAGAAAATAACATATCGTAGCACTATTATCATGTGAAGAAAAGTACAAAACTGCTTCTCTCTGTGCATGTCAAGCAATGTGGTTGAGAATATGTTCGAAGAGATTACAGGGAAGGGTCATGGAGCAATTACCATGAAGATCGACAACATGTCTACTATCAATCTGGCGAAGAATCTAATAGCACATGGCCGAAGCAATCCAATCGAAATGAGGTTCCATTATCTTCGAGACCAAGTAGCAGATGGGAAGATGAACTTGGAACACTAAATAACTAAGAATCAGATTTCAGATATCATGACGAAAGGAGTGTAGGTCGAAGTGTTCATAAGTTAAGGGTTATGATGAATATAGATAGCTTAGACACAATGAATTAGGTGGTGTGCTGAGGTGTAATTCCTTGTGTCGAAGCAGGTTGCTCGACAAGGGCAAGGAAGTTGTCAAATAGCCTAGTGTGTGTCGAAATTATTTTATTATCGAAGTGTGGGGGAAGTAGCCTCGACATGGATTTTGGATTTGGACATAATTTTATAGTGTTAGAAAAATTAGGTATTTTGAGCTTTGTTTAGTGGACAAGCTATCAGGATTCTATAAATAGGAAGTAACCCCTATTATTGTAGTGTGATTCACTTGATTAAAATTGCAGTTTTGACAGCAGAGAGTTTCTCTGCGAAAATTCTTCTTCTTCCCCTATTTTGTTTTGATTCCTTAATAATATTTTTCGAGTTTCTACAACTAACTATTCATATATCGCTCTTTAACATTTATAATTTGGTTCAATAATTCTAGTTCTTTAATCAATATTTCCTTCTCTACTAGTTCATTATGCAAAGCATCAAATTTATTGAGAAATTTCAATTCATGATGATGATGATGATGATGATGACGATGATGATGATAATGATGATAATGATGGATGAGTAGAATTTTCTCAACAACTTTGATGCTTTGCAAAATGAACTACTAAACAAGAGAGTGTTGATTGAAAAGTTAGAAGCATTAAACCAAATTCTAATTGCTAAAGAGTGAGATATGGATAATGAGTTGCAAGAAGCTCGAAAATCATTTATTTGTGTAATTTGTTCTTCAAATATAACTTAATAATTTAGATTATTATTTTCTAAATAAATTAGAAAGGTCATATGTTAAGTGAGGGGTTGGTGAAATAAGTATTCCACATGAGTTATAATAAACTCAACTGTATATATTACCTTGGTTAGAAGCCACAACTATGGTGGAATATAGTGATGAGCCATTTTAAAATGCCAAAATGTTGTCACTGGGTATCGAACCCATGACAATTCCACTTTTCACTACAGTTGGACTTTCCTGTATTAATAGTGATGCAGTATCCTATTTTTTACCATGCCTGCTAGCTCGTGGTGGAAATAGTGCACTACTCTATAAAGATTCATGCTCATTATGTTTTGCATTAAACACCCACATCCAAAGTTTATTCGTATCATGCCGTAAACTTCATGCAAGTTTTTCAAGTAAGGATAAATTAGTTGTGCCTAATAATCACCCCTCCAAAATTTCGAGGAAAAGTAATTGTTGCCCATTTAACCATGTTTCATTTTCTTGTTGCTCTATTTTCTCCTCAAATAAAAAAATTTCTAATTTTTTGAATGGAAAAATACCTTCGGGTTTTTACCTTCTACCTACGAAATTTTGCTCCCACTAATAGTCAATTTTCTTATAGTGTAAATAGTAAGAAATTAGAAAGCCATCAATCATCATACATGATAAAACTATTCAGATAGTACAAGAAGTATAACCCTAAAAAAGACTGATCATTACTATAACAAAATTCTTTATAAAGAAGAATGCTTTGCATAAAATACATTTTCATAGAAGTAATGATCAACTTAGATTAAAAAATTCTACTTACACTACTACAGAAAACACCTATCACAACGATTAGAAAAGGGATACCACCACGTCGGACCAACTGTTGTAAGGTAAGGTGTGACGGTATGTATGATATTTTCTACCACGGTCGTGTGACTATGATTATATGCTATGTAGCGAGCTACCTACCACAACGGTTCTGTTAAACAACCGTTGTGATATTATTTAATGCATAACATTTAACAACGGTAGGTATAAACAACTGTTGTGATATATACACTGAGTTTATTATAAATTATGTGGAATGCTTATTTCGCCAATGGTCACTAAACATATAATCTTTCAATCTGATCTAGAACACTATAATATGTCAAAGTAAGTTATATTAGAAAGACAAGTTCACGTTCAATGCTAGACAAGAGTTATTCAATGCTAAAACTAGAACTTAAAGATTTCTTAGATATTCAAGGATAAGAAATCCTAAGTTTAGCTTGTGCTAAAACTTTGACAGGGTAGCTTCTCTTTGATTGTCAAACTTTGTTTAGTATGTACAACGTGTAATCCTTAATGTTGTTGCATTCATGTGTGGTGATATCACACTTTCCTTTAAGTCTTTTAGTTCCTTAAATAATGAGAAAAAGACTCATTGAAGATGCAACTGTTGACTCTTTTGAGAAACTTCAAAAGAAACGCTGGGAGACGATGAGATGTTTCACCAAACGGTTAGGTTAGGTGAAACCTAGTTTGAATAACCTTTGCTACAAAAGGAATTAAAAGTTGTATCCCAACTGACTCTATGAAGAACCTAGAGCTTTAGGTTATCACGTGATAGTAAGTTCAGAGATGAACAATGACCCGTCAGAGTCACCTTGGTCCTAGCACTTTGACTGGCTCAGGTTCTGATCACCAGAAGCAGACTTCTCCAAGTCTGTTCTTCAGAGGCTAGAATTTTCGAAGACTGATCTATCAATGTTGACCTCTTTAGAAGATGACTTCTTCAGAATCATTTCTTCATCTTTAGATACATTAGAATATGATCTTCACACTTCTCTTTGAATTTTCAGAGTCAGAACTAGTACTTGGATTTAATACTAAATTTAGTCTATGATCCTGCATACTTGAACACACATTAGTATACCCTATTATTCTTTAAATACTGTGTTATCACCAAAACCCAAGGGATATGACTTAAACCAATTTTGTTTCAAAATTATTGAGTAATAAATTCAACACTACAATTTTTATAATTTAGCACAAACCAAAAGAAAAAGTTGAAAAAAACAAAGTTGGACCATTAAGTGTCAAAGGCATTCTCATACAATTGATGCAAGAGGTTAGATGGTGAAGAATACCACATATTCACATTTATTTGAAATGACTTCCATACTTTGCTAACCAATCTAACATATTAATAGACTTTTTGAAATACATGATACATGACTAAGTCATGGGCATGGCACATCATACTAGTAATCCTCATAAATGTTAAGTTGTGTGCATGAAATTCTATCCAATTTATTTGAGTCAACTACTAAATAACTTAAAGACTATATGATGTAAAAGAAGAATGATATTATGATAAAATAGAAGTAATTGGCAGATAACACATCACTTTGACTATCCAATTAATTTGAGTCAACTACTGAATAACTTAAAGACTATATGATATAAAAGAAGAGTTATATTATGATAAAAGAGAAATAATTGGCAGATAACACATCACTTTGACCATCGTTGAAGGATAAACTCACTTTGACCATCATGATAAGAAGGAACAGATATTGCTTCTTTCTAAAATCTTTTGGCAAGTTCTTTCCCTTTAACATGCTTCTTACCATGTTCATAATCTATTGTTTCTTCCTTTTGGAAACATCGTTTTGTTGTGGTGCATAACATGGTACAACCTTATGTAGAATCCCTTCTTGATCACAAAACCTCTCAAAGTCTTTTGAGACATATTCACCTCCACCATCCATTTTGAGCACTTTGAGCTAGTGACTGCTTTGCCTCTCAACCATGGACATAGACTTCTTAAACACTTCAAATACCTCATCGTTTATCTTGATTAGGTATATCCATAGCTTACTACTATGATCATTGATGAATGTGACAAAATATCTATTGCCACCAATAGAATCTACTTGCATCAGTCGACACACATCCGAATATACCACCTCAAGGAGATTCTTAGTTCTACAACCTGCATTTTTGCTGAATTTACCCTTATGTTGCTTTGCTTGCGCGCATTCTTCACAAATTGCATCTGGTATATTAATCCATGGCAACCCCGTTACCATTATGATATTTTTCAAGTCTTTGAGGTCTCGAAAATTGAGATGCCCAAGACGATAATGCAATATCCACTCTTCTCGACTTGCCGCTGTAGTAAGACATCTATGCTCCATAACCTTAATTTCAACCTTGAAGGTTCTATTGGCGCCATAGGAGCTTTAAGGATCAAAGCCCCATTTGCATCCATAACGCGCAACCCCTTATTTTCCATGTGAATATTGTAACCCTTCTAAAGCAATTTGTCAATACTTAGACGGTTACATTTGACTCCTGGAATGTACAATGCATCTTTGATCAAGGAATGTCCACCATCCATTCTCATTATCAAAACATCACTGATCCCATCTACCGCTAGAGTGGTGTCATCTGCGAACTTCACTTTTCTCTTCATGGCATGATTGATTTTAACGAACCAATCTTTCCTCTCTGTTATATGAGTAGAACATCTGGAATCCAAATACCATTCTTTGCTGCACTGGACTCATTCTCTCACAATCACCATGATATTTTCTTCTGCATGTAACCGGTTACAGCTTTCACGTAACCGATTACAACCTATTTTTGCAGCATTCCCAGAATTGCTGTTGTTGTTGTTTGGCAGCCTGATGCTGTTGCATTCACCTTATCTGATCATGATCAATAGTGTATTCTCTTCATGAAAATCTTGTCTTGAAACTTTGGCTTCATCTCCTTAAGGTTCCTTATTGTTCGCATTGCACTCCCTTGCAAAATGACCGAACCTTTGACACTTAAAACATTGCTATTTTCTTTTGTCAAACATCTTATTTTCATCTCTAAAGTTGCCTTGACCACCATTTTTGTTGCAGCTGCTCTCACTCTTTTGATAAGTTGAATTCTTGGAACTTTGGGACTCTCTTCCACCAAAATTTTGAAAATTCCCTTTACCCTTCACGGGCCATTTTCCTTCGATCTCTTGTCCTTCTTGTTGAAGCGAGCTTGCAAAATGATCTCCACCTTTGCCTTATCATTATTTCTCTCCTCCATCATTTGCTTATGAGACTCAATAGAGCTTTGCAACTCCTCTTTGATCATCGTTGTAAGATCCTTCGATTCCTCAATCGCTACGACCACGTTGTCAAATCTTGGTGTTAATGAACATAAGATTTTCGCGACAACATACTGCTCTGTAACTGTTTCTTCACATGTCTTCACTTGATTCACAAATTGGGTGATTCTTGTTGTGAAATCGTTGATTGTCTCCTTTTTCTTCTATTTGAATCAATTCACGTTGATGTTTATGAGTTTGTAACCTCACCACCTTCGCCTTGTCAGCCCCTGCGTATGCCTTCTCTTAGATTTCTCATGCTTGCTTTGACGATTCACAATCACCAACTTTCTCAAAGTTGTCACCATCCACACATTGATGGATCAATAACAACGCCTTGAAATATTTCTTCTTATCTTCCTTATGCGTTGCTCGTTGTGCATTCGTTGCACCTTCGACAAGGGGATTCACCACGTTCTTGATCAATTCAAGAACATCTTGGTAGCCAAACAACACTTTCTTTTGTTTGTACCATTTGTCGTAATTTTTTGCATAAATGATGAGTAGGTTTGCAGGAATTCTTTTATTGGAGACAAAATTTATGTTGCACACTAAGTGTTTGTGGATCAAAACCAAACTCTTGATGTCAAATGTTAGAACTTGAAACCACAAAATTAGTGAATAATGGAGAAATTAGAGAATAATGGTGAAATTAGAGTGTGGAGAGGGAGAGGGAGGAATTGAGAGAGAAGGTGAGAAGTAATTTTGCATTAACAATGATGAGTATGCCTCCAAACTATTTATACAAACATTACATAATGATTGAATACATATCACATAAGTAAATAACTGAAAAAACAGAAAACTCATAACTATAATCGGTTACTCTAAACTTGTAATCGATTACAGCTGCTACAAAAATAATTTTCTATTAGTGGTAACCGATTATATGGGTACTACAATCGATTATACGCACAATACTTTTTCTATTTCTCAACTGCAAAAGTAACTTTTACCTTGCTGTAACCGATTTTGTAACCGGTTACACTCCATATTAATCTGTTATCGCATTTAAATTATCAAAATACTCTTAACATGAGTTTTTTCAAGTATTAGGATGGTTAGTAGTAAATAAACGTCCTTAGCTTCAGTTGCCTTGGTCATTTAATTAAGTTTTCGATTTATTTAAAGCTATGACCCACTGGATATATATTTGCATTATTTCGTACCACATGTCTTTTATCTTTTTGTTTCTTTCTTACTATTCTTATCATTTTTGTCATATTATCTTTGTTTGTGTGAGTCTATTTTGAAAGCCATTATCATAGTACTACATATCATCTTATATGGGCATCTTAATTAGGGGTGGAAAATCGGTCGGTTACGATTGATTTCAGGCTTAAAATTTAAATTCGACGTAAATTACGGTTTCATTTTTAGGGCTCAATTTCGACCGATAAAATTTCGGTTTTCGTCGAATTCGGTTAAGTCGGTTTGACGGTTAAGTCAGATCGATTTAGTCGGTTTAATATTTAATAGAAAAAAATTATAAAAATGATTTTTTTTTAATTTTTGTATAAAAAATATTAAATTTTTAAAATAAAATTATTTTTTTAATAAAAATTATTATTATGAAATAATATTTTTAATATTATTTGACATTAATTTTGATCAAATTCATATTTTTACCGATAAATTAAATAATATACAATATTTTATATTACATATTTTATATTTTTTGGAGTATATAATACAATCATCAATTTATAAAAATAATAGTATCCTGCAACATTATGAATCTCATTTTTATAGTGAGTTATTCATATAGTAATAAAAATAAATAAAAAATATATTAATTAAGTTCGGTCGGTTTCGGTTTTCGTCGGATCCAAAATTAGCATCTGAGTCTGACCGAAACAACCCGATAATATCCAAATTAAGCAACCGAATCAACCCGACACCCAACCTGACCCGATCCATTTGCACAAAAAAAATAACGTCAGTTTTAATCAGTCGGTTCAAATTTGTGCACTCATAATCTTAATTATACAACTGTTAGGTAACTGTCTTATAATTAGCACAGTGTAAAATTATTTCCGTGTTCCCACTTTCCACTAAAATTAAAAACAATCAATTTTGTCTAATCAAAAGAAGAAAAACCAAGAGTATTCAATTGAGACGATAAGGATCTATTTTAGTATAATTAAAGGTCTTAGAGTCTAAATTTAATTTTGAATATATAATAATATTAAATCTTTTGAGAGAAAATTTTATCACCAATTAAAATTATTTCTGACTCGAGAAGTAAAACATAATTGGTTGGTTTGATAAAAAAAAAACTATTGTTGACATTTGACATAATTTATTGTAGGTGTGAAAGATAAAGTTCCAAAAAAAAAAAATTTTTTGAAAGGAAGCGTTTTGTAAGGTGTGAAAGATAAAGTTCTGTAAAAAAATAGTGTGAAAGGTAACGTTCTGTAAAAAGAAATATGTATGGTGACGTATGAAATAATAATAGGTCAATCAAATAATAACATTTCACTTTTATATATAATTATTTTAGAATAGATCATAATTTTAAATCAATTTTTCTAATATAATAGTATCAATATTTAATGAATAAATGTAACACTTTTATAAGATTTCTCCCTCTTTATTATTCGTTACTATTATCCATTGTCATAATTATATAGTATGATTTAATGACTAGAAAATAGTGAAAATAATAATAATTAAAGGTAAAAGAGATTAATTGGAATACATTGTCAGTGTAAAATTATTTTACACTGACATCCAATTAGAATGAATTATCTTGCCACATAATTATCAAATTAAAAATAAATAAATTATAATTAAACTATTTTAATAACTACTTGTTTCATGTTTTTCTCTTCTCAAGTGTCAAAATAATTGATTATAATTGGATGATAGTGTAAAGTGGTTTTACACTGACAGTGTATTTCAATTAATCTCAAGGTAAAATTTGTAAAGTTTAATTAATATAATATTTAAAAAATAAAATGACATTTATTTAGGTATTAACTTTTTTTAACTAAAGAAATTTTTATTTTATTTTAAAAACAAAGGGAGTATCACATTATAAACTATAATTTTTCAATATTATAATCTATCAGGCAAATACTCGTGCTTTCACACGGTTTTAAATATTATTATTATATAATGTTTTAGAATATTTAAAATATTAAATATATTTGATTCAATAAATTAAAATAATATAGAGTTTATTAGTATAGATAAAGTTAAATAATATAAATAATAAAATATATATTTTCTATTACATGATTATATATATTTATTAAATAATCGTATATTTTTAATATAATTGAATAAAATAATTATGATTTTTATTTTGAAATCATGCATCAAACTATAGAATTAATTCTTATAAATATTTAACTTGCTTTTTTGAAATAATAAATATGTGTCTCTTATTTTTAATATTTGTCTATATCAAATACTTATTCTCGTATTTTTTTTATATATTAATTATTAATAAGTATTTGTATTTATCTGTGTCTTTTATTTTTAATATATGTTTATGTCAAATATTTATTCTTGTTTTATATATTAATTATTGATAAATATTTGTTTCTTCTTTTTATATATATATATATATATATATATGAAAAATACTAACATACACTTAAAAATGGTGGGCCACACACAAAAATACACTACGTGTATGTTTGGATTGACTTTTGAAATACCCAGAATCAATTCTAGAGGTGTAGAATTGATTCTGGGTGATTTTAAAGTGTTTGTTTTATCAAAAGTAGAATTGATTCTACCTCCAGAATTGATTCTACTTGAAGCTACAATTTGTAGCTTCTACCTCCAGAATTGATTCTGGGTGATTTTTACACTGAAATTTATTATTTAACTCATTTTTACATAAATGTATCCAAACATAAATCAATTCTGCTAAACTCAATTCTATTAAAATCAATTCTACCAAACTCAATTCTGCTAGAATTAATTATGTTCACCGCCAACCCAAACACACCCTACATCTATTTTCTTTCTATTTTTTTGGTTCATCTTTCTAATGTGGGTCACATCCAAAATTGGTGGGTCCCATACAAAAATACACTAAGGTGTATGTTGCTAATACACACCTACATGGGTGTGCATTAGCATAACCCTATATATATATATATATATATATATATATATATATATATATATATATGACCCGTATATTTCTGTATTTACCATTGATAAATATTTATGCTGTGTGACTTTTAATGTATGGGTGAAGAATAATTACCTTGTATTTTTTTGATTTATTTGTTACAAATATTTGCTATGTGTTTATATATATATATATATATATATATATATATATATATATATATATATATATATATATATATATATATATATATATATATATATATATTGATGGATCAAATACAATCAAATGATGTTTGCAGATGTAAAGTGATGTTGTAAATTTCAAATTCATTACGATGATTGAAATAATATAAAAAAATACAATATAATTTTTTTAGTTAAATTATATTTTTAGTCTTCCAATTTTGTCTAATTCACAAAATTAATTTCTCTATTTTAAATTTAAACAGATTTTGTTCATACTATTTTTAAATTTAAATAGTTTCAATACTCCTTCTCACTTTTTTTCATAAAAAATCGATGAGATATTTGTTTTATAACTTATATTTTTATGTATAATATTCAACAATATTTTCACAAGTAACCTATTATTTAAAAATTAGAAACATCAATAATTTTAAGTGCAAAAAGTATAAAATAATCAAAACTGTTTTAATTTAAAATAGGGGATCAAAATTGTTTAAATTTAAAATATGAGGACCAATTTGACAAATCAGATAAAATAGGAGATCAAAACTATAATTAAACCTATTTTTTAATGTATTGATTGTGGAAAATGTAATGATTGCAATGATGTGTTTTCAAAATGAGTTAGATGTCAAGATGTAAAATTAACGTTAAAATTTTTTTAAGTAAATATTAGACTTAAATTGAAAAGGAAGTTTTTTTAAGTAAATATTAGACTTAAATTAAAATATCATCACTATTCTAATTTTTGTTTTAAAAACTAGTACGATACCCGTGCATCCGCACGGGTAAATTTATTTGATAACTTGCACGGATAAATTTATTTGATATAATATAAATTGTATTTAAATGGTCATGTAAAATTTAAATTTAAATGAATTATTTAGTTATAAAATGAAAATTAATCATATAAATTTAATTGTATTAAATAACAATATAAAAAAATGACCCATGACAAGGAGAAAAAAAATAAAAGGTAAATTTTATATTTGATAATAAAAAAAAATGACTCATGTATTATATTAATAGTGACCCGTGCAATGAAGAATTTTATTATCATATTTATATTTATGTATATTTTAACCATTATGATATTGTTTATTTGTAACATCTTAACATTTATGACATATATAATTATACAATAAATTATTATTAAAGCAAATTATATATTCTTTGATAAATATTCATTTTTTAACTAAGTAGTTAATAAAGATTATTTTAAAAATAATTGATCAATTAAATTAAAATTTACGTTCAACTTATTTTTACAATATTGAGAAACTCTTTTTTTAATATATCATTTACTTGCAATTTTATATTCATGTTTTAAAAAAATATAATTTTTTAGCCATATTCTTTAATTAATATTTAAAATTAAAATGTATTTTTTTTAGAAGTAAATATATATTTTGTTGACTTTTATCGGATGGATATAAAGCTCTAATTATAAATGTATATTTTTCATTTGTTGCATTATAACTTCATATTAATTCTTAGCAAAATATTGATACAAATTTTACAATATCATTTTATTAAAAGAACTGAATTTGTCATAATTGCAATCTATTGTAAAAGTATTTCTTTTTGTTGCAAATACTAAAATTTTAAAAAATATTCTTTTTATATAAATAATGATAACTATTTGCACGTGTTTCACTTAAATTTTAAAAATAGTGTTAATTTGTATATTAAGTTAATATAATTTTATGTATTTGTCTTATAGAAATAAAAATGTGTTAACCTGAAATGGTATCATCAAGTACAAATTCATCTCTTAACTAATTAATAAATAAATCCACCAATTCTTAAATGACATCTTTAAAATAATAATTGATTAAATACAAATAAAAAGGAATATCCAAACAATTACATTGGACATAGAAAACTGACACTATTACTTGATAGCTAAGAGTCCAAGAGGTTGTATATAATATTCCAAGAGCCCAAGAAAAAAATATTAGACTTAAATTAAAATATCATCACTATTCTAATTTTTGTTTTAAAAATGTTAATAATAAATTTAATTTAACTCGTTAATTAATAATAAATATTTATTCTAGATAAAAAAAAAATTTAATTTGTTTATACAAATATAGATTGAAGACAGCTGAATTATGAAAAATTATAATTTAATATATTATTTTTTTCATTTATATTTTATTGCATATTAAGAAAACTAGTATTTTATTGAAGAAAACTGAAGTATGAAAAACTAATTTATATGTTATTGATAGATATTAGGATTAATATAAATACAAATTTAATCTTAAAAGTTGAGACGAGTCATTAAAAGAGGAAAGTTATATAAGGATTAATTTGTATTCATGGTGGTAGTTCAACATTTCATGTTTATATAGTGATATTTGTATGTGTATTTCTCTCTTATTGAAAATTGAGATATTATAATTTATTTTCTCATTGTAAATTGCACATGAGAATCACATTGTGTGAGTTGTCAAACTTCCAGCAAAAAGATACAATCCAAAACATTGGAGATATATTGAACACCACATTATGGAGTAGAAAATAAGGAAAAAAAAACAACGTTATGGCTGAGATGTATACGTATAGATAGGGATTGGTCTTGTTGCATAGCTTTGAACTAGTCTCGGGTCTTAAAATCAATCTATCCAAAAGTAAGCTCTATGGACTAAATTTGGGTGAAGACTTCTTGCAATCAACATCGACCTTTTTATCGTGTGGAGTGGGTTCCATTTCATTCACCTTCTTAGGAGTGGACGTGGGAATTAATATGAGGAAAGCTTCAGCATGGCAGACCATTGTCTAGAAGTTATGGAACCAGTTGGCAACTTGGAAAGGAAAGATGATGTCTCAAGGAGGAAGGATATCGTTGATAATTCGGTTCTCGCTAACATTCCTATTTATCCTCTTTCTTTTTATAGGGCTCCGAAGATGGTGATTCAAGAGATCATAAGCATTCAAAGGAATTTCTTTTGGGGGAGGCGACATTGAGCACAGGAAAGTGTGTTAGGTGAGTTGTGAGGCGATTTGCAAGACCAAGAAGGAGGGTGGTTTAGGTATTAAACATGCCGTTTTATTCAAACGTGCTCTGCTATGCATGTGGTTGTGGAGAATCATTTCCTGCCCCTCTCCTCTTTGGAAGGATTTGTTGTTCGGTCGGTACGATGATCTTCACTCCAAAATTATGGGCTCTTTGTCGCACCTGCGAAAATCAACCGGCGGAAAAGACAGAAGAGTCGCCACCGAACGTTATTTATCCCGACGCAGAGAAAGGAAACGATCGAAGAAAACCTCAATAGAGGGAAAGACATGGTCATCGCAACCATTGTCTGGATTCGGGAGTCGGTTACGCGAGAGAAAGGTATTAGCACCCCTCACGTCCATCGTACTCGATGGAATCCACGCTTGTTGTTTCGATCAAAGGGGTGAGTTATCTAAAGCCTACTGCGAACCAGAAAGGAAAAAGAAAAGGTGACTCGGTAGGACATCGTCGTCCTAGGCCTACGTATTCCCTCGGGAACGGGAAAATCAGAGTCAACGTAGTTCGGAGACTACATGATTGTGGGGAAGGTTGCTCGCCAAGACATCACCGTCTTGTTCCTACATATCCTCGATCTAACGAGAAAGAGGAAATCAAAGCAATCGTAGTTCGACCTACATGGTCTTGTTGTTTTGTATGTACGACGTTAAGTTCGCGTCCGGCAGTTAGGGTCGATGCCTGTTTACGACAAAACGGAAGTAACGTGCTCTTTTTTGAAAATGATTTGAAACCCAGTTAATCCCGAAGGATAAAATGATTTGAACTTTGTTTGTGTTTTTTAGATAGAAGTGACTTAAGTTAGTTTGAAACTCATATTGCACTATAGTCTATGACATAGGATCGAATGCATCGCAAATCGACCCAAGACGGGACGTATGCTAAACACCCTAGGAAAGTGAAAGGAAGCCCCCCACTCTCCATTTCCCATCTACTTAAGGCTCATGGCGTACAATACTCGTTGTATTTATTATGTATTTTGAACTTGTTTTGAGATGAGAAGAGAAAGACTCAAAATTGAAAGAAAACACTAAGGGAGACTAGATCCTACTGTTATCATGCAATGGCGGCCCTATGGTTGAGTTAAGGGGGAACTAACCTATTTTTATCATGCATGGATTGCTAGCCTAATGTGTCTCCTACCTCCAACTTAATCGGAAATTAAGTGGAGCTAGGAATCCTAAGGGATCATGTGAACGAACACAAGTAAACATTATTCTAAACAATCACAAAAGAGAGAAGTGAATAAGAAGTGAGATGAAAAGGAATCATGTAAGTGTAAACAAGCATGTAAAATATCATAAATAATTTACCATCTCCATGCCAAGCTCAACCATCAAGTAGTTGAAAGCAAAGTACAAAACTATGCCCTAATGCACAAAAAAGTGCTCTAGTTCTACCCTAGGAGCAAAGTTAAACCATAAGCAATGAAAAGTGAACCCTAGAATTACATGACATCCAAGGGGCAGTAGAAAAACCTATTCTATCCTATATATGTTAATATCTTAAACAAAGTCAAAGGATTACAAGTTATGTCCTATAACAACACACACATTTGTTATTCACAAACTATGTCAAAAAGACTTGTAAAAGCCACAAAAAAGGGAGGTCAAGTCACATATTCAAGCCACATATATGATATAAAACATGTAGGAAGCAAGCTTTAAGTATGAAGAAGTAATCATGGAATGTACATCAATCATGTTCAAATGGTTTGAAAGTTGCATCCAAAGATGACACCTATAGCATGCTTTAATCATTCAAAGTTATACAACAAGCAAACAAGTGTGAGATGAACTCACAAGTCATAGATCAGAAGTGGAGACATGTATCAAGTGTGTAAGATCACTTTCAAATTATCACAACATTACATGTTAAACTCAATCTCAAAAGCTAAGGTAAGTAAGGGTCAAAACCACACTTAAGCATCTTTTAAGGCATGTAACTTATCAACCAAGCAAAGAGTAAAGAAAGAACATGGTAAAGTAACATCAAAACATCTACACCAGAAGCAAGAGACCTATAATATCCCATATTTTAATACCAAAAACCATGAACAAAAATATCATACCAATGATGTTACAAGAGTAGTAAAAATTTCACTATGTCTCCCACTAGAAGCAAGGCAAGTTCAAGGATGTAGAAGTAAATCCAAAGTCAAGTTAATCAAGTATTTATACACATGAGGCAGTGGTAAATGATATGTGGAATGACACATTTGAATATCAAAAACATTGGACGAATATGGCACATCCAAAGTTTAAGTGAAAACAACAAAGTTAAACTCTCATTCATGTTCAAACTTGTGCAAGCATAATACCAATTAGGAGCATATGAAGTGATCCATAAATCCACATGGTCAGGATATGATTCATGATAATCCATATGTGGAATGATGTATAAAAATATCCTAAAGAGGATTTCACAAATACATCACCAAACTAAAACACCTAAGCAAACATCAAGCATGATCGGGTAAGCAACTTAGGGTTCAAAAATAATCATGTGAGTCATGATCAAAAAGTCATATCCAAGGATCAAAAAGGCACCTAAAATGTCATTGTATATAGGCTCAAACATGCCCTCAAAATTGGTTTTAAAAAGCTCACACATTGGCATTTAACTTGATCTAGTTCTAGCATGTATCAAAAATTGGTCATGTATCAAAAATTGGTCTTGTAATGGAATGGTCCATGAAAAATAGTTAGAATCTTTATAAAATTAGGATAAATTAACCATGTCATGTTAATTCAGTGAGTGATCACATGTAAAATATTGGATCAAAAGCATGCATCAAAAGTACTCAATTAATTGCAAACATCAAGCATATGTCAAGGATGATCATATAAAACAAAGCTCAAAAGATGAAATTCAAAAGCATTCCAAAATTCATGGACAAGACATCAATCAAGCATCAACATGTTAAGAAATCAAGTGGCTACTTGTATACCAAAAATCAGGTCCAAAATATTAGAGGAAGGTCACTTTTTGTGGCTTGTATCACAAGGTACACCATTATGAACATATATCTTTCAAAAATCCAAGAAAAATATCCAGACAGCCAAAAAATGAAATTAAAATTCATCCAAAATTAAATAACATGTTCAAGAACAACCATGAATTTTTCCAGGATGTTAGGACAATTTTTAGTATTTTTAAAAATCCATTTTGAAATGTGTACATGAAAAAGAAATACAAAATACAATGGAAAGGAAGGGGGTGAATGCAAGTAAGAGCATAATTCAATTCCACATGGCCTCATGGACATAGGGGTGCGCATAGCATTTTATGGGGACCAGCACACAAAAACGTCATCTCTTTAATGCTAAAAAAAGAAGGGAATGTGGAGAATAGAGAGTCACGTGAGGGGGAGCGTATTCATTAATGAGGTGGCTCTCCCTCATTTTTCTGATCATGATCAACGGCCAGGATTAATTTTCGCTGCACTATTACCACATGCTATTACTACTAATTTCGTTCAGTACCAAGGTGAAAAGAAAAAACGGTACACTAGTAACAAGTATCAATGGGTCATGTAGTTTTTAAATGATAATAAGACAAAAATCCCTCCATGATAAATGAGAAGACGGCAGGTGGTCGTCTTCTCCAACCTCCCATGCAAAAACGGGTTCTCTCTCCTCCATGGCTATGCTTGTGCGAACAAACAAAGGTGGAAAACACCAAACTTTAACAACATGTAACTCACTCAAATCTTCACCATATTTTACGAAATAATAGTTCAAATTGAAGCTCATAAAATGTAGATCATGAATCCATGCTCAAAATTCTCATGCGAACAACACACAAAAAGATTATAAAGGGATAAATTATGACTCCATACTTTGAAGGATCACCATTTCAACCAATCTTTACCCAAACACAATGCTTCTTTATAGAGGACTTCAGAGGTACATTAACCACATGATTTCAAGACCTATGGAGGTTCTACCATGGTGCTAAAGTTTCAAGAATCACAAACATGGATGAAGCTTTACTCACGTACAAGAAACCCGATAACTTCCTGCAATTTTTCTAATCAACTTTCGGAAAGTAAAATAAATGCCTTGATCTTCTTGGATCTTGCTAAAACTCCCAAAAATGAAGAAGATGATGAACCTTTGTGAAACAATGGTGGTTACTCCAGGTCCAAAACAGTGCATACAGAAGAGAGATTGAGGCTTGGTGATGATAACTATGGAGAAAAACCGTGGAAACTCCAAAGAGAATTGATTTTCGAAGCTATGGAATGTTGAGCTTCAATGGTGGATCTTGGTGATTTTGGATCTATTTTTGAGAGAATGAGTGTGTGTGACTGAATTTTTTAGGGTTTACAGTTTATATATGGGTGGTTAGAGAGGGTTAATCATGGTTAGAGGTGTGGTTAAAAAATGGAAAAATGGAGGTTATCTTATGCATACGGGTTTGGCTTGTTTTGGTGGTGAATTGTGGCTATGGCATGATGATAACAATGATGATGATGTGTATGATATGGATAGAACAACAACAACAACTTATTTGCTAAGTTTTTAAGTTTTCTCTTTTATGGCATATGTGGTAAGTTTCATATGTGTGCATGTAGGTGTAAGAGTTGCATGGTTAAGAATGGAAATGATTGTGGTATGGGGTATAGCATGTGCATGAATTAAGCTGCAGCAAGAATAAGATGATTTTGGTTTACATTTGGAAATGTCATGAACACTTGAGAAACACATCATGATGGTGACTTTGAAGAACAATATCTCCATGGATATGGCATCAAATCATATGGTTTTGGTGTCTTTGGAAAGATGGTATTTCATAGAACATTTTTGATGTTTATGGAATTTGGAGTTGAAGTCTCTAATACCATGAGAAATTGGCATGAAGTTGGTATGACACAAGCTACCACATGTGTTGGAAAAAATTTCAAAGTTTTTATGTTTCACAACTTGCATGAGCATGACTTTGGAGCATCATAACTCCATGAATATTGATCCAATCATCAAGTTCTTGGTACCAAATTAAAGCTCTCACTTCTTACAACAAGTTTATGTGGAAATCAGATTGAAAAAGGGCTTGGAACATGGTGAAAATGGTGTTGAAAACCTGGTCACAAAGCTGATTTTTAGAACTTAGAAAAAATTCTAAGTTTTCCACTTGAACAACTTAAAGATACCAACTTTGATTGATCATAACTCTTGATCTAGAAATCCAAATAGAACATTATTTATATGGTTGGAAAGCTTGGAATACACACTACAACTTTCATTTGAGAAAAATTTCAAATGAAGCTTGGATAATAGAGAAAAATGGCCATAAAGTTGGTTGCATGACATGAAAATTTTTCCTAAAATGGAAAGTTTCAAAAACCCAAATTTCCAAATTAAGCAACTTTCCATAATTCTTGATTCCTTTGATATTTCTTGATCAAATTTCACCCATTGACCATATTTGACATGATGAACATGAATTTGACCTCAGGAAGTCAAGAGTTGACTTTTTCCTGGATTAGTTGACTTTATTCCCACTCTGTCTGATTTTCAATCATCTGGTCAATTAAAACCCTTGTGAAAGGCAATGATGGTCCATATTCCAATCTTAGATGCTTGAGAATACATATAAAGTCATGGGATCAAGCCTTGCCCCAAAAATCAGAAATAAACTGATTATATGCAAAACCCTAATTTTGGCACAAGATGATAAAGGATGTTGACTAATGATCAAAACCCTAATTCTTTTGGAGATGATGGAGATCCTCTTAAACTAAGATATTGTAAGTGATGATATGATGTTAAAGCTCCAAGATGCTTGCTCAGTGGAATTGTCAAATGTTCAGATGACCAAAACCCTAGTTGGAAGATCAAGAGATAGGAGGAGGTGATTCTCTTCAAGTTTCTTACCAACCTCCACCTCTTGATGAAATGGTGAGCCACATGAGAGGTCTTGAGTCTTGAGGGGCCTTTATGGTTTGAGTGATTGAATATATCTCATTCTCTTTGCTTTGCATAATCAGTGATGGTGTCACCCTTGATACCATGCCTTGAGAAGACCAATGATGCATGTGTAATGTTTATGACCTAAATGCATATGAGGTGTGAAGCATAAACCACTTATTGAGTTTAAATAAGAGGGAAAATTTTGGGGTGTTACAGCTGCCCCTATTCAATCAACTTAAACCTGAAGGGATGATAGCAACGGCTTTCAGATGGTCAAGGTAGAAGGTGAATGAATACAAAAGAACCCGAAAATTTGCACTCTGTGGGGAGATATAGAATAAAGTGTTCGCCAACCGAAGGTGGACTCAAAGATAGCGGATACCAACCAAAAGTTAAAATAGTGAAAGATGACAGATGAGTCAATAGAAGACGCCAACCAAGAGTTAGGATGAAAGATTCTAACCAAGAGTTAGGATAAAGGAACATTAATCAAGAATTAGGCCAACCAGAACGCCGACTGAGAGCGAACCCATAACGAAATATGCCAACTCAGAGTCGGGATGAAAGATACTAACTAAGAGTTAGGATAACCAAGACGCCGACCGAAGGCGAACTCACAACGAAGAATACTAACCAAAAGTTAGGATAACGGGTATCAGAACATAAGCCGAGGAAAAACTCACAACGGAGAATACTAACCAATAGTTAGGATGGTTGGACGTCGACCAAAGATGTGTTCACAACGAAAGATACCAACCAATAGTTCGGATAGAAGATACTAACCAATAGTTAGGATGCACGAGGACGCCGACCGAAGGCGTATTCACAAGGGAGGATACCAACCAATAGTTGGGATGAAACCAAGGATTACCAACCAAGAGTTGGGATGAGAGATACCAAACAAAGATTACCAACCAAAAGTTGGGAAAGAAGACATCAAACAGAGATTACCAACCAAGAGTTGGGAAAGAGGGACTAACCGAAAGCAAGCTCGCAACGAAAGATACCAACCAATAGTTTGGATAAAGAATACTAACCAATAGTTAGGATCACAAGGACGCCGACCGAAGGCCTACTCACAACAAAAGATACCAACCAGTGGTTGGGATGAAAGATACTAACCAATAGTTAGGATACACGAGAACACCGACCAAAGGCATACTGATAATGGATAATACCAACCAATAGTTGGGATAGAATGAAGGACACTAACCAAAAGTTAGGATAAGGAAAGAGATACTAACCAAAAGTTAGGATGAAGTAGAGGATACTAACCAAGAGTTAGGATAAACGAGAACTCCGACCCAAGGCGTACTTACGATAGCAGATACCAACCAATAGTTGGGATAGAAAATACTAACCAATAGTTAGGATAAAGGATATTAACCAATAGATAGGATACACGAGAACGCCGACCAAAGGCGGACTCACAACGAAGGATACCAACCAATAGTTGGGATAAGGGATACTAACCAATAGTTTGGATAAACGAGAATATACAGGAAGTGGACTTCACAGATTTACGACCTGAAGGGAAGACGACTCCGCTAGGGAAAAGAGAAGTTTAAACAAATAACTCTGCAGGGGAGTACAAGCATGATGAGGGAATTCATCGGCAAATTCACCGGGGATATACTAAGATTGAACTTCCTGAAATATGTCATTCTCTGCTAATAAACGTCTGGTAAAGATAATGTCAAACCTGGCTTATGCTTCGAATGCATATGTTTGAATTTTTCCATGGCGTAATGCTCCATACGAAATGGAAATGCTACGCATTTGGAGGATGAAATGCAAAATGCTTACTATATGCAAAAGACACTCCACCGCGAGAAGTGCTGAGAATCCCAAAAATAAACTCTGCTGAGGAAGACAAGTTGAACGGCCTTCCCAAAAACAAACTTCCACACTATTGAGGATTATGAATAACCCTTGTTGAAGATAAAACCCAAATATGACTTCCCCTACACTAGGAATAAAGAATGACAACTGCTGAAGATGGAACCTAAATATCTGATATGGAAAAGTGCCAATAACCATTGGGCTTGGAATCTGTCGGGGATGTCAACCACTGTTGATCAAACCGTTAAGAGGATTATCACTAAACTCTTCTCGGGGATTGCAGTCAATAATACCAAACCGGCCGGGGAATATCGTTGAACTTGATCTGACGCTAGGGAAATGTCTTTCCTTAACCTGCTGGGGGTAAGAACACACTGCTGCTGGAGAAATTTCACTTCCTGACCTGGTGAGGAAAGGAGGCACCAAGACTCTGCAGGGAATACAGATCTCTATCAAGGAGAGACATCAAACCAATCTCCGGCTGGAGATGCAACATTATCTTGTCTTAAATGGTCGACTTCTGAATACTAGCTAGGAAGTAATAAATCAATCTGACCGGAGAAAGCAATTCTATGCACTCTTGCTAGGGAGAAAGAGAAGTTCTCAATGCTCTGCTGAGGATACTAAATCTCCAAGGCTAGAGAGAGAGGCTCTACTGGGGACGGGACGTCAAATGAGCCTCTTACTGGGGATGCCTACCTGCTTGGAGGACTTGAACTCTTATTGGAGGAAAGACATATCCAACTCCAGCTAGGGAAACCAAACTTATGGACTCTTGCTGGGGGATAATCACAATCTTCGTAATGCCCTTCTGACGCCTTACTGAGGAAGAGAAACCCCATACTGGGAACTACTTTGGCGCTTCATGCTTCTGCTAATCAACTGCGTGCCAATTATCGCCTCATGAGGATTTTACAGAAAACCTGGCATTCAAAATGCCCCAGGGTCTTCAAACTCTTGGACAGATTTGTCGGATCTCGACGTAATTGCCCCAGATTGGCTGAACTTAGAGATTTCCCGACGTGATTGCCCCAGATTGGCTAAATTATGAAGGAATTTGCCTCAAGAGGATTCATAATGACCTGAAATATTCTTCCCTAGTATGCTGAATCCTGGAGAAGTAATTCTGATTAACCGTCTTCTGGGGGAGGATAACTTCTCGTGCTCTTGAGGTGGCCGACCTCAGTACGAGTCTTGTAGTAATTCTGTCCCTGTCTCTGAGAGATTCGCTAAATCTTGACATGGTTGCCCCCGATTGGCTGAACTTAGAGAAATTCCTCGACGTGACTGCCCTAGATTGGCTTAACTTTGAGCACAACTTGCTGAGAAAACCGTTATCTAACGGAGTCTTACATGTTCATCAATATGGTTATCCAAGAATTTCCTCTTGGCAGAGTCTGACTTCTCGACTGATGCTCATTATGCAAGCTTCATTAGCGTCAAGTACAATGTATGCAAGCAGAAAATGTTTATTCTGAGAATGATTATTCTAATACAACATACATGTTAATCTTGATGTTTTCATTGAAAAGATATCGCCAAACCTTGTGAACGAATCACTAGTTAAGATGCGACACTGATTTTTGAATAAAATACATTATGCATATGCAATACCAACAAACCTATTTGAAATTCTGGTACAGATGTGTGATGTCTCATGCAATGTCACACCATCGCAATCTGCTGTATGAACAAGGCAATAATAGTAACAGTAAATTAACACAAGTATTGTTCACCCAGTTCAGTTCAACAACCTACATCTGGGGGCATACCAAGCCAGGAAGGAAGTCCACTATTAGTAGTATCAAATTACAGACTCAACAGACCAGTTGACAATCTACCTAATTCAATCACTACCTAATAACCCTTTTATCTAAGTCCTCCCTAGATAAGAGACTCCATCTCACTTCCAATCATAGCAATGATGTCTAGCAGTCAACTTCTCCGCCACTGCATCAACAGCTTGATTACTAACAACTTTTCAATCACAAAAAAGTAGAAGACACACTTCCATGACACACCTTGGAGTTGCTTCAAAGCTTCCTCCAAGAACAATACAATACTCATTACCTACAGGTTTCTGAGTTAGAACACAGTGACCATCTCACAACCCGAGTGGTTCACTTAGACAAAGCCCTAATGATCTACATCTTGGACCCGTGTCTATTCTAGATTACAAGCATTCTATTTATAACTTTTTCCCAACTGGATTTGGGCCTTTTTCATATCAAATCTTCTGCTACCAATCTACAAAAGATTCTGCTACTAAATAGATCTTCAATTAAATCTTCAATCAACTCTTCATAATTAACTCTAATTATTCTCCATATCTTTATGCATTAAATTAGTAACAAACTAATCTTCTTCATAACTGATTGCACCAAGAAATTCGCATCCAATCTTACTAACAGATCTCCTTAAATCAATCCAATGCGTGCAGCCCTAAAAACATCACAACCTGATGTTTTAATTTTCTGGTATAGTGATGTCAAGACATCGCATGTGACATCACTCTTCAGCACTTTAACTCTTCAACCCCTTAACTACTTTCACAAAACCAGAATGTTAACCAATCAAACCAATAATGTTAGAAGCTCATGTTGAAACATCAACCATGACATTAACATTGTTTTACCGAAATTTCAGCCAGTCACAAGAACTTACAATCTCCCCCTTTGGCTAATTTTGGCTAAACCCCATATATAAACATTACAACTCAGAGGAAGAAGATATCTGACACTCCCCCTCAACACAACACATTTCTTTTTCCTTCCAGGACAGACCTAGAACAAATTTAGAAGACTCCTCCAGAAAAGAAATGTTTGTCTATACATAATAGACCAATGGTGCCATAAGATAATTCTTCACACCTTCATTGATCAGACACTGGGTTTAATCTATAGCATAAGATGAAACTTAAGAAGTGCCATTCTGTCAACCCAGGTAACTCAGAACACAAGTCACAACTGTGTTCATAACTCAGGACACAAGTCACAAAGACTCAACACCAACTTAAGGATAGGACATCCTCTTCGACATCTCTGAATCACATCTGCAGACTCCAGACATAGCATCTACGCAAACCATTTAGCAAAACTCTTTCCTTTCTCCCCCTTTTTAGCCACAAATTGGCAAAGGAAGCCCTCATAGAACCAGACCCAAGTAGTGCTCACCCAAAAATGAATAAACGCCATAAGACTTATGAAACAAGAACACTCACTGGTTGAAGGAGAACAGAATAACCCCTATAAATAGCTGATCAGTTACTTAGGAATTAACGAGCTTCGAATATGTCAAGGTTCTTGGTCACAGAAACGCTATCAATGCCTACCGTCCAAAACAGTCTTGACCACTTTTATTTTTTCCTAACTGATCTTTACCATAAATTGGACCAAAACAGTTCCATGCATAGTCGAAGACACGTGTTTCACCTTATCCTTACACCACCGTCCAAAATACTTCCTTGTTTGGCTAAAAAAAAACATGTCCTATACCATGTTCTGACATCTTATCAGACATTGTCTGCTGGCTCACAAAATTAACAACCCAAGACTCCTCAGAATATTATGCACACAAGCACAACTTTCATTGATCAGCACAACTCACAATCCCTTCTAGATTCCTTCAGAACAGCAGAGAGAAACACTTTTTCAACAAAAGATCAACTCCCCCTATCTAAGATAACAAGTGCTTCTTTGCAAGAAGAACACCTTAAATGAATGAAAAACATAAGACTCATCTTCATGTCTTCAAGAGCACACCCTCTGTTCAACTCACCTGCTGAACGCATTCACTTAAAGCTGAATCCAAAACTCACATGTTGCCAAGCTGATCAACTTCTCTCAGGAATGAACTTCTTGATCATAACATTTTGAAAAACCAGACATAGTCTTCATTCATCCGGTCAGGAATGCTTCACACAAACATCCACAAGTTCTGAGGCACAATTACACTGCCTTCCACTATACTTAAAGTCAAGTCCTCTTACTTTGAATTAAGAACCTAAACAAGTGTGACATCTCCCATTAACAAAAACCCCTACTGAGTTTTTCTAGAAATTGCAGAGAAATGCAAATTCTCCCAGACACAAACAAAGCTGCCCTTCAGACTCCTCCTCAGAAGCATGTGTGCATAAGATTCAAATAATTAGCTTCACATGGCTAGAATCCTTCATCTCCACACCAACATGTTATCCAGCAGCCTAATGTCATAACATGTTATCTGACATTATACCCTCATAAGATTCAACCAATCTTCACACTGCAATCTTCACAATGTATGTACCTCAGCAGCAAAATCCATAGACAAGTATTCCCTCAGCCATGGTTAACTAATGCTCTAGATGAAGATGAACATTTGAGCACACTTGCTAAGCACATGCATTTTGGTACCATTGTCCCTTTCTCCAAAGGCAGTCATTCCCTATCATACTCTTCATCTTCAGACTTCCAATCAATCAATACATGATCTACTTCAGTCTTCTCTACATTCTCCATCCAAGCCAGACCTTCTACTTCATCATTCTCCCGTATGACTATGTAGACGCTCCTTAGGCATAATGTATGCACCAAGCTTCAGAACCAGAACAAAATCATCCTTCACCAAGGATATTCAACCAGATAATGTCCCAACATAAGTTTGAACATTTGCCACACACCAAGATATCATCACCATGATTCTTGATATGCTCCACCAACTGGACTTACTACTGCATAATAATCCAAAGAACTAGAGAATTAACCTCTCATCCACCTTCAAGAAGAATAATCTCCTTGAGTCTTCAACTCATCACCCTTCTGCCCAAGAGTAACTTGTTCCAAGACAATCCTCAATAATACCAGCTGCCACACTCTGATTATCTCGATTCTTCGAATCCACTTTTGAGATCAACCAAATGCCACAGTTTGACCTTTTTCACATTTGTCAGAACTCTCACAAAGATATCTTGATCCACCACGAAAACATGATCTTCAAGTCACATGTTCCACTTGCTCAAAAGCAAACACACTTAGACTCCCTAAGACGTGGTCATGTAACATCTTCTCCTTCCTGCAGCTCCCGCAAACTGCTACTTTCGAGCCACAAAACTGGAAGAGTTCATTCCAACTAAAGCAGACACCAATTGACCACAGGCTGATAACCACTGCTACTGCACATAAAGTCTTGGATGCATTTACCCTATAATATGGTCCTCAGACAGGTTTAGCTCAAACAAGGATCAACTTCTTCTCTTCTGCTATCAGGATTACTACCTTTTCTTCAACTAGCTCCAGCTGAGAAGCTATGACACCATCTCATAAAATGTTCAACTTCACAGCTTCAGTGATCCTTCAAACCACCTACAATCGAATAGGTCTTTGACTTAGCATTTACCATAAGCTACTGATGTGTAGCGCGATGTTGAGGCATATTAAGCTCAGCTTCATTCTTGATGAAACTTCCTCCTCATTAGGTCACCACAACTAGGCTCAAGACATAGCTTATCAAGACCTTCACTCTCGCATGAAAGATTTGACAGTGATACTCTTTTGCTTTGGCTCCACCCTCTTCTTTCACCATCAAGAATGAAGGAATCAATGTTCTGGACAGATTCTATGCCGGATTTGAAATATATTCTTCTTCAAAAAAAATGAAACTTCCATGTCATACAGTCTTTAATAAGATCCATTCACCTTATGAACACTTCTCTCCAAACAAGGATATGAGATAATCCTCAAGTAGTTTTGGCATCTCTAACCAACCGGTTGAAGCAGTCTTGCAACAACTACAACATCATAGAATATCCTGCTGAAGACCAAACCCTAATGTCTTTCCAAGAGAATATCTTCCTAGAATCTCAACACCAGAGATACAAGAACCAGCCAGACTTACAATAGATACCATGCAGCAGAACACATAACAACTCCTCAACAACCTTCAGGCACACTCCAAAAATCCTTGCACACCACGTGCCAACAATCATGAATGGTCCAACCTTCACTCCAAGGGATCATCCAAACAACCCTCTTCCTTGCTCATGAACCTGAAATTATCTTCCCAAGATCTCATCCAGAAACAGACAGGATGCCTGCTCTGATACCAATTGAAATTCTGGTACAGATGTGTGATGTCTCGTGCAATGTCACACCATCGCAATCTGCTGTATGAACAAGGCAATAATAGTAACTGTAAATCAACACAAGGATTGTTCACCCAGTTCGGTTCAACAACCTACATCTGGGGGCATACCAAGCCAGGAAGGAAGTCTACTATTAGAAGTATCAAATTACAGACTCAACAGACCAGTTGACAATCTACCTAATTCAATCACTACCCAATGACCCTTCTATCTAAGTCCTCCCTAGATAAGAGACTCCATCTCACTTCCAATCATAGCAATGATGTCTAGCAGTCAACTTCTCCGCCATTGCATCAACAGCTTGATTACTAACAACTTTTTAATCATAGAAAAGTAGAAGACACACTTCCATGACACACCTTGGAGTTGCCTCAAAGCTTCCTCCAAGAACAATATAATACTCATTACCTACAGGTTTCTGAGTTAGAACACAGTTACCATCTCACAACCCGAGTGGTTCACTTAGACAAAGCCCTAATAATCTACATCTTGGACCCGTGTCTATTCTAGATTACAAGCATTCTATTTATAACTTTTTCCCAACTGGATTTGGGCCTTCTTCATATCAAATCTTCTGCTACCAATATGCAAAAGATTCTGCTACTAAATAGATCTTCAATTAAATCTTCAATCAACTCTTCATAATTAACTCTAATTATTCTCCATATCTTTATGCATTAAATTACTAACAAACTAATCTACTTCATAACTGATTGCACCAAGAAATTCGCATTCAATCTTACTAACAGATCTCCTTAAATCAATCCAATGCGCGCAGCCCTAAAAACATCACAACCTGATGTTTTAATTTTCTGGTATAGTGATGTCAAGACATCGCATGTGACATCACTCTTCAGCACTTTAACTCTTAAACCCCTTAACTACTTTCACAAAACCAGAATGTTAACCAATCAAACCAATAATGTTAGAAGCTCATGTTGAAACATCAACCGTGACATTAACATTGTTTTACCATAATTTCAGCCAATCACAAGAACTTACACTATCAGCCCCACTCATGGGAGTCAGGAATGCTGTCTTATCAGAAGTACGCCTTCAGAATAACCTTGCCTCAATTAGGACTTTTGAGGGTTGTAACGTGGTCTGGCTCACGGTTCGAGGAAGAAGGATTTATGGCTCAAAATTTTTCTTGTACCTACCCAGTCTCCTTGATGTCCTTCAGACCTACATTCAGTTCGTTTGGCACAAGCGCTCACCTTTCAAAAGGTTATTGCATGTCATCAGCGATGGTTAAGGAGCCCACAATGCTTTCGGAGTGGCAGTCAATCCTTTCATCTTTGGTGCCTGTAGTCACACGACTCTTTTTTGCCCGAGGATTTTTCTTTTGCAATCTATTTCGCTTTTTTCTATTTGCTTCTTTTTTCATTTGTTTCACTGATTTTCTTGGACTGATTCTTTTGAATCCTTTTCGATTTTGATGTCCAGCAGGATGCCCTAACTTTTGCCTAACTCATGTTTTCAAACTTCCAACTTAGCGGGCTTTCTTTCTCCTTTTTCTCTTTTTTTTTTTGTTTTGAACAGGTCGTGTGACACTGACTGTCTTGACCTCTTTGAAGGATTGTGACTGCTTCACTCCTCACGGTGAGGGATAACCATTGTGGTTTCACGTCCCTTGACCTCCTGATGAGAAAAAAGGTAATGGATCCTTAGATGCGCACTCCTTTCAAAATTTGAATGCCTGGTTAAATCAACTGACAACTACCCTGCCCCTGGGTTAAGTGTTAGGTTTTTTTCCGAAAGAAACTCCTACTTCTAGGCTCAGTGGGGTTAACGAGGGCTTATCTCCCTTATATCTTCGGCGTTTGGGGAGTTGAAACAATGCTTGTACATCATCAACAAGGTTTTGTTCCCAAAAGCACACGACTAGAAAGTTTGTGTTTTCAATTCGTCATTCTCCCTCTAAGAGTTTAAGCACGTAAATTGGTATTGCAATGCAAAGAAATATCACATGAATAAATAAGAAAGAATTACTTCAAGAAAACATATTTGTTGCATTAAAACCGCCATTCAGTACAAACAAATTTTACATGTATACAACGTATTAACAAACAATGAAAAATTACAACTGAATATACAGTAAAAAAGCTAAGAATTGCTATTGTCGAGGAGGTCTGCCTCCATCTGGACTTATTTACAACATGTTTGCTTCACCTGGAAGGCTTCAATTGGTATGTGGACCGTCTGTGTAACACCTCAAAATTTGCCCTCATGCTTTTAACTCTAACTGGCTTATGTTTCATTTCATTCTTGCATTTTCATCTGTGCATATCATTGGTTCTCAGCATGGGATCAAGGTATCCTTGTTAGCCCTCAAGAGGAGGATGTGTCTCAAGGCCAAAGCAAGAGAATGTACTCAATCTTGTGGTGTTCATGTTCATCAAAGTCTCTTACCAAGTTTGCACAATCATCAGAGGCATCAGTCATTTATTTTATCAGCAGATGGGTTAATCATTTCAGAATCAAGGTCATAAAGCAGGGTTAATTTGATCTTGTTCCAGACAGGTTTTATATCATGTTTCAGGCATCATTCAAGGGTATTATCAGTGGCTAAGGATTAGATATGAAGCAGGACTCAAAACAACTTGCAATGAAGCAATTTTCACCATTTTGCCTTGGTCCAATCGATTTGCATAAGTGTGCAATCGATTGCACCCCTTCAGTTTTCACATTTTGGCCTTTGCAATGGTGTGCAATCGATTTGCACTGCTGTGCAATCAATTGCATTGTGACGGATTTGCCTAAAACCATCATTTTTCAGCACTATGTAAATTTCCAATGCACCACATTCACTTGGGATCAATGCTATATCAGTAGAAGGATCTAGAGAGCTGCAGAATTTGATTTTATTTCCATCCAATTTCCACTCTAATTCCACATTCCCTTTCCAAGTTATTTTTTACTTCCAATTCCACTCACTCCAAACCTCACTTTCATTCCAAACCTAAGTCATATTTAAACCAATTTGATCCAAACCACACACAATTACACTTCATTTCTTTTGATTTTTCTACACTTCTCATTCAGAATTCTCTCTCAATTCTCTCTCACTTTTTCATTCTCCATTTTCATCTTCAACCTTTCACCAAAGCTCCATATTCATATATTCACAAATTCTTCATTAGAATTTGTGAATTCTTGAGCTAAACCTCCATCACATCCTCATTCTTGGTTCAATTCTGCAGTAGTAACTTATTTGGATCTAGATTCAAGATTTTGGAATCATTTCTTGGAGAGCTTTTGCTTATTTGTGGATTATTGCTTGGATCTTCAAGTGTTCTTGATAAAGCTTCATAGATCTTTGGATTTCTTGCTTTGATTCATCAATTTTCGTGTGCAACAATCACCAAAGCAAATCTCAGCTTTGTAGGTTGGTTTTTCTTAGATCTATGCTTAATTTAGCTTAATTTCAACTTATACAATGTAGATCCGTGGTTTTCAATGTGATTTGATCCATTTGCTTGATTGGATTCATGATCTTGTTGTTTGATTATTGAAGTGTGTGCTTGATTACTGATATTTGATGTGGATTTTCGTGTATGTTTGATTACATGATCATTTGGATGTTTGGATAAGTGATTGGTGCTGGAAAAGTGATTATGAGAAGTGATTTTTGCAGGTCTGATACTGTGCAATCGATTTGTATCCTAGTGCAATCGATTGTACCTGTGTTTTTTCACTAAGAATTGCTTTCTGTAACTGTGCAATTGATTTGCACCCTGCTGCAATCGATTTGCACATGCAACTTTTGTGTTTTTGGCTTGTTTGGAAGCATATATTGATACCTATTCCACCCTTAACCTTCATGGCTTTGTGTGATGCATATTTGTGGAATTTTCTAGGGTTTTTTAACCTCTAGTTGCTAGATGTATGTGAATCTTTGATGCATGATTGTCCGATTGTTGATTTGTTTGCATTCTTGAAGCATGTTCTTGAGGCATATTGGTTCATGTGTGATTGATGACTTGTTGAACTTGTGTAATCTCTTGGAAATGAATGTGATGTGATACATGTGAGCATGATGCTATGGTGTGCATAAGTTGAAGCATGTATGACTTTTTCCTTGCTTGAACATTTGTTTTCCTTTGAAAATGATCATGGTATATGTTTAACTAGTTTTGATGCATGTTAAAGTGAAGTTGTCTTGCATGTTTGAGTTGGCTGGTCATGATATGATTTAAGTTCTGACTTTGCTCCATCTCACTTCACTTTGTTCACATCACCTTTGTATGCACACAATTTTCCGATACGCGACTCTTGGATTTTTATCGTTTATGATCATGTTTGTATTGTTGCGTTCTTGAGGCGATGAACACATAGCACACATCTTAAGCATGTTAATTATTGATTGATGCTTGTGTTGCTGGAATTGTTATGTGCATGCTTGTTCACTTTCCTTTCATTAAGATGCACACTTGTCACGACTTGTTCATATGCCAAATGATATGCATTTCTTTCATGATGTTTTCAAATTCATTCAACATGATGTATGATGTGTTTATGATCATGATCAATATGTAATGCTAGATGCATGTTTGCTTTTCCATAAGTGAATCATTTTTGAGTGCATGCTGCCCTGATTTTCCACTGCTGTTTATGCGCATACATGTTGTTATATGTGCTGCTATTTGGCCTTTTGCACCCCTTTTTGTGTGAATTGTGTGTTGTTATAAGCTGTCTTGCTTGTGTGCTGCCTTTTACTGCTGTTTTGTTGCAGATGCGCTGTTGTAGCTGCTGTTCTTGTTCATTCGTATCTCATCTATCTTACTTGTCTTTTCCTTTTGTGAATAGCATGATATAATACTTGTTTGTGTAGAACTTTCTCACACGCTTTGGGATCCTAGCCCATCCTTAATTTTTGATTAAGGTGAGGTAGGATAAGCATTAGGTAGTGTTATCCTTCTCTTCTCTTTAGACTTAGGTTCTTAAGCCTTGACCTTAGGGTCATCCTTTGCATGACAACATTAGGAACAATTTAGTTTCCGCTTAGTGTTTCCTTCTTCTTTGAGTCCTCTCTTCTCTCTCTTAAAGAAAATCTCAAAACACTTAAGAAGGGTTAAACGTGTATTGCGCATGAGCCTTATATATGGGAAGTGAGTTATGGGGGGTTTCCTTTCATTCTTCTAGGGTACTTAGTGTACGTCCTGTTGGGGACGATACACGACGTATTCTGATCAAATGTTCTCATTGATGAAATTAAAGACCAGTATGCAGTGGCAAAAATCGCGGTTGAAGTGATTAAGTGAAGGTGATGCCAATACGAAGTTTTTTCATTGGTGTATTACAAGTAGAAGGAAGAAGAACGAGATTTTGTGTATTGAGAAGGGTGGCTAAAAAATGTTCGAAGCCCATGAAATCAAGAAAGAGACGGTGGCATTTTTTTCCAGATGTATATAGGGGCAGTAATGAAAAAAGAGCACTGCTTAGGGATTTTGAATGTAAGAGGATTGATAAAAAGGATAACGATTATCTTATTGCAGAATTTTCTGAAGAGGAGGTTAGAGAAGTAGTGTGGGATTGTGAGGATATGAAAAGTCCATGTCCTGACGGAATAAATTTGGGTTTTATTAAAGAATTTTGGGAACTTCTTAAAGGTGATCTTTGTAGATTTATTTCTAAATTTCATTCAAATGGTGAATTGGTTAAAGGAGTATATAGCTCTTTCATAACTTTAGTGCCAAAGGTTGATAATTCTGTTAAGTTGTCCCTTTTTAGGCCAATTTCTTTGGTTGGGAATATGTATAAGATATTAGCTACGTTACGTGCAAACAGGTTGAAGAAGGTTATTCATAAAGTTGTGGCCGAGACACAATTTTTATTCTTGGAAGGGAGACAAATTGGAGATTATATCCTTATTGCTAATGAATTAGTGGATGACGCAAGGAGGGGGAAAAGATAAGTTATACTATTCAAAGCAGACTTTGAAAAGGCATACAATTCGGTGGATTGAGATTTTATAGATTACATGATGGAAATGATAGGGTTTAATGAGAAGTGGAGAAAATGGATAAATGAATGTATGCGAACAGCTAGAGTGTCTATATTGATTAATGGTAGTCCTACTGAAGAAATTGTGTTGGCTCGAGGATTGAGACAAGGGGATCCATTATCACCCTTCCTATTTCTATTGGTGGCAGAAGGTCTAAATCTTATGATGGCTAAGAGTGTGTAGAAGGGGATGTTCGATGGGTACGAGCTCGATGTAGGAGAAGTGAGTGTGTCGCATATTCAGTATTCGGATGATACTATAGTAATGAGGAAAAGAAGTTGAAAAAATATTTTGACTATTAAGGCAACGCTGCACATGTTCGAAGTAGTTTCAGGTTTGAAAGTTAATTTTCATAAAAGTTCTCTTATGGGTGTGAATATAAGTGAGGAGTGGTTGGAGGAGGCATCTTTGGTGCTAAAGTGTAAAGTCAGTGGTATTCCTTTCAAATACCTAAGGCTGCCGGTTGGTGGTAATCATAGGAGACTAGGTTTGTGGAAGCCGGTGAATGATGTCGTGAGAAGGAGATTGACGCTATGGAATAATAAACATCTCTCAATGGGTGGTCGAACCATTCTTATAAAGCATGTCTTAAGTGCTCTCCCTGTGTATTTTCTATCATTTTTCAAGGCACTTGTTGGTATTATTCATAAGTTGGAATCGATGTTTAAAAACTTCATCTGAAGAGGAGATTTGGATAGCATAAGAATTTATAGGATTAAGTGGAATAAGATTTGTAGTGATAAGGATAATGGTAGATTGAGTATTAAAAACCTGAAGGCGTTCAATTTATCTCTGGTTGGAAAATGGAAGTTGGGGTTGATAACTGAAAAAAAAAACAAGTTGTGGGCAAAAATCTTAGTAAGTAAATACGGTCCAAATATTGTGGAAGACAGTAAGTGAATAAATATTGTTCTTTATAGTGGCGAAACATACAGAAGTTAGAGAAAGAGGAGGGTATTTCAAGTATAATTGGTTTGAAGATAATTTGTATAGAAAGATTGGAAATGGTATGGAAACATAATTTTGGGAGGACCCTTGGATGGAAGGGAGGAAGCTAAAAGAAGTGTATCCTGAGTTGAATAATCTGGCGACTGCGAAAGAAATTACAATGAAGGAAGTGATAGAGAGTGTTGGTTGGGATATAGAATGGAGTAGAAAATGGGGTAGCAAATTGAATGAGGTAACTAGCAGGTGTATAGAAGAAATCATATGCAGGATCAATAGTATAGTTCTGAAAGAAAATGTGACCGAAAAATGGCGTTGGAGAAAGAAATTTCATACTGCTAAAGATGTGTATTCGACAATTATGGAGCAAGGTCCTAGGTTGGCTCCATATTGATTTCGTTATGCATAATTCGGTGGTGCAGATTTTTTATCATTTTGCAAGTATAGCTTGTGGAGGGCAAGTAAATAGGGAGAGGTTGTTGATAATTTGGTATGCGTGTTTGTGGCCGATTTGGCGTCGAAGGAATGATAAGATTTTTAGACACTTTGGAAAACCATAATGGTGACTGTATAGAGGAGATTCAGTTGTTATCTTAGATGTGGTTGAAAGCTAATTTTAAAGGATTCACATATGTTTTATGTTAATGGATTACGCATCCAAGAGAATGTTTTGGTTGGAACTGAGTTAAATTGGTCTGTTCGTATTTTGGTATATTTTGTTTTTCTGTGCAGTGGGTGTATTCGTGGTAGTGGTGGGTTGTTTCTGTTGAGATGTTGGTGTAGCAGTCTAGGAGTGGAGGATCTGGTCGTGTTTTAGTTAGTTTTGAGTAGGTGTTTTGGTTGTGTGTGAGATGGTTTGGAGTGGCTGAGTTTGTGGTAATTGTTATTAGGTTGGTGTTAGGTGTTGGTTCTGTCTTGAGTTTAATTGTAGGCCTGATGAACGGGTTAATAGGTCATTAGGATTCCACTGTTGTTGTCCGCATTTGCATTACTTGATTATGGGTTTTTTTGTTGGTTCATATCTCTGGCTGCTGGTTTTTAATTGATTTGATTTTCTGCTTGTTAGTTATGGTTCTCTTTTACTGTATTTCTAGTCTTGTTGTGTGGTATAGGCGGTGGTGGCAGTCGGTTTCAAGGTTGTCAAGATATAGGCAGTGGTTGGGGAGTCTTTTATTTCCTCTTGTTGTGCTTTCTATTAATAATAGCTTTTGGCTTTTCAAAATAAATAAAAAATTAAAAAAATCTTGCAGGACCGAATGCAGTCACCTCCATCCAATCTACTAGGAAAAGTTAGACATTTTGACTGTCTTACCCATTATTTAAAAATAAAATCCTAATTTGTTCCATTTTGAAAAAAATGTGTAGGTATACGACTTTTTTTTTACCGTACTACCCCTTTTTGAAATAAAATATACTAATATATCCCCTTTTGAAATTTTTTTTTCAGGATATCCTAGTTTTTTAAGACACTCGGTATCCCATTTCACGAGCAAGTGAAGGGATTTTCATGCAGTGGGTGCTCGTGAACCGGGTTCACGAGCATGTGAAGGCTGCCGTATTTTTTTTTATTTTTAAATTGTTTTATTAATTTATATGTATAATAAAATAATTTAATAGATTTTAATAATATATATTAATTAAATAGTCACTTAATAATTAAAAAAATATTATTTTATTAATAAAATTTAATTTTTTTAATTTTTTTTAAATGAATGATGCTCGTTGAATGAGTTTGCGAGCAGAAACGTTTATTTTTTCTATAAATAAATGTCGTTTTGTATCAACATTCATCATTCCAGTGTGTGTGGCATTTGCATATTCAAAAATGTCAGTCGAGGCTCTTGTGTTTTATGGGCAAGAAAAAAAAATCAGAGTTTACCTGGATCCACTGTGGAACTTCAGAACCGTGGTTGCAGCAATTAACACAGGGTTTCGACAGCTTGGTGGCCGTCGCATGAAGGTGAGAAAAATGGAGTATCGTTGTCCGTACATAACGCTGACTGATGCAAGCCTGGAGGGTACGTACCTGTATTACATGGATCGTGTAGAAAATGATGAAGATGTACAATGTATGTTTTCAGCACATAGTGGTGAAGTTAACAGAGGGGTCCAAGATCCACTTGTGTTGATTGTTGTTGTGGAGTAGGTTGTATGTTAAGTTTGTTGAGTTTGTAATATTCTAATGTTGCTGTTGTTTAGTTGAATCATTGAAATCTTCGGTGTCTTGTTGTTTTACGAACAAGTCTTATTATCTTAATTGTTTGAAAATGTTGTCTTGAAATATAAATTTGTGTTCGACTACAGACAAAGAAAGTTCAAGATACATACTTTATTAATTGATTAACTTTGAAAAGAAATACTATTATCTAGACGGTCGGTTTGACGGGCCGGCAACATTAGGACATGCATTCCAACCATCCAACCACCACAACCACCGCATGCATTCCAAAACTTTTTGCTGACGGAAGAACAATTAATGCAAATGCCTAATTTAAACATTGACGACCTTCTGCAATCACCACCACAAGCGGACCCCCCATCATCGAGTCAAAACCCCCTAACAACATATCACGGTGAAGACATGTCTTCTGACTCATCTCAGTCACCTAGAAGAACACCAAATGAACCGATGGGTAGGGGACATCGACTTAAAAAAAGCACTAGGTGTGGAACGGGCGGCCATTTCTGATGTAATGTACTTCAGTTGTGAATTTTGAATAAAAAAATTAGTGTTTAAATAAATATTTTTTTCCTTATTTATTTTTCTGCAAATATAATATTTATTTAGTCAAATTAATTAATATTTTATTAACTAATTAATATATTTAAGTTTAAATACTTAAATTATTTAAATAAATATTTTGTTCATTATTCAATTTTCTGAAAAAAAAATATTTATTTAGTTAAATTAATTAATATTTTATTAATTAATTAATCTATTTTAGTTTAAATACTTAAATTATTTAAATAAAATAATTAAATTATTATTTAACTAATAAAACAATTAAAAAAAAAAAAATACGGTAGCCTTCACATGCTCGTGAACCCTGTTCACGAGCACCCACTGCATGAAAATCCCTTCACATGCTCGTGGAATGGGATACCGAGTGTCTTAAAAAACTAGGGTACCCTAGTAATTTTTTTTCAAAAGGGGGTATATTGGTATATTTTATTTCAAAAAGGGGTAGTACAGTAAAAAATCCTAGGTATACTCCAATTGATATCGAGGCTCGGTCATTCATTGGTTGAAGATGTACTGCATTTTTTTTATATGTACCCTGGATCATTTATTGAAGAAGGGTTTTAATATTTTATTATCTCTTTTGTTATTTTAATATTTTTATTTAATATAATTATAATTTTTAATATTTTAATAATAATTTTTAATATTTTAATAATAAAATAATATTTTTTAGCTTTTAAGATTATAGTTATTTTTTTAAATTATATTGTAAAATTTACTTTTCATTCTTAAAAATCTATCTCATTCTTTTAATGTTATAATTAGATTATAATTATTTTAAAATTTAATGTTATCTCATTCTTTTAATCTATCACATTCTTTTAATCTCATTATTTTAATAATTATAATGAGATTAAGATTTCATCTCATTCTTTTATTTTTTAAGATTATAATTATTTTTTAAGATTTTATAAATATTAATAAAATTTAGTGTCCACTATCTATCAATAAGAATTCAATTACGTGAACTTTCTAAATTGTCATTTCATTATAAATTATTTACACTAACAAAAGGGCATTTTAATAATCAATTAATATTTACTTTTTTTATTCTCGTCTTCCATTACAGTATGACAAATCACATTCATTTATCAAGCTTCACCAATTAAATAACAGTTAAATATTATATGCACTCATTTTTTCTCTTTATTAAAATTTCAAATTTCTTTTACATTTCTTTTTCTTACACTTTCTCACTTTCATTTTAATTTCTTTTATCTCTATTTATTTATTATCACTAAAAATACTAATAATCTATTTTATAATTTTAATCAAATTAAAAATTTATTAATCTCACGAGTCACTATCAACACAATATATATTTTATTTTAATCAACCATTGTCTTAATTTAAGAGATAAAATCTTTATTTTTTAATATTAATTTTTTTTCTTTCTCCATCTCATGATTTCTTTTCTTTTTTCCTTTTATATAATTATTTAATACAATTAAATTTATATGATTATTGTTCATTTTACAATTAAGTAAATCCTTTTAAATTTTTCTTCTGTATCTAAATACATTTTATATTGCATCAAATAATTTTTTATCTCACAGATCATTATCAGCACAATGTCTATTTTATTTTAATCAACAATTTGCATTTATTCAAAAGATAAAATCCTTATTTCAAAATATCAAAATTTCTTTTTTTTGTCTTTCTTCATCTCACGAGTCTTTTTTTTCTTTTCTTTTTGCATGATTATTTAATATAATTGAGTTTATATAATTATTTTTCATTTTACAATTAATTAACTTATTTCAAATTTACATATGTATATAAATACATTTTTATATTGTATCAAATAAACTTTCTATTTTATGGGTTACTATCAGCACAATACATATTTTATTTTAATCAATAATTACCTTAATTTGAAAGATAAAATCCTTATTTTCTAATATTAAATATTCCTTTTTTTCATCTCACGAGTCCCTTTTATTCTCTTTGTATTTTAATACAATTGAATTTATATATCATTGTTCATTTTAAAATGAATAGCTAATTTCAAATTTAAATATATATATATATATATACCATTTCGTCTATATATATATATATATATATATATATATATATATATATATACTTTTTGTGGGAAAATGACTGTACTATTGTACCATATCGTCTCCCATTTTCACAGATCATTAAGCAAGGCTACAACTACTTGTGGAATTCCATTTCTGCCCTCCAATGGATCTTTTCTATTGCCTTTATATAGGAGTCTTGGAAGAATGGAAAAATAAGCAACAAAGATAACAATTGGAAAAGAGCTATCACATAAATATTACAATATTGTGAAACTTTTGAGAGAAAGAAAAACATACACGCAAGGAACTTTTATTCACACACTTTCATAGAAAACATTTTTGTGTGTAAATTTTTGTAATACATTTGTGTAATCTACTTATTAAAGAAGAAAACTTGTAAACACACAATCCTTGTATTAACCTTTTGGTTAGTTTCCTTGAGTGATTAAGTGTTAGTCAGATTACTCAAGAAGTCGCTGACAGTTAGTCTTTGAGTTGTATTTCCTTGAGAGACTAGAGTATAATCAACATTTCTCAAGAAGACATTGACAGTTTGTCTTTGGTGTTGTAATCAAGTTTATTTATAGTGGATTAAATCCTTGCGATAAGGAGAAATCACCTTGGCGGGTGGACTGGAGATAGCTTAGTTAACAGTGAATCAGGATAAAAATATTTGTGTTCATTATTTTTATTTTAAGTTCTCTCTTTGTTATTTTAGGTAGCAAAATATTTTCCTTCTAGAAAGACAATTCAAACCCCCCACTCTCTTGTGTTTCCGTTACCTTCAATTGACATCAGAGCTCCAATTCTGGTATTGATTATTTGTCAAACACTTCACCGTGTAAGATAAAGATCCATAATTTTGAAATAAATGACACGAGTCCATCCACCAGTTGCACCCATTGTTAACAAAGACAGAGATCATTATAGTGCCAAACCCCCAGTTTTTTATGGAGAAAAATTTGACTATTGGAAAGACAGAATTGAAAGTTTCTTTCCTTGTCATGATGTGGATCTATAGGATATGGCAGTTGATGGTTGCATTTATCCTGTTGATAATCATGGTAACAAGTTAGAAAGAAGAGTGATGGTTGATCAAAAAATGAAAGATTACAAAAATCATCATAAAGCTAGAACCATTATGCTGAATGTTATATCATACTATGAGTATTAAAATATCACAAATAGAGAGACAACTAAGTTTATTTTTGACAAATATGACTCGTGAAGGAAACGCTCAAGTGAAAGATACCAAGGCGCTTTCCTTGATACAAAAATATGACATAGTCAAAATTAGAATCAGAATCTGAGTTAGACTCTAAAGTGGTATTTCCTAATTTATCTCGTTCTAAATTAGAATTTTGTTTATCTGAAATTATGGAAAAGTATCAGAAGCTTTAGAACAAATACAAGGATCTGAAACATACCCATGTATCTAAACCTGAAGAACATAGTAAGCTTAAGAAAGAATTCTCCACTCTGAATGAAGAAAAATTTATTCTTAAAAATGACAACTCTGCCCTTCAAAGTAAGAGTTCTAAACTTGAGGAAGAAATTCTTTCAAAAGCTTATGCAAATTCTGAAAAATGTCATAAAGAAATATGACAAATCTTTTCACACATTTCTGGCTAGAAATATAGATAGAACTAATATGGCTTCAATGATCTATGGATTTAGCATAAATGGAAGAAGAGGAATTGGTTATGTGCCTAAAGAAAAACCTATTTTAAAATAAAAGGAAAAACCAAAAGCTCTCTACTCCCATTTCTCTTATGCACATACATAAAATGATAATTCTTCATAAAGACCCAAGTTTGCTAAGAACTCTGGGAGAACTAACTAGAAAGGACCCAAAAAGATGTGGGTACCTAAGGAAAAGATAATATATGTTGTAGGCCTCCTTAACAGCATAGTTAAAACACCAGTCATAGTACCTGGAGTCTGGTTGCTCATGGAATATGACAGGAAGAAGGCATATGTTCCAAGACCTGGAACTTAAGCCTGGTGGCTTCGTGGGTTTCAGAGGTAATCAGAAAAGGAATATTATAGGCTCTATAACAGTTGGTAATGGTTCTCTCTCTCTTCTATTACTAATATTTTATTAGTTGATGGTTTAATGCATAATTTATTGTCCACAAGTCAATTAAGTGATAATGGTTATGACATAATCTTTAATCAGAAGTCTTGTAAAGCTGTTAGTCAGAAAGATGACTCCATTCTTTTCAATGGCAAGAGGAAAAATAAAATTTATAACATTAGACTTTCTAATCTTGAAAAATAGAATATTAAATGTCTTATGTGTGTTAATGAAGAGCAATGGATTTGACATAGACGATTGAGCCATGTTAGCATGAGAAGAATTTCCCAGCTAAATAAACTTAATTTAGTTAGAGGTCTTCCAAATCTGAATTTCTCTTCAGATGCTCTTTGTGAAGCATATCAGAAAGGCAAGTTTTCAAAAAAAAAATTCAAAGAAAATAATGCTATATTTATCTTTAGGCGTTTGCAACAATTTCATATTGACCTTTTTGGTCCAATGAAAACTGCTTATGTCAATGGAAAGAAATATAGTTTAGTCATTGTTGATGACTACGATAGATGAACATGGGTGAAATTCATAAGACACGGGGATGAGTCACATTTTTTGTTCTCTACCTTCTGTTCACAAGTGCAAAACGAGAAAGACTTTAAGATTGTTAAAGTCAGAAGTGATCATGGTGGTGAATGTGAGAATAAGTAGTTTGAAAAATTGTTTGATGAAAATGGAATTTCCCATGATGCTCTTGCCCTATAATTCCACAACAAAAAGTATAGTTGTAGAGAGGAAGAATAAGACTTTGCAAAAAAAGGCTAGAACCATGATCAATGAGACAAACATGGCTAAGCACTTATGGGCGGAGGCAGTTAATACAACGTATTATATTCAGAACACAATCTCTATAAGACCTATTATGGGTAAGACTCCTTATGAATTGTGGAAGAATAGAAAACCCTACATTTCTTATTTCCATCATTTTGGATGTAACTGTTTTATTCTGAACACTAAAGACGATATGAACAAGATTGATTTTAAGGCACAAAAGTGTATAATATAGGATAATCTGGTCTCTCTAAAGGCTATAAAGTATATAACACTGAAATATGAATTATTAAGGAATCAATTCATGTTAGATTTGATGATAAGCTTGACTATGAAAAGTCAAAGCTAGTTGAAAAGTTTGCAGATCTGGAGATAACCTATTCAGGCTTTGAAAGTAAAGAATCAGAAGCTAAATAATCTGAGGCAAAAGACGTCGTAACTGTTCAACTGGAAGCTGCTGAAGCCCAGACACCTCTGAGGAAGCATAGACAAAGATCTTCACATTCTTAAGAATTGATTTTCAGAGATAAAACTAAACCATTCAGAACCATATCCTCCTTCAAACCCTATGAAGAGACACATATGGGTTTGGTGTCCCTCATAGAACCTGCATTTGTTGATGAAGTACTTCAGGACACTTAGTGAATTATAGAAATTCAAGAAAAATTAAACCAATTCTCCATAAATGACGTGTGGAATCTTGTGCCTAGAACCAAAGGAATTCATGTCATTGGGATAAAATGAGTTTTCAAAAATAAGCTGAATGAGAAAGGAGAAGTGGTAAGAAACAAGGCCAGACTAGTGGCACAAGATTATAGTCAGCAAGAGGCCAGGAATTGACTATACTCAGACCTTTGCACCAGTTGCCAGGTTAGAGCCTATTCATCTTTTAATTTCATTTGTTGTTAATCACAACATCATCTTATATCAGATGGATGTTAAGAGTGCATTCATGAATGGACACATAACTTAGGAAGTGTATGTACACTAACCTTCTGGTTTTGAAAATCACAAAAATCCAATTTTGTTTTCAAACTTAAGAAATCTTTGTATGGTATGAAACAAGCTCCTAGAGCATGGTATGAAAGACTAATCAATTTTCTTTTAGAAAATGATTTTACCAGAGGAAAGGTTGATACTACATTGTTCTGTAAGACATTAAAAAATGATATTCTAGTTGTTCAAATTTATGTGGATGTATATTTGGTTCTGGTAATGATACCTTATGCAAAGAGTTTGCTAAGTCAATGCAGGAAGAATTTGAGATGAGTCTGATGGGAGAACTCAAGTACTTTCTAGGTATCCAGATTAGCCAAAGTTCATAAGAAACATATATCCATCAGAGCAAATACACCAAAGAACTTTTGAAGATGTTTGACATGTCAGATTGCAAGCTATCTAAAATTCCAATGCACCATACTTGTATTTTAGAGAAGGATAAGGTATGAAATAAGGTAGAGCAAAAGGTATACAGAGGTATGATAGGTTCTCTCTTATACTTAGTTGCTTCTAGACCTGACATTTTATTCAGTGTCTATTTATATGCTCGCTTCCAATCGGATCCTAGCGAGTCCCACTTAATAGTTGTTAAGAGGATTTTTAGGTATCTGAAAGTTACTAATAACATTGGCTTGTGTTATATAAAATCAAAAGAGTACAAGCTAGTATGTTACTGTGATGTTGTTTATGCTGGAGACACACTAGAAAGAAAAAACACTTCTGGAAGCTGTCAGTTTCTGGGAGACAATTTGATCTCATGGTCCAGCAAAAGATAATCAATAATTGCACTATCAACAGCTGAAGCTAAGTATATTGCATCATGTAGATGCAACACTCAGATCCTCTGGATGAAAAGCCATATAGAAGAATTTCAGATATATGCGAGTAACGTTCCTATTCTTTGTGATAATACCTCAGCTATATGTTTATCTAAGAATCCAATTTTACATTCTAGACCTAAGCATATTGAGATTAAACATCACTTTATATGAGACTATGTTTAGAAAGGAATTTTAAATTTTAAATTTATTGATACAGACCATCAATGGGCTGATATCTTCACAAAACCCCTTGTTGAAGATATATTTGATTTCATTCTAAAGAATTTTAAAATAGACTTATTTCCATAATGAAAAAGATGTAAATCTCAAAATGTTTAAGTTCTCAGAATGATTCAATAAGACTCTGATATTTCTGGTTTCTGAACAGTAAGTCTTCTGAAGTGAGAAGGTTTCCTGTATCAGAAGTATCCAATCAGAACCTTTAGGTAAAATTTATGCCTTCTAGATCTTAAAGAGTGTTTGCTACATTAACCAGTTTTCAAACAAACGTAAGTTTGTGGTTCAGATTAAAGACATGTGTTTTTTACTGAAACACTTTAACCATTGAGTGACACATTGGGAGAAAATACTTCTTGGAAATAGGTTAAATATCTCCATGCCTTCCCTTTGTGATATCCTTTGCACTATTATAGTTTATGTCATTGGTGCAAAAACTATTTATAAACCCACTTCATTCACTATTCACACATTATGCTACTTTCTATCCCACACTTTCTCTCTTTCAAACCTAAGTTACTCTGCAACCCTAAACCCTTTTCTTCGTTGTTGCTTACAAATCACAAGAACAACAATATTCTCAATAACAAGAACAAGCTCTATCTTCTCAGCAACTATACCAACTATCTTAGAAAGAAGGTATTTAATAGATCTCTCTATCTATTTCAGTCACAGAGTTGGTAGTTTTGTGTGAAATGATAGTAGACTTTGATAACCTCAAAGCCAATGGTTATGGCCTCACCGGAGACGTTGAAACTCAGGGATGGGAAGAGTTGTTCAACCGTCTAAAAGGGCCAGTTTATCTTGAGCTAGTTAAGCAATTTTGGATTTATGCTACTACGTCAAAACTTCAAATCTCTTCATATGTTATGGAGCATAAATTCTTCATTTCTGATAAATCTATTGCCAAGCTTCCCAATCATGGCAGGACTTGCAAGAAATGCTTTGATATGCCTTCCAAAAAGGAAAAATTGGAGGAAATTGCAGCTGTAATTTTTCAATATGGTAAGAATTCATCTAATGCGAAGAATATGCATAAAAGACTCAGAGTGTGGTTGAGGATTCTTCTAGGATGTGTGCATCATAAACCATCAAGCAATTCTTCTGACTACATCAATACCAATCAGAAGTATATTTTGTACTACATCTCTTCTGGATAGGGATGCTTCAGAGGATCTAGAAGGATACTAATTAATGACTATTCCATTTTTACTAAAATGGATCCTCCTGAAATCTTGAAATCTTACATTGACGACTGCTTAGCCTCAGTAATTAAACTTGTAGCTCTTTCCTATGATGAACTTCCAGATGCTCCTCGTGAACTTCCTTTTGGAAGGAAAAGGAAAGCTAAAAAGGTTGGTGATGGACCTTCTAGAACTGTTAAGTCTCCAGCAAAGGTGGCTAAGACTTCTACAACTATGAGAAGGCCTCTAGGAACTGTAATGGAAGCTGAAGACGAAGATTCTGAGAACATTGAGAAAGCTAAAGAAACTCTTACTCAGATTAAACCTTCTTGTAAGTCTTCTATAGATAAGACATCTTTGCCTTCAGATCAGATTTTTAACACTTCATCTTCATTCGCTCCTCTTCAACATGCTCCACAAATAACTCCTAAACCTTTTGAAACCATCTCTACCCCTCAACAAAAACAATATTCTACTTTAAAACCATCTGAACCTAAACCATCAAATCCACAACCAGGTGAAACCATTCTTACTGAACACATACAACCAAAATTTCCTGAACTATTTCTTTCACAACTTCAACAAACACAACCTAAGAATCCCCCATCTGAACCTCTCTATCTCATTCATACATCCTTTTGTATTGACATTCTTAAAATGCGTTCCTTTCCAGATTCAACACCTTCATTGCCAACTAAACCAAATGTCAATAATACACCTATCATTAACACCATAATGGAACATCACATAAACGATTCCCCCTCTACTATTGATTCCTCAAATAAAATTATTTAAGTTTCATCAAACTCCGAGGATGAAGTTGTACATGACCCAAACTTTCCAGAACCCAAGTGACCTTTGACATACCTAAACCAAGTGTTAGTGAATTAGTGTTACAATTTCAGGCTGAAGAAAATGATCGTATATGCTCTCTTACGCAAGTTTGCATAGATTGTGTCAACCTTGCTGAGAGTGATGTTATTTGGAATGACTTCAGAAGATGGGTCATTTTTTGTTCAAGGCAGCTGAAAGAAATTTTCTTTGAATCTGCTGAGAAAAATTCCATGAAAAACTTTCTTGTATCATGGATCCTCTTCTGCAATTGTTCAAACCAAAACTTCTTCCTGCACCAGAAGCTGATCTAGCCTTGGTTGTTTTATGAAAAAGAGGCTCAATTTGAACAAGCTAATATGACCTTGGTGGCTTCTGAGATTACCTCTGCTCGTGAAGTTACTTTTGCTCCTAAATAGCAAGTCCTTTCTCAATCTAAGATTGGAGCTACTTATGGGACTGAGAAGCCTTTTGAATCTGATTCGGTGCCTTTGGTTGTGCTGAAGACTCTAGAGGAAATCAAGCAGGAAAATGAAGTTTTAAGGTCTCTTATGGAGAAACAAGATGATATGTTCAAGGAACAAGCTCAAACCAACACCAAAATTCAAGACCTGCTTCAAGTGATTATGTCAAGGCTGCTACCCTCTACCTAAAACCTTTTTCTGTTTTAGTTTTAGAACCTAGTTTTTTCATTTTTGTTATTCTATATCTTTATCTGGTTCAGTCAATGGAGTTTCATTTTTTTCTTCCTTTTTCCTTTTTTGATTAATGACAAAAGGGGGAGAAACGAATATATGATTTTGATATACTTATTTTCCTCACTTAATCCCATGCATCTGACTATGACAAATTTTTGAATGATCAAGGAACTTAAAAAAAATCACAAATTTTATGAACTAGGCTATCAAAAAAAATTCAGTGATTTATGAGCTAAGAATCAGAAAGTCATTTTAATCAAGCTCTTAAGATTGAATCAAGATTGTGTGCTTCATCAAGATCTGATACAGGCGAGATTCTAATACAAGGAATCAGGAAATTTCACTCAAGCTCTAATACAAGCCAGATTCTGATACAAGTAATAAAAAAATTTCAATCAAGCTTTGATAGAAGCCAGATTCTTATACAAGGAATCAAGAAAATCAATTAGAATCTCATACAGGGAAGTTCTTACTTTCATGTTGATTAAAATGTTTTATGTATTAAAATTCTTATAAGTCTTAAGCTCAAGGGGAGTCTACAAACTTCATTCTGAATAAGCTGGTAAATTTTGATAGTATAAAACTCAAGAGGAGCTTACAACCTTATGAGCTTACTAGCTTACTCTGATAAGTTTTTATGTGATTAAACCAAGTAAAAAATGTTCATCAAAATACATGGTTCTGTCATCATCAAAAAGGGGGAGATTGTAAGAACAAGATTTGGTTCTGCATCTCGCCTTAAGTTTTGATGATAACTATACACAAGTTTATAAAGAACAACTTTGTACCCTAATGGTTTTTTTAGTGAGAAATTACTAGATACAAGTTCTAACACTGGGAAAGTGACGTGTGACGTCATCATACTCTGGACCTAGTGCACTTTGATTCAGAGAAGTAAAACAAAGTGTGTTCTACAAGGATAATTAAGCTTTGGATCCCTCTGGTCAATGCTTCTGATCATCGCTCATCCAGAAGCTTCAGTTTATGACTCTGATAAGAGAAACCTATGACGTTATTAAGCTCTGAACTCTTGGATCAAGATCGAAGACTGAAGACCAGGTTTTGAACTGTGTCACCAGACTCTGGATCAAGACTAAAGACCAGGTTTTGAAAACTCTCTCACACTGACTTTGATTCTTTTATGCAAGTTTCATCAACTCTATTTCTGAAGCCTCTGAATAATAGAAGATAAGATCAAAAAATTTACGTGAGAAAATAGTGCATAGTATAAGATCAATACTCTTTCCACCTCACTGATTTTTTTGGAAAAGGATTATACTATTGTACCATTTTGTCTCCCATTTTCATAGACCGTTATGCAAGGATACAACTACTTGTGGAATTCCATTTCTTCCCTCCAACAGATCTTTTCTATTGTCTTTATAAAGGAGTCTTGGAAGAATGGAAAAATAAAAGACAGATATAACAATTAGAAAAGAGTTATCACGTAAATATTGCAATACTGTGAAACTTTTGAGAGAAAGAAAACATACCCACAAGGAAATTTTGTTCATACACTTTCATAGAAAACATTTTTGTGTGTAAATTTTTGTAATACATTTGTGTAATTTGCTTATTAAAGAAGAAAATTTGAAAACATGTAATCCTTGTAATTAACCTTTTGGTTAGTTTCCTTGAGTGACTAAGTTTTAGTCAAATTACTCAAGAAGTCATTGACGGTTAGTCTTTGAGCTGTATTTCCTTAAGAGACTTGGGTATAGTCAGAATTTCTCAATAAGACATTGACAATTTGTCTTTGTGGTTGTAATCAAGTTTGGTTATAGTGGATTAGGTCCTTGTGATAAGGCAAAATCACCTTGGCGGATGGACTAAAGGTATCTTAGTTAACAACAAGCCAGGATAAAAATATTTATGTTCATTATTTTTATTCTAAGTTCTCACATTGTTGTTTTGGGTAGCAAAATATTTTCGTTCTAGAAACCCAATTCAACCCCCTTCCTTTTTTGTGTTTCTGTTACCTTCAGCTATCATTTCTTTACCTCTGAGTCATATTCTGTTGCAGAATCTAATAAAGATATTCAAGAGTTTAGACTTTGAGTGACTCTGATTCATACTCTGAACTGAAGGCTCAAACTCTGATTATCAGAAGCAGAAGAAGAAAAGGTTTGACAAAAACCAACACAATTCAACCCCCTTTTTGTGTTTTTCTCACCTTTTGTTGGCATCAGAGCACGATCTATGCTAAACATTTAACATTGGTGCATAAAAGATCCTCAGAAAAACACTTTTATTATCATGAATGATGAATATGGAATTGGTTCAAGTGGGGGTACTCCCAATCCTCGCGGTGATACTAACCATGATCAAAGTACATCTAAAAAAGAAAAATTATGTTCCTAGACATCCAAAATTTAGTGGAGACTCTACTGAATAGAAAAGCAACATGTACACTCACATCATAAGTCTTAATGATGAGCTGTGGGACATTCTTAAAGATGGAATTAATATTTCTGTGAATGGAGTACGAATGGTAGCCAATAGAAAAACTCTAACACCGGATCTAAAGAAGATTTACAAAAAACACCACAGAGTGAGATCATTGACAAGTCTACTGCCAAAACCATTTTTGAATCTTTATATGCTACTTATGAAGAAAACCAACAAGTTCAAGAAGTCAAAGCAAATCTTATGGTTCAACAATATAATTTGTTTAGAATGAAAGAATATGAGAACATTGAAACCATGTTCTCAAGGTTTCAAGTTCTTGTGTCTGGACTTCAAGTTCTGAACAAGAGCTACATGATCGGTAAATTAGAAAGTGTACTAATCTACCAATGTAGTAATAAGGGGAAATCCCAAGTATTGATCTCAATGACTGTTTGACGATACAGAGTTCTGGTTCTAACTTAGTTAAACAAAAGCCTTGGGGGTTTTGGATTGTTTGTTTGAAAAATAGAAAATAAAATGCAAAAGAAGGTAATAAAGCAGTTGAACAGTTTAAAAGTGATTATAATTGAACATGCTAGGGAAAGTGATGATTGGATTCATTGATGGAAGTTCAATAGTTGATATATCTTTGGTCAAAATTCGGACGAAATGCTTGCTTCCATTAACTTTTAAGATGAAATTTGACAAACAAAAGATAAAAAAGGATGTTACTCTTGAATGGTTATGTTTTTGCAGGAAATGACAAAGGAAAACATCAGTTACAAGCAAGAAAAATTTCTGCCCTGGAACTTTCGCGATGCGAAGTTGAAGTGAGCAACAACAGAAAGAAACAGATAGTTCGCATAGTGAACTTTCCTTCGCATAGCTAAGGTCGTGATGTGAAGATGAAGCAAGCAAAAACAGAATGAAACAAAATCAAACTCACCCAACTTCGCTTGAAGCGAACACAGCGAGAAGAAGCTGGAATAGTTTGCATAGCGAAGTATGGCGGTCCCTGAAAGGCGGTTTGAAAGTTCAAATCTTAATGGAGAAGAAAAGGGAGTTTGCATAGCGAACTTTATCTCTCTATGCAAACTCAGGAGGCCAAAAACACTATAAAAGGAGATCAAAGGTAATGCATTGAGGGATCTAATATTATTTTAATACAATTTGGTATTAGATAGTTTGTAATAGATAGTAAGAGAGGGAAAGTGAGGATACGAGCTGAAGACGCATCAAGATTCGGGAAATTGTCGTTGATGTTGATTCATCTCAATTCCTCCATTTTGTATCAAGCTACCATGAGTAGATAAATCCCTTTCTTGTTGGGATTGGTTGTAGTTCATCGAAACAGTATGTATTTTCATTGATCATGGCGTTATATGCAATTTATTTATTAATCAGTATCGATGATATCTTTGTTTTATTCTTTAACTTCATGGATTTGAATTGATATTGAGAAATACAGTTTTAATCTCGATCCAAGATAATCATCTATTAAACTATAAATTCTAGACATAGATTTAGGTTTAATATTCACCGTAAGTATCGATTCTTAATGCTGCCGTATTGTTTAATAGGCTGAGAAATCGTCAATTAAACAATAAGGTAGAATGCTCATCAGATGTTTAGACATAAACTCTGTTTGTGAGTGATAAGTGATGATATTGATACATATTTAGATTGTGTATAACTGATCAGTGATTTGCATATTTAATCGGTGGATGAAATCTAATCCCAACAAGCTTATTTCTCTGAAATTTATCTTTATTTATTATATGCGTTTACTTTTCGTAACTTATAAACCACACATCTCAAACTTTTGCTTAGAATCATAGAAATTTTTGAACGGTTTTGATATCGCTCCAATCCTTGTGGATACGATAAAACTAAATACTTACATTTGATTATACTCAACATCAAATTGGCACCGTTGCTGGGGATTGGTGTTTAAGATATTAAAACATCGCAATAGTTTCTATACTTCTAAGTTGTTATATATTGTATATATTTGTTTTTCGCAACATTTGTTCAAGTGTTGGATAGGTGGTGATACTTCTGTTTATGCTTCGAGGCAAGACTTCGAAAGAACAATTTCTTTTTGATCCCAAGATCGAAAGAACAATCTGAAAGAACAAAAGACAGAAGAAGAAACAGAAACAAATATCCAAGAATAAAAATCACAAAGGGGCTTCCGAGTCAACTTCCTCAACAAATCCAACAAAAGAAACAATGACTGAAATTGTCAACGGTGGACCTTGTCGGAGCAGTCCAAGACGATTAGCTCGTATCACCAAGACTCCAAATAACCGACAACCTGAAATGAAAATGGGACTGCTGCAAATTATTTACGCTAACCCTTTTGCAGGTTTGGATCATGAAGATCCATACTCCCACCTCACAAAGTTCTATGAACTGGCCGGTACGTTAGGGTTACCCGAAGCTGAAGAAGAAGCGGTATTTATGAGGTTATTCCCGCATTCTTTGATTAGTAAAGCAAAAGATTGGTATCTTGACCAACCTACTGAAACCATGACAAACTAGAATGTCTTGGAAGATAATTTTCTTAACAGATTCTTCCCTCACAATCGGATCATGGATGCAAAAACATCCATTGCCGCATTTGCTCAATCTGTAAATGAAACTCTATGTGAAGCTTGGGAACATTACAAATCCATGATACGGAAATGTCTGAATCATAGTTTTGACAGTCTAACATAAGTCCACATCTTCCGTAATGGATTGCAGCTCCAACTAAAGCTCTTACTTGACGCAACAGTCGGTGGTTATTTATTGGCAAAAAGCGCAGAAGAAGCAGTTTCAATTATTAACCGAATGGCTCTCACCGATTATCAAGTCCAATATAATCGAGGAACCGCACAAAAGAAACCTGGAATTCTTGAGTTGGATACGAACAATGCAATCTTGGCACAAAATAAGCTTCTTCCTCAAACTGTGGAAGAACTCACCAAACAATTATCCACTCTTTCACTACAACTCAAACAACTGCACGAAGCACCTCAACCACAACAAGTAGCCATGTGCAAACTTTGTACAGGAGACCACCGAACCAGTTTTTGTCCTCCGATTAATGAAGAGGTCAATTATTTGGGAAACCAACAGCAGAGACAGGTTTCGTACCAAATTAATCAAGGTTATCCATACAACAACAGCGCAGGCTATGGCCAAATTCAAAACAGACAGAATCAATACCAAAGCTACACTCAACCAGATAAGCTTACAAAGATTGAAAATACCTTGAATCAATTTACGCAGATGTCCATGGCAAACCAGAAAAATACAGATACATCAATCAGAAATCTTGAAACACAAGTAGGGCAAATTGCAAAGTAGTTGAATGAGCAACAACAAGGACCATTCTCTGCCTCCACTCATACCAATCCAAAAAAACGTGCAATCAGTCACAACAAAGATTGGAAAAGTGGATGAAACAAAAGTTGGAGAGAACACCAAAGAAAAGAGAATTATAGTGGAAAGGTAAGAAGAAAATTTTGAGAAAAAGGAGGAAGAAAACAATGTTGATCCTGGAAGCGTTACAGTACCAGTTACCATTAAAAATATAAATTTTGATAAAGCTTTGATTGATCTTGGTTCAAGCACCAATCTTCTTCTGTTTTCTGTTCTTAAAAAGATCGGTAATCCTGAAATAGAACATACAACAATGGTGTTACAACTTGCTAATAAATCAATCACAAAACCAGTTGGCATGATAAAGGATATAATGGTCAAACTTGAGAGATTCCTATTTCCAACAGATTTTGTGGTGATAAATATTAAAGAAGATGATGACATTCCTCTGATTTTGGGACGTCCCCTTCAAAAAACAGCTCGAATGATGATTGATGTAGATGAAGGCAAGATGAAAGTGAGGTACAAAAATGAAGAAGTTAACTTCAAATTGTTTCAACACAAAGAGGATGACTATTACAAGATTGAGGCTCCTGATGAAATAGGCCTGGAATTTAAGATAAAGAATGACAAAGAAAGGCCAAAGGATAGTGGCATAAATGCTTTGACGAATTCATACAAACCACCTTGATTTCACTCAGAACAGGCGTCGAGCTAACGACGTTAAATAAGTGTCGGTTGGGAGGCAACCCAACATTGTAAGTCATTTTATTTTAGCTTTCAGTTCTTTCAGTTTCGGTTTCAATTTTAGTACTTTCTTTTGCAATATCAGTTTATCAGTCGTATATTGTATTCGTTTGAAACTCTTTGACGGTAGTTCACACCGTAAACTCACTTGATACTTCTTTAACCGGTTGGTACGCCGTAATTGTGTTTTGAAAAATTTCTATTGTTATGCTTGTTATGTTCATGTTATCCTCATCATGAGCACAAAATGCTTCTTCTAATATTTTGAACAAAGGCCAAGTCAAGTATCTTGAGCATTCAACAAGGAAGGAGAGTGAGTGGTAATGATAAGAATCAGACGAAAATCAAGCAAGGTACATGTTTACTTGCTTTGTAGAATGTTAGCATGATTTTGGATTTTATTTTCTCTTATAAACTAATATCATGTCTCGTTTTACATTGAGAAGACTTGCTTGAATCATTTAGCAAAAACCAGAAAAGTGAGGTGAACTTCCATTGTTTACAAAAACTGCGAAATCCTTATGTTTAACTCGGTTGTTTCATGTTCAATCTGAAAATTCCATTTGAGCTTTGTAAAGGTATAAATATGATCACGACAATTGTTTGATTTTGAGAAAAACCACTATAGCGAAAAAGATCCTCATCACAACCAGTAAGTGAGTGAGCATTTGTGCACCCTCTTTGAACCAGAAAAATCAAAGGATGGATCGAATTTTGAAAATACAAAAACCACTAAGAAAACCACTTAGTGAAGTTATGGTCCATCCCAATTTCTTTTTGCACAACCTGAATTATAATGATATAAATCATCAATAGCTTCACTCATGAAAATAAATAAGTTGGGGAGAAAATGGATGATGATACCAAAAGGAAAAGAAAAAGAAAAGAAAGATAAAATGAGAAAAATAGATACAAAAAGCAAAAAACTTGGTATCATAGAAAAAATGAAAGATTGAAAAGACAAACAAACACAAGATGATGGTGATGAAACAATAAGTGAAGCAAGTAAAGCAAGTTACAAATGTGGACATATTTTTGAGAAAATTAGCTTTAGGAGAAAAACCATCTCTTTATGAAACCTGACCATATTACAACCTTCATAAGTCCAATGTGATTTATGCTTTCAATTGCTCAAATACTGAATTGTTTGGATGAAAACATGAATCGACCCGGATGTTGACCAAGTGATTAGATGAGAGTCATCACACCACATGATTAAAACAAACTTCAAAGCCTTCATCCCTTTTTATGAAGAAGAGTGTTAGGAAAGATTCAAGTGAGGTGTGTCATTATATGTTTTAGCACATGATTCGATTTTGTGGGCGAGAACTTAATTCCATAATCATGCTCTGATTCTATAATCAGTTGAACATATTTCTTGCTTGACAAGTAATCATTTGAACCATTCATTTTTCAAAGTGTTATTTCAAATACGTGATTAAAAAATCCTGAAAATAATTCTTGAAAAAGATCATACTCTTGATTGAGGACAACCATGAAACTAAGTTGGGGAGAATTTGATGAAAGTTCAATAGTTGATATATCTTTGGTCAAAACTCGAACAAAATGCTTGCTTCCATTAACTTTTAAGATGAAATTTGACTAACAAAAGATCCAAAAGGATGTTACTTTCAAATAGTTATGTTTTTGCAGGAAATGATAAAAGAAAACATCAGTTACAAGCAAGAAGAATTTCTGCCCTGGAACTTACCGATGCGAACTTTCCTTCGCATAGTGAAGGTCGCGGTGCAAAGTTGAAGCGAGCAATAACAGAAAGAAACAGATAGTTCGCATAGTGAACTTTCCTTCGATGCGAAGGTCGCGATGCGAAGGTCGCGATGCGAAGCTGAAGTGAGCAAAAACATAATGAAACAGAATCAAACTCACCCAACTTCGCTTGAAGCGAACGCATCGAGAAGAAGCAAGAATAGTTTGCATAGCGAACTTTACTTCGCATAGCGAAGTATGGCGGTCCCTAAAAGGCGGTTTGAAAGTTCAAGTATTAATGGAGAAGAAAAGGGAGTTCGCATAGCAAACTTTCTCTCGTTTTGCGAACTCAGGCGGCCAAAAACACTATAAAAGGAGATCAAAGGAAATACATTGAGGGATCTGATACTGTTTTAATACAGTTTGGTATTAAATAGTTTGCAATAGATAGTAAGAGAGGGAAAGTGAAGATACGAGCTGGAGACGCATCAAGAGTCGGGAAATCATCGTTGATGCTGATTCATCTCAATTCCTCCATTTTGTATCAAGCTACCATGAGTAACTAAATCCCTTTCTTGTTGGGATTGGTTGTAGTTCACTGAAACAGTATGTATTCTCATTGATCATGGCGTTATATGCAATTTATTTATTAATCAGTATCGATGATATCTTTATTTTATTGTTTAACTTCATGGATTTGAATTGATATTGAGAAATATGGTTCTAATCTCGTTCCAAGATAATCATCTATTAAACTCTAAATTCTAGACATATATTTAGGTTTAATATTCACCGTAAGTATCGATTCTTAATGTTGTCGTATTGTTTAATAGGCTGAGAAATCGTCGATTAAACAATAAGGTAGAATCCTCATCAGAGGTTTAGACATAAACTCTCTTTGTGAGCAATACATGATGATATTGATACATATTTAGATTATGTATAACTGATCATTGATTTGCATATTTAATCGGTGGATGAAATCCAATCCCAGCAAGCTTATTCCTCTGAAATTTATCTTTATTTCTTACACTCGTTTACTTTTCGTAACTTATAAACCAAACATCTTGAACTTTTGCTTAGAATCATAGAAATTGGTGAACGGTTTTGATATCGCTCCAATACTTGTGGATACGATAAAAATAAATACTTACATTTGATTGTACTCAACATCATTCATCAACCACAGTAACCTGACCTTACAACGACTTAATTCAATAACATTGATTACCGGTCCTTAAGGGTGTTTACTCTTAAGTCCTTAGTAATAAAACCTTTAATCATTAAAATTAATCTTTATGTCCATAGTGAATTACATATGAAATTAAGCATTATTTGAATCAAGAATATTTTGGTTTCCACAGAGTATCCCTAGAGAGAGAAAACATTAAGAACAAAAAGCAAGCAAATCAAATATCATCAAATTAAATTCATTACAAGGTTCAAATCATAATTGTATCATAAATCTATATCAGGGACACCCCCTAACATTTGGGGGTTTAGCTACTCATAGTCATAAAAAACAAAATAAAAAGTGTAGACATTATAAATTAATGGAAGAAAAGAGGTATTCAATCACTAAATTTCATGAAACCCTTGATCCACCATGAATTATTCAATGTTTCATCCTTCAAAACACATTCTTTGTACTCAAAAATCATCCAAACCTTGGAAATTCGTGTTTTAAAATAGATAAAATTTGGGCTTTTTCAGATCCGGGTCGTGCAATACGCGTATGGCCCCCACCTATACGCGTATGGATCATTTTTGAACTTCCTCATATGCGTATGGCCCAGCTAGAGCCATACACATATGGGAAGAATCATGAATTTAACTCTTTTCTGGTATTACGCATATCCTGGGAGGTGTAGCTGAGTGCCCACACGCGTATGAGACCCCTCATACTCGTATGGGCATGAGATGTGCAAAATCTTCTCTTTTTATCTTGCTTGTGCACTTTTGTCTGGTTTCTTCTCTGATCAACTTCCTTTCGAATCTTCAGACCTGTAAACATATGAAACACTACCTCAAGCATGTAAAATAGCTCAGAATCATTAAAACCTCAGTAGATCAAGACATGATAAAACACAAGACAAAACTGTAAGCATATTTCACTAATCATCAATAAAACACAAGACTGTAAACACATTCCTCTAAGATCTTCAATGCTCTCTAACAAGATGAAAATTGCGTTTGGCTTTTTCTGTTCTCGTCATGTTGGTAAAAGCTAACAGTGACCACAAAGCCTCGCAGGTGGTGCAACTTCACAGTCTTTAACAATGATCATGAACCCCTTCCAGTAGAACTTCCATAAAACCACATCAAATCATGTTAGAGATATTATGACTGATTGGTATTGACATGGATATGGCATCAAACTTTTATTCGGGTGATCCAAGTCAGCCACTCATGCTAGTAATCATCACTTAAATAACAAAAACATAAAATGAATTAACTGAAAGAAACTGATATATTATTCAAATCAAAGTTTTAGGCAGTACATCATAATAACCAAAAATGAAAGTACATCAAACTCAACAAAATATAAAACACAAATAAAGAAATGAAGAAAAAGAAAACTAACCCTCCTCAACGCCCCTGTTCTTGTATGCCATCGGAGTGTCAAAATTGATCATGGCAATAGGGTCGCCATGATGCACAAAAGCTGAGATAAGGAACATCTGCCCCTGCTGGTCCCTCTGGCCCGGACTCTTGAAGGGACTCTGATGTTACTGGGGAGAAGGCGGAGAGAAAGGAGTTTGATGATACTGTTGTTGTTGTACAGATCCTCCCAGCTAGATCAGGGTCTCCATCCCTGGATACTGATATCATCCATAGAATAGAGTTGGAGGCTCTCTTAAGTAGCAATCTATGAAGCACTGAGAGACTACCCATGTGTCCACATGATGAGTCAAATAGCCCCCTGCCAGTCCTAAATGCACACAGAAGTCTTGCATGAAGCAGAACATGGCCATTTGGTCTCTGTGGGGCTGAGAGTCCTCATCGGCCATGCAAACTCTCTCAGATATATGTTAGGGCTACGCCTGGGATTTGCTGGGTCCAGTAGTCTCTATTGGACGCTCTTGTGTCTCTGGTGCCTCCTCAGTCGGTGTTGTCCTCCTAAGGTGCTCAGTTATCCATGCAGCATCCAATGCTCTAGCCGAGTTCATAATGCGCCCGTCACTAAACTCCTCCACTCTTGCCTTCCTGCACAATAAAAGGATGACAAAAGCATGTCCCAGATACTTCGTAGGCGTACTCAGGGCCATCTTATCCATCTTAGAAGAAACAATATGCTCGACATTCACCAGACGTCGGATCAACAATAAATGCAAATCCAAATCTCTCATAGTAATGAGCTTTGACCCACTTCGGTTAGTATCTAAAGTGTGGTGCAAAAAATTCTTCCACGCCTTCAGGATGGATTCCAAATCATCAACAGCAAACTTCCTATGAATAAGAGTGGAAGCAGGTTGTCAGTCTCTCCCCTCTAGTGCTAAACGCCCAACATTTCTCGGTAAGGCCATCCAGTCCTAGAGGCAGTCTTCTGCAGTATATACTCATAATTCGGTTCCCTAAACTTCATCTTCACCAACCAGTTCACCGTCTTCTAGTCAAACCTGGTCTGTTTCCCTCTGATCCAAGAAATCAACTCGGGCTCTACAACAACATCTTCAGCGGGGGTCTGTAGGCATTGGCATAAAATTACAACACCAACTCCTTAGCCACTGGCTGGATATGAATGTTCAGATATAACACCCAATATAATACATGTCTAGAATATACATATTATACATAGTTGCAAAGTTGGAATTGAAATAAATAAGTTACTAATGACAACATTGTACATATTACATGCCCAAAATAAACAACCAACAATGACACTATATATACAAGATGCCCAAAATATAAACCAAGAACTATATCATTGTAGAATCATCTCAAATCATTCATATAAATAGCAGAAAGTCATCCAAAAGTTCAAACAAGTAAGGACATCAAAATATCTTGTCCTTACCTTCACCTACTCAGAACTACCTGAAAAATGACCAATAACATAGGGTGAGATAATAATCTCAGTGGATTCCCTATCTTATGGATCCACTCGGCTCTACAAGGTTCTAATCGAAGCTTAACTCAAGTTATAAGGGGAAAAAACTCAAGTTCACAAGCTCACATTGTATGGAAACACGCCTCATGAGTTCATCAACTCAAACAATCACTAATCAGAAACCATACCAAGGCATCTTTCCCCGTCCGATTCTACGTCTATGACTCTCAACACGGGTCACAAATCCTTGTATCACACTTTGACATACGAATAGATTTCGAATTCTAAGGGATAACATCAACCTTACAAATCGTCAATTCCTTTGGGACTCCAAACCTATTTCAAACCTTTCACCCGTAGGCTCCATCGTTTATGTGGACTCAAACTTGTCAAAGTAATGATGCGTACATCCCAAAGAAGCTTTACATAAGCACCACTCTTGGGACGATACAAATAGGGTTTTTTTTTCTAATTACGTGATTAATAAGGATATCGTAATTTTATTCGACAATCATAAGGTAACTACACCACCTTAGCATTCACAGCAACATCACATGCTCCACACAATGCATCTCGTTCTCAACTATGGTGACCATTCATCCATGACACTCACCTAAGTATCATGTTGAGTGAATGTCACCTTTTAGTATTCTCTATGTCAAAATCCTAACTTCTTAACTTAATTAGATCACTAGGTAACTCACTTAGCTCATTGAATATTTCTCTTCGTTATTGTTGATTTAATGCACACATATTACAACACATGTTACAAAACAAACATAATAAAAGTAGATCATATTCCATTTATCACAACCAATATGCAAGAAATCATCATATTCATATAGAGTTTTAAACAATCTCTCCAGCGCTTCCGACCATACAACAATCGGAGCTACGGTTCTCAAGTTATAGTGGAAACAAGAGGCGTTGGAATTTTTCTTTGCACAGGTAAGTTCGCTGAGCGAGCATACTTCACTGAACGAGGGGTATTTCGCTAAGTGAATTCAAGTCAGAAGCCAACTCCCATGTTTTCGCTGAGCGAGATGCAGGGAGGGGCGGCGAAACATATTTCGCTGAGCGAAAGTAGTTTCGCTGAGCGAAAAGAATACTAAGGAAAGGCGATCACTTTGAAGAGATTTTTTTACCCATGGTAAAAAATTCATCAATATGGGTAGTACTTGGTTTGGTTGTGAGTTTGAATCTAGATGTGAGCATCTAGATTTGAATACTACATTTCTTTATGGAGATTTATAAAAATAAGTTTGCACAGAGTAATTAGAGGGATTCAAAGATAAATTTAAAGAAGACTTAGTTTGTTAGCTAAACAAAGTTTATATGGATCTTAATAGGCACCACTTCAATGGTATAAGAAGTTTGATTCCTTCATGATTAAACATGGATGCCAAAAAAGACCACTTTTGATCATTATGTGTTTATGAAGATATTTGTTGATGGTGATCCATGACATTACTTATGTATGTTGATGATATACTGATCGTATGACAAAATAGTAAGAAGATCAACACGTTGAAGGATGAAATGAGGAATTATTTTATTATGAAAGACTCGGGATCCACAAATCACATTCTTTGTATATCCATTCTTCATGATTAGAAAGAACAAAAGTTAATGGTTATCATATAAAAATACATCGAGAAGGTTTTTAAGTGGTCCCACATAGAGAAACAAAGTCAACTGCTACTCCACTTGCTAGTCATTTTAATCTTAGTTTAAAGTAGAGTTCTACATGTGAAATTGAATATGAATAGTTGCATAAAGTGCCATATGTGAACAAATATAACACAAACGATTGGTGTTATCAAAATTTTGGCTAAACCTGGAAAGAAACATTGGAATATTATGAAGTGGATCTTAAGATATCTCAGAAAAACCCCCAAAATGAGTCTATGCTTTGGAAGTAGAAGACTTGAATTGATAGGCTACACATACGCATATATGGCGGGAGATGTAGATTCTAGGAAATCAAGTTATGGATTCCTAATTACATTTTCATAGGGTTGCATCATGGCATCCGAAGATACAAAAATGTGTTGCTTTGTCGCCATAGCTACATAGTTCATTGATATAACAAAAACTTGCAAAGAAATGTTATGAATGAAACAGTTCTTGTATGAATTAGGGCAAGAACACCATAATAATGTTATGCATTATGATAGTCAAAGAACAATTCACTCAAGTAAAAATTAGAGTTTTCACTAAAGGTCAAAGTGCATCGATGTAAGATATCATTAAATACATAATATATTGGAATTCAAGTATTTACAACTTGAAATAATCCTTACGAGTTACAATTATTTAAATACGAGGACCAAGTTTTTATATAAGGATGAGTACACATTATGCTAGAGAGTTGTTCAATGGATGGAGCTCTCCACCTAAATCTTAAAGGAAGATTGACATATTTTCTTTTTAGGAGGAAAAAATATTAAAGGCTAAACAAATAAAAAAATGTTAAATATGAACATAAATAAGGCAAGAGAGTTTTTTAAGGGTTAGATGAAAAGTTAAGTAGAAAAACTCTCCTTAAAATATAACTTCTCTTTATAATTTTGTGGGTTAATACCTATTCTCCCTCTGTCATATAAGCGCCTTTTGAAAAATTCCCCTGTAAAAAAAAGTTTGATAAATTTCCATAATATTTGAAGATTCTCTCAATTTTGACGTTCACACATCCAGTCAACAGAATATTTGACATGACAACACCTTTTAAATTTATTATTATTATTTTTAACTATGTAGATGACTTGATTGACATTTTTTTATTATATATTAATGTATTATTAATGTATTTAAATAATAAATAAAAATATTTAAATAACCAATTATTAATTGTTAAACCAAAACAATATAAAGTTAACTAATAAATTAATGGCTTAATATCCTTTTTGGTCCTCTAGCTATAGGGGTAGGTCCAAATAGGTCCTCTAGCTTTTAAAAGTTCCAAATTGGTCCCATACGTTTTTAAATAGGTCCAAGTTTGTCCTCGCCGTTAGAAAAGTTAAAATTTTAATTAAAATCTTAATGACATGGCATGGGTGTGCTGATGTGGACGTTTATGAATGGGGATGTGGAACGGTGGTTATAGTTCAATTCATTTCCCTCTCTAATTTTCATTAAGTCATTTCAGTTCCATGCCTCCAACCCTAGAACAGTCACACGAAGACGAAGACGATCGAGGGTGAAGACGAAGACGAAGATTCACAGACATACCATTGAAGACGAAGTATTATCCTGGTAAATGGCTATGTTCCTTTCGTAGTATTTACGTTTTCTGTAGTCTAGGGTTTGTGTGTAGATAGAACGTTAGTTTTCTGTAATCTAGGGTTTGTCGCCCCCTTTTTGAAATTAGGGTTTTTATTGTTCTTTTCGTAAAATTTCTGCTTGTTTATTATATTAGGTTGAAATGGAAGAATTGATTAACCTCAACATTCATCATAGTGGGGAATTTATGGATTCTGATAAAACGAACTACGTGAGGGGTAAATGCAACGAATTACAGGTAGATGTTGATAGGTGGTCGTATTTTGAGTTGATAGGTGTTTTGAAAGATATAGGCTATACTGAGGTAGACAACATCTACTACAAGGATCCTACATTTGGGATTAATGTGCTCAGTGATGATAAAGGTGCGTTAGAGATAGCTGACCTATGTAGGGTACACCTGAAGGTCGACATATACATTGAACACCCATTATCCCAACCTGAGTATGTTGATGAGGGTGACACATTAAATGAAGAACCTACAAACATGGAGGAGGACATATTAAATGAAGAACCTTTGGATGTTGTGAATGAAGAACAGTATGATATTGTTGCTGAACTTGTTGATCAAGTCCTTAAGGATGTAAACAATTCTGTAGAGGGTGTCAAGGATGGTGAGAATATGAATTCTGCTGAGGGTCTTGAGAAAGAGGGTGTTGAGAAAGAGGGTGTTGAGAAAGAAGGTGTTGAGAAAGAGGGTGTTGAGAATATGAATTCTGGTGAGGGTCTTAGGAATATGAATGGTGATGGGATTCATGGTCAGGTGCATGATGGGAATGATACTTCATCTGATGACAGTGAGGATTAATCATTTTATTATGATAGTGCCTTGGAGCTTGATTTTAGTGATTCTGATGCTAGTCTTGATTATGATGAAGAACATGTTGCCAAAATGGTGGAGTATGATGAGACACATGAAGGAACTAGTAAAATGAAGAAAAGGAAAGGGGAAGCGGATAGTGGAGAGGAGAATGAAGTTGTGTATGATAGTGAAGAGTTAGACAGTGGATGTGATACTGAGGATGATGAAGAACCAAGGCTATGAAAGACATGTCTAACTATAAATGGGAGTTGGGAACCTATTTTAATACCAAAAGTGATTTTAAGGAAGCCATTCAAACATATGCTGTTCAGAATGGGAGAGGTCTAAAGTTTCTAAAAAATGACAACATAAGAGTGAAGGTGGTATGTAAATCTGGATGTCAATGGGAGGCCTATTGTGGAAAGCTTCCTGATGAGGATACTTGGCAGCTTAGGAAATTAGTTGACACACATAATTGTGCTAGAGAGTATAATGTTAAGATGATGAGCACGAAATGGCTAAGCAAGAGGTTGCAAAATACATTGAAAAATAATCCTAAGCTTAAGCTAAAGGATATTAAGGAGAAGGCACTCAAGAAATGGAATGTAGGTGTTAACAAGACAAAGGCTATTAGGGCCAGATTTGCAGCCAGGGATATGGTAGATGAATCTTATTTAGGAGATTACACTAGGATTTATGACTACTGTCATGAAATTTTGAGGACAAATCCTGGTTCAACTGTTAAGATAAATGTCACACCAGTGCAAGAGGGTATTGAGGATGCAAGACCTTATTTCAAGAGGTTGTATATTTGTAATGATGCTTGCAAGAAGAGTTTCAAAATGTGTAGGCCAATTATTGGCCTTGATGGATTTTTTTAAAGGGTCTATGTGGTGGCCAGATTTTATCTGCAATAGGAACAGATCCTAATGACCAACTGTTGCCTATTGCCTTTTCTGTGGTGGAAGGGGAAAATAAAGACTCTTGGACTTGGTTTTTAAAGCTCCTCATTGATGATCTGGGTGGAAGAGAATAATGTAGGACCTACACTTTCATTTCGGATCAGCAAAAGGTACCACTAGATTTATTGCCTTTATTTAAGTTTGAATGTATTTCTTGATTTAGAATTTAATGTTGAATTTTTATGCATTTGCAGGGTCTTCTCCCAGCCATGGATGAATTGTTACCAAGTGTTGAACAGAGGTTTTGTGTGAGACACCTATACAACAATTTTAGGAAGAAATTTCCAGGAAAAGTGTTGAAAGAGATCATTTGGAAGGCAGCTAGAGCTACTTATCCACAGGCTTGGGAAAGAGAGATGAGAGGCATGAGGAGGATAAATGAAGAGGCCTACAAACATATGATGCAAACTCCACCAAGATTTTGGAGTAAGTCTTATTTCAGAACCACAACAAAGTCTGATAGTGTCTTGAATAATATGTCAGAAGCTTTCAATAGTGTGATTGTGGAGGCAAGGGCAAAACCTTTGGTTACAATGTTAGAAGAAATAAGGGGATACATAATGGAAAAATGGGCGGCAAATAGGCTAAAGTTCTCTAATTTAGGGGATGATGAAGTCTTGCCAAACATAAAGAAGAAGGTCGAGAAAACCAGCAGTTTCACAAATTCTTGGATAGTAAGGTAATAGATAATACACTTACTGTTGTGCTATTGTAGTATGACTTTCTTTTGATAGGAGATAGACTTACTTTTGATATTTTTATAAGATGTCATCTGAACATATTTTTGAGGTGAGGCATATTGAGAATCAGGGAGACATGTTCTCTGTCAACTTGAAGGAACATTGTTGTTCTTGCAGAAAGTGGCAGCTGACAGGTCTCCCATGCGTCCATGCCATTTCCTCAATTAAGAGTAGAGGTCTTGCTGTTGACCAGTTTGTTCCAGACTATTACAAGAAGGCTAGGTACATTAGGGTGTATGAACCTATCATTTACCCTCTGAATGGTACAAATGTATGGGTGTGAACTGAATACCCTGATGTGCAGTCTCCTAAATTCAAGAAAATGCCTGGAAGACTAACGAAGAAGAGGAATAGAGAACAGGGTGAGATTGATGGTTCTGACAGGAAAATAAGAAAAACTGGTATGATTGTGAGGTGCACTAGGTGCAGACAAATTGGGCACAACAAATCAACTTGTAAGATGGCTCAGCCACCACAAAAGGCATCACAGGCCACCCAGCAAGCATCTCACTCAACTCAGGTAACCCAGCAAGCAACTCAGGCAACCCAGCAAGCATCACAGGCAACCCAGCAAGAATCTCAGGCAACCCAGACAACTCATGCAACAAAAATAACTCATGCAACAAAAACAACTCAGGCAACCAAAACAACTCAGGCAACTCAGGCAACCAAAACAACTCAGCCAACTCAGACAAGCAAAACAACTAGGGCAACTCAGACAGCCAAATCATCCCAGGCAACTCAGCTTTCTCAGACAACTAGCAAGAAGACTGCAACACAAGCTAGGCACAAGTTGCCTTTCAAGAGACCAGCACAGCATTCAAGAGGACCCACCACCAGATTGAGTGCATCACAGAATGCAGCGGGTCCTACTACTAGGAGGACAACACCAACTAAAAGGAACATTCCAAAGAAATCCTCTTAGGGTCTATAGTTTGTGTTGTATTGTGTAATGGTGTCTTCTAATGTTATGAACAATTTCTGCTATTTTGTGTACCAAGCATTTCTGATATGCTTCTGCTATTATGTGTAATGTTGTGTATTAAGTACTTATGGTGTACAATGCTTCTGCTATTATGCTATTATTGTAATGAAACTTCTGTTATGCTGTAATCAAATTATGTTGTTATCATATTATTCTGTTAAATTATGGTGTACAATGTTTCCTATTTTGTATTTATACTTCTGTTATGCTGTAGTCAAATTATTCTGTTAAAAACTGTTAAAATCATGTTAAAACCTATCAAACCATTTAGTGTACAAAACAAATGCACAAATTAAGTGTACAAAATAGGTGCACAAATTTGGTGCACAAACTGTTATTTGGTGCACAAATCTGTATGCCACAAACTACTGCAACTTCTAAAATATGTTTATGATAGCAACAAAACAACTCGTTTACTAAGACCACTGATAAATATGGCAACACATGATAAATATGTCAACAACACTAAAAGAGTAGATTTGGTAACAACAACTGATACATCTGGCAACAAAACTATAAAATTGGTAACACCAATACTCTTTTACTCAGACCAATAGTACATGTTATTGAAGCAACTTTTACATCAATTTCAACATTCACAACACCTTAACCACTAAAATAAATAACACAATAAAGCACAAGGACTTCCAGATCATCTTCCATTTCCTTGTGTTCTTCAAAGCTTCATCTAGCTGCAAATTATTGACCTTCAACACTTCAACCATGCTTTTTGCCTCAGCCAACTCTTTTTGGGCTTCTTCCAACTCCTTAAATTGCATTTCAATCTTCCATTGCAGATTCCTCAGGCTTTCCTCCTTGCAATCTCTTGAATCATCATAGAACCATTCAAAAAAACCGCACCCGACATTCGTGTGTCCCTATACATATATGCAGGCAACTTATTAACAGTGAAGCTGTAACGGATGGAATGGATGTGTTTGACAAAGAAGATTACCTTAAAATGTTGACAACCCCAGAAAAGCTTTCCATTATTTTGGATGGTTCTTGCCTTGCGAAGTACAACAAGGTCTCCACAAGCACACATGACATTCCCAAAACTGGTATACACTTGTGAATCGAAGCGGGTTCTTGAAGATGAAGAAGAAGCACGCCCAGAACTCATTATTGATAGTGGATTTTCCTTTCAATTTGGTAAATTTTGGATGAATTCGTAACCTAGGGTTTGGAATTGGGATTCAATTTATAAATTTTCAGATTCAATTGGGAAGATGATGCTGACTGTGCTACACACCCCAACCAAGTCAGAATCCACATCATCATTTTTAACACCATTACCATGTAATTAACGGAAAGGATCACTACAAACCTATTTAAAAACATATGAGACCAATTTGGAAATTTTAAAAGATAGAGGACCTATTTGGACCTACCCCTATAGCTAGAGGACCAAAAAGGGTATTAAGCCTAAATTAATAAGTCTAAAACCAAAATAATATAACATTACTGTTTTTCAATTATAACGTTTATAATATATAATTTTGATGCAAATTCATGAACAAAAGAAGTTTGTTGGCCTACTATTAGATATATTTAAATTATATCTTTTGTAACATATTTTTTTATTCTTTTGTGAATGGATAGAATGATAAATATAAAAATGAGTTGAAGAGTAAGTTTTATGATAAAAATTATATTTAAATTTATAATTATCAATTTAATTTTTAATTAGAATTAATTCTAGAGCAAAAATCATTTAAAAAAAAGTTAAATATATATTTTTATAATCACTTTTGTCTCTCTAAATATGAAACCAAAGATACATTTATTTTGACTCAAAAGGTGGTAAAAAAATCAACAGAAGAATTAAAATAAAGGTAACAATGTCTTTGAATGCGCAACCTTCTTAAAGTGATTTTGCATTGTAACCTACTTTAACATACAATTATAAAAGATAATTTCTTATTACACTCTATGTGTTCCTTAGACACCATGCGGATTTCTTATACTACACTTAATTTCTGGAGACATATCTCCAGACACACCCTTTTCACACTTAAGGAAGACCATTCCGGATGGCGCCCCATGCATTTGCTAAAGATTTATTCTGGAGATATATCTCTGAAACCATACCGTAGTTATATTTCTGGAATAAAGTTAGAGACAGAAATCAACACAAGATGAACTTTCCAAACATAAAATGAGCATTCATAACATAAAATGAGCATTACAATGATGATTTCAACAAAAAATTAAATACTACATTTTAATATCCCGATGGGCGCTTGCTTATCTCCAAGATATCGTTGACCGATCTTCGTAGTGTCGCTTCCATCTCGAGCAGAACTTTCTCTTCAAAATCGAAAAACGTTCGCCACATCGCCATAATATTCGCTCGAGTCATGAGCTCAAATTTGTTGAACACAATGTTCCTTTCGTTGTCAACCGAGGGTGAACGGTACTCAAGCTTGACAACCCTTCGTGTGTCTCTGTAAGGTAGGAGATAATGAATTTCGTCTATGATATCATCGAGGGAGATGAGATCGATGAGATTGAACGTCCTCCCCGGTGTAAAGGTGTCAGATTAGGAGACACTTGCGACATGCAAACAGATGTTTATTTCACACATTTGAGACATTTTGAATTTGTGTGAAGTATAACACAAGAACACCCAAATTTATAGAAGACCTAGTTCAATAAGGACCACTCATTAACTATCATTCATACTCTGACTATATATCTTCGGAACGACTCCCTATTATCTTGTTTCGGAGATGCATCTCCGGAACTTTTCCTGATACATTTTCAAAACAGAATCATATGACAGAGAGTTGAGAAAGACCAAATATGCACCAAATAGGCATAAAGGCCAAATATGAATAATAAGTGAATATGTAACACTTCATTTATATTGAGACACACTTATATACAATTATTTGTTCGATTATAAAAAAAATCAAAACGAATCAAAACATGTGTTGCCGGATAAATCTATAGGCGGTACCCCCTTGCACTTTTGTGCATTCGATTCCTTTTCAATATTGAGAAAGACAAAATATGAACCAAATATCCATAAAGGCCAAATGTGAATATTAAGTGAATATGTAACACTTCATTTATATTGAGACACACTTATATACAATTATTTGTCCGATTACAAAAAAATCTATAGGTGGTACCTCCTTGGATATTTGTGCATTCGATTCCTTTTCAATGTTGAGAAAGACCAAATATGCACCAAATATGAACCAATTATGCATAAAGACCAAAATTAAATGTTGTTCAATCTATCGAATTCTTGTATCCTTTCTATAAAATGATCCGGTCACGTCTCGGCATTTGCGATTGAATTAGTCATCCATTCCGGTGATGTAGGTGGTATGGGGCATCCCGGTTTCAAGTAAACTTGAACAAAATGACTTGATTTTGAAAGCCATCCAATACACATGATGCGATCAATTGGATTTTGGGGTGGTGCGGTGCACAGTGGAAAAAAGGTTTCTGAAAACTCGTAGCGTGTCAATCAATGCGCACCCTATCATATGCAGATGCAATTAGGTGACCCATATCTAGAAAGCTCATCCATTTTGACTTCGGTGCCGGAACGCTCAAGCAAGGAACAAGTAAATCATAAAACGCATCTAATTTTTCTTTTTTTTTGTACAACCACGTGTATGATTCCTTATGTGTCTTCAACTCTTGGATAAGTTGATGACGCACTAGCACATGACTATCTTCTCCTTTACCAAGTAAAGCCGAAACGGTTCGGTAACCGCATTACTGTCTCCCGCAACATTGACAATACGATCGATATATTTGTGTATAAAAGTCGGCATCTCGTCAATGAATGGAATCTTCGGTGGAAGCGGCATCGGAGATGATTTGCTAATTCGAGCTCCTTTAACAACACTTTTTTGAGATTTTGGAGTCGGTGAGTCGGGAAATACTTTTTCAACATGTTCAAAGTATGAAGGAAACCGTGTAGTCGAGTTGTCATTCGGTATAGGCTTCATTTTCTTTGGAGCACCTTTCATTTTTACCGATTGAGAAGGCGGTTTCATGTCGGTGGTTTCGGGATAGGAAATTTTCCTTAATTGTTCTTTTATGTGGAGTTTCATGTTGTCATCGACCTTCGAAAATCTCTCTTGTATCGCTTCCCATTCGGTCAAAATAGAGATATTCGATTTACCTTCATCCATGCATCCATCATCATCTAAACTAAGTATCTTCCAATAAGAGCAAACCTCGTCCATTCTTATTGGTTCACCAAGTTTCACTTTTTTAGCAATAACACAAGCACATGGGAGACTATATGTTTTCACAATAGTGCAACCACACTTTGCACTATCAGAGCCTACCTTATCAGCTCGTTTGGCTTCGTGAAATATATAGTTCAACCCCGCCCGAGAAATGTTTCTGACCAAATGAGACTAAAGAATGTTGTCTTTGAATCGGTGTTCTAAAACTGTGATGCTCTGACCAAATGTTGTTTGTATCTCATTATGTTAGTTTTGAATCATGTGGTTCGCCGAGTCCCAAATCCCCTTTGCTATTTCCCAACCAATTTTTCAAAGTAGCATGGGTTGACTCAACTCTGTTGGTGGTTGTATTTCTAATGTGTCGAACATTATCAGTCTACGCGCAAACTATCTTCTCTTTATCCTGATCAAGAATGGTGCTTTCAACATATTTCAACAAAGCTGGATACTTTTCACACACTTTTCGGAAATGAATGACACAATCGGCATATAATTCTTTTGTGGAAGAATTTATTATGTGATTCCATGCATCCATTATTTTCTCCACAATCACACCTGACTTCACCAATTTTCCACCTTCGGACTCTACTTGTTTCGTCCCTACCGCAGGTTTAACCCGACTTTTCACATTCTTTGTTATGTGATACTTACAAAGTAATGCATAAGAAGAAGGAAACACCTTTGCAACTGCATTCATCAATGTGGTATCGCGGTCCGTAACAATAGCTTTAGGCATCTCACCTTGATCCTTCAAAAGTGACTGACATACCTCTAATGCCCAGGTAAAATTGTCCTCCTTTTCACACTCTAAAAATGCAAAACCAACGGAGCATGTCTTCTCAGTTGAGGTAACATCAACCATCTCAAATAATGGAAGTCTATACTTGTTGGTCTTGTAGGTAGAATCAAATATGAGCACTGTCGGAAACATGTTGAACAACTTTATTGAATCCGGATGAGTCCAAAAAATATCTCTAACCATAACTCCATCGTCGCAAGTTCGGTACCGGGACATGTAACTATTATCGTCCAACAGTTTCAACAGTTGTTGCATCTCAGTTCTATCTCCCCTAATCTCCTTGTTAGTGAGGTATCAAATGTTATACACTTGCTTGATGTTTGATATATTGTCCGTTTGCTTCAGTTTCAATGTTGCAAGTATATTTTTCGGTTGGACAAGATTCAAGGTCATGTCACTAATACATACATTCTCTTCTGGCTTGAGCCGACATTCACTAAGATGTCCGGCTAATTTTAAGCACAATTCATGGTTATGCACACCACAAATTACATTAAATCTCCATTTTTTGCTAGCCAACATGTAACCACGAAACTTAAACAGACACTTACATTTTCTACTACCCGTGTCTTCTCTCTTAAAATTTCGGAGAGGAGTTCGATATTTCCCGCTTCTTTCGCACAACATAGTCACAAAGGCACTTCTTTTATCCGAGCCATTATCCGACCTTCCGATAACCACACCAAATCCAAGTCTAGATGCCACCATACGAGTCCATCGAGCATGTTATCACGATTTTCAAACTCTTGCTTGTTATTAAATTCATTGCGAACATCTACCACCTTAACAACAACCCCTTGAACATTATAAGAAACTTCGTTCAAAGAAACTACTTGTTTCGAGATATTTTTGGGGTGCACCATATCTATTGGAAACAATAAAAGCAATAAAAATAATTAATCTAGTGCTGCAGAAAAGGATGGAAAATGAACACAAAAACATTCTAGAAATATATCTCCGAAAAAGTTCATGTTCAGTATGTTCCAGAGATACATTTTCGGACACTGAGTAAGTTTTTTAGCAAAGTTTCATGATTAATCTAAGCAATGTAGATGGAAATGAACAATCTTTACCTGAAATTCGATCTTCTTTTGCTCCCTGTGATATGTTCAACCAAAAGGGTGGAGATTTGGAGTGAAAAATGGGATTGAGAATGTATGATTTTTAGGGGTGATGGTTTAAGTTGAAATAGAAGTATGGCAACAATGAGGACTGATCATGCAGCTTAAAAATATATCAGATATTTTCGGAGATATATCTCCAGAACAATCTGACATGCAAAGGTGATAGGAAAATTCAAATTGTCGCTCACATCTTCTAGAGATATATCTCTGAAACTTTCACTGAACTGATTAATATTCATATTTTCTCTAAATGGTTCTATAGATATATCTCCGGAATAAATCTTTAGCAACTGCATGAGACGCCATCCAGAATGGCCTTCCTTGAGTGTGAAAAGGGTGCGTAACTAGGGGCATTATAGGAAATCCGCATGGTGTATAAGAAATACATAAGGTGTCTTAAAAAATTCTCGTATAAAAACTTTTTAGACATTGTTCATCAATGGACGAGGACAATTCAACTGTTCCTTAGCAGCTAAATTGGTGAACACCAAAGGTGGCAAACAGATATGTCCGCCCCGTTTAGATCCGTCCTGTGAAAGTCTGCAAAAAAATGGAGCGGGGCTGGACGATCATAGTTAAGGATGCGAATCTAAAATCTAGATCCCTCCCGCAAAAAAAGTAAGGGTGAGGCAGAGAAAGTACTCGGACACTGCAATTTTTAAGCCTAAAAACACAAAAATTTATGTAAATATTCATGTTCGTAAATGTCAACGAAGAAAACGAAGTGGGACGGACACATTAAAGAGTGCGTGCTTAAATACTTAATTTGTCATGCATTAAAATAATAACTAAACAGATATATCCAACGAAACGAGTCCATTATACCACTCTATAGTGAAGACTACTACCCTACACCGATGCAATTTTCAAAAGTGGTGAAGAATGTAAAAAAATGCGTAAAAAAATGCCTTAGCTTCCGTTGACTTGGTCATTTCATTAAATTCTCGATTTATCTAAAGCTATAACCCACTAGATATACAATTGCATTATTTCGTACTACATATCTCAACTTTTTGTTTCTTCTTAATATTCTTATCATTTTTGTCATATTATATTTGTGTGTGTCTAGTTTGAAAGCCATTATTATAGTACTGTATATCATCCTTATATGCGCTTCTTAATTAAACACCTGTTATGTTGCTGTCTTATAATTAGCTCTATCTAAAATTATTTGTGTTCCCACTTTCCACCAAATAAAAAACAATCAACTTTTTCTAATCAAAAGAGAAGAAAGAAACGATTGTTGACACTTGACATATTTTAGGTAATAGTAGGTGTGAAAGATACAATTCTGTTAAAAAAAAATAGTGTGAAAGGTAATCTTACGGAGAATCTAATAATTCATCCGTCTCACAACAAATGATTCAGTGAATCATTTTATACTGAGTAAAAAAATAAATAAATAAATAAGAGAAAATATATTATTATTAAAGTATTCTTTATCATTTATTAATAATGACATAAATAATATTAATATTCAACAAAACTTTGAAGTATTAAGAGCGCCCACGTCGGGGAGTGCCACACAAAGTTCCATACACTTTGTATCAATAAAAGCAGCATATATACTATTCATACGTGGTAAAATATTACAAGAGGTGCTTTGTTTGGCACCGTAGCATTACAAATTAAAAGATAATTTTTAAACAATAAATATAATAAAAAATATATAATATTATTAATAAATATATAAAAAATATATAATCAGTAAAAAGTACACAACAAGGGTGGCTGACGCCACACATTGCACTAGTGGCTTGCGCCACCCTTCCCAAATATATTGTGGCTATATTGTGGCTGGCGCCACACATGAGTGGCTGGTGCCACTTTACTTTTTTTTTTTTTTTTTAATTTGAAATATCAATTTGACGCCACATATGAGTGGCTGGTGCCACTTTATCTTTTTTTTTTTTTTAAATTTGAAATATCAATTTTATAAATGTAGTGGAACACATATAAATTTGGAATATAAAATAAATTTAGTGGGATCCATTTTAGAATTTTAGATGAGTGGTATGGATATTTAAAAAATGTAGTTGAGTGATTTAATTAATTGGGATATATGAAATAATATATTATATTAGATGGGGTCCATTTTAACCACCAAGTTGGGTGGTATGGATGTGGATGCTCTAAGTATCGCATTGTAAACTGTAATTTCTCAATATTAGAATCTATTTCATCTAAATAACTTTATATATGTATTTCTCATATGAGTTAGTATATTGAGTTAGTATGTACTGACAGTGTAAAATAATTTTATATTATCATTTAATAAAAATTTACTCTCTTTATCCTATAATGAGTGATCTATTTAAAATAAAATGGTGTCTCAAAATATATGACCTATTTCAATTTTCAATGCAATTTTTCCTATTTTACTCTTTAATTAATATTATTTTCATCATTCTCAATACATCATAAGGGTACTTTAGTAAAAATATTATTTTTTTCTTCTTCATTTATTTCTTTTTTCTTAATCTGTGTAAAAAGTTAATTGAATCACTTATTGTGGGATGGAGGAAGTATTTATCTTATATCATATCATTAATTTAAAAATTACAATCTGATATAGCAGAATACACGAATGTGAATAGTTGACAGTATAATATATTTTATTTTTTCATTGTAAATTACACGTGAGAACGACATTTTTGTGAGTTGTCAAACTTCCACCAAAAAGATAAAACCCAAAACATTAGAGATACTATTGAACAACACATTATGGTGTAGAAAATAAGGAAAAGAAAGCAACGTTATGACTGAGATGTATACTGTATAGATAGGATTGGTCTGTGAGCATGTGAAAGCCTGGTCTCATGATAAGAAACTTTTTACTCCATGTCTGACAGCAGCGGGAATCACATCTTGCAGAAACCAAATCTACATGCACTTCCATCCAATCTAGACTTTTGTTATCATATGTATTATTGTACACAGTATGCAATTTATACATTAGCTTGCATACATGCATAATCAAGCTTGGCTCAATCAACATGGAGATTCCGATCTAATTTAAAAAAATAAATAAATTTAAAAGAAAAATAGAGTTATATTAATATTAATTTAAAAGACACGTCAAAAATATAAATATGTATATTGATTAAAAATATATTTGATTATAATTATTTTGATCTTGATCAATCTAATTTTTTATATATTAAATTTTTATCATAACATTATTTTTTTAATTTATCGAGTTTTTATTATAAGATTTTAATTATAAAAAAAAATTAATCCTTCCAAAATTTAAGATTTCTCAAAATATTGAGTCATGTACTGTAGAAGTTATTACTCCAATACCGATCCTATGCATAATATAACAGCAACACAACCACACAACAATAATATATATATATATATATATAAAAGGTAACTTTTACCTTCAAACTAGATTTAAAGGTTAAATTAGGTGTAATTATATTTCTTAATATAATATTAGAGTTTGGCTTAAAATTCAGTAAGTCACCTTGTAAAAACTAATGATGAATCACCATTGTTGAAGAAAAAAAATCAAAGAAGCAAGATGCACAAAAAATGCAGAAAATTCTATTGCTCACAAAACTGAGTTACACAAAATGATGCATTCACTTATATACATGTCATGAGCTAATTCAATGATTTAACTAGAAGTTAAAAACAATTATAGCAGTTACAACTATATTTGCTTAGTTGGCAAGTAATTGAATCTAGCTTGATCACGTAGTCTTCTCTTCATTTTTTACACACCTACTATTGCTTTCCGCAACAAGCCATCACCATTTATTTTCACGTTTTAGATGTGTATAATCTTAAACGTGAAGGAGTGTGTTGAAAGTCTCACATCAAATAATATATGATTTTATGTCGTTGATCTCGACTAAAATTGATTATCCTTTCCAAAATTCATTCTACTAAAATTAGAATGTGTAGTTTTTCAATCTAAATATAAGTTTTATACCAAATTTTTTGTTGAACTCATTTTTCCTAAAATTTATTTAAACATAAATCAATCTTCAACTCATTTTTAATCAAAATAAATTTTACATAATTATTTATGAAAAAAAAATCAATTTTTTCCCCCCACAAAACCATACAAATACTTCAAACACATACTTGATAAAATTAGGAAAGTAGCTATATAAGCTCTTCCTTGTGGTGCTATTGCGAGCTTATTTATAAGACTTTTTGCGCATCAAATATAAAATATCCAATATGTCTTAGTTTAAAAAAAATGTCTCAATCTGCCCACCTTTTTCATACACTATAACATCCATTGGACGAGAGAGTGCCTTGAGGCAGTGGACCATCGACCAATGGATGACCCAACCTTTTATTTATTTATTTTTAATTATTTAATATTTTAAATTAATATTTTAAAATTAATATCTGAATAATAAAATAATGTTTTAATTTAATTTTTTAGATTAGTCAATTTTTTACTATATTTAAAAAAGAAATAGTTATTTTAATTATTTAATTTAATATTTTTAAAATAATTAATTAAATTAAATTAAAAAATAAGAAATTAAGGAGGAAAAAGTTCATATTTTTTAAGCACATGTAACATTCATTGGGTGGGTTGCCTATGGTAGTTGATCCACATCTAGGGCTATTGTTGGGTCTTAAAAACCGGGAACCGGCCCAAGAACCGGTCCGAGAGAACCGGACTAATGGATCGACCGAAATTTACTCGGTCTGGGAATGAATAATTTTTTTATCCGATACCGAAAATGGATACTATATTGGATACTTTTTGGATACTTTTATTGGATACCCGAAGTAACGGTCCAGTTTTTGTCCAAAAAAAGTATCCATTACTGTTTCGGTCCGATCCTGGATTAATCCATTACTATTTCGGTCCGGTTCTCGGGATAGCAAATATCTGGACCGGACCGGACCGAAAACAGCCCTACCCACGTCCAATGGAAGCTCACTAGTTTGTGTGGTGATATTATATAAATAGCAAATTGGTATAAATATTATTCATTTCACTTATGTAACCATGTTTGTATGAGCTATTGTGTTTTTCGAGCATGAGAAGAAAATGAGTGTTTGTCTAGATCTGCATTGGAATTTCAGAACACTGACTACAACCATCAATACGAGTTTTCGACAATTAGGTAGTTGAATTTGAAAGGCGAGTAAAGTAAAATATCTTTGTCCATACATAACCCTGATGAATGATAGCTCAGATGGTACCTACTAATATTATTTGGATCATATAGAAAATGATTTAGATTTTTATTGTATGTTTAAATTTTGTATAGGAGAAGTTAACAAAGGAGTTGAAGATCCACTTGTTTTATGTGTCGTCGTTAATTAGTTTATTACGATGTATGTTAGACTTTAATTGGTATAACTTTACTTTATGTCTATGTATTGATGTTTTGTAATCAAGAATTTTTTATTTTAAATATAATTTGTACTGTTTGCACCAAAGATATTACATTAGATAAGGATAAATACTTTTTTTGGTCTCTTATCTTCACTTTGGGGTCCATTTTAGTCCCTTACCTTTAGAAAAGATCGATATAGTCTCTTATGTCTTCAAACATCGTCATTTAAGTACTTTTTATTTAATTATCACAAATGACATCTATTTTCAGGCTAGATTTGAACCAAGGTCATATTAGTTGCTTGATAAGATGATGTACCATTGTACCACACTCTGTTTTTGATACTTTAATTTATAGGGACTTTAATTAATAACTTACCAGTTTAACCTCAGTTAATAATTATTGTTCTATGTTCTTCCCCAAACCCAAAAAATACAAAAATTCAGATAGTGTACTATCATCTTCACTTCATTTGTGTCACGCACATCAACAAACACCATGGTAGTTCATTTCATGTATTTCATTACTTTCTTTTTCAAGCATCTTAAAGTTGCAATGAACAAAACATTGAAATTTGTTATAAGGGTTCTTTTATCAAGCTTCTATCAGAATCCTGGTTTTAAGGTTTTTATAGATCAGGGATTAAAAATATGAGATTTTAATTTTGAGGAGAAGATATGACAGATCATCAAGAACATGAAGAAGTAAATGATGAATCTTTGTTGGAGAATACTTCGTGGAAAATCCATGACTATGATTTGTCTTCTTCTTCGTCGGATTGAGACAGCGAGAAGAAAAAGAAAGGTTTGTCTTCTTCTTCACTGAAGAATAAGGTTTAGATCTAGAATCTATTGTTCACTTTTTTGTCTTGTTTTTGTTTTTCCCAAATTTATCTGTAGTTAATTATGAGTGATAGAAGATCAAATTTCCTAGATGGGATTAACACTGGATTTCCTTGTGTTAGATAAATTTTACATTTTAACTCAATTTAAATTGTCAAACCTAACATTAGAGATTTACCTAGTGGTTTTAATCTCAATAGATGACATCTTCTTTTGTTTTTTTTTGTCATGCATTCCCTTTTTGTTCACCTGGTATGTTTGTATTATACCATCAATGGAGAAATAAGAAGATATCAACAACAATCCTTGGTGTGGTAACAACTTTCAGGGTTTTGTTTAAATTACTTGAATACCATCTTCTTAATTTGGTTTCTCACTTAGCGATACTTGCTCTGACGGTGTTGTTCTTATGGTCAAACGCATTCACTTTTATCAACAAGTAAATTTATTTTAATTTGATTCAGTTTGGCCTTTTGATGTATTTCCTTTTTCTGTTGGTTGGAAAAATTAAGTGGATCTTGTGAGTGTGCATCAACAACCACTTGAATTAGTTTTACTGATGTTCTGGGTTTTGGTTGGGTTGAATATCTTTTTTTACAGATGATAAAGATTTCGTTATATATTTAATGTGTAAATTAAATCAAAAAGGTGAAGTGGCCCAGTGGTAAAGTATCTAGCATAACAACCAACGTGACAATGGTTCAAATCCGTGGTAAAGGAAATTTTTTGGAATTTTTCATGGAATTTTGAAAACCTTGGTAAAGAGCATATGCCACATCAGTGCCATGTGTATGCCAAGTGGCCCTTTATTTTGACTTTGACTAACAAACCTAATAGAAAAGACTAACATGACGGTGTTTGAAGACATAATTGAATCGGTCTTTTTAAAAGTTAAGGGGCTAAAATAGACCCTGAGGTAAAGATAGGGGACCAAAAAGGAAATTTATCCCATTATATAACTAAAAACTTCATCAAAAACTAAAAAGCAATCATAGTCATCTAGAAGGGTTTGTAGCATCTGGACAGTTTTTACGCATATGGCTAATTTGGCGACAAATCCCACACCTTCTTTTTTATTTCTCAATATTGTCCATTTCAATTCTAATGCGATTATTATTTAAGCATACTTTCGTTTTCCTTCGCATAAGCTCATCATGACAAATAGTAAATCCTTCATATTGTGACCAGTTATCTTCATGAGGAAGTCCACGGAAGCTTTTCTTGTAGACTTAAAATACATTAAGAACTTTGAACACATCTGTTATGTGCATGGAGTAGTCTTGGCGTATACTAGAACATGTTGCGATGACATGTGAGCAAGTTAAATGAAAAGCTTCAAAATTTCCACAATCACACCATTGTTTCCTAATGTCTATGTTGAAAATACCTATTGGGAGACCATCATTCTAGTTAATTATTTCATGGGCCATAAAATAGAATCTCACACAATCAAATTGCATGACATTATGAGTGTTTGATTTCCTCACATTTTCAGTCATTCCTTTTGTAACGCCCTGTATAATATATATATATATATATATATATATATATATATATATATATACGACATAATTTACATACTTGACCATTATAAAACATAAAAGACAACCTATGGTACAAGATATGGAAAGTGTCAAAACAATAAAAACTAAGATCTAAGTACAATATTCTTCGTTGTACAAGATACACAATACACAGCGGAATAAACAAAACTCAGCTTCTCTTGAAACATCCAAGCATAGCTCCACATGCAAACTAAACCTACAAAAAATACCTGAAAAACAACAACAACAATGGGGTGAGATAATAATCTCAGTGAGTTCCCCTATCTTATGGGTTCACTCGGCTCTACAGGGTTCTAATCAATTATATCTCAAGTCAAGAGGGAAAGGGATAAGACTTGAGTTCACACAGTTTAAATGTATGGAAACATGACTCTTGAGTTCATTAACTCAAACAATCACTAATATGAAACTATACCAAGGTATCCCATTTTTCCGTCCTCATATACGTCTAAGACTTTCGGCACGGGTCATGGATCCTTGTACTGTACATTGGCATACGAAATGGATTCATATTCAAGGTGTTTTCCACATGAATTGTCACTTCCCATGGGACCCTTCCCATCTTAAGTATCTTACCTGTAGGCTCCATTCGTACTACACACGGGATAAATAAATGAATTCGGATCCAAGGCTATTCCCACATGAATAGTCACGTCCCATGGGACCCTTCCCATATCAAGTATCTTGCACGTAGGCTCCATCCATTTAGAGGAACTTCTGCCAAAGTAATAATGCATACATTCCAGAGGAGCGCTCTACATAAGCCTCACTCTTGGAACAACACATCTCAAGGGATTATTTCTGACTACGTGATAAAGCATAACAAAATTATGATTGTATTTGAAAATCACAAGGCATCTCATTCGCCTTAACCATAAACAACACAATTACACATGTTCCATACAAATCTCTCCTCAAAACTAGATAACTACTTGCCAATGATGCACACCTAGGCATTATTGCACAAGCATTGTCATCTCTATTATTCATTATGTCCTAATCACTTAACTAGTCCATTCCATAAATTGATATCAAGGGTTTCCTCATCATTATTATATTCTTTTAAGCATGTTATCACATAACAAACATCCAACCAATATACATATATGGCATAACACATTATCATTCATGAAGCACCCACATGGTAATACAACATATCAAATATAACCAACATAGTAGTTCACATACATCATTTAATAGCCCATTGGATTATCCTTCTAATGCCTCAAGTCCCATATCAATCGGGTCCTCGATTCTTGAATTATGGTGGAAACAAGAATCACATAATCCACACTCATTTCAATGCTATCTCCATCCTATCAATCAATGACATAAACTCATGTTTTTACTTCACTATCACATAGAGAATTGGAATATACTTCCAACGCTTCCTATCGTGTGTCGATCAGATTTACGGTTCTTAAGTTATGGCGAAAATAGTGGCGCAATATTTTTCTCAGTTTACGGGACTTCGCTAAGCGAACTAAGTCAGTAGCAGAATCCCCTGTTCTTCGTTAAGCAAGCCGTTGCGAGTCTGGGCAATGTCTGGACGCATTTAAGTTATAGAAACCACTAAAAATCATGATTTTGATGCCTCTAATGCCCCCAAAACATCATGAAAACAAAGGTAGGAAGAATCATAACTGTAGCGAGCGATTTTGGACGCGGTTCTTAAGTGCTGATCGCTCTCTGCAGTTGAGCTTAAAACTACAGGTCGATTCATTTTTTATCCTATTAAAGCTGATGAAGGAAGGGAAATAGATGTCTCCAATTAACCCTGCTTTGCATACTGAGTTTAAACAGCGGTCTGTTAGGTTACGAATGCTATCAAAGTGGGGGGGGGGGGCTTTGTACTGGTTATTTGTATTTTTGCCAATACGGTTTCTTTCTTTTTATCTGGGCGGAAGGTTTCTGGCGGGGAACAAGGATTAGGACGTTAGGACTGATGCTTTTGAATTACTGCTTTTGATTGATGGAGATATGGGATTTGGTTTTTTTGTTGAGTGTGCTCGCTAAGATTTTTCTTTCAATCTTATGCCTACGTATTCCCGTTTACCGAAATAGGGAAATCAGAGCATTCGTAGTTCCTCCTATTCTATGGGAGGAAATAGGTGTTTTTGGTGTCTTGTTCAAAGCCCAAGACGTGAAGCTAAAGGTGGTTTGTATCTTGTTCAAAGCCTAAGATGTGAAGCTGAAAGATCTATTTGTATCTTGTTTAAAGCCCAAGATATGAAGCTAAAAGGGTGTTGTCTTCAGAGAGAATTTGTCATCTCTAAAGGGGTTTATTTGTCACAACTGTTTATAAAGGAGAATTACTTTAACCGGGATACGCGGATCCTAGCAATGCCATAATTTCCCTTATAGGGGGTTTTAACCTGAAGGAGAAGACTTTAACTCAGTGTAGAGCAATGCTATCTTTCCTTAGGAATTTCTCATGCTAAAAGAGGGACAGTGGCATGGATGTAGATGATCCAGAGGCTTGCCGCTTACAGCAATTAGATGAAAGGGGAAGGAGTTGTTGATGTTTGTGTACTGTGAACGAGGCACAAATTTGATGCTAAAAGGTTAATTGGATTAACCAGTGGTTTTCTTATACAAAGCCTAAGAGGAGGCTAATATGTGTCTCGTACAAAGCCCGAGAGAGAGGCTAAAAGGTTTTGACTCAACGATGGAATCTTTTGGTATCTCGTATAAAGCCCGAGATGGAGGCTATTTGACTCAACAAGAGAGTTTTTTTTGTATCTCGTACGAAGCCCGAGATGGAGGCTGTTGTTTGTTTGGCTCAATAAGAACCTTTTTGTATCTCGTATAAAGCCCGAGATGGAGGCGGAAGGGGGATTGACTCAACGAGGGAGTCTCTTATGTGTCTCATACTAAGCCCGAGAGAGAGGCTAAACATTGTTTGACTCCGCTGGGGAGGATCATTGTACAAAGCCCAAGAGGAGGCTAACTTCACTGGAGAAGGATCATTATACAAAGCCTAAGAGGAGGCTATGGTGACTGTTCAGTTAAGTGACAGGTCTAGTATACTGATTTTTTAAAAGAGAAAATCAGTTCTTATATGAGCAACACTGTACTCATAGATTTGATTCAAGGATCCGGGTTATTCCTGTTCTTTAAGGAAGCGGGAAATCCAAAGGGTATTGAGACTGTCCGAGTCTGCGGGTTTCCTTCCTATTTAATGAAGGGGTCACTTGAGAATGTCTTTGAGACTCAAGGAAGTTAGACTGTCCAAGTCTAGAGTTTCATCTTTTGTAATATGCTTTGAGAAACAGTAGTAGACTCTATGAAAGGACTGTTCTATGACGATGACTAAGTTCTGTTCCTATACCTCTAGGAGGTCGTTGGGACAATTTGTACGAAGCCCAAGAGGAGGCTGGAAGCTTTTAAGAAGCCGACGGGTCCTTGTACTTAGCCCAAGAGGAGGCTATCATTCTCGGAGGAAGAGATCATTATACGAAGCCTAAGAGGAGGCTGTGAATACTTCTAAGAAGCCGTAGGGTCCTTGTACTAAGCCCAAGAGGAGGCGAGGTTGCTTTTAGGAAGCCTGTGGGTCCTTGTACGATGCCCAAGAGGAGGCCGATGCTTTTAAGAAGCCCGTGGGTCCCCAAACCCCGAGAAATTCAAGGCAATGCTATTCACCGAGAATAGATCAAAGTTAGGAAAATTCGAGAATTTGGAAGAAACTCAAGAGATGCCATTCACGGAGAAAAGATCATCTCTGGGGAGTAGAGCTTCTTGACAAGTGCTTTTAAAAAGCCTGTGGGTCCCCAAACCCCGAGAAGTTCAAGACATGCCATTCACCGAGAATATATCAAGCCAGGAAAGTCCGAGAATTTGGAAGAAACTCAAGAGATGCCATTCACGGAGAAAAGATCATCTCTGGGGAATAGAGTTTCTTTGACAACTTTTACGAGTGACAGTCTATGGAAGGGTTCACCGAGAATGCTGCCTTTCATATCTCCATATTGTTTAACCCCAAGAGGAGGGAAGACTGTGTCTGGTAATCCTATGGGGATCTAGTTTAGACTATTTCTAAGAGTGATTGAAACGGATTTACCTAGTGCTAGACGTAGTTGCCGGGGAAACTCTATATATCTATTGTGGAATTTGGATCGAACTCTAGAAGAAGTATGCCGTCGAAGTTGGATCACATGCTGCTGTTGAAAATAATGCATGATTATAGTCGAAGATTGTTCTAACATGTATTAGTTAATATTGCTAGGTTTGTTAGCATATTGAATTGGGCCTTGTGTTAAGGATCCAATTGGTTAAGTTAGCTTGTACCCTAAGTTAACTTGTAATGGGTATTTTGTTAAAGGCCCATTAGTTTAGTGTGCTAGGTTTTATTATAAATAGCATGCTAGTCTCTCATTCTAAAGTGTGACAAAACCTAGAAAGAGTGAGAGTGGTTAGTTTGTTATTCTTGTATACTTGTAATCCTTGTTTTAAGGAGAAAGGAAAGAATAACAGTTTTATAACCAATCCTTGTTGTTTTTACTCTTGTTTTCTTTGTTAACCCTAACCCTTGTGTGTTTCTTGACTGATCAAGGAACCAATTATACTTTGTTTCTAAGGTATCCGATTCACAACAAATTTATGCGGTGAGCGTGGAGAAGATGCCTTCAACAAAGTATGAGATCGAGAAGTTCACCGGAGTGAACGACTTCGGTCTGTGGCGCTTGAAGATGAAAGCCCTACTGGTTCAGCAGGGTTGTTTGGAAGCGTTGAAGGGAATGGCAGCCATGGACGCTGCATTAACTGAAAGAGAAAAGACTACCATGATAGAGAAAGCACACAGCGCAATATTGTTGAGCCTTGGTGATAAGGTTCTTCGACAGGTATCAAAGGAGACGACGGCATCAGGGTTATGGGTGAAGCTTGAAAGCTTATACATGACCAAATCTTTGGTGAATCGACTCTACTTGAAGCAAGCTTTGTATTCGTTTAAGATGAGTGACGACAAAGCTTTGACTGAGCAGTTGGATATGTTCAACAAGCTGATTCTTGATCTTGAAAATATCGATGTGAAGATCGACGACGAAGATCAAGCACTATTGTTGTTGTGCGCTTTGCCTAGAACACATGCTCACTTCAAAGAAACTCTCTTGTATGGAAGGGAGTCCCTGACCTTTGAAGATGTTCAATCAGCCTTGTACTCTAAGGACCTGAACGAACGAAAGGAGCATAAACCTTCGACGGTTGGTGAAGGTTTGGCAGTTAAGGGAAAATTCTTGCGAAAGGATGGTAGGTTCGACAAGAAGAAAGGTAAAAGTCAGCAGAAGTCTTCTAGTGGTGAAACATCTGGTTTTCGATGTTATCACTGTAAGAAGGAGGGTCACACAAGAAAAGTGTGCCCTAAACGCCTGAAAGATCATGGAGGTAAGGATAATGGCAATGCAGCCATTATTCAAGATGACTTTGACTCATCTGATGCTCTTGTAGTTTCAAGCGGTGACTCAAGAAAAGAGTGGATTATGGATTCTGGATGTACTTGGCACATGACTCCAAACAAGAATGTGTTTGAAGAATTATGTGATCAAGATGGAGGATCAGTGCTGCTGGGAAACAACAAAGCTTGCAAAATTGCAGGTATTGGATCCGTGAGATTCAAGCTCCATGATGAGTCAATAAGATTATTGACTGAAGTTAGGTATGTACCTGACTTGAAGAGAAATTTAATTTCTCTTGGTGAATTTGACAGAAAGGGATATGTTTTCAAAGGAGAGCAAGGTACCCTGAGAGTCATGAAAAGGTCGAAGGAAGTCTTGAGAGGCGTGAAAAACCAAGGCTTGTATACCCTGGAGGCTGAGGTTGTAAGTGGTTCGACAAATGTTGTATCCACGAAACCTATGTCGAAGACAGAGTTATGGCACATGAGATTGGGCCATGTCAGCGAAAAAGGCCTAGTCAAATTGGGGAAGCAGAACCTGCTAGGTGGTGACAAAGTCAAAAAGTTAGAGTTTTATGAATCTTGTGTATTTGGTAAATCCTGTAGGGCGAAGTTCAACAAAGGCAAGCAAAGAACACATGGATCCCTTGATTACATTCATGCTGATCTTTGGGGGCCTGCAAGGAATCCTTCACACTCAGGTGCAAGGTATTTTCTATCCATTATTGATGACTATTCCAGAAAGCTATGGGTATTCATTCAGAAGACGAAGGATGAAACTTTTGAGAATTTCAAAAGTTGGAAGATTCTGGTCGAAACTCAAACTGGCAGAAAGGTTAAGAGGTTGAGAACTGACAATGGCCTTGAGTTCTGCAATAAAGCGTTCGACAGTTACTGTGTTGAGTCTGGGATTGCAAGGCATAAGACTGTAGCAGGTACTCCTCAACAAAATGGCTTAGCTGAGAGATTCAATCGAACAATCCTTGAAAGGGTTAGATGCATGTTGGTTAGTGCTGGATTGAAGAAGGTGTTTTGGGCTGAAGCTGTTTCGACAGCTGCATATCTGATAAATAGATGTCCTTCGACTGCATTAGATATGAAGACACCTGAAGAAGTTTGGTCGAGAAATCCACCTAGTCTCGACAGACTGAGAGTATTTGGCTGTGTGGCCTATGCTCACATTAGGCAAGACAAGGTCGAACCTAGAGCTCTGAAGTGCATGTTCATGGGATACCCTGAAGGAGTCAAAGCTTATAGGCTATGGTGCCTAGAGCCAGGTCACAGGAGGTGTATCACCAGTCGAGATGTAGTTTTCAATGAAGCTGAGATGGCTTTCAAGAAAATTGATGTTGCTGGCGAAGAGCTGGAACAGGGAGAGATTCCTGTTGAGGTGGAGCATGTTGATGCTGAAGTGCGTACCCCAGATGAAGTCGAAGACGAAACAGAAGATGTTGTCAAAGATGAGGAAACTGATAATGACTACCTGTTAGCAAGGGACAGGTCGATAAGAGTCATCAGGCCACCTCAGAGACTTGGGTATGCAGATCTTATAGCTTATGCCTTAATCTCTGCAAGTGAGGTTCTCGACGAAGAACCTAGAGACTATAAGGAAGTTATGAGGAGTCGAAAGAAGACTGAATGGATGAAAGCCATGGATGACGAGATGAAATCTCTTCATGATAACGACACATGGGAACTAATAAAGAAACCTGCTGGAGCCAGGTTAGTCAGCTGTAAATGGATTTTCAAAGTCAAGGAAGGAATCGAAGGAGTGGCGTCGAAAAGATACAAGGCAAGGTTGGTTGCTAGGGGGTTCACTCAGAAAGAAGGTATCGATTTCAATGATGTGTTCTCGCCTGTTGTGAAGCACAGGTCCATTCGAATGTTTCTTGCCATGGTGGCACAGTTCGACCTTGAACTAGAACAGATGGATGTGAAGACTGCATTCTTGTATGGTGACCTAGATGAAACGATCCTGATGAGGCAACCTGAAGGGTATGTCAAAAAGGGGAAGGAAGATTATGTGTACAAGCTGAAGAGATCGTTATATGGACTGAAACAATCTCCTCGACAGTGGAATAGGAGACTCGACAAGTTCATGGCACGCATAAGTTTCATCAGAAGTCAGTTCGACCACTGTGTTTACTTCAGATTTCGACCGGGTAATTCATTTGTTATTTTGTTGCTTTATATGGATGATATTCTAATAGCAAGCAACAATGTCGAAGAGGTAATGAGAGTGAAGGCTGAACTCAGTAAGGAGTTCAAAATGAAGGATCTGGGAGCTGCATCCAGGATTCTTGGGATTGATATCCGAAGAGATAGAAAGCAGTCGAAATTATGCTTATCTCAAGAGGCATACCTACAGAAGATTCTCGAAAAGTATGGTATGTCGAATTCAAGGCCTGTTGTAACTCCGACAAACCCTCAATTCAAGCTGAGTATAGATCAGTGTCCCAGGTCTGATGTCAAAAGAACTTATATGAATAGCATTCCATATGCTAATATAGTTGGTTCTTTGATGTATGCTATGGTCTGTACAAGACCTGACATAGCATATGCAGTGAGTCTTGTGAGCAGGTACATGTCGAATCCTGGAAAGGCTCACTGGCAAGCATTGAAGTGGATTTTAAGGTACATAAATGGGTCTCTGAATAGAGTCCTAATTTATGGTGGAGCCTTGGGTGAAGATAGTAAAGCAGTAGTCGAAGGATTTGTTGACTCTGATTATGCAGGTTGTATGGATTCCAGAAAGTCTATTTCTGGATATGTTTTCACAATGTTTGGCACAACAATCAGTTGGAAAGCGACGCTCCAGAAAGTTGTTGCCTTATCAACTACTGAAGCTGAATATATTGCCCTCACTGAAGTTGTGAAGGAAGCATTGTGGCTTGAAGGTTTTGCAAAGGAGCTGAAACTTCAAGGTCGAAGTATCACTGTTAAATGTGATAGTCAAAGTGCAATACACCTATCGAAGAACTCAGCATATCATGAGCGAACCAAGCACATTGATGTGAGGCTGCATTTCGTCAGAGGGGTAATCGAGCGTGGAGAAGTCCAAGTGCTGAAGGTTTCGACATATCATAATGTTGCTGATATGATCACCAAGACATTGCCAAGTTGCAAGTTTTTCCACTGTATGCAGTTGATAAAGCTGCATGAAGAAAGCTAATTTGTTTTCTTGTTGTTAGAATTAGATCCAAGGTGGAGATTTGTGGAATTTGGATCGAACTCTAGAAGAAGCATGCCGTCGAAGTTAGATCACATGCTGCTGTTGAAAATAATGCATGATTGTAGTCAAAGATTGTTCTAACATGTATTAGTTAATATTGCTAGGTTTGTTAGCATATTGAATTGGGCCTTGTGTTAAGGATACAATTGGTTAAGTTAGCTTGTACCCTAAGTTAGCTTCTAATGAGTATTTTGTTAAAGGCCCATTAGTTTAGTGTGCTAGGTTTTATTATAAATAGCATGCTAGTCTCTCATTCTAAAGTGTGACAAAACCTAGAAAGAGTGTGAGTGGTTAGTTTGTTATTCTTGTATACTTGTAATCCTTGTTTTAAGGAGAAAGGAAAGAATAACAGTTTTATAACCAATCCTTGTTGTTTTTACTCTTGTTTTCTTTGTTAACCCTAACCCTTGTGTGTTTCTTGACTGTTCAAGGAACCAATTATACTTTGTTTCTAAGGTATCCGATTCACAACATCTATACTATTATTACACAGTCGATATGAGTTTATGAAATAAGACTTACAGTGAAACAGCCCCACAATACAGTTATATGTATATGAAAGCAGTAAATGAAAGCAATAACCACTTACTCGGTTGTAGAGCTTCCATGCTGTTTGGTTAGTTGTTCAACAAAGAAAGATTGAAAACAACAGTATATTCAAAATCAAAGGAGAAAGTGCTTTGAAAAAAAGAAAGATTTGGGGCTTACAGCTCAAGGAGAGGCCAGGGTTTTATCAGTGAGCGCACTGTTGAATTTGTACAGAGGGACTTATACAAGTGATTGAGGCCCAAAATGTTTTCTGTACAAAGGGATGGGTCTTACACTCTCTCAAGAGGCCCAAAAGGTTTAAAGAAAAGGAGTGGGACTTATAACACGAGGGTAGGCCCAGATGATTTTTCCGTTTGAAATGGCGATCGCGCCGAGGTTTTCTTTTAACGCGGAGGGACTTATACAATAAGTGAGGCCCAAAGGATTTTGGTTAAAAGGGGATTGGGTCTTACACTCAATTAGAGGCCCAAAATGTTTTGAATGGGTCTTATAGCTCAAGGAGAGGCCCAAGGTTATTTTTCAAAAGACGACGATCGCGCCGTTGGTTTTTGACGGTATCGGGACTTATACAATACACTGAGGCCCAAAATGTTTTGGTCAAAAGAAAAGAAAAAAAAAAGGATTGGGTCTTACACTCTATTAGAGGCCCAAAAAGTTTTGAAAATGATTTATGAGGGTTGAATTAATCCAAAAACCCTAATTTGTTTTCAAAAATGTATTTAATTGAATAAAAATTCAATTAAAATGATCAAAATTGTTTAACATGTGAAAAACAAATTGTGATTTTGGATTAATACTTCAAAAATTAGGTATTGACCTACAAAATAATTAGAAAGCATTAAAAGTTGCAAAATCAATGTAGAAAAAACATTTAAATGTCAAAAACAATTAAAATATTAATGATTTGCAAAAATATCAATTATATGAAATAAATAATATTTTTGGGATTTTTTGATAAAATAAAATATTTTAACATTTTTGTGAATTATTAAAAAAAGAATCAACTCAAAATCATTAAAACTCAGAGAGAAATTAATTTTTGAATCAATTAAACAAAATCACAAAATTCAAATATTTGAATTTGTGAAAAAGGCGCCAAGAACACAAGCAAGAACACGCGCGTTTTTCTGGGTTTGGCTTATTTGCGTTTTCCATCCAATCTCACTGAATACGTGATTATATCATGCAATCCACATATCATTATGCTCGTCTCAACCTCACGATCATGTCTATAACACTTAATTTCATTTAAATTAAACATATAACAAGAAATCATGAAAAATCCTCAAGAACCCTAATTTATGCATGAAGGCTAGGATTTTTGATACACGATTCAAACAATGCAATTAATTGAGGGAAAACATTTCATGCATGATTATGAACATATGGCCAAATTATTGTGCGAGGAAATATGCATAGATTGAGAGATGACCAAGTATATGCTTACCTCTAAGCCGTGACAGCAAGTGCAATGTGATTTTTGATTCGGAGGTGTTACAGATGAGTGGTGATGATCTGAACAGCTTCCCTACACCCTATGAAGTGTGTTTGAATGGTTGGACTTGATTGAAATTGGCTGGATCAATTCGTGGTACCTCAGCTGCAACTTGGTTAAAAATTTGAGCAACCAGCTGGTGATTTTGTGAAATTGGTGTTTCAGAAGTGATCTAAGTGTTTGATCAGCTCATATGTGATGTATATGAGGTGTGTGAGTGATTGGTTTGATTGGAAAAGCTCTCAAACTCAAAACCCGATAGTGACTTGCCTTAGAAGGCAAAATTGGAATGAAAGAAGAGATTTTGAGGAAAGCATCTGTTTGATGGCTTTGGTGTACTCAAACTGATCACAATTGAGCTCTATTTATGGTAGAGCAAGTTTGTTTTGCAAGGAATAGTGAATGGCAGCTGGTAAGTAGGTTTGGCCAATGTTGGCAAATGAAAATCCAAGTCTCCTCTAGCCATTGACTAGAGGTTAGGGCACAGAGCTTTGGTTCCCTTGGTCTTGGATAAGTCTTGACTGATTTCAGATGAGAATGGCTCAGTCCATGCCACCTTGATGCTTCCATTGAATGCTTCAATCCAAATTTGGAGTCTTGTCCCTATTTTGGCCATTCTAGGTTCAACATGTTATTTCTTATTCCATGGACTTTGGAGGCTTGGCTCAGTGATTGTCCCCTTTAGATTCAATCCTCAGATGTGTCCAAGTGGATAGGAGCATTTGAATTTGGCTGATTTTGGCAAATCGAGCCAAAATGCAAAATCTGCCTTGCCTTTGACAGATTTCAGCAAGGCAACTTGACAATGTCATATCTCATGGGGTAAGTTGATTTTGGCAATGTTCTTGGCCATTTTGGAAAGCCCTTACATGATACAACAACTGTTTGAACAAGTTTGGTTTTGATCTCTTTTGATTCCAAGTGAAAAATCCCTCTACATTTGGCAAAAAGTGAAGCAAAATCTGACTTAGTGAAATTTTCACTAAGTGTTGGAACAAAGTGTGATTTCTTGATTTTGATCACTCCATAACTCAAAATCCTTAATGAATTGGACTTAGGTCCAGTTGAAGTTTTTGTAGAGGGTAATGAGGGCTACAAATCCATCTTTGGATGAGAAAAAATGGCCATGTGGTTTAGGAGTTATGATCCTCCAAAGTTAGTGTATTAGTGGTACTTTTTCCATAACTTAGAAAAATTTCTAAGTTTTATGGTTACCCCTTTTACAAGTTATCCCACTTTCTTTGATTTTTCTTGATGAATGATGATTCAAATCATACATTAACATCATTTTAGGGTTAAAAATCCATTTTGGTGAAAAATCTCAAAAAGTCAAAGTTGACTTTTGTGCACAGTTGACTTTTTATCAGATGAATTCCAAATTGTGCAATTCTTCAGGAAATCATGTCCTTGACCTAAATCAAACTTGATGGACATGTTCCATGGGTGTCATAGGGTATATTGGGGCATGTCCTAGGGCTTGGGAGCATGTCCTGGTCAAAAGTCAAAGTTACAGTTGACTTTTTCCTTAAAACCCTAATTGTGGTGCAGATGAAATTGAGACTTGTTGCTCAAGCTTCTTGGATTAATCCATTGTTGCAAATGGATCAATATAGCTCATTAGAGACCCTCAAAACCTCTCTTGAGGTCTTGGTTCATGATTTGTCCCAAAAGTCAACTTAGGGGTGAATTAGGTCAAGAAACCCTAATTTCTGATTTTTGATGTATGCATCCCCTGAGGCAAAATTGACTTGATGAATGGGTCCATGAGGTTCCATGGAGTACATTAGGTTGTGTTTTGGATCTTTGGCTTATGCCCAGATGAAATTTTTCATCTGGAGGCCCTTGGTCGACCAAAACCCTAATTTGGTGATACTGGCGATCTTGAGACTTAATCCATCTAGAAGGGAACAACCTTGTGCTTAATCCTTAAAGTGGGAGTCCTTTTTGATCCATTGTGGATGTTTGAGAGGTTAGACAAGTTGGATATCATGTCATTCCTTGATTGATCCTTTGTCTAAGGCTCTGAGAGGGCTTAAAACCCTAATTTTGATTGTAGTGAATGCTCAACAACCCTTGAGGCATTTGGTGAGGCATGATGGTTCATCCATATTGTGATTATGATTTGCACAATGATGGGAGATCTTAGTGGTCAAAATTTGGGGTATGACAACAACAATAGAAACAACATCAATAACCATGTTATTCTATCTAATAAGAACACCATAGCCATGGAAAGAACATATGAAGCATCAAGATAATCATGTATGACATAAATATTCATGTATAGCATGTTTTCACACAAACCCTAACTTCCCCAATTCTTTTCATGCATTTCCCCAAGCTAAACTACCTATGGAACTCACCTCTTGAAGATGAAGATGATGAAGTTGGTGAAGAAGATGATGAATGATGATGATGAAATGTGATGCATTCATAAGCCTTCCATTTCTTCTTCCTTCTCTTCTCCTTTATTGTTCTTTTTTCCTTTCCCTTCTCCACCTGTGTTTCTCTCTTTCTCCCTTATGTTTTCCCTTTTTATTTTCCTTACTACATCTTTCCTTTGTTATGTTACTGATGCCTAGAAAAGAATACATAGCAAGGCATTTAACATGTGGTGGATATTGGTCCAAGAGAGAGAAACGTGTGGTCATAAATTGGTTTGTAGAATGTGTGGATAGAATTGAATAGGATTAGTTGAAAAATATCTTAAGTGATACTACACTTAAATAATTACTCTACTAGAGCAATTGACCCGTTATTAGTGTTATCAAAATATCTCAATTAATAAAAGGTCAGTTCCAAATAATATTAATTAATCAATTTGAGTTCACTAGTAACTCTATTGGTCCTAAATGATGACATTTAGAGCACTTAAAAACTTTAATTATCCCAACGGACACAAGTTAGAGTTGATAGGAACTCAGTTGATCCCATCTGACACCCAATTAAGTATTTAAGGGAAATACGAGGTATTACACCCTCCCCCCCCCTTAAATTGAAATTCGCCCCCGAATTTCCTCTACTCCACAAAACAACCGCTTCTTGCATCATTGTCTTAGATCCACACTTGTCTTATCCTCAGTTAAAACTCTTGACGTACTCAAATTCTAAATTTCCATCACGGACCAAATTCCTTCTTTTCCACAACTCCTCAAACTTCTTGGTCTTGACTATACTCTTGTTCCAATGTGTAGTTAACTTCTAACTTTGATTTTCCTTAAATCCTCTGTCATGACATTCTAAAACACTTGGTCACATTCTGCTTTCGGAAAGGTTGGTTGTCATGTGTCCTCATCGATGTCCTTCGTCATACTCTCTTGCTCATTTTTCCCATGGAATATTATATATCCATTTTAAAGCCTCTATGTTTGTTCTTCGTATTTCGTCACATTAGTAATTAAATGTTCGCTTGGTCAATACATATCATGTATTGGAAAAGTTAAATAAGATAAGTAGATGAAGAAAATAATATAAATATTAGTACTAAGGGTAAATATAGATTCTTTCCCATGTTAACAATTTTTTTGCAAAGTTCTTTGTCTTCAATTTCACGCATGAAGTTTTGTTCAATATGTCTAATGCAGTACATATGTGAAGATGGAGGATATTGCCATCCATTTTCAATGAAGACCTTCAGCCAATGGATGGTGCAAGTCAAATGGGTCAAATGTGCAGAATGCATTTGTCTCATCAGTGCATGAATCAAGCTAGGATTTCACACATTGGATAATAAGGCTACGTCTTGAGTGCATGCAAGCATGGTTTTACACAATGTATAATAGCTTTTACCCTAATATTAACTATTTTATTTTTTACTATCAAACCCTACGTTTTCCTATAAATAACACTATTTCAAAACTGTTTTTTCACATTCAGTCAACTACAAACTTTCTAACTCTTTCACTCTAAACTTTCTCGTTTTTCATATTCAAAATTTCTTTGTTATAGATGGAAGAAATGCATCGAGGAACAAAGGAAAACATCGAAGAATACATAAATTTTTTCTATGACTTTAAATTATTATTATTTTTTTAATTTAACATCACATTTATTTATTTTTTCTATATGTTACAGACACGACACGACACAATGTTTAGAGTCCATTCTCAATCTCAACTCGAACCTAGTCCAGAAATTCTACTGTATTTGGAACGATCCGATTTTTCCAATGTTACAAAAATAGGTTGTTTAAAAATTGAGTCAGAGCTTACTGTTGCTTTACTAGAGAGATGGAGACTGGAAACACGTACCTTCTATTTACCAATCGGCGATTGAGTTATAACATTGGAAAATGTGAGTATGTAGTTAGGTTTTTGACTAAAGGGTAAAGCTGTTAATGGTATCATTCAAATAGATAGTAATGTATGGATTGATAATTTAGGAATAGATCCAACGGAAGATAAAAAAACAGGTATTTTGTGAAAATTGTATGGCTAGAAAGTGTCTTAGGACAATTAAAACTTACACTCTCACCTTCAAAAGAGGATAAATTTTTTCGTGCAAAAATCTATATTATACTCCTCATTAATAAATTTTTAATTCCAGACAAGAGTCATAATTATGTGCATTCTTATTGTTTACCTTTGATATGATACTTTGATAAATCTAACAAATACAGTTGGGGTTCAAGTTGTTTGGCTTCATTGTATAGGCATATGTGAAAAGCGGCAAAAAAAATGGAGTATATAGCATGGCAGGATACGTTGAGTTGATTAACGTTTGGGCATATACACGTATACCATTGATTTCCCCTGTTAATAGCATGTTGCCATGACATCCTTATTCATTAAGGTAATTGTAAACTTTTTAATTGCACTATATTACATTCATATTGAACTATAGAAAAAATTAATAATTTTTTTTTGTATGGTGTCAAAGAGGTATGTATTATGCAAATAACCTTCGTCATCATCTATGTGGGTTTCAAATCGCATTAGACCATATGGAGGAGAAAGATGTAATTCCATCAACTTAACATAAAAATTTTCAAAACTAAAGTTTTTATAAATTGATTTTTGTGTTTGGAGTCACACAGTTAACAAGTGGTATTAGAGCTTAATCGTCTTAGGAGGAAGTAATGAATTCAATCAATTCACTAAACAGACTCCCATCCTTTAATGGAGAAGGGTATGCTTTGTGAAAATAGAATATGATAATCTTTATATAGGGGATGGGTATCATATCTAAAATAATTTTAAAAGTTGTATTTTTGTTTCCACACATATGTTAGAACAATATTTGTTCATGACATATATCTCTTGGGTTTTGATGATAACAAAGTATTGAAAGAACAATGGTGTTATCTAATGTGTGTTCCAAGTATGCAGGTTCTAAAGCTTGAAGAGAAGGCATTCAAAATCTGATATAAGGACTCATTTTAGAGGAGCTGAGTTACTAGCTTCTGGTGAATCAGAACCTGAAGAACACTCTATAAGTGATGTCTGGCGTAGACTCTGAAGCTGAAGGCCTTAACATCAAAAGAGCAACATATTGTCTCTATACTAAGTTAATGTATCATCTTCTGGTGAACATTCAGAGTTAATAATAAGTCTTGAGTTATCCGTACCGCAGAAAGCAAGTTGCATTGTCAAATCAGTTTGTCAGCTAGAGTCTGTGTTCACAAGGCTGAAGAAGAGTTGACATGCTTTACGGGTATCTCCTCTCAACGGATCTATAATACAAGATTACATAGAAGACGCAATGGCTAAACATGTTACACAATGGATTAAGATCTTTTGGTGTATTTATCTTCAACATCTCTTGTACTATGGATAAACAAAGACACCTGTTCAAGTTATCTCTTCCACGACTAGTCTTCTACAATTGCTATATAAGCTGCTGAAGATTCATAACTGAAGTATTCAACAAGGAATAAAGGGCAAATAGAGAAGGAAAGCCAAGAAGGATATAAGTGTTCTACACTTCTGTCTAGATGGAGGAATAACAAGATCAACAATAAGCAACATAATCGAGTATACAAAATTTCTGTTATATGTTATCAATTGTACTAAGCTTTAAGATTTCTTAAACATTGAATATCTTAGAAATCTTAAGTGCTTAAGGTCTTTGTTATGGTGATTACCCTGTACCTCTGATTTTGTATCAAGTATACCTTGTTCTCTATTATACTAAACATGTTGTTTAGTAGTATAGATAAAGTCTCTTTCTATGTGCTTAAGCACCAAAGTCTCTTGCTGAGAAGCTTGAGCCAAGTAAGTCTCATGTTATGTGCTAGAGCATTGAAAGTCTTGATCAGTTGTTGATTAAGCAGTAATTCGTAGACTGTGAGTCTAAGCAGGGAAGTCTTGGACGGAGGGTCTGAGCAGAAGTCTTGATTTTGTGGAACTTAAGCAAGGAAGTTTTGGGGGCTAAGGTGCTTAATTAAAAGTCTTGGATTCGTAGAATCTAAGAATGGAAGTCTTAAACTGAGGGTCTGAGCAAAAGTCTTGAGCCTGAGGGGCTTAAGCGGGGAAGCCTTGGGTTCGTGGAACCTAAGCAGAAGTCTTGGACCTGAGGGGTTTAAGCAGGAAGTCTCGGGCTGAGGGTCTGAGCAAAGAAAAGTCTTATGCTTAATTGCAAAAGAGATTGTAATCATATTTTGGTTATAGTGAAAATCTCTTGTGCTACAAGGGGACTGGACTACTCTCATTCGAGAGGAACCAATATAAATATTTGTGCATTATTTATCTTTTGTTTGCTTCTGTTAACATTCCGCTGTAACGTATAATCAGAATCTGAACACCAGTTTAGATTCTAAACTCTGATCAGAGGCAAAGTCAAGAAACGGAAAACACAATTCAACCCCCATTTCTTGTGTATTTTTCTCATCTTCGGTTGGTATCAGGGTATGGTCTATGCATAACACTTAATAGTGGTGCACATAATGATCCAATGAAAAAAATATGTCTGCTAAAGACTTTCCTTCAAGAAGGAGTTAAGTACCACATGAAAAATATTACATTGTTAATCCTACCATATTCAAAGGGTGATTCTGCTTAATTAAAATGCTGGATTAAGCAAAATATATTTTTAAATCATTGGTCTTAATAAAGGGTTTTGATAATGGTCTATAGAATACTCTTGAGAAAGGTATTACTATAGAAGTTGATGGTGTAGGTGTAGCTCAGTTTTTGTGACGGGACCACTACCGCATTTAGTGCTACTATCTGATTTCTATATTTATCCTATGAAGCTTAAAAGGAAGGGGAAGACATCTCAAACGAACCCTGCCTGCAAATGTTTTCCTTAACAAATGCGAAGAGATCGGGGATCAGAGGTTGGTTATACAAAGGGAAGCTGTTAACACTCAAATAATCTATATTAATCTATAGGAACCTTTATTTGCATATATTTTTACTGTTGAATTGCTTGGTTGCTTAAATCCATTTGCTGTTGAATAGGGAAAGTTTCTCCTTTGTGAAGGTTGAGGAAATGTTTTTGTTGTTTTTGGGTTTTCTATTGTTTTTGAGAAGGTACTGGACCTAAGGTTTTTGATTAGTGCGCTCGCTAAGATTTCGCAATCTTATGCCTACGTATTCCCGTAACGAGACTTGGCGAAATCAGTGCGTTCACAGTTTCTCCTATTCTATGGGAGGAAATTGTTTGGTGTCTTGTTCAAAGCCCAAGATTGAAGCTAAAGGAGTGTTTATGTCTTGTTCAAAGCCCAAGATTGAAGCTAAAGGAGTATTTATGTCTTGTTTAAAGCCCAAGATTGGAGCTAAAAAGTTGACCGAGAGAGAATTTGTCATCTCTAAAGGGAGATATCTGACATATTCATCACAAACATTGAAGGATTATTTTATAAAGGGAAGTTACTTTAATTGGGACGTGTGAAATCCAGCAATGCCACATCTTTCTTTATAGGAGATTTGAGATGTCATGAAGGAAGAAGCTTTAACTCAGTGTAGAGCAATGCCACTTTTCCTTTATGAATCTTTTCATGCTAAGAGAGGGAAATTGACTTGGATGTGTAGAATCCATAGGTTTGCCACTTACATCACTTAGATGAAAGAGAAATTTTAGCCATGATAAAGGAGGGACTCCAGCTTGGATTTTGAATCAACAAGTGTGCCACTTACATCAATTATCTGGAAAAAAGGTTTAATTGTTTGTTTTGAAATGTGATGTATAGAGGAATTATCCTCCTAGAGAGAGGACTCATGGTCTCATCTGTGGGGATAACTGATTTTGTGCCTTAATCAAAGCCCAAGGTTGAAGCTAAAAAAGTTAAAAACTAACTTAACTAGGGGGAGTAATATATTTGTCTTGTACAAAACCCAAGATTGAGGCTGACTGGGAAAATCATTATATGAAGCCTAAGAGGAGGCTGACTCTTGTTGAGGATTTATTCAAATCCAGGAGAATGTCTAAACCATTTCGAGGAATCATAAGGGAAGCTAACTCTTGTTGGGGATTAGAGAAGATTTGAATTATTAGATGCCATAAGGCTTTGTTTCTTTTGGGGATTTGTTGATGGTAACATGGTCCTGGCTGGGGATTTTGATGTAAAAACTAAACCTTGTTGAGGATCAGAAGAAACTTAAAAGGATAAGCTTGAATGCCTCAGAGGCTTTGACTCTCCTGGGGACTGGTGTACTGTTAAAGATGACTAGGATCTATCCTATGCTTTTAGGAAGCCTGAGGGTCCTTGTATAAAGCCCAAAAGGAGGCCGGGGATGCTTCTAGGAAGCCCGTGGGTCCTTGTATAAAGCTCAAGAGGAGGCTAACTGTTGAGACTTTCCAAGTCTAGGAAGAGTTCAAGAAAGTTTTCACCGGGAAATAATCCTTTATTTGCTGAACTGTTCCAGGGTTAAAAGGGTTAAAGAAGAGTTTCCACCGGGAAATAATCCTCTCTTTATTGAAGTGTTTTATGGTTGAGTAAATTGAACAAAGCCCAAGAGGAGGCTGAATGTATTCCTTTGTATAGGGGGAACTAGTTGTTTGAACTAAGTTATACTGATTGAAAGGATCATATTGTTTGAACTAGTCTAAACTAAGGATGATATAAATGCTTTTAACAAGATATGTACAAGTATATATATAGACATATGAACAAGTATATAAACAACTATATTACCAAGTATGAATTGAATTGAGATAGTTGGTGGGTCTTACACACTGGATAGAGTCCCAAGTGTATTGTGATTGATTATATGTTTTCATCAAGATTGGATGGGATTAGGGTTTTGAGAAATTGAAGAAAGTTTTGAAATGATTTTGAATTTGAAGATGACTTGATCTTAAGTTGGAGAAGAACAAAGGTGTTGGGTCTTACACTCTAGATAGAGGCCCAAATGATTGTTTGTATCCTATACGAAACCCATGATGAATGAGGCTAAAAGAATTTTTATTTACAAAAAGGTGTCGGGTCTTACACTCTATTAGAGACCCAGAGATTATTTGTAAAGAAAGTTTATGTACAAAGAGATGTGACTTACACTCCTAACAGAGGCCCAAGAAGTGGTTTATTTACAAAGGAGATTAGGTCTTACACTCTAATAGAGGCCCAGAGATTATTTATATCCTGTACAAAGCCCAGGATGAACAAGGCAAAAAGATTCATGATTGATGCTAGGTTTAGATTGAATTTGAAAGTTTTGAAAGATTAAAGTTTTGAAAATAGAAAGAGGGTTATTAAAATAGAAAGAGGGATGGGACTTACACTCCTAGCAGAGGCCCATGTAGTATTAAAATGAAATTTAAAAGATTGAATCAAAGGGAAAACCCTAATTGCATTTTTTAAAGGTATTTTTCAAAGAAATTCAATAAAAAATGATGAAAATATCAAATGAAAACTTTAAAACATGTTATGAATAATGATTAAGGTTTATAAAATGATGTTTTATCCACATGAATATTTGAAATCAAATTGGTTTGAGAAAAATGAAGAAAGGAAATTATTTTAACATGTTTAAAACAATTTAAAATAAAAATCTTTAAAATATTAAAAAATATATCAAATAAAAAATATTTTTGTGATTTTTTGGGTGAATAAAATATTTAAATATGTGAGTGGTATTTATTTAAAAAATCATTTGAAAATAAATAAAATTGAATATAGAAATTAATTATTTGAAATAATTAAGAAAAATAATATGAAAATAGGTGAAATTGGATAAGTGGTAAAAAATGACATGGGTGGGGATTGAACCCACGACCTCTCACCCATACACAAGCAAAACACGCCCTTGCCAACTGAGCCAGCGTGTGTTGGTGATAATTATGGAAAACCAACATATAATATATGATAAATGCATGGGAAATTCAAATTTTGTGCATGAAGAACTTCATCTTCAACCTCCAGCCAGAATTTGCAAAAACTACCCTATCTCCCTTAATACGTAATGAAATGGGATGATGTAAACATGAAAATTGCTCGTTTTTAAACAAGGAATTCAATGGTGGTATTTAATTTCATTTCTTTTTATTGTATCACAAGATATCATGTTATAATCAGATGAACCCTAAAAAATGCAAAAACTATATGAAATCCCATACACGCAAGATAAATAGCAATTAATTGCGGGTTAACATTCTATGAACCTCCAGAAACATGTTGGTAACTTGAAACAACATTTATGATGTATGATTCATGGAGTTTGGGAAGTTCAGGCTTACCTGTGCAAGAGGAATTCGAATTCTCAGTTGTAGGTGTTACAGATGTGAAATGATGATCCTAACAGCTTCCTTAGACCTTAAGGATTCTGTTGAGATGCTTAAAACAAGTTGAAACCTCCTGGATTGCTTGGCTCGAATCCAACTGCAGTTGGCTTGAGGTGAGATATAATCTTGATGAATTTGATGTTACAGATGTTGTTTAAGTGTTTGGATCACTCATATATAATGTATGTGAGGTGTTTGCATCATTGGTTTGGATTGAATTGCTCTCTATTTGAAAATTCGATTCTCACATCTTAAGGTTTTGGAATTTTGAAGTGAGGAGGGAAATGAGAGAAAACATGTGTTGTGATGTTTTTGTGTCTTAAACAATCAGAAATGGCTCCTATTTATTGGGGGTTTGTTTTTGGAGGAATAGTGAATGGATGAGAAAGCATGCTATTGTCCAATGGATTTTGTCATGTGGAATAACTTGAAGTCTAAGGTAGTATAAGTCTCCTCTAGCATAGCTATATCTTAACTCAATTCAATTTTTGAATGTTTGAACACTCATGGCTTTGGACAGAGTCTTAGCTGGTTTGTGCTTGCTTCATACTAACTCAATGCATCACATTAATGCAACTTGCCAAAACTTAAGTTCCATAGCTTGTCATCATGATTCTCACATGCCAAAGGATATGATTCTTGACTTAAGGCCTAAGTTTGCAGGTTCTTCATGATTGACTGAGATTCTTGTTGAATTAGAAGAGGATCAATCTTGCATAACGTTGGTGCGGAATAGCGGCAAGCAACAAATGTTTTTGGAAGTATTTTTTCGGGAATTTATCGTGTCCAAAGAGATCGGTGCTACTGAACTGCCGTTCGACAATTTAAATGTTATTGAGTTTGGCTTTAGAATTGGTTGAAACATAAAAACAGAAAAGTAAATATTAACACAAGAAAATTCATTCGTCAGAGAGAAAAGACTTATCAAGCATGTATATATTCCACTCGTCACAAACTTAAACTTACCGACCAATTATACTCAACCTACAATACTCCTCAATATCATCCAACATCGCTCTCAATAGTGTTCATCTCTGACACACTGAGATGAGAGAAAAACCGTATTACTCTCATCGACACTCTCGCACTCGACTCAAATAACACGGAGGCATTAAGCTTCGACACCCAAATAGATTGTTAGCTCTAAATCTATCTCTAGCATCCAGAACTAACAGATAATCATCCCTAATGAAGGTTTGCGATGTTTACCTCTAACACAACCCAAACCCCGCGCATAAAGCAAAAATCAGAGACAATCATCGATAAAGATTTTTAAAGTAAATTAAATATAATGCCATGGGCGACAAATGTACATAAGATCAAAGTAAAACATATACAAACCCAACAAAGAAGAAAGACATGAAGAAAATCAGAAATGAACCAAACACTTCGCGGGTTGTCAGAGCCGATCGATGAGAAATCCACCCCGGATCATCCAAATGCAAGCTTCCATGATGTTTTCTAAGCTAGTCTACTAAAGAAATGAAGTTTGATGGAGTTGGGAGCAAAAAACCCAAAACCATCCCTAAAAAATGTGTTTTTACCCCTATTTATTGCTGTCATCATCGCAGACCCCGCTTAGCCCAGTTTTGGGCGCTAAGCGCGCCCTTATTAATGTTAAACCGTCTTAAAAGCCTGCTAAGCGCGGTCGGGCGCGCTAAGCGCGGTCAGCACGGGAATGAAAAATTTATGCACTTGTTTTCTTCATAACTTTTGAACCATAACTCCATTTTTCGCCCGGTTCGAAGCTTTGGAAAGCTTATTCAATGCTCTATCTAAAAATACTCCAATATCAATGCTTTAATACCTACAAAAATAAATGGAAAACAATTAAACTCAATGATATTTACACGATAACACAATATATACACTATAAAGTAAAGTAAATGTATTTACAAACAATGCGGGGTTTATTCGAACGATTTTAACAAAAAGTATCGATAAGTGCAACAAAACTTATATACAAAATTAACTAAAATTTGCACTTATCAACTCTCCCCAACTTACATAATTGTTTGTCCTCAAACAAAGCCAACATCTAAAGGAACAAAAGCGAAATCCAAGAAATCACGCAACAACAAGTTTTTACAAACAAAAACAAATGCAATGGTTTAATCGAAAATGGTACACACAAAGTAAATACTTACCAATAAACTTCAACGATAACATAATCACGAAATAAAAGCTAAATACAAAAGTCATGCCAAACATTCTAAAACAACACAAGTTCAAATGTGAATCACACCTAGCAAAAACAATAATCGGTAGATGAAAAACATAAAATAAGGGATTTTTCACTCACACAACAATCTTGCAAACAAAAGACTAAATTATGCAATCATCCAAAAATCATGCTGAAAACACAAAAGCAAGAATCAAAAGGACTTTCAGGGCTGTAATGTGGTCGGGTAAACAAACAAGGAATAATTCCTAAAGCTAATCGAAACAAAAACTTGCCTAAACCTAAGGGAGTGATCAACTCACAAAAGTTCAGACACAAAATTTCAATCAAACTTCTTCCAAAATCCCAAGAATTACACCAAACACATAGAACTTATTAGCACAACATTATTCTACTCTTTTTGTTTTTCTTTTACAAAGCTTTTTCAATTTTTTTTTCTTTCTTTTTCTTTTCTTTTCTTTTCTTTTTCATATTTTTATCTTTTTTTCTTTTCTTTTTCAACCTCATAGCAACCAATAACATAAGTGAGAAAACATTGTTCTCCCCAACTTGAATTCAACCACATCATCATGTGAATACTCCCTACTTTCTAAGGCAAGGTAAAAATTCATACAACAACACAAAGTTGAGGGTTCAAGAAAAAAAACAACAATCAAGATCCACACAAAAAATGAATTTGATAATCATAGACAAGCATCAAGCTCAAATAACATGGATAATGACTAAAGGCTCAAAGGGGTTACATAATGATCACACACTCACAAGGTGAATTGACTATTTGGCAAGGTAGTTATGCTCAAAATGAAACAAAATGCCTTGATCCTTTTCATGCTTTCACATAATCAACACAAACAAAAGATTAAGCATAATAAAATCCAGTTAAAACAAGAATATTGGTACTCCGAGCATATATGAACAATGGAAGGCTTCCTCACAAAAAGGGTGGGAACTAAAATGATTCACATACGAACAAGTATATAAAAGAATGAGTGGCATAGAAGTTGTAAAAAGCCTAAGTATCATGAATATGCTAAAGTCTAGAAAGCGATAAACACATACCTTGGACGCGTACCAAACTTTAAACACTATCATTACCACGCATTCGCAAGTTGAAACGCTAAAAAATGGACAAACACCGAATGCGACTTCAAGCTATCGAACCAAAATTTGAGTCCAAACAACAACGAAAGAATTAGTTATACTACGGTTATGTACTATCTAAAGCCTAGGAGAAAGTGGGAAAAAGGAAGGCAAGTGAAACAAAAAGAATTCACTGGCTCATCTCAGCAGAGCGCGCTAAGCGAGCACACCCGCGCTAAGCGCGCTACACCAGAAGCAGAAAAAAAGGACAGCAAAAATGCATTTCATGCTACCTCCACTATCACCTACACAACTCAATTACAAAACATACAATATTTACACATATAAACTTCATCAAGTTAAACACGACAAGCTTGAGGAAAACAAAACTTAACACCTTAACACGAACTACCATAAACATACTAAAAGAATGGGAGAAAAAAACATTAGAAACTAACAACAATAAAACATGCTTGTTTTACGTCATAAGTTCGACGCCTATTATTTACAAACCAACACGTTGCTTCAGAAGAGCCAAATGCTTTCACTCCTGCCTTTGCTCTCATCTCTTCGAGCTCTAACCGGAACTACACATCTAACCACACTTTTGGCAAACGTGAAGAGAAACAAATATATACATTATATTCACTATTATGCAAAACATGTAAAATTCACAATTATGGTAAACATATACAAGTATCAATATAAACAAGTGAAAATAGATGATATATACGATATCTACAAAACTAAAAAACAAAGAAACTATCGCAATGCGATCCAATAAAAACACGAATCCCCGGCAACGGCGCCATTTTGTTGGTGCGGAATAGCGGCAAGCAACAAAAGTTTTTGGAAGTATTTTTCTGGGAATTTATCGTGTCCACAGAGATCGGTGCTACTGAACTGTCATTCGACAATTTAAATGTTATTGAGTTTGGGTTTAGAATTGGTTGAAACATAAAAACAGAAAAGTAAATATTAACACAAGAAAATTCATTCGTCAGAGAGAAAAGACTTATCAAGCATGTATATATTCCACTCGTCACAAACTTAAACTTACCGACCAGTTATACTCAACCTACAATACTCCTCAATATCATCTAGCATCACTCTCAATAGTGTTCATCTCTGAGACACCGAGCTGAGAGAAAAACCGTATTACTCTCGTCGACACTCTCGCACTCGACTCAAATAACATGGAGGCATTAAGCTTCGACACCCAAATAGATTGTTAGCTCTAAATCTATCTCTAGCATCCAGAACTAATAGATAATCATCCCTAATGAAGGTTTACGATGTTTATCTCTAACACAACCCAAACCCATCGCATAAAGCAAAAATCAGAGACAATCATCGATAAAGATTTGTAAAGAAAATTAAATATAATGCCATGGGCGACAAATGTACATAAGATCAAAGTAAAACATATACAAACCCAACAAAGAAGAAAGACATGAAGAAAATCAGAAATGAACCAAACACTTCGCGGGTTGTCAGAGCCGATCGATGAGAAATCCACCCCGGATCATCCAAATGCAAGCTTCCATGATGTTTTCTAAGCTAATCTACTAAAGAAATGAAGTTTGATGGAGTTGGGAGCAAAAAACCCAAAACCATCCCTAAAAAATGTGTTTTTACCCCTATTTATTGCTGTCATCATCGCAGACCCCGCTTAGCCCAGTTTTGGGCGCTAAGCGCGCCCTTATTAATGTTAAACCGTCTTAAAAGCCCGCTAAGCGCGGTCGGGCGCGCTAAGCGCGGTCAGCACGGGAATGAAAAATTTATGCACTTGTTTTCTTCATAAATTTTGAACCATAACTCCATTTTTCGCCCGGTTCGAAGCTTTGGAAAGCTTATTCAATGCTCTATCTAACAATGCTCCAATATCAATGCTTTAATACCTACAAAAATAAATGGAAAACAATTAAACTCAATGATATTTACACGATAACACAATATATACACTATAAAGTAAAGTAAATGTATTTACAAACAATGCGGGGTTTATTCGAACGATTTTAACAAAAAGTATCGATAAGTGCAACAAAACTTATATACAAAATTAACTAAAATTTGCACTTATCAACTCTCCCCAACTTACATAATTGTTTGTCCTCAAACAAAGCCAACATCTAAAGGAACAAAAGCGAAATCCAAGAAATCACGCAACAACAAGTTTTTACAAACAAAAACAAATGCAATGGTTTAATCGAAAATGGTACACACAAAGTAAATACTTACCAATAAACTTCAACGATAACATAATCACGAAATAAAAGCTAAATACAAAAGTCATGCCAAACATTCTAAAACAACACAAGTTCAAATGTGAATCACACCTAGCAAAAACAATAATCGGTAGATGAAAAACATAAAATAAGGGATTTTTCACTCACACAACAATCTTGCAAACAAAAGACTAAATTATGCAATCATCCAAAAATCATGCTGAAAACACAAAAGCAAGAATCAAAAGGACTTTCAGGGCTGTAATGTGGTCGGGTGAACAAACAAGGAATAATTCCTAAAGCTAATCGAAACAAAAACTTGCCTAAACCTAAGGGAGTGATCAACTCACAAAAGTTCAGACACAAAATTTCAATCAAACTTCTTCCAAAATCCCAAGAATTACACCAAACACATAGAACTTATTAGCACAACATTATTCTACTCTTTTTGTTTTTCTTTTACAAAGCTTTTTCAATTTTTTTTTCTTTCTTTTTCTTTTCTTTTCTTTTCTTTTTCATATTTTTATCTTTTTTTCTTTTCTTTTTCAACCTCATAGCAACCAATAACATAAGTGAGAAAACATTGTTCTCCCCAACTTGAATTCAACCACATCATCATGTGAATACTCCCTACTTTCTAAGGCAAGGTAAAAATTCATACAACAACACAAAGTTGAGGGTTCAAGAAAAAAAACAACAATCAAGATCCACACAAAAAATGAATTTGATAATCATAGACAAGCATCAAGCTCAAACAACATGGATAATGACTAAAGGCTCAAAGGGGTTACATAATGATCACACACTCACAAGGTGAATTGACTATTTGGCAAGGTAGTTGTGCTCAAAATGAAACAAAATGCCTTGATCCTTTTCATGCTTTCACATAATCAACACAAACAAAAGATTAAGCATAATAAAATCCAGTTAAAACAAGAATATTGGTACTCCGAGCATATATGAACAATGGAAGGCTTCCTCACAAAAAGGGTGGGAACTAAAATGATTCACATACGAACAAGTATATAAAAGAATGAGTGGCATAGAAGTTGTAAAAAGCCTAAGTATCATGAATATGCTAAAGTCTAGAAAGCGATAAACACATACCTTGGACGCGTACCAAACTTTAAACACTATCATTACCACGCATTCGCAAGTTGAAACGCTAAAAAATGGACAAACACCGAATGCGACTTCAAGCTATCGAACCAAAATTTGAGTCCAAACAACAACAAAAGAATTAGTTATACTACGGTTATGTACTATCTAAAGCCTAGGAGAAAGTGGGAAAAAGGAAGGCAAGTGAAACAAAAAGAATTCACTGGCTCATCTCAGCAGAGCGCGCTAAGCGAGCACACCCGCGCTAAGCGCGCTACACCAGAAGCAGAAAAAAAGGACAGCAAAAATGCATTTCATGCTACCTCCACTATCACCTACATAACTCAATTACAAAACATACAATATTTACACATACAAACTTCATCAAGTTAAACACGACAAGCTTGAGGAAAACAAAACTTAACACCTTAACACGAACTACCATAAACATACTAAAATAATGGGAGAAAAAAAACATTAGAAACTAACAACAATAAAACATGCTTGTTTTACGTCATAAGTTCAACGCCTATTATTTACAAACCAACACGTTGCTTCGGAAGAGCCAAATTCTTTCACTCCTGCCTTTGCTCTCATCTCTTCGAGCTATAACCGGAACTACACATCTAACCACACTTTTGACAAACGTGAAGAGAAACAAATATATACATTATATTCACTATTATGCAAAACATGTAAAATTCACAATTATGGTAAACATATACAAGTATCAATATAAACAAGTGAAAATAGATGATATATACGATATCTACAAAACTAAAAAACAAAGAAACTATCGCAATGCGATCCAATAAAAACACGAATCCCCGGCAACGGCGCCATTTTGTTGGTGCGGAATAGCGACAAGCAACAAAAGTTTTTGGAAGTATTTTTCTGGGAATTTATCGTGTCCACAGAGATCGGTGCTACTGAACTGTCATTCGACAATTTAAATGTTATTGAGTTTGGGTTTAGAATTGGTTGAAACATAAAAACAGAAAAGTAAATATTAACACAAGAAAATTCATTCGTCAGAGAGAAAAGACTTATCAAGCATGTATATATTCCACTCGTCACAAACTTAAACTTACCGACCAGTTATACTCAACCTACAATACTCCTCAATATCATCTAGCATCGCTCTCAATAGTGTTCATCTCTGAGACACCGAGCTGAGAGAAAAACCGTATTACTCTCGTCGACACTCTCGCACTCGACTCAAATAACACGGAGGCATTAAGCTTCGACACCCAAATAGATTGTTAGCTCTAAATCTATCTCTAGCATCCAGAACTAATAGATAATCATCCCTAATGAAGGTTTGCGATGTTTATCTCTAACACAACCCAAACCCATCGCATAAAGCAAAAATCAGAGACAATCGTCGATAAAGATTTGTAAAGAAAATTAAATATAATGCCATGGGCGACAAATGTACATAAGATCAAAGTAAAAACATATACAAACCCAACAAAGAAGAAAGACATGAAGAAAATCAGAAATGAACCAAACACTTCGCGGGTTGTCAGAGCCGATCGATGAGAAATCCACCCGGATCATCCAAATGCAAGCTTCCATGATGTTTTCTAAGCTAATCTACTAAAGAAATGAAGTTTGATGGAGTTGGGAGCAAAAACCCCAAAACCATCCCTAAAAAATGTGTTTTTACCCCTATTTATTGCTGTCATCATCACAGACACCGCTTAGCCCGGTTTTGGGCGCTAAGCGCGCCCTTATTAATGTTAAACCGCCTTAAAAGCCCGCTAAGCGCGGTCGGGAGCACTAAGCGCGGTCAGCACGAGAATGAAAAATTTCTGGACATGTTTTCTTCATAACTTTTGAACCGTAACTCCGTTTTTCGCCCGGTTCGAAGCGTTGGAAAGCTTATTCAATGCTCTATCTAACAATGATCCAATATCAATGCTTTAATACTTAAAAAAATAAATGGAAAACAATTAAACTCAATGATATTTACACGATAACGCAATATATACACTATAAAGTAAAGTAAACGTATTTACAAACAAAGCGGGGTTTATTCGAACGATTTTAACAAAAAGTATCGATAAGTGCAACAAAACTTATATAAAAAAATAACTAAAATTTGCACTTATCACATAGTCATCAAAATTTGGACTTAAAATCGTGGGATGCAAGTTATGTAACCAAATGCTGTAAAAAAACAGTTTGTGTCAAGGCATGTTGTGAGGTCCATAACTTCTTGCTCAAGTTGAATTAATGGTAGTTCTTGTACTCTTTGGAAAGGTTGTATATCATATTTCAACTTTGATGTTTACATTTGGTCTTGATTCATCTTGGTTCAGAATGGAAAATGCCTCTAAAGTTTGACAAAACATGAGGCAGATTCTGCCTAAAAAATTCTAACTGTCAAAGTTCAAAATCTCATGAAACCCTAACTTTAATGCTTCATATCTCAAAATCTATGCATTTTTTGGGGTACTTCTGCTTTGCAATTTTGTTGTATGTAAGAAGATCTATCATTTTAGATTTGGATGGGAAAAAATGGTTGCTTGGATCTCAAGGTTGCCCTTTTTGCAAGTAACCTCACTTTTCTTGATTTTTCTTGATTGATCATGATCCAAATCACAAGTTAACATTGTTCTTGACTTAAAGAGGCCATGTTTGCCAAAAATAATCCCAAAAGTCAAACTTGGTTTTGATAACAGTTGACTTTTTATCTTAGATGAAACTTGAACTTTGTGATCCATTATGAAATCAAGTACTTGGGCTAAATTGAACCTAATGGATGGATTTCAAAGGTGTTTTTGATTGTCTTGAATCATGTCCCAAGGTTTGAGATCATGCTTTGTTCAAAAGTCAAAGGTATGGTTGACTTTTTCTTAGAAACCCTAGTTTGTGGTCAAGATTGATTTGAATTCTTGCACTACTTAAAAATCAAGTTCTTTGAATCAAATCAATCATATGAATAGATAAATATGATGTATTTGAGGTCCTTAAAGCATATCTTGAAGTTTTAGATCATGCCTTGCTCCAAAAGTTAACTTAGAGACTAAATTAGGTCAAAACCCTAATTCCTGATTTTTGATGGATGCATCCCCCGAGGCTATTTTGAACTTATGAATGGAATCATGAGGTTCTTTTGAGCTTATTGAATCATATATTGAAGTTTTGGCTCATTCCCAAATGAAATTTTCTCTCTGGGGGACTTGGTCGACCAAAACCCTAATTTGGTGACACTGATGATCTTGAGGCTTGATCAACTTGAAATGTTGCAATCTTGTACTTGATTCTTGGTGAAGGAAACCTCTTGATCCTTAATGGATGTTTGAGAAGCTTGACAAGTTGAAGATCATATCAATTCTTGATTGATCATTTGCCTGAATGCTCTGAGAGGGCTTGAAACCCTAATTCTTGGCTAGAGTGAACACTCAATAATCTTCGAGAGGATTGATAAGGTATGAAAGTACATCCATATTGTGGTGATGACTTGCATAATGATGTGAAGTCTTATGGTCAAAATTTAGGGTATGACAGATTCCCCTATTTAATCTTCTTGGACCTGAAGGTATGAATGACGAAGATATTTAGACGTTCATGGTAAAAGAGGATTAAATATCAAAATACTCGAAATTTTGTTTGTGGGTGTGAATGGTAGCTAATTTGCTTATCCATATTCTTTTACTAAGTAATGCCACTTAGAAAAATGTGTAACTTCCCTCGATCCTGGTCTTCAGCCATGGAACTGGTCTCGATTTCTTTTGAAATAAATCTCCCCTCGATCCTGGTCTTCATCCATAGAACTGGTCTCGGTTTTTTTTGAAATAAATCTCCCCTCGATCCTGGTCTTCAGCCATGGAACTGGTCTCAGTTTTTTTTGAAATAAACCTCCCCTCGATCCTGGTCTTTAGCCATGGAACTGGTCTCAGTTTCTTCTTATCGAGTCCTTTTCTTGACAAGGAATGCTATTTGGTGATGTAATTTGATTTTGAGGTGTTGATGACTTCCTTGAAAGTAGGACAAACTTCTCGGGGAGAGACTTCCATTTGTCGACTTATTGGGAATTCATGGGGGCAAAGACAGACTTCTTTGTTTGCTGATCGGTAGAGATTTCTTGGGGGATGTGATGTCCATATTGCCAAGAGTCTTTTGTTGAGAAGCTCCCACGGGGAGTGAAGTTCCAAAGGTGTATAACTAAATTCCTTCTTGCCTTTCAGAGGTTCAAGTTATCAAAGTGGTCAAGGACCGATTTCAATCCAGGAATAAACTGGAGAGAGATTGTTTAGACGATACATTTCCTGGTGAGGAAAGAACTCAAATCGGGATTTTATTCTATCCGAGTGTGGAAAGGAAAACTGGCAATTCTAATAGAGAGAGAACATTTATCACTTGGGGATAAACGTGATTAAAGTGATCGAAATATGATATGCAATATGAATATGAATCAATTATACATGATGTATGTATGAAATGCTTATGCTGACAAAACAGACATGACATACGGACCGACGATGAGTACAACTGGATACTCGGCCACTCTGGGGAGATAAAAAGTATCGTTGATTTGTTGAAGGAACAAATTCCTACTGTTGAAATTTTCATATTCTCGGTAGTAACAAAATGCGACTCTTGGGGAGTGATAGGTGGGATTCTCCATCTTATCAATCTGAAGTAATTGATCCTCCAGTTGGGATATACTAATCATACGGAATATATGATTCTGCATTTTGAAGTTTAATTACTTTCAGAGAAGATGCCGATGTTCCTTCTCGTGTTCATTAATCAAAAGGAAATTGCCATCTTTATTTTAAAAGCAGAAGTAAATTTAAAAACAAAAGTAAATTCATTTTTGAATTTCAAGAATGTTAATCATATCAAAATGTCATTTTGCAAAGCAGAATGAATGAGAATTGCAAACAAAGGGCAGAAGGGCTCAAATTTTTATTGATAGAATGGTAATCAGCCTAATGCGTGATTCCATGGAGCATTACAAAGTTTAGAAAATGATAATTTAAAGGGAACAAGGGTTACGTTGAAACATAATAACCACTATCCTTCTACCAACTTTGAATTCTTAGTATCCTTAAGCTTTTGTGGAATGTGACTCCTGATTGAGGATAACTTGACAGATGACGTTACTTCTGATGATCGAATCTTAGTCGGATGCAGTTACTTGCCATAAATCCCTAACTTTTGCCTAGATTGCCTTTTTTTATTTTCAATCAATTGGGATGTTTATTTTTTGTTTATGTCTCTAATTTTTGCCTGGACCGCACTTTCGGGTTTTCAGTCCACCGAGGCGCTCTCTTTTTTTTTTTGTTTAGGTGAAGTATTTCTTAACTGCATCAATATTAGTGGGGCAGGTAAACTCTTCTCCATCCATGGTTACGAGTCTCAAGGCACTGGCTGGGAAGGCTTTCTTAATAACATAGGGGCTATCATAATTTGGAGTCCATTTTCCCCTGGAATCTGTGAGAAATGATTGGATCTTTTTTAGCACGAGGTCGCCCTTTCTGAATACCCAAGGTCGGATCTTTTTGTCAAAAGTTTTCTACATTCTTTGTTGATATAACTGACCATGGCATAAAGCTGTCATTCTTTTTTCTTCGATTAGGTTGAGTTCATCGTATCTGCTTTGACACCATTCAGCTTCTGTCAGCTTGGCTTCCATCAAGATTCTTATTAATGGTATCTCTACTTCTATGGGGAGCACTACTTCCATGCCATATACTAGAGAGAAAGGGGTTGCCCCTATTGAAGTGCAGACGAATGTGCAATAATCGTGAAGAGCAAATGGTAGCATCTCGTGCCAATCTTTGTAGGTAACAACCATTTTCTGAATGATTTTCTTGATATTTTTGTTAGCTGCTTCTACTGCTCCATTCATCTTGGGCCGGTAGGGAGATGAGTTATGGTGTTCAATTTTGAACTCAGCACATAATTCTATCATCATCTTGTTGTTCAGGTTCGATCCATTATCAGTAATGATCTGGCTTGGAATACCATAACGACATATGAGATTATTCTTAATAAATCGGACCACCACTTGTTTGGTCACATTGGTGTATGATGCTACTTCGACCCATTTGGTGAAGTAATCAATGGCTACCAAGTTGAACCGATGTCCGTTTGAGGTTTTGGGTTCAATCATGCCAATCATATCGATTCCCCATATAGAAAAAGGCCATGGAGAAGAAAGAACTTTGAGATACGTTGGCAGCACATGAATTTTGTCAGCGTATATCTGACACGTGTGACATTTCCTCATGTACTTGTAACAACCAGATTCCATTGCTAGCCAATAATATCCTGCACTTAGAATTTTTCTTTCCATTGTATGCCCATTGGCATGAGTGCCAAAGGAGCCTTCATGAATCTCTTTCATTAGCATGTTTACTTCTTGTCTGTCCATGCATCTGAGTAAAACTATGTCGAAGTGTCTTTTGTAGAGCCCCTCATTGTTCAGGAAGAAGTTGCCAGCTAGTCTTTTAAGAGTCTTCCTATATTTTCTGGATGCCCCAGGCAGGTATTCCTGTCTTTGAAGGAAGCATTTGATATCAAGATACCATGGTTTGTCATCGATGACGACTTCCACTACAAATATGTAAGCGGGCCTATCAAGGCACATTATGTCAATCTTTGGTACGTCGTTCTATCGACTCACATTAATCATGGAGGATAGGGTAGCTAGTGCATCAGCCATGTTGTTCTCTTCACGAGGAATGTGATGAAAATCAATCTTGTTGAAGAAAGGTAACAGCCTTCTTGAGTAGTCTTTGTAAGGAATCAATCCCAATTGATATGTGTTCCACTCTCCTTTGATCTGATTATAACCAGGGATGAGTCTCCATACATATCTAAGTTCTTTATCCTTAAGTCGATAGCTTCTTCGAGACCCATGATGCAAGCTTCATATTCGGCCTCATTGTTTGTACATTTGAATGCCAATATGGAGGAGAAAGGAATATGGGTACCCTGAGGTGTAACAATGATTACCCCAATTATGTTTCCATAAGCGTTGACAACTCCATCAAATATTAGTCCCCATTGGGATCCTGGCTCTGGCCCTTCGTCTGGTAGCGGGTTCATCGCAATCTTTCATTTTTAGGTATATTACATCTTCGTCTGGGAAGTCAAATTTGATTGATTCTTGATCGTACATTGGTTGATGATCCAGATGATTAGCTAAAACACTTCCTTTGACGGCTTTTTGAGAGTGGTACTCGATGTCGTATTCTGATAACAACATCTTCCAACGAGCAATCCTTCCTGTTAAAGAAGGCTTTTCAAAGACGTACTTGATTGGACCCATTTCGGAGATTAACCAAGTAGTGTGACAAATCATATACTGGCGAAGACGTTTAGCTGTCCAAGCTAGAGCATATCAAGTTTTCTCAGGCATAGTGTATCGAGTTTCACAGTCTGTGAACTTCTTGCTTAAGTAATAAATGGGACTCTTTTCTTTTTGTTTCGTCTTGTTGGCTAAGCACATAGCCCATGGAGTCTTCTTAGACTGTTAAGTAGATGATTAGTGGTCTTCTTTCCACTGGAGGAGACAGAATAGGTGGTTTTAACAGATATTCTTTGATGTTGTCAAAAGCTTTTTGGCAATCTTCTGCCCATATACAGTTTTGTTTCTTTCTGAGTAGTTTGAAAATTGGCGCGCAGGTCGCGGTCATGAGGAATATGAATCTCGAGATGTAATTCAGGCGTCCTAAAAATCCTCTTATTTGCTTTTCAGTCTTTAGAGAAGGCATCTCTTGAATGGCCTTTACCTTGCCGGGATCAACCTCAATTCCTTTTTGGCTGAGATGAATCCCAAGAGTTTTCCTGAACGAACACCGAATGAACACTTGTTGGGATTCAAGCAGAGTTTATATTTTCTCAGACGCTGGAATAAATTCGATAGGTGTTCCACATGTTCTTCTTCTATTTTATATTTGGCAATCATGTCATCGACGTACACTTCAATTTCTTTGTGTATCATGTCTAGGGCTGTTATTGGGTCTTAAAAACCGGGAACCGGCCCGAGAACCGGTCCGAGAGAACCGGACCAATGGACCGACCAAAATCTACTCGGTCCGGGAATGGATGATTTTTTATCCGATACCGAAAATGGATACTATATTAGATACTTTTTGGATACTTTTATCGGATACCCGAAGTAACGGTCCAGTTTTGGTCCAAAAAAATCATCCATTACTATTTCGATCCAGTCTTGGATTAATCCATTACTATTTCGGTCCGGTCCTGGATTAATCCATTACTATAGCAAATATCCGGACCGAACCAGACCGAAAATAGCCCTAATTATGTCGTGAAACAGAGTTGTCATAACCCTTTGATAAGTTGCTCCTGCGTTCTTCAGACCCAACGACATTACTTTATAGCAAAAGGTGCCCCATGAGGTGATGAATGAAGTTTTCTCCATGTCTTCTGGCGTCATTCTGATTTGATTATAGCCCAAGAATCCATCCATGAAGGAGAAGACTTTGAATTTTGTTGTGCTGTCAACCAGCATGTCAATGTGTGGTAGGGGAAATCATCCTTTGGACTTGTTTTTTTAAATCCCTGTAGTCTACACACATTCTGACTTTTTCGTCTTTCTTAGGGACTGGCACTATGTTGGCTAGCCATTGGGGATACTCTGATGTGGCAAGGAAATCTGCGTCGATCTGTTTCTGCACTTCTTCCTTAATTTTGATGGCCATATCAGGGTGAGTCCTTCTCAATTTTTGTTTGACCGGAGGACATTATGGCTTCAGTGGTAAGTGATGTTCCACGATGTTGGTATCCAACCCTTGCATGTCTTGGTAGGACCAAGTAAACATATCTGCAAATTCTTTGAGCAGTTCTATCAAGCCTTCTTTGACAGTTGGACTGAGTGGTGCTCTGATTTTAACGTCTTTTCTCTCCTCTTCTGAACCCAAATTGACCATTTCCAACGGTTCTTTGTAAGGTTGAATAGAATTTTCCTCATTTTTTAGTAATAGAGTGATCTCATCTGGAATTTCTTTGTCTCCTTCTTCTTCGGCCTCAAATACCGGGAACTCAAAGTTGGGATAAGACATTAGATCGTATGTTTCAATGGGGTTTAAAACAAATAATCTGCATAACATGATGATTCTTTTTTAGAAAAGACAGAGAGAATGCAAAAGTGTGTGTAGTGTATTTTGAAAAATGTTTATTTTTATTTTATTTTGGGTTTTTTTTAGGATTACCATTTTCTGGAAAAGCGAATAGTGAAAATAGCAATAAATGTAGGAATTCAGAATGACATTCTTATTTATGATTTATCCATTTTTCAAACACAAACCCTATAAAACAAAACTTTTTTGCTTTGGGCGAAGCGAAGAGGGACATTTACAGAAAAGCAAGCCCTATAAAACATCATTTTCACCCGGGCAAAGTGAAAGGTCAAAACAAAGACGAGGCAATTACTTTGATTTATGAACGATATTCGGGACATCGACCGCGCCCCAATTGTGAAGAACTTCTCTTTGGATCACAAAGTCCGGTATTTTTCTTCTACGATTGTCTTCAGTAATGACACTGATTTCTAATGGAGTTGGATCACTAGAGTCTTTTTCCCATGCAGGGTTATCATAAGAAGACTCTTATGTTGTATCTTTAACAGTATTTTCATTTTCAAGAGGATTTCCCCGTCTTGTTGGCTGGATGTCTTCATATCTGATGCGAGAACTTTTGGGAGCAGTATACTTCACTAGAAAGTCGTACTTGCCACTTGGTTGTCCCAAAGTATCCCAAGTTTTTGAGTCATCTTCTTCAATAACATTGACCTTAGGAAATGAGAAATTGATAAATTCTTGTTCTGCGATCCTTACAACTTCATCAACATGATGTTTGAAATTCTCATAATTTTCCCAGTAAGGTTTCCACAACTCTGGGAGAAAGGTCATTCAGCAGATATGCATTCTCTGGCAGACTCTTATGCCCTGAATCTTTCGTGTAAGGTTTCTAGATGGGCAAATCATCCATATGATCTTATGAGTTGTAATCAGAGTTATCTTTCATCAGAGTATCTTATTATAATGAGTTGTGTGGAGCACGACAATCCTCGGGATCGCTATCTCCATATATCATTCTGACGTCTGATCATGGTATATATCCGGGACTTTGCTTCGGAGAGCAGAATGGCATGTATGTTTCTTCCTGAGATATATATCCTTCATCGTTGAAATAGGATTTCCACTCTTCATCTGTATCAGAAGAGTTATTCTCCTCGATGGTATGGATTTCTTGAGAAATCGGGTGGAGGAAGCCTCTAATGTGGAAGAAATCTTGAATGGGATGAACGCTTTCATCATTTTTTGTAGTCTTGGTAAGTGCTGGAGAAAAACCGAGACCTTTTCTTGTCTTGTTATCAACAGGAATCACAACTTGCCCCTATCCTTTTATGTCACTGCTTCCCATTATTTGGAGAGCGTCTTTGTATGAGGAAATTGACGTTTCTTTTTCTTGATGATTCTCATTGCTCACAGAGAGTGCTTGAAATTAAGTTCCAACGACTTCTTCTGGTTCTAAATATGAGAATGATGATAGGTTTCTCACAATTAAAGCTTGTTCCCCCCATATTGTGACCAACTTGTCGTTCTTGACAAACTTCAATTTTGGTGAAGTGTCGAAGTGACTGCCCCTGCTTCATGTATCCAAGGTCGTCCTAATAAATAGTTGTATGCTGCTCGGATGTCCATGACTTGGAAAGTGACTTGGAAAGTGTGGGGACCAATGGTTATGGGAAGGTCGACTTCGCCGATTAATTGTCTTTTTGGATCCATCAAAAGCTTTGACTATGATCTCACTGCCTCTCATGGGAGTACCTTGAAAAGATAGTCGTACCAGAGTTGACCTTGGCATGACGTTCAAGGATGAACCTGTGTCTACCAGTACGCTTGCTAAAGCATCGTCCTGACAATTGACGGTGATATTGAGTTCCATGTTATGATTCTTGCCTTCCTCTGGAAGTTCTTCATCACTGAAACCCAAATTGTTGCAGGAAGTGATGTTGGAAATAATGTTGTCGAACTAACCTACGGTTACATCTTGTTCTACAGAGGCTTGTTCCAAGACTTTCTGTAAAGCTTCTTTGTGAGCTTCTGAACTGAGCAGGAGAGATAACATGGATATCTGAGAAGGAGTTTGTAATAGTTTATCCACAATGTTGTATTCACTTCTCTGAATAAGTTTTAACTTTTCATCGTTATTTTTCACAGGCTCTGCGATGCTGGATTGAACAATTTGTTGATTAGGAACTTCAGCTTGAGGTTCCTTTTCTTTTGCAGGTTCTCCAACTCCTCTGTAGAAGATTCAGCCACTTCGAGTGACTCGGCTGATATCAGTAATGTTAACAATGAATGGCAGTGGAACTTCTTTTCCATCTTCTATTATGGTTGCACCGTACTTGTACGGAATAACTTTCTCTGATTCGTATGGCACCGAGTCTAGCAAGTAGATGACTACATAGGTTATTTGGGTCTTTTGACAGTCAAAAGTAACCTCAATTGGCTCTAGCTCGGGAATGTTGGAAATTTTTCCACTGTCGAAATGGATTTCCAAGTGCTTTGGCTCAATGAGCAAAGGTATTATGGTGAAAACATCTTTGTTAATTCCATAATTAACAGGCTCTCTTTCATTGAAGATTATGATGGTTCTTTTGTCCAATAACTCTTGAATCTCATTTTGGACAAGGAGGCAACCATGTCGACTTTTGCGGCATTTTCTGTAAGTCGAATGATCGTGGTGATTCGGACCAAAATAACCAAGTCCGCACAGCCATTTGTGAAATTTGACCAATGATGTTTCAATGTTTTTAATGCTGTAAACTGCGTGCTTCCCTGGGCAGACTTGCACCATATTGATGGACTGAGAATTTAGGCATAGTTAGGTTTCCCCTTGGTCCACTTGATTCCGGAGAGCTGCTCGCACGATGTAGCACCTTTGGCTATTCTCTAAACATATTCGACAGCGTTCATAATTATGAGGTGGCACCTGGCCGTACCCACTCTGTTTGCAGTGCATATTTACCAAATCTATTTCTAGTAAGCGGATGTCACAAATTTGGTGTCTGTCTGGATTTCCATTGGTTATGCTAACTTGATGTGTGTTTTCATCCTGGTAAGTTAGGAGCCATCAATGGTTCAACAGACGTTGAAGATTTCTTTGTACAAGTGCACAACCTTGATCATTTTCAGAGCAATCTTTGTAGTCTTGATAATTATGTGCTAACAGATAACCAAGTCTGGCTTGCTTGGCGTGTAATTCTACCAAGCTGGTATTCATTAAACGAATGTCAAAAATCTGAACCATGTTGACCTGGTGATTATTCCTTCCATGGTAGTCTTGGATCCATCCTAGATCCATTTGACGCTGAAGTGCTTCTTGTACAAAAGAACATCCTTGATTATCTTTTGAACAAATTGGGAAAGCGTTGTGTTCGTGCGACGACAAATTGTGGTACTGACTTTGTCTTGAGTGCATTGCCACTAGGTTGACATTCATTGCGCGAATGTCATGATTTTGAACAATGTCCGGATGTTGATAGGACATATTTGTTCCATGAACTTTGTGATCTTGGATCCAGCCTAGATCTATCTGTTCTTGTAGAGCTGCTTGTACAATGATGCACCCTTGATTGTTCTTGGAACAAATGTCGCATTGACGATAGTTGTGAGATGGCACATGGCCATACCCGCTTCTTGCAATGCATTTTTACCATATTTGTTCCTAGTAGGCGCACATCGTGAATTTGATAATTGCTGCCAGGTCCTTCATCTATTAACTTTACTGAAGCCTTTTCATGTGTGGCAACGAGTTCGTTTGAACATTCGGATTCGTATATTTGAAAGATAAAACTCTGTTTTTGACGAGCCTTTGTACGTCAGATTTGAAGCTGAGGTGGTTCTCAATGCTATGCCCCAGTCCTCCTTAATGATAAAGGCAAGATTGATCAGTTTGATCCAATAAGGGGGATTGTCTGGCACTGTGAGAGGAGTCCTGGTTTACACGTGCCCCTTGGCTAGCAAAAGTGGGAATAGTTCTGCATATAACATTAGTATGGGGTTAAACTCTGGCGATCGTGGAAAACCATTGTCGTTATTGTATTGCGGGCGAGCCTGCTGAAGAGGTTGTTGCTGCCTTTGCTGATATGGTTGTTAATTTGGCTGCCTCTGAGCATCCTGTGGTTGATATGCCGGGATTGGTGCGGGACTGACAACAGGAGATACCGTTGCTACCTGTCGAGGTTGATACCTTCGCCTTTGCTTACTCTGTGAGATATTACAGATATCTCGCTCTTTCTTCTTTTAGAGAGCACTCCCGTATCTATTACTACTACTTGATGGTTTTGAGTCCTTAATCACTCGACCTTCTCAGACTGCTTCTTTAAGGCGTACCCCCATGTTTACCATCTCGGTAAAATCACTTGGTGCGCTGGCGACCATTCGGTCATAATAAAATGAGCTTAATGTTTTTAAGAAGATTTTCGTCATTTCTTTCTCCTCGAGAAGAGGACAAACATGGGCGGAGATTTCACGCTATCTTTAAGCGTACTCCTTGAAGGTTTTTTTATCTCTTTGGGACATAGCTCTAAGTTGATCCCTGTCGGGTGCGATATCCAAATTGTATTTGTACTGCAGAACAAAAGCTGCCCCAAGATCTTTGAAAGTACTGATCTTGGCACGGTTTAACCCCATGTACTATTTGAGCGTGGCACCGGTTAAACTGTCTAGAAAGTAGTGGATTAGTAGCTGTTGGTTTTCTGTCTGGGTAGACATCTTCCGTGCGTACATTACCAAGTGACTTTGAGGGAAAGAGTTGCCTTTGTACTTTTCAAAGTCGGGCACCTTAAACTTGTGCGGTATTTTAACGTTTGGGACTAAGCAGAGATCAGCGACATCTTTTCCAAATAAGTCCTGTCCGCGAATGGCATGAAGTTCTTTCTGCATCTCCAAGAACCGTTCTTGGAATTCATTCATTCTTTCGTATACTTCTTCATCTTTGCCAGGGGTGGCATACAAGATTTGTTCCTCTGGGATAGTATGTATCACAGGTTATGGTATAGACATTACTGTAGTAACTCTTGGCGCTTCAGTGACCTAAAGTTTGAAACCTTCAGGTACAAGAGCCTCTGTCGTAGTCCTTGCATCTTCGTTCACCTGAGGTTTGTAACCTTTAGGTCTGGAGGTTCTCGCTATGGCTCCTAGGTCTTCAGTGACCGGTGGTATATAACCCTCAGGTATAAAATTGAAAGGCATTCCCCAGGGAAAACCTTTGGGCATGTTGTACTGTGGATGATTGATGGGTATCTCAAACGTTGGTGTAGACACAATTTCTGAGATTGCAGTCTTTTGAGGTGGTTGATCCTGAGCTGCTGCCAGGGATTCAATCATGTTGTTGAGTTTTTCCAGACTTTCCTTTCAGAGTATTGACTTCCTCTCTTAGCTCTCTGTTTTCCTCCTGAATATCGTCCATTTTCTTTTGCCGATTGGCCCTAGTATTGTACGAATTAGACAGTTTGACTCTAAAGTGTGACACATGTGTGAGACTTTCTGAAAAATATTTGTAATGCAAGAATGATGAATGATATTCAAAAATGAAAATGATTTTTTTTTCTTGGTTTCAAAAGAAACTTTAACAATTGTGTTGCAAATATCAAACAGCGGTGGAAACCTTTTATTGAATTCCAAGGATTACAATATCTTACAGGGAAAAGAACATTATTTTACAAAGTGGAGGAAGGAAAACTAGGCCTATGAATCATAAGGAATCTTTGATCGAGTCTCCTCAACTGTTGTCGGGTCGATGATCCTTTGCCATGTGAAAGGAGAGAGCAAACTCCTCCGTTCCTCTTGACTTTCTACAGCATGCTGCTCAAGTATTTCAATCGAAGCATCTTTCTCCTTTAGTAATTCTTGAATCTTTGTGTACTCCAAGCTGACAATCTGATACTTGTTCTTCCAAGAGTTTTTTTCACGTTGATTTTTGTTAAAAGAGACCTGCAGTTTCTCTGTGTCACTCATGAAATAAAGGATATATTCTTTAAAGGGAAATACTTCTTGACGAGGGTAAGGCATTTTTAACTTAAGGGCCCTAGTTTGTACCCGTTGGAGATAAGGCTATGCGGAGATGCAATTTGGTTTTCCCAGAGTCTCTTTTCCTTTCTTATGAACATGATGCGAGGCATGAACAATTTCCTTCTTGATTGCTTTGTCATTTTCTCCTTCCTTGAAGAAAAGGCCTTCCAGATGAATGTTGTAAGGTATGTCCTTCATCGGGTATCCAAGCTGACGACGAGCTAAAACTGGGTGATAATTAATCCCTCCCTTAGTACCAATGAGGGGTGCATTGGGGAAACTTCCACATTTGTCAATGATCTTTATCCCGTCATAGACCCGATTGTACCAATCTATGTCAGAATGGGTGAGAGACATAATCTTTTGCGATCATTGCATACCACTTTTGAGATCCCAAAAAGCAGCAGATTTGGGTAGGTAGGAAATAAACCATTTGTTGAGTAATGGTACACAGCATGTAATCATCCATCCGTTATATAAGTTCCTTAAATGCACTGAGTGGTAACCATCTGCCAGCAAAGTTGGGACTGGGTTCCCAATTAAGAATATCTTGATGGCGTTTATGTCAACGACGTTGTCAATGTTAGGGAAACGGAATAATCCATAGATGAGTAGAACAAAGTTATCCTCAGAAGCAACTATGTTTCCTATGATGGCAAAGTATATGGCTTTTTTCAATAGAAACCTAGCTGGTAGACTTTGAATTCCTCCCTTGGTGGTCATGTGGGTTTTGATATCTTATATTTCCAAAGAGGTGACTCTTGCAATGATTTGATCTTTAGGAATTTCTTCCAGTCCAGAGAATGGATCCTGATCAGTGATGGGTAAATTAATCAGATGAGAGTACTCTTCCAATGTTGGTGTGAGCTGATAATCGAGAAACAAAAAGCAGTGGTACACCGGATCGTAGAGCTGAACCAATGTAGATAGGACTCCTTCCACCATGTTGACCTTTAAAAGAGACAAAAGTCCTCCGTACTTGGCTCTGAAAGCTTCTGGATTAGTAATCAACCTTCTCAATCTTCTTAGATCTTCATGTTTTGGATTTCTTAAGGTATACTTCTGAGTTTTTCTTCTACCAAAATCCATAACGCGGTTTCTGACATTTGCAAAACCTCGTTTTTTTAGTTCTTTTGAAAAAATTTTGAGAAAAGATTTTTTTTTTAAGTTTTTGATTAATGCATGAATGCAGCAAACACAAATATATGAAAACACGGGTTTTAAGGGTTTATCGTCACGAGCATGAGGCCATGGGTCTACACATCCCAAAGGTATGTACTAGGGGTTCTTTTTTGCACCTGTAGAATGGGTTCTAATAAGGTTCCCAAAATCATTGACCCCTCTTAAGAATATTACCAGCAAACCGACTGACTCATGAGAGCTGTAATATCCTTAAGATAGATCTTATTTGAGTGTAGTATCGTGTATCAACTATTCCCGATAGTCACCGCACTACGCCCTAAAAACGGCCAAGGTTAAATGTTTACTAATCCTCAGTTTCACGTGTGCCTAGTGGAAAAAGTAATATTTTCACGACTTACTCGTTTAACATCAGTAATTCAAAAAGGGTACCTCTATTGATTTGGTGGACTTTCAAGTTAGATTGGTCGGGATTCACTCCTTATAAGCCTTCTTGAGTCTGCCACCTCCTATCTTAAAATATGCTCTTAAGCCCACTGAGGACTTTTTAACTCACCGCATGTGTATTAATCATATTTCCAAATAACAGTAAATTAAACAAGTATGGTAAATAAGCAAATAGTATGATGGAAAACAGTAAATGGTATCAAATGAGAAAGCAAATAAACAGTAAAAATGCAAAGCAAGGCTTAACCCTCCTAAAAAAAGATAGAAATCCCAAGCAAAGTCGCCATTTTTCTGTAGCTCGATTTTTGTGACGCGACCACTACCGTATTTAGTGCTACTTTCTGATTTCTATATTTATCCTATGAAGCTTAAAAAGAAGGGGAAGATATCTCAAACTAACCTTGCGTGCAAATGTTTTCCTTAACAAATGCGAAGAGATCAGGGATCGGAGGTTGGTTATACAAAGGGAAGCTGTTAACACCCAGAGTATCTATAGTAATCTATAGGAACCTTTATTTGCATATATTTCTACTGTTGAATTACTTGGTTGCTTAAATCCATTTGCTGTTGAATAAGAAAAGTTTTTCCTTTGTGGAGGTCGAGGAAATGTTTTTGTTGTTTTTGGGTTTTCTATTGTTTTTGAGAAGGTACTGGACCTAAGGTTTTTGATTAGTGCACTCGCTAAGATTTCGCAATCTTATGCCTACATATTCCCGTAACGAGACTTGGGGAATTTGTTTGGTGTCTTGTTCAAAGCCGAAGATTGAAACTAAATGAGTGTTTGTGTCTTGTTCAAAGCCCAAGATTGAAGCTAAAAGAGTATTTATGTCATGTTCAAAGCCCAAGATTGAAGCTAAAGGGAGATATGTCACATATTCATCACAAACATTGAAGGATTGATATATAAAGGTAAGTTGCTTTAACTGGGATGTGTGGAATCCAGCAATGCCACATCTTCCTTTATAGGAGATTTGAGATGTCATGAAGGAAGAAGCTTTAACTCAGTGTAGAGCAATGCCACTTTTCCTTTATGAATCTTTTCATGCTAAGAGAAAGACATTGTCTTGGATGTGTAGAATCCAGAGGTTTGTCGCTTACATCACTTAGATGAAAGGGAAATTTTAGCCATGATGAAGAAGGGACTCCAACTTGGATTTTGAATCAACAAGTGTACCACTTACATCAATTATCTGGAAAAAAGGTTTAATTGTTTGTTTTGAAATTTGATGTATAGAGGAAATATCCTCCTAGAGAGAGGACTCATGGTCTCATCTATGGGGATAATGGATTTTGTGCCTTGATCAAAGCCCAAGGTTGAAGCTAAAAATGTTGAAAACTGACTCAACTAGGGGAGTAATATATCTGTCTTGTCAAAGACCAAGATTGAGGCTAACTGGGAAAATCATTATATGAAGCCTAAGAGGATGCTGACTCTTGCTGAGGATTTATTCAGATCCAGGAGAAGGTATAAACCATTTTGACGAGTCAAAAGGGAAACTAACTATTGTTGGGGATTAGAGAAGAGTTGAATTATTAGATGCCATAAGGTTTGTTTCCTTTGGGGATTTGTTGATGGTAACATGGTCCTAGCTGGGGATTTTGAAGAAAAAATCAAACCTTGTTGAGGATCATAAGAGACTTAAAAGGATAAGCTTGAATACCTTAGAGGCTTTGACTCTCCTAGGGACTGGTGAATTGTTAAAGATGACTAGGATCTATCCTATGCTTTTAGGAAGCCCGAGGGTCCTTGTATGAAGCCCAAGAGGAGGATGGAGATGCTTCTAGGAAGCCTGTGGATCCTTGTATGAAGCCCAAGAGGAGGCTAACTATTGAGACTTTCCAAGTCTAGGAAGAGTTCAAGAAAGGTTTCACCGGGAAATAATCTTTTATTTGCTGAACTGCTCCAGGGGTAAAAGGGTTAAAGAAGAGTTTTCACCGGGAAATATTCCTCGCTTTATTGAAGTGTTTTATGGTTGAGTAAATTGAACAAAGCCCAAGAGGAGGCTGACTGTATTCCTTTGTTCAGGGGGGAACTAGTTGTTTGAACTAAGTTATACTGAATGAAAGGATCCTATTGTTTGAACTAGTCTAAACTAAGGATGATATAAATGCTATTAACAAGATATGTACAAGTATACATACAAATATATGAACAGGTATATAAACAAGTATGAATTAAATTGAGAAAGGTGGTGGGTCTTACACTCTGGATAGAGGCCCAAATGTATTGTGATTGATTAGATGTTTTCATCAAGATTGGATGGGATTAGGGTTTTGAGAAATTGAAGAAAGTTTTGAAATGATTTTGAATTTGAAGATGACTTGATCTTAAGTTGGAGAGGAACAAAGGTGTTGGGTCTTACACTCTATATAGAGGCCCAGATGATTGTTTGTATCCTGTGCAAACCCCAGGATGAATGAGGCTAAAATATTTTTTATTTACAAAAGGGTATTGGGTCTTACACTCTATTAGAGCCCCAGAGATTATTTGTAAACAAAGTTTATGTACAAAGAGGTGGAACTTACACTCCTAACAGAGGCCCAAGAAGTGGTTTATTTACAAAGGGGTTGGGTCTTACACTCTAATAGAGGCCCAGAGATTATTTGAATCCTGTACAAATCCCAGGATGAACAAGGCTAAAAGATTCATGATTGATGCTAGGTTTAGATTGAATTTGAAAGTTTTGAAAGATTGAAGTTTTGAAAATAGAAAGAGGGTTTTGAAAATAGAAAGAGGGATGGGACTTACACTCCTAGCAGAGGCCCATGAAGTATTAAAATGAAATTTGAAAGATTGAATAAAAGGGAAAACCCTAATTGCATTTTATAAAGGTATTTTTCAAAGAAATTCAATAAAAAATGATGAAAATATCAAATGAAAACTTTAAAACATGTTATAAACAATGATTAAGGTTTATAAAATGATGTCTTATCCACATGAATATTTGAAATCAAATTGGGTTGAGAAAAAACAAGAAAGGAAATTATTTTAACATGTTTAAAACAATTTAAAATAAAATTCTTTAAATATTCAAAAATATATCAAATAAAAAATATTTTTGTGATTTTTTGGGTGAATAAAATATTTAAATATGTGAGTGATATTTTTTTAAAAAAACATTTGAAAATAAATAAAATTGAATATAGAAATTAATTATTTGAAATAATTAAGAAAAATAATATGAAATAGGTGAAATTGGACAAGTGGTAAAAAAATGTCATGGGTGGGAATTGAACCCACAACCTCTCACCCACACACAAGTAAAACACACCCTTCCCAACTGAGCAAGTGTGTGCTGGTGATAATTATGCCAGACCAACACATAATATATGATAAATGTGTGGGAAATTCAAATTCTACACGCGAAGAACTTCATCTTCAACCTCCAGCCAGAATTTGCAAAAACTAGCCTATCTCCCTTAATACGTAATGAAATAGGATGATTTAAAGATTAAAATTGCTCGTTTTTAAACAAGGAACTCAATGGTGGTATTTAATTTCATTTTTTTAGTGTATCACAAGATATCATGTTATAATCAGATGAACCCTAAAAATTGCAAAAACAATATAAAATCCCATTCACGCAAGATAAATAGCAAATAATTGAGGGTTAACATTCTATGAACATCCAGAAACATGTTGGTAACTATAAACAACATTTATGATGCATGATTCATGGAGTTTGGGAAGTTCAGACTTACCTGTGCAAGAGGAATTCGAATCCTCAGTTGTAGGTGTTACATATGTGAAATGATGATCCTAACAGCTTCCTTAGACCTCAAGGATTATGTTGAGATGCTTAGAACAATTTGAAACCTCCTGGATTGCTTGGCTCGAATCCAACTGCAGTTGGCTTGGGGTGAGATGTGATCTTGATGAATTTGATGTTACATATATTTTTTAAGTGTTTGGATCACTCATATCTGATGTATGCGAGGTGTTTGCATCATTGGTTTGGATTGAATTGCTCTCTATTTGAAAATTTGATTCTCACCTCTTAAGGTTTTGGATTTTGAAGTGAGGAGGGAAATGAGAGAAAACATGTGTTGTGATGTTTTTGTGTCTTAAACAATCAGAAATGGCTCTTATTTATAGGGGAGAAGTTTGTTTTTGGAGGAATAGTGAATGGATGATAGAGCATGCTATTATCCAATGGGTTTTGTCATGTGGCATGACTTGAAGTCTAAGGTACTATAAGTCTCCTCTAGCATAGCTATATCTTGACTCAATTCAATTTTTGCAGGTTTGAACACTCATGGCTTTGGACTGAGTCTTGGTTGGTTTGTGCTTGCTTCATACTAATTCAATGCATCACATTAATGTAACTTGCCAAAACTTAAGTTCCATAGCTTGTCATCATGATTCTCACATGCCAAAGGATAGGATTCTTGACTTAGGGCCCAAGTTTGCAGGTTCTTCATGATTGACTGAGATTCTTGTTGAATTAGATGAGGATCAATCTTGCATAGTTATCAAAATTTGAACTTAAAATCGTGGGATGCAAGTTATGTAACCAATGCTGTCAAAAATAGTTTGTGTCAAGGCATGTTGTGAGGTTCATAACTTCATGCTCAAGTTGAATTAATGGAAGTTTTTATACTCTTTCGAAATCTTGTATATCATACTTTAACTTTGATGTTTACATTTGGTCTTGATTCATCTTGAATCAGAATGGAAAATGCCTCCAAAGTTGGACAAAACATGAGGCAGATTCTGCCTAAAAAATTCTAAGTGTCAAAGTTCAAAATCTAATGAAACCCTAACTTTAATGCTTCATATCTCAAAATCTATACATTTTTTGAGGTACTTCTGCTTTGCAATCTTGTTGTATGTAATAAGATCTATCATTTAAGCTTTGGATGGGAAAAATGGTTGCTTGGATCACAAGTTATGTCCTTGCAAAGTTGGGTAAAAACCATTATTTTCCATAACTTAGTGAAATTTTAAGTTTCTCAAGGTTGCCCTTTTTGCAAGTAACCTCACTTTTCTTGATTTTTCTTAATTGATCATGATCCAAATCACAAGTTAACGTTGTTCTTGACTTAAAGAGGCCATGTTTGCCCAAAATATCCCAACAGTCAAACTTGGTTTTGATCGCAGTTGACTTTTTATCTTAGATGAAACTTGAACTTTGTGATCCTTTATGAAATCAAGTCCTTGGGCTAAATTGAACCTAATGGATGGATTCCAAAGGTGTTTTAGAATGTCTTGAATCATGTCCCAAGTTTTGAGATCATGCTTTGTTCAAAAGTCAAAGGTATGGTTGACTTTTTCTCAGAAACCCTAGTTTGTGGTCCAGATGGATTTGAATTCTTGCACTGCTTATAAATCAAGTTATTTGAATCAAATCAATTATATGAATAGATCAATATGATATATTTGAGGTCCTTAAAGCATATCTTGAAGTTTTAGATCATGCCTTGCTCCAAAAGTCAACTTAGGGACTGAATTAGGTCAAAACCATAATTCCTTATTTTTGATGGATGCATCCCCTGAGACTATTTTGAACTTATGAATGGAATTATGAGGTTCTTTTGAGCTTCTTGAATCATATATTGAAGTATTGGCTCACAATGATCTTAAGGCTTGATCAACTTGAAATGTTGCAATCTTGTGCTTAATTCTTGATTGGTCACCATTTTTACTATGTTTTCGTCACTTATTCGCCATAAATCCATAAAATTGGTAACACTTTGTTTTGTCTTTTCATTATTTTTTCGAGTTACTTTTACTTTTCGTATTTTGTTCTCGCATTTTATGATTTTTTGTTTTATTTTAATTATGTTGCTTATTATGCTTTGGTTTGGTAGTTTTTTATGGTTTCAGGTCTGAGTGGAAAAGCCCAAAGGACTCATGTGAAGAAAATGGAAGTTCCGAGAATTCAGAAGAGTTTTTGGAAGGAAGCAGAGGGCCTGACACAGCCACCCATGTCACCTGACACGGTCCATGTGAGGAAGAGGCCAAGAGGATGTCAAATTGATGAGAGACAGTGGGCTGACACGGGTGCCTGTGTCACCTGACACGGCCCGTGTCAGGACGACTGGACCAAAAAAATCAACAAACATAAAATATATTGGGCAACCAACTCTCTTATCTATACTATGTTATAGTTCTCTTCATTAGCTTTCCGACGCTTCGAACAGGGACTCAAACAGACTTACGAATCAAAAGTTATGATCGAAACAATTCCGGTTATAAAATCTTGTGAGCTGACATGGCCGCCTGTGTTGGCTGACATGGCCCGTGTCAGTAGGCAACACTGATTTCTTGATTATTTTTTCATATTTTCGCCATATGTTAAGCTGTGGGGGTGCTTTGGGTATTTCCAACCGATCTGAGTGATTTTCTACTATTTAGATGAGTTTTGGCAAGAGAAAATGGGTCTTTTTGGCTGCAAATGAATTTGACGATCAAAGATTGGAAAGATCAAGGCTATCGGAGAACTGAAGGTTTTCATGAGCGGTAGCAATTGAAGATCGAAGTAATCCTATTATCTTGTAATGTATAATCTTTGTTTTGTTTTTCTTTTGAATAATATGAGTAACTAGACCTTAATGTTAGGGAGGTGTCCCTGATCTGGATCTGTAATTACTTTTATATTAGTATTGCAATAACAATCTTTCTTTTTCATAATTGATTTGATCTCTAGCTATGAGTAATGCTTTCCCTGTCGGACAAACAGGGTTTGATTTGTGATTAACAATCAGGCTGGACCGTTGTTGTTAATATTTTGCTCTAGATTATTCTACAGTAGATATTTCCTAGGAATAGGGATACCCATTAGAAACCGAAATATTCTTGATAATTGATTTCTTGATTTCAAATGTGATTATTTATGGACATAGTAATTAGGAATCAAAGGTTTTCTCACTAAGGAATTTGGGGTGAACATTCTAAAGAACCGGCAATTAATTATTTAAAATAATTTGTTGCAGTGTTAATTAAGAGTTGTTGTTGAGTCGGATCATACACCATCTCTAGTACAGTTTACTCAAATTTGTTTAAACCTCTTAGTCAATTTCCTTATTGTATTTTCAATTATTTTTATATTTAAAAGAAACAATTTCAAAACCCCAAAGCTTTTTGTTTAACTAAAATAGACCAGAACTCTATATCGCCAAGCAGTCCTTGAGATCGATATTCGGGGAAATTCTCTTTTATTACTACATCTGTTAAAATAGTACACTTTCTATTTTTCCGATCAAGTTTTTGGCGCCGTTGCCGGGGACTGCCAAAGATCATAGATTTTAGAGTTTTATTTTAGTTAAAATTTTGTTGCTCCGCAATTAAATTTTTAGTTTTATTTTTATTTTTATTTTTATTTTTTTATAAAAAAAATTAGATTCTTGTTGCTTCATGAATTCTTATATACTGTGCGACTAATAAAGTTTCTGAGTTGTGTAGTTATGGATATTTTTTATACATTGCCACCTGTATCTCCTGCATGTTGGCCGCCTGATTCGGGAATCACTTTGGAATATGCGACTAGATTTTTTAAAGCATATAGGAGAGAGGTATGAATCCTTATGAATGAATATGAGGAAGCTAACTTTTATCCAGATAATTTTATTTGGCAAGAGTGCGGGTTGGAAGAAGAATGCGTGAAAGAAGAAGAACAAGGCATGACGTCAGACGAAGAAGATGCACTTGAAATATAAGAATTTGAGGTAAACAAGAAATACGGGGGAGAATAAAAAATGCCACTTGAAGATGATCTGGTGTTGAATGAAAATACAGATGTAACGATTTGTGAAGATGTAGACATCCAACAAGGAAATCTTCAAGAAAATAGTATCCCTAAAAACTATTTTGACAAGGCAGAAGAAAGACAAGAAATTGATAAAGTATTGGATTTCATTTATTCCTTGTTCACAAAAATCCCTCTGAAAATAATTTGGAAGCAACATCAGCAATACCTCAAGTTCATGGGATGGCTACCAAACAAAAGAAAGAAAAAGGATGATGTGTTCTTTGTTTCATATATGCCACCTTAACAGAGAATGAATCGTCGAGCCATGCGACGTTAAACGCAGCGCTACATGGGAGGCAACCCATGCGTTTATTTACTAAGTCATTTTTCTTTTTGTTTGTTTTGTTTCGTCTGCAGGTAATAAACAAGACCTTACTGGTGCAAGCGATGATTCAGCAGTTGGTGTTGCATTACCTTCCGCCACCTCAGTAAGGATCTCTGTGAGTCTCCTCTCTAGCTTGTATTTAAACATTAAGGTCAATGTTTAGTTCAAGTGTAGAGGGGTTTTATAATTATTTGCATTTCTGTTATTCCCTTTCTGTTTAGTTTTCTGTTATTTCGTTGTGTTTTGGTTTGTGTTGTTGTATTACAGATTTGTGGACTTTGGTGTCTGATGAGTGACGAAACTTGCACCCGTGGATGAAAGATTCAACCCTTACTTGTTATTCTGGAATCCCTCAAAAGTGGATACCATTGAAGATGATGATTGGACGCAACTTTTTGACACTGAACTGATATTAGAGTATTGTGCACCCAAGCCGGATAGGAAGCTGCACCACACTAGGAGTACTTCGGAACCTGTCAAGCTATACCAACCATGGTGAGGTTAAAAAACTAAACACATAATCATCATAAGAGTTGTTCAGGTATGTCTCTATCATTTCGAGTTTGTGTATTTTCTGTTGGAATTTCATTGCACACTTATACATATTGAGGCGCTTGTTTTCTCTTAACCTCGAGCCTTTCTAGCCATCCCGTTTATGTTATCCCTTATTAACCCCACTCGAGCCATTTACCCTTTGTTTGTTTTATTACCACATTATTAAACCATAAGCCTAAACAATTTCCTACCCTGCTCAGATAAGTGTTGTCAGTTTCTGATCTGTGAAAAATTTTAAGTTTGGGGTTGGGACACCTATAATAACTAGGTAAGTGCAATTGAAACAAAAGAGAAAAAAAAGGAAAAGAGGTTTGTGATTGAAAAAGAAAAAAAAAGAGTTTCGATTGAATTATCAAAAGAAAAAAAGAAGAGAATATGTGAGAAAAATGCACTTACCTAGTGGAGATTTAGTTTGAAAATTAAAAAGATAAGCTCAATAGAAATACTTGAGTAGGAACTAAAAATCCAACTGGAAAGATGTATGCTACCCCCTGATCATGAACAGTACAAAATAACACAGTGACAAGAATGACAACACTGATTCTGAGCCCAAAACCATTTGTTTTCCCATTTTCTTGTTTATCCCACCTTGACCCTAAGCCCCGTTACAACCCAAAAAGACCTCAAAAAGTGTGTGTTGTGTGTGAGAGATGAAAATAGATTGTATTCAAGCTTACGAGTCGATATTGCATGCTTTGACATTTGAGTGTAAACGCTTTAACCCGGAGAGATTTTGGTGAGAGTGTGAAAAAGTTGACAGGTAAAGAGGTACTTTGATGTGGAAGTGTAGTAGGACGTCAAATCGGGGAGGAAGGAAACGTTGAAAGGAAAGTGAAAGGAGAGTTGCGAAAGATCTCAGCAGTATTGTGGTAAGATGATTGTGAATACTTTGGGGGTTATCTATCTGATGTCTCGAGCATTACTTAAGGACAAGCAATGAGCTAAGTTTGGGGTTGTGATTGGTCACCATTTCTACAATGTTTCTGTCACTTATTCGACATAAATCCATAAAATTGGTAACACTTTGTTTTGTATTTTCATTGTTTTTTCGAGTTACTCTTACTTTTTGTATTTTGTTCTCGCATTTTATGATTTTTTGTTTAGTTTCAATTATGTTGCGTTTTATGCTTTGGCTTGGTAGTTTTCGATGGTTTCAGGTCTGAGTCGAAAAGCCCAAAAGACTCGTGCGAAGAAAATGGAAGTTCCGAGAATTCAGAAGAGTTTTTGGAAGGAAGAAGAGGGTCTGACACAGCCACCCGTGTCACCTGACACGGTCCGTGTGAGGAAGAGGCCAAGAGGATGTCAAGTTGATGAGAGACAGTGGGCTGACACGGGTGCCCGTGTCAGGATGCCTGGACCAAAAAAATCAACAAACATAAAATATATTGGGCAACTAACTCTTTTATCTATACTACGCTATAGTTCTCTTCATTAGCTTTCCGACGCTTCGAACAGGGACTAAAACAAACTTACGGATCAAAAGTTATGATCGAAACAATTTCGGTTATAAAATTTCATGAGCTGACATGGCCCGTGTCAGCAAGTGACGCTGATTTTTTCATATTTTTGCCATATGTTATCCTGTGGGGGCGCTTTGAGTATTTTCAACTGATCTGAGTGATTTTCTACTATTTAGATGAGTTTTGGAAAGAGAAAATGGGACTTTTTGGCTGCAAATGAATTTGACGATCAAAGATTGGAAAGATCAAGGCTATCGGAGAACTGAAGGTTTTCATGAGCGGAAGCAATTGAAGATCGAAGTAATCCTATTATCTTGTAATGTAAAATCTTTGTTTTGTTTTTCTTTTGAATAATATGAGTAACTAGATCTTAATGTTAGGGAAGTGTCCCTGATCTGGATCTGTAATGACTTTTATATTTGTATTGCAATAACAATCTTTCTTTTTCATAATTGATTTGATCTCTAACTATTCGTAATGCTTGCCTTGTCGGACAAATAGGGTTTGATTTGTGATTAATGATCAGGCTGGACCGCCGTTGTTAATGCTTTGCCCTAGATTATTCTATAGTAGATATTGCCTAGGAATAGGGACACCCTATAGAAACCAGAATATTCTTGATAATTGATTTCTTGATTTCAAATGTGATTATCTATGGACATAGTAATTAGGTTATGAAATCAAAGATTTTCTCATTAAGGAATTAGGGGTGAACATTCTAAAGAACCGGTAATTAATTATTTAAAATAAGTTGTTGCAGTGTTAATTCAGAGTTGTTGCTGAGTCGGATCATACACCATCTCTAGCATAGTTTACTCATATTTGTTGAAACCACTTAGTCAATTTCCTTCTTGTATTTTCAATTATTTTTATATTTAAAACAAACAATTACAAAACCCCCAAGCTTTTTGTTTAACTAAAATAGACCAGAACTCTATATCGTCAAGCAGTTCTTGAGATCGACATTCGGGGAAATTCTCTTTTATTACTACATTTATTAAAATAGTACACTTGCTAACCTCTTGATCCTTCATGTATGTTTGAGAGGCTTGACAAGTTGAAGATCATATCAATTCTTGATTGATCATTTACCTGAATGCTCTAAGAGGGCTTGAAACCCTAATTCTTGGCTAGAGTGAACACTCAACAATCTTTGAGAGGATTGATGAGGTATGAAAGTACATCCATATTGTGGTGATGAATTGCATAATGATGTGAAGTCTTATGGTCAAAATTTAGGGTATGACTGTAATACCCCGTATTATCTAACTGCTCAATTGGATATCAGATGAGATCAGATGAGTGCCTATGTGCTCTATCTCTGATCAATTGGAATAATGGAATCCTCTAAATGCTCTATGTATTGTCAATTGGGATCAATAGAGCAACAGGTGAACTCTTAAGAGACCAATTATTGATGAAAGAGACAAATCAATAATTATTAGTCCAAGAGAGAATTTTAAGGTAACTCTAATAATTGATCAATTTGGTTGAGACGATAAAATATCAATTGGAGATATTTTACTCTATTGAATTATATTATATTATATATATATATATATATATATATATATATATTTTTTTTTTGTGAAGTGAAAGAAAAAAGAAAAGATAGAAAAGAAGGAAAGGAAAGGAAAGAAGGAAAAGAAAACAGAGAGAGGAAAAAGGGATGAAGAGAAGAGAAGAAGAGATCTATGGAAGAAGAAGGGAAAGCTTGGATCATTGTTCTTCATCTTCTTCAACGTCCTCTTCAATGCTAAGGTGGGTTCTAGATAGAGACATTGTTATAGAATTCTTGAGATTTTAGAGTTAGGTTGGATATTGAGAAAATGAGTAATTTTGCAAATCAATGAAATCTAACGGATAAAATGAGGTATAAATGGCCTAGAATGATTAATATATATGCTTGATCATCTGTTGATACTTGTTTGTGTGTTTGATTATGTTTTGAATGAGATTGAAGTGGAAGGAAGTTCATGAAAACAAATATTTTTTCCTCTGCTCCCAGAGTAACCGGTTATCATCTGGTGAGTAACCGGTTACCCTTTAAAAAATTGGCTTTCTGCGCAGAAAATGAATGAAGTAACCGGTTACCCTATGGTGAGTAACCGGTTACCCAAAAGTGTCTCTAACTCTTAATTTATGGTGAGTAACCGGTTACCACTGTTATACTTTCAAAAATTATCTTTGAAAATTAATAACTTCCAAACCGTGTTTCCGATCGAGGTGTTCTTGGTACCGATGGAAAGCTATGAGAATATTCTATATAATGGAAGTGAAAAATATAGGTTTTTTTTGCCCAATTAAACAATCGGAGGAAAACCCAAAAGTGGTATAACTTATGTTTGAATTATCACATGTAATTCTATTATACAATTGTAATATGCTTTTGTATAACTTGTGATTGAACTATTATATGTAATTCTAAAATGAAATTGTAATATGCTTTGCCTAATATTGTTGTTAAACATTATCAAGAGAGTATGCATGTTAAAATATGGAATAGCAAGAGCGAGGAAACTTTACCCTATAACAACATGATAGTGGAACCTAGTAATGGGCTAGGAAAATAATAAATAATCTAATGACGACGCTCGTGCATATGAGGCCGAGGCGTGTGTCCAACACCAAATGGTATAGAAAAGAATAAGCCACTATTATGGAACATGTGCAAACTATGTTAAATATTGAGAAAAGGCTAAAGTGGCCTAAAGGCAAAAGAGGCCGAAAGGTTAATGTGGCCTAGAATTGTTGAATACAATTATGGTTGTATGTGAAATCACGAGATCGTAACCATTATCCTATTATGTGCCATTTCATGAGTAACGAGCTCCTCTGTAATGAATGCACGATTACTTGGTAGGTTTAATTCCCAATGTTATAGCACGAATGGAGCCTACGGGTAAAGAGACTTGTAACGGTGGAATAGACCGTGTAAAGTGACGAATTAAGGTGATAATGTGTCCCTTAGTTCCGAATCCATCTCGTATGCCAAGTAATCTACGAGGGTCTATGACTCGTTCTGACTTCTAGACATAGAAGAGGGCGAGAGAAAGGGGATGCGTTGACAAGGTTATCGATAGTGATAAATTTTGAGTTAACATGACTCAATAACATGTTTCCATATAGTGTGAGTTTGTGCACTCAAGATCATTTCCCTTCCCCTTGACTTGAGTTAGGATTGGCTAGAACCTTGTAAAGCCGAGAGAATCCATAAGATAGGAAACTCACTGAGATTAATATCTCACCCCACTATTGTTGCTATATTTCAGGTGTGATTTGCAGGTTTGATTTACAAGTGGAGCTATGTTTGGATGTTTCAAGAGAAGCTTAGCTTTAGTATTCCGCTGTGTAATTTGTTGTGTACAATTAAGGATATTGTATATATTGATCTTAGTTTTTATTTTTTGGCTAGTTTCCATATCTTGTACCATAGATCGTATTATGTTTTTAAATGGTAAAGTATGTGAATTATGCCAATAGGCACTTATGATGGTGCCAATGCCAAATAAAACACTTGTATGGTATTATTCTAGAGATATATTATATAGGGCGTTACAGTTGGTATCAGAGCAGGTCGTGTCCTCGACCTAACCTTGAAACATCATAAGTAAATCTATTCCTGCCTCTTAAGTGTGTCTTGCCAGCATGAATCTTAATATCATACTATGTAGTGTTGGGCCGGATCAACCTAATACTATGTATGTGATAGGTAGAATCATGGTTGAGCGACCACGAGGATTCCGAAGTGTTGTCGGAACTTGTGCTGTGAGGGTTGGCTCAAGCCAAGAGTTAGTATTGAGGAGTTTTGGTAAGCTCAGTGAGATTTTAGTAGAAGTTGTGCTTGGGTAGCATGGAAATTAAAGAGTGTGGTGTTGTTAAGAAACCTTGGGAATTGGAGTCTGAAAGTTAAGGATCTATATCAGACAATTGGTCAAGGTATTGAGGAATATATAAAATCACTAGTCGAGCTGGATTGACCACTGATATAGAAAAAAATTGCAAGTAATCTCATTCCATGACAAAGAAAGGTTGTTTTGTGGAACATGTGAAGTAAGGTCCGGAAGTGAGATAGTTATTGGTGTTTCTGTTCTAAGGTCGCAATAGTATCTTGAATGGACGAGAATACCTAAAGGAATATGTTCTGAACAATATCTTCCGACTGGTTAAAAGTTGAGGGTCAAGGACGTTCGACTTTTATGAGAACTTAAAGTAGTAAAGAAGTGTGAGAAGGGACACAAGGAGGTGTTTACATGCTTCAAGTAAACCCAGTATGTGCCGGACGCAGGGTAAGTAATGGATTGTGTATTTTCAGTTATGTAAAGAGATTAAGTTCGAGATATTACATTAAGATTTCTGTATTTGGCGAAAGACCAAGTTGGAATTGACTTAATTACCCGAGGAACATTATAAGGTATTGTGTCGTAGGAAGTTTGAACTTCATTTAGTAACGGAAAGTGTAGTGATACAGACCAGAAGAAGTTTGTATTATGAAACGGGGTAAGTATTTTGGATCTAAGAGAATTACAATGGTGAGCGAAGTAAACGTGGTATATTATGAGAGAGTCACACCTTGGTATTAAGAACAAGTGTAGTGGTAGCATCGTGGCCACAATTGTACGTGATGGATTCTTGTTCTTGGGACAAGGGTGATGAGACGTGCTTTGTGGAACAGTGAACGTTGTGTCCTGAGAAATAAGATTACAGTAAAACAACGAAAAGTAAGTAAGTATTTATTACGGACTAAGTGTAAATCATGGAATGGTTTATGCCGGAAAGGTTTTGTAAATAGTTGATGAGAATTGTCGGTTGCGAATTTTCCATTAAGAAATCCCGGTTAATGTGTACGAAGTGAGGGAAAGGTTCTTCCAGAGGATGCATTCCCCGATTTATTTTCAAGTATAGAGAAACTTCTGTATTTGTGAATAATCGGAATATACGGAATCTACTTTTTTGTTGGACTAAGAATGTTGTTGTTTTATTTCTCACCAAGGATTTCAAGTGAGAGAACAAGGTTGTAGGCTTGATACGCTATGTCCATTGTTTTTGTGGTATCGTATAATGGTTGTGTGTTGGGTTTTGCTTATGGACGAATCAAGTATGAATTATGGTTAAAACTTTAAAATGTCGTCATTATTTACTTTCAGCTAGAGTAGCTGTTTGAGTAAAGAACGAACTATCCTGTCGGAGATTTGTTGTGTGACCGTGTCGGAATTTAGAATTTTGCCTTGTCACTTAGTTGGAGTGTGTCATCATGCTTTGACCTTGTTCGGTATTACCTTAAGTGGATCATGGTTGATGAATGTTATACAAGTTAAAAGCCACGAGTTGAGAATGATATTGTGGGTTAGAACAAACCGAATTGATGGTTTTGAGTAGGGAGGGCATTTGAACTAAAAGGAATTGGTTTTCAGTTTCTGCAGTAGTGTTAACCGATTAACACGTGCAAGGATGGTATTTTGTGCTGAATTTTGAGGAGTTAACTGATTAACCTCAGACGGGTAATGGATTAACATGTGTGTAAATTGTGAAATCCCTTAGGAACCATCATATGTGTTTTGTTACCTTATGTTGCTCCGAGGGGAGAATATTGTGCGAATGTAAACGAGATTGCAAGTAAATGAAAGACGAAATTATGTTTGAAATCGAAACTTGCGGAAAGGTGTTGTGTATTTGACCATTTGTTCAGACGACAAGAGAGTTGACTTTGGGGGAATAATCTTGTGAACTGTGTTGAGTATGAGAAGGTCTTAGGTGTATTACCGTTGCGAGTCTTAAGGACGAAGTTGGAAAATACTCACGAAGTATTGATCTTGCAAGGAATATTTCGGTGTGTAATTATGGTATTAGTAAGATATAAACAGTTGGTCAGAGTTATTAATTGCTATCTTCCACGAGTTCATGGTTTTGGATTTAGACTCAGTGAAAGTGGTACCAGTTGTGTACAGTTGTACCTTATCTAGAGAAGAAATTTGAAGGTTAGCTTTCCAAGTACGAGTAAGAATGGGACGTTCCGAAGTTAAGCATGTAACTTGGAATCCTTTATGAAACGGAACGAATGAGAAAAGGTGATTCAATTGGGAAGCGTGGCATGTCCTTTGAGGGTGTGTGTACGAGTGGAGTGTTGTATGTGGATTGGTGAGTAGTATGGAAACTCACAATTTCGCTTTGAATGCTTTAAGTTTTGATAAGTAGTGACTCGCATATGATTGTAGTCCTATGTTGGTGTTACATTGTTATTGGTTGAGATCTCGAATCAACAATAAACCTTGAGCAAGTCAGAACCTGTAAGAAGAATTAATAGGGAATGTGGTAACTAGAAATGAAAGTTGTTAATCTACTTTGGATGAATTATTCCAAGTTTGGAATGGATTTGGAGTTGGGTACGTTATGGTTGTAGCAGTGTAACTCCTGTGTCTTTATCGTCTGGAGAGTGTTGGGCAGATGTTATAATATTGTGTGTTGGCAAAGAAATTGTTCTACCATAGGACGTCAGTAAGTTTCTTGTACCGCTGGTTAGTAAGGACCCCAGTGGACAAGTGTGTTTCTCCACCGACTGTTAGTTACCTAGTAGGGCTTGAGAATTCATGGCATTCCACTGATGGATTTTGGATTGCGCAGTGGGAGGTGTCAGATGGAAGAGTTCGGTCAGAATAATGGGAATTTGGAAAAAAAATTGTTACTCATAAGTATGGAAATGAGAAGATCTTGTTCTAAGTGTGTTACCTTTTGGTGTGATACGAGAGAGATGGAATATCAGACTTAATGAGTACCATGTGCAGCATCAGACCAGATGGAACTGGTAAAAGAAGTCGTTTGACTAATTATGAAGTGGTTTTGGACATTGAAAGATTTATGAAAAGATAAATCGTCGTTGATTGCGTGAAGTTAAGGAATCACCGAATTACCTCATGAGGATTTGATGAGTGTTCGTTATCCTGATCCAAGGTAAAGTGATACGGTCTTGTTGTGACTCGGTAGAGGAATGTATAATGGTACATTCTTTCCGAAGGTAGAACACGGTCAAGTATTTTGTATGGTACAACAGAGGAATTGTGGAAGAGCAAGTTGAAATTTAACCCAATATTGGAATAAGAGAATGACTAAGGAACCGAAGTTTGATAATTCGTGAAATTAAGGATTTGGGTCTGTGAAGTCAAGTTGGAACTGGAATACGTCAGAATTTGAATAGAAGTAAAGTTGAGTGTGGAACTAAGACATTGATACAAGTTGTGGTTATTGTCGAGCGAAGGAAATTCATGGGCGAATTTCAATTTAAGGGGGGGGGGGGGAGTGTAATACCTCGTATTATCTAAATGCTCAATTGGATATCAGATGAGATCAGATGAGTGCCTATGTGCTCTATCTATGATCAATTGGAATAATGGAATTCTCTAAGTGCTCTATGTATTGTCAATTGGGATCAATAGAGCAACTGGTGAACTCTGAAGAGACCAATTATTGATGAAAGAGACAGATCAATAATTATTAGTCCAAGAGAGAATTTTATGGTAACTCTAATAATTGATCAATTTGGTTGAGACGATAAAATATCAATTGGAGATATTTTACTCTATTGGATTATATTATATAATAATAGTATATATATATATATATATATATATATATATATATATATATATTTGTGAAGAGAAAGAAAAAAGAAAAGATAGAAAAGAAGGAAAAGAAAACAGAGAGAGGAAAAAGGGAAGAAGAGAAGAGAAGAAGAGATCTATGGCAGAAGAAGGGAAAGCTTGGATCATTGTTCTTCATCTTCTTCAACCTCCTCTTCAATGCTAAGGTGGGTTCTAGATTGAGACATTGTTATAGAATTCTGTAGTTTTTAGAGTTAGGTTGGTTATTGAGAAAATGAGTAATTTTGCAAATCAATGAAATCTAACGGATAAAATGAGGTATAAATGGCCTAGAATGATTAATATATATGTTTGATCATCTGTTAATACTTGTTTGTGTGTTTGATTATGTTTTGAATGAGATTGAAGTGGAAGGAAGTTCATGAAAACAAATATTTTTGCCTCTGCTCCCAGAGTAACCGGTTATCATCTGGTGAGTAACCGGTTACCCTTTGAAAAATTGGCTTTCTGCACAGAAAATGAATGAAGTAACTGGTTACCCTATGGTTAGTAACCGGTTATCCAAAAGTGTCTCTAACTCTCAATTTGATTCTGTGTGAACAGTGAAGCTTGAGTAACCGGTTATCATATGGTGAGTAACCGGTTACCACTGTTATACTTTCAAAAATTATCTTTGAAAATTAATAACTTCCAAACCGTGTTACCGATCGAGGTGTTCTTGGTACTGATGGAAAGCTGTGAGAATATTCTATATAATGGAAGTGAAAAATATAGGTTTTGTTGCCCGATTAAATAATCGGAGGAGAACACAAAAGTGGTATAACTCATGTTTGAATTATCACATGTAATTCTATTATACAATTGTAATATGCTTTTGTATAACTTGTGATTGAATTATTATATGTAATTCTAAAATGCAATTGTAATATGCTTTGCCTAATATTGTTGTTAAACATTATCAAGAGAGTATGCATGTTAAAATATGGAATAGAAAGAGTGAGGAAACTTTACCCTATAACAACATGATAGTGGAACCTAGTAATGGTCTAGGAAATTGATAAATAATCTAATGGTGACGCTCGTGCATATGAGGCCGAGGCGTGTGTCCAATACCAAATGGTATAGAAAAGAATAAGACACTATTATGGAACATTTGTAAACTATGTTAAATATTGAGAAAAGGCAAAAGAGGCCTAAAGGCTAATGTGGCCTAGAATTGTTGAATACAATTATGGTTGTATGTGAAATCACGAGATCGTAACCATTATCATATTATGTGTCATTTCATGAGTAACGAGCTCCTCTGTAATGAATGCACGATTACTTGGTAGGTTTAATTCCCAATGTTATAGTACGAATGGAGCCTACGGGTAAAGAGACTTGTAATGGTGGAATGGACAGTGTAAAGTAACGAATTAAGGTGATAATGTGTCCCTTAGTTCCGAATCCATCTTGTATGCCAAGTAATCTACGAGGGTACATGACTCGTTCCGACTTCTAGACGTAGAAGAGGGCGATAGAAAGGGGATGCCTTGACAAGGTTGTCGATAGTGATAAATTTTGAGTTAACAGGACTCAATAACATGTTTCCATATAGTGTGACTTTGTGCACTCAAGATCATTTCCCTTCCCCTTGACTTGAGTTAGGATTGGCTAGAACCTTGTAAAGCCGAGAGAATCCATAAGATAGGGAACTCACTGAGATTAATATCTCACCCCACTATTGTTGCTATATTTCAGGTGTGATTTGCAGGTTTCATTTACAAGTGGAGCTATGCTTGGATGTTTCAAGAGAAGCTTAGCTTTAGTATTCCGCTGTGTAATTTGTTGTGTACAATTAAGGATATTGTATATATTGATCTTAGTTTTTATTTTTTGGCTAGTTTCCATATCTTGTACCATAGATCGTATTATGTTTTTAAATGGTAAAGTATGTGAATTATGCCAATAGGCACTTATGATGGTGTCAGTACCAAATAAAACACTTGTATGGTATTATTCTAGAGATATATTATACAGGGCGTTACAATGACAGTATGGATGATCAAAGTCTGAAAGTCTCTCACACCAAGCTCAGAAGAAGTTTGTTGAAAATATCTTTAGAGTTAGATGCATTCTGGTAGGTGCTCTATCTCTTTTTGAGTATATCAATATCATTTATAAGTCTAATGCTCAAGACTATCTATGAATCCTTGTGTTCTTATTTGAATAAAAATTAGGTTTAAGCTTATTAATTTACACTTCATCTAATTTTTCAAGCAAATTCTAAGAAGTCTGCTTGCTGATATTAAACTATAAAGTCACATCTACTCCGGAAGTCAAAAGTTTGAGTAGACTGTGTCTTGAAAGGTTTAATAGAATTATTCAAAGAAAAGAAATGAAATTAGATGATGAAAAGTTGTGAAACAGATCATCCTTCCTCAAGCCTATTGAAGAAAATTCCCTTGGAATGTTTGATGATGAGGAATTGACCTTCCCTATCAAAGGGCTCTTTTAACTGGCTGAATGGAATGTGATATATGTTGATAGAAGAGTAACTTCAGAAGCTTTTGAAATATTCTTATTTCAAATAATTTCCCAAATCTTAAGTACAAGGAGAAATACTACCAAAAAAATCCAAAAAGAAAAATGTCAGAAATATTCAAAGACTATTCTAATGAAGCTGACATAGTTGAGGATTCAGAATCTGATGAAGAATGTAATCAGGTATTGCTAGCCATTACTTTTTCTGAAGAACCAATCTGAATCCAGGAATAAAAGTCAATTATTGAAGAGAAAGAGAGATGACTCCAATCTATCTTGCTTCGATATTGATAATAAGGAGTTTGCATCTAAAGATAATATTTTAAGTGACTCCATTGCTCCTTTGAAAATTTAAGGTTATCATAGAATCCGTGTTTAAGGACAATTCTATGAGAAACCTTTTATTTTCTTCTTTTGTTTCTGGCAACTATGACAACGCTGTAAACTTTTTTATGCCAATCTCTGATAGCAAACACTATATGAATCTATGCTTGTAAATTTTCAAAGTCAAAAGATTTATTCCAAGACAATGAAGTCAAAGATTCTGCTAAGAACAATATTTTGTTAGTACCATTACTCATCCTAGACTCATACTCTCGAATGAATCATGGTACTGCTATCAGGTTGAGGCAATAATCAAAAGAAAGCCTGTCAAGACTAACACTTCTGGACTCATAAAAATATGAGTACCATTATCCATTTTTGTATTTGCTGCAGATATGACAGAAGAAAGGAGCAAGGCATCTTCCATGGTACTTGATCAAAGGTTGTTTACAATATTTGATGGAAGAAGAGCCTACATCCCAGACTCAAGTGCTAAAAGCATGAAGTTTGGTGGAGAAAGTGGAATCATTGGTTTAAAAGCCAATGAATCAGAATCCACCTAAGACACTATTTAGATTCCATGGTCAGATCTGAATACTCATTTGGAGCATGACCAAGAAAAAAAGGTATGTAATGTTCTTTCCTTGCAAATTTCTTGATTCAATGAAATATTTATGTATGAGCAAATACAAAGTCTCTGTTAGATCTATAGATAAATTATTTTAAGAATCTTCAAAGATCTTTAAAAATAAACTATGTCGTATTGTCTATATTGAATATGTCATTAACTAGGTGATGATCATATTTATAGAATCAATACCTTCACCTTTTATGATGATATTGTTGCTAGTTAGTTGTCAAAGAAACCAATTTAATATTCATTAATCAAGATTAACTCTAGTTACAAGAGAAAATGCTTGATTCTGAATAGAATATCAAGGATTGATGACTAACAAAAGATGTCTCACTCGAAGTCTAATCCTACTTGACTCCGATGACAAATAGCTTCTGAAAATTGTCAGTCTCTGAGATTCAGAAAAACAATCTTTGCTTCTGATAAAGCAGTTTAAGTAAAAATCTTTTTAAAAAACTCTGTTTACTTAAAACTCCATATAATTGATTATCATCTAGTGCCTGCAAGAAATCTGTTGGGTAAGAACCTTAGGGTAATGATGTTTTCTTTTATATATTTATATTATCTTTATCCCCTATCTTTGTGAAACATCATTTCGTGACTTCTTTCTGTTCTTCTGACAAGATTCTTATTGTTTTAGAGTCTTGTTCAGTTTCTTTTTTTATTGTTTTATTATGTGTTGTTCAAACCAAACTTGGGATGAATTCTCTAGTCAATTCTCCTTTGAATCAACTAGTTATCATCAATGAAAAGTTTATGGATTTTGATGAGCTGCTTAAACTTGGTTTTAACTTTCGGAAGATTGCGTGTGAACAAAGTTGGAATGGATACTTTGATATGCTCTATTGTTTCCCTTATCCAAGTCTTGTCAAAGAGTTTTGGATTAATGTTTCCATTGTCGAGCTAAGTTTTGAGTGTGTTATTCTTTCCAAATTTTCTGGTGTTTCTATAACAGTAACCTCTAAGACGATTGCTAATGTAATCAACTATGAGGAGATTGGAGAAATTCCAGGTACTCTTGTTTGGGAATACTATCTTCCTACTTGGTGTACTTTTGTTGATCCATCAAACATCTCTCAGGTCTTAAATCTCCGTCCTAATGCAATTATTTGGAATCAGATTCTGAACTCAAACTTGCTACCTAAGGACAAAGATCTGAACCTTGTGGACCCTATTGAAAAATATTTACTACTCCCTCCGTTCCCTTTTAAGCGTCACTTCTAGAATAATTTTTTGTTTCTTTTTAATTGTCACTTGCAAAGTTCAAGGAATTATTAATTGCATTTTTGTCAAAATTACCCCTATGTATTTATTGTAGAGAGAGAAAAAGTTAAATAAATGTAATAAAAAAGTAGGGGTATTATAGGTAAAAGGAGAATTATGATTTGAAAAGTAACCATAATAATTAGTTTTATTGGTATGGGTAAAAAGTGAAAAAATGACACTTAAAAAGGAACGGAGGTAGTACTTCTTCTCAATTCAGACATGCAGATTGATCTTCCTTAAGTTATGTTTGACTATCTGAAGGAGACTCTTTCATCCTTTCACAAGGGAAAGACATTCTTCATTCCTTATGGACAAGTTCTTTCAGAACTGCTGATCCAACAGGCAGTTATCATAAGTTTAAAGGTTGATTCTTCTAAAATCTGGAGAGAAAAGCTTGAAGCTATCTATGAGAGTTTCTGATGTTTAATTTCTGTAAATATATGTCTTGTAATTGTTAAACATCGTATATTAAGCAGTCTTGTTATTTAAAAAATGTTCTTGCTCTTGTTCATATTCTTGTTCAAGTTCATGTTTATCTTAATATATATATATATATATATATATATTTATATATATATATATATATATATATATATATATATGTGTGTGTGTGTGTGTGTGTGTGTGTATATATATATATATATATATATATATATATATATATATATATATATATATATATATATATATATATATATATATATATATATATATATATATATGTTTATCATGTTGTTCAAGAAAATAATAAATAGGATTAAAACACAAAAATGCATCATTCTTATTGAAAGATTGAGAGTTGTTACATTTTCTTAACTAAACATTCTAGATATTTGGATTTGTCCTAAGGTATTCCCTGGGCTCATCTGACATATCCAGATTGTTTATATAATCTTCTCATGCAAACTCAATAGCCTCCTTCCTCAAATGATTCCTGTGTTTTGACCTAGAAGTTTTCCTTCTTCTTTGTGTTTCAACAAAGGTTGCTGAAAAAGTGTGTGCTTCTAAAGTTATGGGTGTTCGCGGGCCGGTTTGGTTAGGTTTTAGGAGAATCCGATACTCAAACCGATAAAAAATATATGGATTGGTTTGGATTGAATTTACACAATTTTGTGATAAAACCCAAACCGAACCAAACCAATAAACAACGGTTTGGTTTGGGTTGGATTGATCGGGTACATTAGAAACAAATGTGCAAAAATATTTTTAAAAAATATTAACTTATATCAACTAATTTTCCAAAATAATATAAAATTCTTAATTTTATTGTTTCTCCATATTGGTTGTGCATATCACAAATGACGTTTCATTTTTTTCTTCTTGAAGTTGAATATCTCATTCTACTTTCTATGATAATGATGATATATATTATACTAATTAATTATGATTGGTTCTGGTAGAATTTTGGAAATCCGTTGCCCGAACCAATTAAAATTGGGTTTCATTGGTTTGGTTCGGTTTTTGCCGGACTAAAAAAATACCCGAACCAAACACAATGGTTTGGTTTGGATTCCGGTTTGGTTCGGATTTGCCCGAACCAATGAACACCCCTATCTAAAGTTGTGTGCTTGCTTGTAGACCATTCAGTTGTTGCATTTTTTGTGCTTGCTTAAGTTGCTGCATTCAACACTGTTGTCTTTCTGAAATCTCTCTTTGGAACCCAAATTTGTTTCAGCTTATACATTTTTGTGTTCAGAAGTTTAAGTGATTAGGAAAGTCAGTTTACTGAGGGTTTTATAGAGTCTATTCATCCAAATTCCTTGAGTACTTAATTGTTTTAATATTGATTAGTCAACATATTAACCCATGAGCACAAACTTTCTAAATCAAACCTAAAAAAACATTCAAGTTATGGAAAAATGATTTATTTATATTATGAATCATATAAGAACTCTAGGTTGAATTTTAAAAAATGAGGATTTAGTGATAAAAATTCTTAGATGTCTAAATTCCAAGTGACAACCAAAAATCATTGTGATTTCTGAAACTAGAGACTTGTCTTATATGGAAAAGAGTTGCGGGAACGCGAAATAGACTTGAAAAGGCTATCTAATGATGAAGAATGTGGCAGAATGAAGAAAAGTATAGCTCTCAATTCAAAAAAAATAATCAAAGTCAGATACTGAAGAAGAAATGACATTGCTGGTCTAGGATTTTAAATGATTTGTGAAGCATGACACACAACAAAATTCTCCACATAAAAAGAAGGAAAATATTTGTTCGTCCTAACATGCTTTCAACGTAGGAAGAAACATCATATAAAGAAAAATTGCCTTTATAACCAGAATCAAAGGAAAGACTGATAAATTCAAAAGACCCCAAAAATAAACAAAGAAGGCCTACATAGCTTGAAATGATAATGAAATGGAATCCTCAGATGAATTTGAAGATGAAGCAAGCATCTATTTTATGGAAAATCATGAAGATGATGAGGTAACCTCTTGTTGTACTTAAGGTGAGTTATTTAGTATATGTAAAAAGTTAAATAAAGCCTGTTTTTACCTCTAAGACTATTATTTTCCCTTGAAATAGAAAATAAAAACCTGTTAGAAGAAATTGATAGCCTTAAAAGAAGCAAAATATTTTAACTGAAAAATCTTCCCCTTTTTCTTCTTCTCACATAGTTATTACTGAACCTACCAAGTGTGAACAATGCAGTATGTTGAAAAATAAAATCGGTGATTTGCATAACAAACTTGATAAGTTTACCTAAGGAAGAGACTGCAATTATGTTCCTCATGGGACAAGTGTCGAACACGATGCTCCAACAATAGGTGCGACAAGATACACCAGAAACAATACACTAACTAGTAATATATGATGGAGCAGAAAAGCAATAAAGAATACAATCAAATTGTTTACCCAGTTCAGTGAAACTACATCTACGTTTGGGGCTGAGTCTACAACCCAAGAAAGGAAATTCACTATTAGTAGTTTAGTACATTTATATTTACAAGCAACAACAAACCCTATGTTGTTAAATGCCTCTTTGTTACCCTACCCAATGGCTTTCTAGCTATTTAGAGCCCCCCCTAAATATGAGAACCTACTCACTTTCTTTTCTGCCACAATACTAGTGACAAGGGAAAACAACCACTAAACCCTAGTGATCAACTCCAATCTTCACAAGATAGAGAATGTTGAAAATTACAACTCAACTATACAAACCTTTTATGCCAAGTTACTGAAACATAGAGGTGTACATAAACAATGTTGATTACATCCCAACTAGAAAAACCATTTATGCCAAGTTACTAAAACATATATGTGTGTATAAAGATTCAACATTAATCCTATTAGGGAATTAGCATGGATACACGACATAAAACCTAGCCACTCTAAGATCTTCAATGGGAGTGCTTGCTTTCCAATGTAGGTTTGAACTTCTTATATAGCAATGTAACTCTGAGCTTTTCTCCTTGGATAATATCTTTGAATTTGTTCATAATTAATGCAGAATCTGTTGGATATTTGATTTGATACTTGAATATCTCAAACAAGATATGATTTATTTTAATTTAAATTTAAATCAAAATCTTCAATTAAATTTGAATTAAACTTCATCCAGTTGTCAAATAAATCATCCAATCATATTGTTAAATTAATAACAATAAAATCTTTAACAAATCTTATGTAGAACACACTCTAAAACGTATCATTCTGGCGCCTATTGCACAAGGACCTGATGTCGTACCAACATGTTGGAGCATCACGCTTAGCATGTGTCCTTTCTGCAGCTTCATACAGATTTAGCAAACTAGACCAATCTTGAACACTTCTACAAGTTGTTGTTTTGCTAAAATGCATCCAATCCAAATGAACAACAATCCCCCCCCCCCCTTTTGGAAAATTGTGGCAAAACAAATCTTCAAGATAAATAACACTTTTCCCATGGAAACAAGTGACGGACATTAGATGTACTGGATCTTCAGGGCATTTTAGCAGTAGAAACTTCATGTATCAGAGTTAAGCACTAGTAGGAGCAGAAGTCAGAAGTATCAATATTCAAATGCTTAGACAAAGTCCATTCAGTTTATTCCGGCCAAACATAAAATCATGCAATCATTCACAGACTTGGTCGTGCATGAATATAGTATCTCATAGTTGGTAGCATACAATCATACTAACTAACATATATCAACATGCAATCATTCACATACTTAGCCATGCACACAAAAAAACCAGTTAATAGTTGATACTAATGAATACTACTAACTGAGATAAATCTATTTTCACAGATACAGGGACCATGACTAGATGTCCTGCCCGATGCTCTAGTATGGAGTACATCATCAGAACTTACCAGAGATGGTTAGTACTAAACAAAAACATGTGCTACCCAAGCACTCAATAACACACTACTTATTCCTTTTGGCCATAATTTGGCAAAGGTATGGAAAGAACATCTATCTTCAGATATCATAATATCATTCAACCTAGAGCAGCACAAAATAGTAGCATAGAGTCAAAAGACATAGGCAGCTTCCTAAGAGAAATATCATCATCCTTAACCTCAATCTCCTACAATCTGCAACACTATATTTAATAACTGATCATTATTATGAAGCGTCGTAAGCTAATTATACACCGCTGCCAATAAAATCTTATGCAACCTTATTTGCAAATTCTCGTTTTTCCATAGTTCCCTTTCTTATAACTTTATAAATAGAGGGAACCTTGATTCTGTCCAATCAACTGAAATTTGATTATGAGAGTTTCATAAACTTTCTTCTATTAAACACTTTCCTAAGTTCCTTGACCAACTTATCATAGCTAGGGCCATCATCAGAAACAGTCTTCATGATTTCTTCTCCTAGCTCCCTTCCAGCTTCAAACCTTCTTTGAAGAGAATACTTCTATTTCTCCACAATATCCTCATAAATGAGAGACGCATTACACATATTAGCATCCTTATCAACCCCTTCATTGCTTTGTTTAGACCTATTGAAAGAGGCATTATACACATATGTCTGATATAGTTTGAGCTTCAGAAAAACTGACAGTCTTGGACTTAATCTGATTATTCCAAGAAGGGAAAGACAATCATGGATATTCCCATGTTCATCAACAAATATAAAAGAGTTTCTTGATTTTTCAGCAATACCTTGATCCACAACCTGACCATTGAGATAAAAAACTTCATCCTTATGGGGAGTCATATCAATTTTAGATTGTGTGCCCTTGGTAAATAATCCACACACCTTGCTATCTATAACACAAACTACACATAAGCTTTCACCCTCATTTATCATATCTTCATACAATGTTTCCACATGATCGTGGTATTAACCACATCACCATCTCCCTTAGCAAAATCAACCTCAACATTTTTATGGATATGATCATCATTCTCCTTACGCTTTTGAGAATTTTTTAACATGTCTGACAAGATGTCTAGCACATTTTTATCAACTTCTTGATTTCCCATGTAGGATTCCTGGGATTTTTCACTAATAGACATGTGAATGAGATGATGTTTTCTCATATACCCATACAAGAGTGGGATTTGAGTCACAATTCACAATAAGAAAATTAAAAATTTGTTATGGTTCATTTTGGTAGGTTACGACGGTTAGAATCGCCGCAAATTTCATGTTACGACAGTTGCAGCTCTGTCCTAGAAACGTGCGTCGCGAGGATGTATTACGACAGTTGTCAAAATTCTCACACCAACCGTAGTTCTCTTTCACGATTGTTAGGGAACTAACGTAAATTGCAAATTGCGGTGGTTACAACCGCCGTTAAATAACTTTGTTTTTGTATCCAAAGATAAAACTGCAGGTATTTCTAAAGGTAAATCCGCAGGAAATGTTTAATCCGCAGGTAATTCCACAACTAACATATTTCTAAAATTAAAAAAAAATTGTTTCTTAAATTGAGAAAGCATTATACTCATCAATAAACTTGCGGTGGCTTGAAGTGGTTCCTTATAGGAACAAACAATTTAAGATCATTCTAGTATTCATAAATTTCCAAATTAGAAACACAATCCAATTCAATACTCAAATTTACTTTTTCAATCAACATCTCTTTACATGGAAATCATTAATACTTTAGCAACATAAATACATGTTTAGAACCTTCAATGTAATTGATGTTAACTAATAAACATAAAAAAAATTCATTAGCTGCACAAATCATAGAATTATGGCAATTAGAAACCCTAAAAATAGATTAACATTCTTAATCAATGAGCAATCGAGACCTCCTCGTACCAATACCTAATTTTCATAAATGCGATGATAATCACTTATTAGGAGTAGCGAGGATATTGGCCTGCTGGAGTTCAAAATTGATGAGTTGTTGCTCGCGGTCCATTTTGATAATAAGAGGAACAACGAGGAGAATGAAGGTGGTTCCGATGATCCAAGCGACATTACCAATGCTTTGGAGTAATTTGTTAAGGATGAAGGAGATGTCGGTGTATGCTTGTTTAATCCAGTAGACGATGGGGGAGCGTGGGATTTTGGTGATGATAGAGTCTTGGGAATTGTTTGGTCTGATAGGTAGAGAAACATTGCCTCTTCGACTTTGAGATTCCATTGTTGAACAATAGAGTCTCTGAAGATAATATCCTAAGTAAGACTTAAACAACACTAATGCAATTTGCATCAATATAATAATTCAAGCTACTCATGTATAATACATACTCAAAATCCAGAAGATCATTTCTATATGCAGGGTTATCTTTGACAGATGTAGACTATATACCCTTTTTCTCATCATCATCAATATGACTCAGCAGCTCAAGATCTTTTGATCGGAAATTGTCATAAATTTGATGTGGTCTTACATATTTACCCAAAATGCAAGTATAAAGGTGGTTCCTTCCAGTGTATGGACTCACCTGAAGAGTAGACAAATGTTATTTTTGCACTCCTGAGAATTATCAAGTATGAAATTCAGTCATTGCATGGCACTAAGGGAGACCATAAACACAATCTTATTCCATAGGAGATAACGAATGAAATTTACAAGATGAGTAAACCTCTGTTGCAAGGAGGAGTATCATGTTATAATCCACACTACATGTACCAATTAAGCAAGGGAATATCATTACCACTAATGAACAAAAATCTATCAATTAAGTTTTTACTATCACCAAAAGAAAACATGCATTACTATATAATCATGAACATGTAAATAACAATGTAGAAATTAAAATATACGTCGCACATCTAACTCACCTAAGTCATTGCTTCCATATTAGGTACACTAACAAAGTAATCCTAGAGTGTTTCCTCTCACCTGTATATGAACAAGATATTCACATAAAAGTAGAAATAAAAATTAATATTGTTATTCGGTAGTAAGTTCAACTACAACACATAACTATAAAGACAGAACGAAAAGTATGAATTAGGGGTGGCAACATAGAAACCAACATACGTAAAAGCGTGAGGAAACAACGATGCCAAAAGTGGTACGATCGCGGCGGTTCAGAGAGTAGTGGCTATTGGCCGCTACGATGATGCCAGTTGCGATAAAAATAATAACATCTTACAGCTAATATCTTCTGGTCTGGAAATTCTTTACTTTTAACTTTCCAAGACTAATAACTTATGAGGTAAAATTACTTAATTCAAAACAAGTAATAATTTGTATATTTTAATACTATTTACTAAAAATAAAATTGACAAATATAGAAAATGAACAGGTATTAATGATATTTTAAACTCATTATGTTTTACTCATTCTGAAAGAGGTTTAAGTCTGATTTCTGCAGCTCTATCCCTACCCCCTTACCAATTATGTTGTGAATGCTAAAGTAAACCATAGAACATGGATTCATGTGTATATACATTCGTATAATCCTTTGGGTCAATCAATATAACATCCAACATAAGCTACTAAAGATTTATAAGTTGAACTACTCAATTTCAGTATATTGATATAATGGAAGAACTCATTTTGGATATAGAACACAATAATGGATTTGGTCAAGATTCTGCAACTTGAAATTTATCAAAAAAATTATGCATAGATGTAATAGAAAACCATTGTAAACATATATCAATTGTTTTCCATGCTTCCATCACATACTAATAACATGGATATTTAGCATGAAACATGAGCTGTATGGGATTTATGGCAAGAAGATGATAGACTATCCATCTATCTAGTAGCAAGAAATTAGGAGGAAAAGGGCCAATTTAAGTTAAGATTATATATAAGGATGTAGGACATATGAATAAAGGTAGCATCATGTAGAAACTAAATGTTGTACATGATCCTTAATCAACTATCTAGAAACAAAGAAAGGAAATGATAGGATAACATAAGATTTCAAACAAAAACTTTAGCAAAGTAAACTCATAAGATCAACATTTGGTATATCAAGCCCATGGGAAGCAACATCAGTTGCGACTAAAACATTGATATAGTTGTTTCTAAAGCCAGTTTGAGTTATTTCTCTCTGAGTTTGTGAAATATCTCAATGGAAAGCTTCACATTTAAGAAAGCAAACCCCATTAACAACTAAAAATTGGTTTAAAATGAATTTGTTTACCTAAAGTAATTCAAGATGATTACATAACAAATTGTGGTTAATTAACCATTTTAATGTTAAAGAATAATTAATGGTTAATTCACATTGCGACGACCGCAACAATATAGCAACACATGTACCGATCAAAATCCCACAAGCCTTTACACGACCGCAATAGTATCGCAACACATGTACTAATCAAAATTGTGAAAGCCTTTACACGACTGCAATAGTATCGCAACACATGTACCGATCGAAATCGAGAAAGCATTTCCATGGGCTCTTGTTAGACCTAAAAAGTGTTGGGGCATGTATATGAACCACATAGAAAGTGTGGAACCTGACTGCACGTATCATCTACGTCCTCTAAATTCACATAGAAAAGGAAAAAGTTTTAAAAATAAGGTAAGTTTTGGAACAAACAAATAAAAAGCTCAGTATAGTAGCAACTATATACTTTTGCCATGGAATAGAAGAGATTTACTACAGTATGCGAGATATTGTTGGTTCACTACCTCACACATTTCAATATTAGGTATAATTCCAACAGAAACAAATTCAACAACTTGTAAACAAGGAAATACCTGAAAATGAGAAAACATTAAACCACCCCATCACTAGTCTTAAAAGATTGGGTATACACGCTTCAGAAATTCATACCTACATTATAACTTCAAAGAGGGGGAGGGATGAGCAAACATCACATCTAAACCTAACTTCAAAATTCAAATATGAATACAACAAATAATTAATTAGCAACGAGAACTTACTAGAACCGTTAATCGTGAAACGAATATCCACAACAAGTAATTAGTATCCATAGTTGGGTTGTGGGTGGTGACTTTAATGCGATGAAGGCGGTAGAGGAGATAATTGGGAGGGGTGGCTCTAACTATAGAGAAATGATCGAGTTCAATTTTTTCATTGAAAGCATGGAGTTGGTCGACTTACCTGCGATTGGTAACACTTTCACTTGGTTCAATTCTAATGGTAAAAGTTGTAGCAGGATAGATAGAATTTTAGTGGACGACTCGGTGATATCTCAATGGGGTTTGAAGAATAAATATGTGGGAGACCGGGATGTTTCGGATCACCGCCCCATATGGCTTAAACCAAAGTTTATGAATTAGGGCCTTAAGCCTTTCATGGTCCTTAATTGTTGGTTGGAGCATAAGGATTTCTTGGGGTTAGTAAAATCTTGTTGGCAGTCAAGTGTGCATACGGGTTTGTATAGTAACATCCTTGTGAAGAAATTGCAAGACCTCAAATCAAGACTTAAATGGTGGAACGCAAATGTGTTTGGTTGGTTGGATCTTAAAATTGAGCAAGGCATTTATCATCTTAACGAGTTAGAGATGGATTTGTTTAATAATGCTGATAGTATGAATGAAGGGGTTCTAGCGAGCAGAATTTCAGCCCAAGAGGATGTGTGGAAAAATCTTCGGCTGAAGGAGAATATGCTCCACCAAAAGTCAAGGGCCAAGTGGGCTTTGGATGGTGATAACAATTCCAAATTCTTCCATGCTTTTTTGAACAACCGCAATAGAGAAAATTCCATATCTTTACTTAAGATTGATGGCGTTGATATTGAAGATCCGGAGGTAATTAAACGAGCTGTAGTGAATTTTTTCAAAAACAAATTCCAGGGTCATTGTTCCAAGCGACCATCTTGCGATTTCAGTAGTCTGAACAAGCTGTCCTTGGAAGAGAAACAACATCTGGATTCAGATTTCTCCATGGAGGATGTGCATCAGGCTGTTCTAGATTGTGACGGTAATAAATGCCCCGACACAGATGGTTTCAACTTCAAATTCTTGCAACGTTGTTGGGATATCGTGGGAACGGATTTCGCTAATTGTGTGCTTAAGTTCTTCAATTCGTACAGCCTGCCAAAAGTTTTTGCTTCCTCTTTCGTTGCTCTGGTTCCGAAGGTTGCCAATCCTCAATCGTTCGAGGATTTTAGACCGGTCAGCCTGATTGGTTGCATCTTTAAAATAATTTCTAAGATGATGGCAAAGAGGTTGTGCTCTATTATTGATAGCCTAATTTCTCCGTCGCAAACCGCCTTTATTCCTGGTAGACAGCTTCTTGACGGAGTCCTTGTGGCAAACGAAACGGTGGATTTCGCTAAAAGGAATAAAAGGAACTGCTTGTTGTTTAAGGTCGATTTTTCGTAGGCCTACGACTGCATGAATTGGGAGTTCCTTGATTCGATGTTGTTAAATATGGGATTCGGCGATAAATGGATGAGGTGGGTGAGAGGTTCTGTTTATAACAAATTCTTTTCGGTTCTTATTAACGGCAGTCCGTCCAAGGATTTTAAAGCCACGAGGGGGTTGAAACAAGGGGACCCTATATCCCTATTCTTGTTCGCTATTGTCGCTGAAGGCCTTGCCATGATGGTTAGACGGGCAGTTTTGTCGAATATTTTGAAGGAGTTCAAATTTAATGATTCGGCGTCAGTGAGTATCCTGCAGTTCACGGATGATGCTCTTCTTATTGGAGAAGGCTCCTACTCTAATCTGTGGGATTTTAAAGGTATCCTCCGCAGTTTTGAAATGGTTTTCGGTCTGAAAATCAATTTTGAAAAGAGCTACTTGTTCGGTGTTGGCTTGGAGCAGAACTTTATGTTTGCTGTAGAGCACTTTCTTTAGTGTAAATCTAGCACTCTTCCTTTTAAATTCTTGGGTCTGATGGTGGGAGGTAGACAAAGATCAAAGGCATTTTGGAAACCGATCTTGAATTGCTTTAGAGCTAGGATGTCTCCTTGGATCAGGCGGAATCTTTCGATAGGAGGTAGAGTTACCATTATCAACTCTATTTTGACTAATTTGACCATTCATTACCTATCGTTCTTCAAAGCTCCTACCGAGTGGTGGTCTAGGGATCAAGCACGTAGCTCCATTCAACAAATCTCTTTTAGTAAAATGGGCTTGGAAGTTGTTTCATGAAGGTACTGAGGTGTGGAGGGATATTATCTCTTGCAGATACGGTGATTTCGTTAAGAAAATTCAGATTGGAGATCCTACTGCTACATTTGGCCAAGAGTCCAGTTGGATGAGTGACTTGATGAAGGTGATAAAGCCTAAGGATAAGTTATGGATTTCTGAAGACCTATCTTGCAGTATTGGGCCTGGGAGTGATGTAAGTTTTTGGTGTGTGCAGTGGCTTGGCAATTCCATTTTGCGGGACCTATTACCGAACCTGTTTGCTGCAACTGATTCTAAGGGTTTTACGGCCAGCGAAATGGGAGTTTGGGAGGCAGATTCCTGGGTGTGGAAGTTCATAAATTTTCACTTCGATTATTACTCCAACCTTGATTCTGACCTTGTCCTCTTGGAGAATATTCTGGCTGTCTCTTCTGTGTCGTGCGAGATTGGCAATACTTGGATCTGGAAGTCCGACACTGCCATCGGATATTCCGTCACTTCTTACTACAACATTTTAGTCGGGAGGGAGTTTGTTCAGACCATAGAGGAAACAACTGTTGCAGCTCTTGATTTGTTATGGAAGACGCCAATTCCGTTGAAGATCAAGATATTCGGGTGGAGATTAATCATCGATAGGCTGCCGACTCGTTTGAACCTGTCGTCTCGGGGAATCATTTCTAACCCGCACGAGAAGGTTTGTGTTCTTTGCTTTAATGATCTAGAAGGTTTAGCCCATCTATTCTTCATGTGCAAAAAATCTATTAGTGTCTGGAACTTGGTTTACGAGTGGGTCGACATTGGAAGGATTTTAGAAACGGATTGTTTAAAGCATGTTTTTGTACAGGTCCTGAGGCTTCTTGGCAGGTACAAAAAAGAGGCGATTTCATCTATTTGGTTTATAACTTGCTGGAATTTATGGAGATGTAGGAACAACGTTTTGTTTAACGATGAAGTGGCTAATGTCGAAGCCATTTTCCACAGAATCGTTGTCTCTTCTTGGAATTGCTTGGCTTTCGGGAAGTCCGATAGGATTAAATGTAGTTTATACGAGTGGACTAAATTCCCGCTCGATTTTCTTTGATTTTGGTGGTTAGCCGGTCTTGCTTATGTCTAGTAGGATTTGCTTGTTATCATTTGTGTTTCTTGTATTTCTTTGGGCTTGAGATCCCCTTTTTCTCATCTTAATGAAATATTTGCTTATAAAAAAAATAACTATTTAGAAATTTTGATTTGTTTTTACAACCAAACAAATGCTTGTTCTCTCTAACACAACCCCTAGTTTATGATTATTTACAAAAGTCGTCGCCACTTTCACCAGCTGAACAAATAAAATTCTAAATTATGCATCACCAAAATTAAGTTTTTAGGTCAAAAGAATAAATAAAACATTAAGAATAAAAAACGAAATTGAAGAAAATCGACAACCCAGATGAAAATCAAAAGTAACAGGGGGATTTGTCATCTTGTAATGTCAAATCGAAGTTGAGTGTTTGCCATCGTTTGTCCAAGAGAGAAAGAGAGAGATTGAAAGAGATATTACTTTCAGAAATCGATTTCAGATATTGAGATTAAGGGATTGTAATTTAGGGGAAATATGTGGTTTCTTTGGAGAATGTGTATCACAGAAATGCGAGGGATGGAGAAAGCGGGTGTATCGCAAAAATGTGAGGGATGGAGAAAGCGGGGAATGAAAATTAGAAAGATGAATAATGAAAAAACGGGCGCTAGTTGGAGTTTGAGGTGTAGTTGAAAAGAAACACGCGGAGACGGTTCTAAAAACTGTCGTAGACCCATTGATATATGCCTTTTGTTGAAGGACCTTACATTTTTCTGTGTTAATCTTTAAAAATTATCATAGTGAGTCGCGACAGTTCCACTAAACAGTCGTATCAACTGTCACAAATATACTTTACGGGCAGTTTTTTTAGAACTGTAGTAAATCAATTGTAACAAAATTGATTTTTTCTTGTAGTGATTCCTCCAATAACTAAATCATTATTATCATCCTGTGGAAAGTTGTAGAGAGAAATATTTGAAACAAATTTCTTGTCAAATAGTTTGTGCCTGGTCTTCACGATATTAAGAGTAACACCAATTCCAATTTTACCAAACATACATATATGTTTTTGGTCAAACAAAGCTCCAGACATATGAGAAACAATGCTCAGATTTGGCTTAAGGAGATTGAAAGAATCTTTCGAGTGATGGACTGTGCTGAGGAACAGAAGGTGAGACTGGGTAATCACATGTTAAAGGAGGAGGCTGATGATTGGTGGGTTAGTACGCGTCATGTGTGGAAAGCTACAGGTGAAGTTGTCACTTGGGCTTTGTTTAGCAGTGAGTTTTTGAGGAAGTATTTTCCTAAAGATGTTAGAGGAAAGAAAGAAATAGAGTTCTTGGAGTTGAAATAGGGTAACATGTCGGTTACTGATTACACTGCTAAGTTTGTGGAGCTTGTTCAATTTTATCCACATTATGCTGAAGCAACTGCGGAGTTTTCCAAATGTGTGAAGTTTGAGAATGGGTTGCATCCCGAGATCAAACAGGCAATTGGTTATCAAAGGATTAGGAGGTTTTCAGATTTGGTGGATTGTTGTAGAATTTATGAGGAGGATAGCAAAGGTCGTTCTACTCATTATAAGAGTGTGAACGAAAGGAAAGGAAAGCAACAGTTTCGTGGTGGTCCTTATGTGTCACCAGCTGACAAGGGAAAGCAAATGGCTAATTTTGATAAAAGGCCAAGTGGGGGAGGTATGTATAATCCTCCGAGATGTTTTAAGTGTGGTGACTTAGGACATCGTCAGTTTGAATGTAGAAAGGATATGAGGAAGTGTTCCAATTGTGGAGGTATAGGACATGTCGCAGCTGATTGCAAGAGGAATGTGGTGAAGTGTTTCAACTGTGGGGAACCTGGTCATGTTAGTGCGAGGTGTCCGAAACCAAAGCAAGCAGAAGTTGTAGGGAAAGTATTTGCATTGGCAGGAACTCAGCCTACTAGTGCAGATCGTCTGATCAGAGGTACTTGTTTTATTAATAGTACGCCTTTGTTGCTATTATTGATACCGGAGTGACTTATTCGTTTATTTCATCTGAGTGTGCGCGGCGTTTGAATATTTTGTTGTCATCGATGGGTGGAGAGATGGTTATCGATACTCCAACATTGGGGTCGGTAACTACTTCTCTGGTTTGCTTAAGTTGTCATTTGACCATTTATGGTAAGGATTTTGCTATGGATTTGGTGTATCTTCCGTTGGAGGGTTTAGACGTAGTTCTGGGAATGAATTGGCTGCAGTTCAATCGAGTTCATATCGATTGTTATCATAAGTTGGTAAGATTTCCTTCTCTTGAGGAAGACGAGGAATCGAGTTTCTTATCTACCAAAGAGTTGAAGGAACTTTTGGTGGATGAAGCTCAGTTGTTCGGGTTGTTTGCATCGTTGACTGTGGATAGTCAAGTTGCAATTGATGTGTTTCCAGTCGTGTGTGATTTTCTGGAGGTGTTTCCGGAGGATATTTCTGATGTGCCTCCAGATAGAGAGGTGAAGTTTTCTATAGATCTAGTTACTGGTACTAGACCTGTATCTATGGCACCATATCGTATGTCGGCATCTGAGTTGGTTGAGTTGAAGAAGCAGTTGAATGAATTGTTAGAAAAGAGGTTTGTGAGGCCGAGTGTATCGCCTTGGGGTGCTCCAGTTTTATTGGTGAAGAAGAAAGATGGAAGTATGCGATTGTGTATTGATTATCGCCAGTTGAATAAGGTGACAATTAAGAATAAGTATCCTCTTCCGAGAATTGATGATTTGATGGACTAGTTGGTAGGTGCATGTGTGTTTAGTAAAATTGATTTGAGGTCAGACTATCATCAGATTAGAGTGAAGGAGGAAGATATTCAGAAGACGGATTTTAGGACACGATACGGACATTACGATTATTCTGTGATGCCGTTTGGGGTTTCTAATGCGCCGGGGGTGTTTATGGAGTATATGACTCGCATTTTCCATGAGCATTTGGATCAATTTGTGGTTGTGTTTATTGATGACATCTTGATTTATTCTAAGTCTCGGGAGGAACATGTGGAACATTTGCGTATGGTATTGCAAATTTTGAAGTAAAATAAACTTTATGCCAAGTTGTCCAAGTGTGAGTTCTGGTTGTCAGAAGTGAGTTTTCTTGGGCATGTGATTTCAGGTAATGGTATTGCTGTGGATCCATCCAAAGTAGATGCAGTTCTACAATGGGAGGCTCCTAGATCTGTTACTGAAATTAGAAGCTTTTTGGGTTTAGCTGGATATTATCGAAGGTTCATTGAAGGCTTTTCCAAGTTAGCACTTCCTTTGACCCAGCTGACTTGTAAAGGTAAAGCGTTTATTTGGGATATTCAGTGTGAGGAAGGTTTTAGTGAGCTGAAGAGAAGATTGACTACAGCTCCGATTTTGATCTTACCGAATCCTAGTGAACCGTTTGTGGTGTATTGCGATGCGTCTTTGAGTGGTTTAGGTGGAGTGTTAATGCAAGAAGGTAAGGTTGTGGCTTATTCTTCGAGACAATTAAGGGATCATGAGAAGAATTATCCTACGCATGATTTGGAATTAGCTGCGGTGGTTTTTGTATTGAAAATTTGGAGACATCATCTCTACGGTGCAAGATTCGAAGTCTTTAGTGATCGCAAGAGTCTAAAATACTTGTTTGATCATAAAGGGTTGAATATGAGGCAACGGAGATGGTTGGAATTTTTTAAGGACTAAGAATTTAGCTTGAATTACCATCCTGGTAAAGCTAATGTGGTAGCCGATGCGTTAAGCCAAAAATATTTGCATATGTCTGCTTTGATGGTTAAAGAGTGGGAACTTTTGGAAGAATTTAGAGATTTGAGTTTGGTGTGTGAATTGACATCTGACAGCGTGAGGCTGGGTATGTTAAAGGTCACTAATGATTTTTTGTTGACTGTTAGCGAGAAACATAGGTTAGATGTGAAATTTGTTGATTTGATGACGGTTGGAGGTAAAGGTGTGAATGGTGAATTTAAAGTGGATGATCAGGTTGTTTTGCGATTCCGTGGTAGAATTTGTATTCCTGATGATTCAGAATTGAAAAAGATGATTTTAGAGGAAGGACACCGGAGTAGTTTGAGTATACATCCGGGAGCTAATAAGATGTAGAAAGACTTGAAGAAGATCTTTTGGTGGTCCGGATTAAAGTGGGATGTGGCTCAGTTTGTTTATGCGTGTTTGACGTGTTAGAAGTCAAAGGTAGAACATCAGAAGCCTAGTGGATTATTGCAACCGTTGGATATTCCCGAGTGGAAATGGGGCAGCATTTCAATGGATTTTGTGACAGGGTTGCCGAATACTCAGAGGGGACATAATGCCATTTGGGTGATTGTGGATAGGCTGACTAAATCGGCGCATTTCATTTCGATTGACATCAGTTTTTCTTTGGAGAGGTTGGCTGAGATTTATATCCGTGTGATTGTGAGATTACATGGTGTTCCGTTGTGTATTGTTTCAGATCGAGACCCGAGGTTTACTTCCATATTTTGGGAAAGTTTGCAAAAGGCGTTAGGTTCCAAGTTGAGATTAAGTTCTGCTTATCATCCTCAGACGGATGGTCAGACCGAGAGAACATTCAGTCATTGGAAGATTTGTTGAGAGCTTGTGTTCTTGAGCAAGGTGGTGCTTGGGATAGTTATCTTTCATTGGTGGAGTTCACGTATAACAACAGTTTCCATTCGAGTATTGGAATGGCACCTTTTGAAGCGTTGTATGGAAGAAGATGTCGAACACCTTTGTGTTACCATGAGTCTGGTGAGAGTTCGGTGGTTGGACCGGAGTTAGTTCAACAAACTACGGAAAAGGTGAAACTTATTCGTGAGAAGATGAAGGCTTCTCAGAGTAGGGAAATGAGTTATCATGATCGAAGGAGGAAAGATCTTGAGTTTCAAGAAGGCGATCATGTATTTTTGAGAGTTACACCGGTGACGGGTGTTGGACGTGCATTGAAGTCGAAGAAGCTTACTTCTTGGTTTATTGGTCCTTATCAGATATCCGCGAGAGTGGGTTTTGTGGCTTATCGGGTGGCGTTGCCTCCGAATCTTTCGAATTTGCATGATGTGTTCCATGTTTCACAGCTTTGAAAGTATGTTCCGGATCCGTCGCATGTGATTCCGATGGATGAGGTTGAGGTAAGGGAGAACCTTACGGTTGAGGCATTACCGGTGAGGGTTTTGGATCGCGGGTTGAAGCGGTTAAGAGGCAAGGATATTGCGCTTGTGAAAGTAGCGTGGGGAGGTGCTGCTGAGGGCAATTTGACTTGGGAGTTGGAGAGTCAGATGCGGGGATCGTATCTGGAGTTGTTCGTCTCAGGTAATATTTTTGAGGAAGAAAATTTCTAAGTGGAGGAGAGTTGTAACGCCCCGATTTTTGTTAGATTTATTTAATCGAGTCGATTTAATTATTTTTGCTTTTATATTATTTTATTCTTGGTTTTATTTGGTAAATATATTATGGTTATCGTTATTATGTTTTATCGCGGTTTTATTTGGTCATTTTGCTTGGTTAGATATTATTGTTTTTCTTAAAATAGAAATATAGAGGTTAGAAAGAGAGAGAAATAAGTTAAGAGAAATAGAGAGAGAGAAGAAGAAAAAGAGGAAAACTTGGAGTGTAAGAAACCGATTCAACCGACACTTCGAAGCACGATTAATCGAGTAAGGGTGCGAAACTCGGTTATGCTATGCTTGTGTATGATTGTGTATGTGTGTGTTGGAATGTTTGCTGGTTTTTCCTAGCTTTTCAATTCTAGGTTGAAATTAGAAAAACGATAGAGATCGATGTTTTTGCGGTTGAAATGCGATATAAATACTGTAGAATACTTGTTGTTATGGTTAGAATATGTTCTGGTTGTTATGTTATGGTTTGGAAGTGTTTTGGTGGAGGAAATGTTGGTTTTGGGGTGAACAACAGCGCTTATGAGAATTTCTGGGTTCGCAGGTTCGCTTTGTGAACCAAAGCGAAGGGGAAAGCGAAGGTTCGCTGGGGGTTCGCATTGCAAACTTTTTGCTATTTTTTCTCTGCCATGGTTCGCTGGGGGGTTCGCATTGCGAATAGGAAAACGAAGGTTCGCTGGGGGTTCCCATTGCGAACTTTCTGCTGTTTTTTCTCTGCCATGGTTCGCTGTGGGGTTCGCATTGCGAATAGAAAAGCGAAGGTTCGCTGGGGGTTCGCATTGCGAACTTTCTGCTGTTTTTTCTCTGCCATGGTTCGCTGGGGGTTCGCATTGCGAATAGGAAAGCGAACGTGACAGATTTTCCATTTTGTTTCCTTCATAACTTTTGATTCGTAACTTGGATTGAGGCACGGTCGGATGCGTTGTAAAGCTAATGAGATGTTCTTTCTTAAAAAATGGTTTTGGGATTAGTGGCCAATTTGATTATGTCGGGAATTTGGAAACATGTCATTTTGTCGACTTTTACCGCCGTAATTGTGTGCGATTGATGTGTTATCATGTGATATGCTTTTGATATATAACGTATAGCTTGTGTGCTATTATATGATGTGAATGCATGTGATGAAATGTTGTGATGATGGTTTGTGGCCTTATGGAAAATAAATGCATTGTTTTGGGTTTGATTTCAATGCATGATTATTGATGTTGAGATGGTTCACATGGTTATATGTGTATATGCATTTGATTATCATGAGTCATTTGTATGCCAAGCATCATGATATGCATTTTGTGATGTCGTGTCCCCTTGTGGGGTGTGAGCGACGAAACGATTCTAGAGGGAATCTACTGTAACGGTCGTGTGCCTTATACAAAGAGGACCTAAAGTGACGTTATAGACGATCGTGTGCCTTATACAAAGAGGACCTAAAGCGATCGGATCGTGTGCCTTATACAAAGAGGACCTAAAGCGATCCATAAACGTCGTGTGCCTTATACAAAGAGGACCTAAAGCGACGGGGAACATCGTTTGCCCGACGGGGAGTTACACTAAGTAACAAGCGATGATTCCAATAATTCTTAAGTGAATTAATGATGAGAATGATAGATGGAATGGTACCGCATGCATAGAGTCGTTGTGTCGGTCTTTGTGCATTTGCATAAGTCATGAATGGATTGATTATGCGTGGGAAATTGTGAATGGGATTGATGAGTTGATATATATATATATATATATATATATATATATATATATATATATATATTGGTGATAAATGTATTGAGCATGATTGATATGCCTTAGCGATGGGTGCATGAATTATGAATTGTGTTGTTTTGTATTTGAATTATGGTATAGGTTGTGGTGAGAATGTTTTTGCGTGCGTATTTCATGTTATTACATAATTGTATGCAACTATATTATAATTATGTTTCTCACCCTTCTGCTGTTTTGAATGCTCTATGAGGCATTGCAGATTAGATGTTGGAGGTCTTTTTGTGAAGATTATGTCTTCATCCTTTTGTTGATCGACTCTGATATGTAGCACCGGGTAGTCGGGGAGATCGTTATGTGACTATGTGTGTATGTGTGTGTGTGTGTGTATATATATATATATATATATATATATATATATATATATATATATATATATATATATCTTTTTTTAGATTTTACATGTATGACTCTGTATATGACAGACAAACTTCTATGTTTATATATGAGATTTCAGTTGCAGATTTTCTGCTTTTATTCTGTATCTGAATTGTGGGTGTTAGGAACTGAGTTCGTCTATTTATGTTGCTACCTGATTGTTGCATATCTTTATGAGCAGGTTGTTATAATTCATCTCTTGTGATGTGACGTTCCCGTCTATGCCATGAATGTTTTAATTATACTCTGATTATTTGTTATCGCTTTAATTACTCGGGGTATAGATTGGGGGTGTTATAGCACTCCCAACAAAATTTTCCTTCCTCTATCTTGACCTTGGGAATTTCTCTAATTGCTTCTGCTGAAACAATTTTCTTCATTCCTTTTAGATGCAAATGACCAAGTTTCTGGTGCCATAGTTGAACTTCATCTTCTTTAGATAGTAGGTATGTATGATAATTCTTTATTGAATGGGGTGTCCACAAGTAACAGTTGTCTTTAGATTTGACTCCTCTCATCAGAACTTCATCCTTCTTATTAGTGAACATACATTCAGACTAAGTGAAGTTGACTTTCAATCCCTGATCACATAACTGACTTATGCTTATCAATTTGGCATTCAATCCTTTTACAAGCAGCACATTTTCAAGACTAGGAGATCCTGCACAAGCTAGCTTTACAATCCCTTGAATTTCTCCTTTTGCACCATCCCCAAAAGTGACATAACTAGTAGAGTGTGACCGAATATTGACCAGGAAGTTCTCTATGCCAGTCATCTATCTAGAACACCCACTATAAAAATATCAGTCTTCTTTGGCAGAATCTCTGAGAGAAGTATGGGCAATAAGGGATTTGATAGTTTCTTTGGGAACCCACTTCTTGGTACTCTTCAATGCTTCATGACTAACCTTGGGTTGAATACAAGACCTAGGATATCTATACAGTCTTAAACAAAAAGGTTTGATGTGGCCAAATCTACCATAGTAATGACATCACAACTGTTGGGCCTTGCTTCCCTTTTTACTAAACTGGTACCTACCTTGATGTTGAGACACTTGTTTTGACATCATTGGCTCTTTCACCTTCCTAGTTGAAACGGGTTTTGCAGCCTTAGGGTCTCCTTTCAGAATATGATTATTAAACCATATGCCTCTTAAGTCACATGCCCAATGTCCAACTTGAAGAATTTCTTCTAACATGTTAGAATAATTATTCAACATTCTTATAGACTTGGTCATATTTTCAAGCTTGGAGGTCAGCATGGTCACCACATCCTGCAGATTGTAGATGTTGGACATACACTCTTCCTTCTCATACTGTAGTTGAGCAATAATTTTCTTCTGTTTCTCACTCTTAATACACAGATCTTTGTAGGAAACAACTAGTTCAACATAAGAAGTCTCTTCATCACTGAACTCTACATTAGATGCCCATCTTCCAGTTAAACCAGTTACTCATTTTGATGTTTCATCATCACTTTCACTTTCCTCTTCAGGCCACAAAGCTGCCAATCCCTTAGATTATTTCTTCAGATAAGTATGACATTCTGCTTTAATGTGTCCAAACCCTTCACATTCATGACATTTAACCCCTCTATTCTGATTGGTCCTTTCTTCAGTTCTTGCTCTTCCTTGAGAGTTATAGTTCCTGCTGGAGTTAGAACTGATGTTCTGGACATTAGGTTTTAACTTCCTTTCCATTCTCTTCAGTACTTGATTGAATTGTCTTCCTAGTAACAAAATGGCATTGTCCATCCCTTCATTTGTGTCAAGTTCACCTTCTTCATCTTCATCTCCTGAATTGGAAACAAAATCAATGCTTTTGCTCTTTTTTCTCAGCTCTATCATTTATGGTCATTTCAAAGGTTTGAAGTGACCCCACTAGCTCATCAACTCTCAAACTGCTGATGTTTTGGGCTTCTTCAATGGTTGTGACCTTCATGTCAAATTTATTAGGGAGAGACCTAAGAATCTTCCTAACCAGCTTTTCTTCTGATATCTTTTCTCCCAAGGCACTAAAGGCATTAGCTATTTCAAGCACATTCATGTGAAATTCATGAATACTTTCATCTTCTCTCATCTTTAGATTTTCAAATTTGGTGGTTAGAATCTGAAGTATAGACATCTTTACCTTGGTTGTTCCTTTATGATTTGTCTTGAGAATTTCCCAAGCATCCTTAGCCATAGTACAAGGGTTGATCAACCTAAACATGTTCTTGTCAACTCCATTGAATAAAGCATTCAAGGCTTTGGAGTTTCCAAGAGCAGTCTCATCTTCCTCCTTGGTCCAATCCTCTTTTGGCTTCAAAGTCTCATTTCCATCTTTATCTTTAACCACAGGGTGCTCCCAACCCTTGACGATAGTCTTCCAAGTTCTGTTATTCATAGATTTTAAGAAAGCCATCATATGTGCCTTCCAATAGTCATAGTTAGTGTCATCTAAGACAAGAGGCATGTTAACATTTCCTCCTCCTTCCTTGTCCATAGTACCAGAATACAAACTACTTGGAGCTCACCCAAAAACAGAACAGGGTGACATGCTCTGATGCCAATTGAAATTCTGGCACCCAAATACCAGATGTTGAGACAGATGTCACAACACTAGGATCAAAACAGCTTGATCACACAAATACAAATGCAAAAATTTAAATGGCAAAAAAGTAAAATTAAAACCAATAATCGTTAACCTAGTTCGGTGCAACTCACCTACATCTGGGGGCTACCAAGCCAGAAGGAAATCCACTATGGTAGTATTAGTTCAAAGCTAAACTACCCCATTTACAACTTCTCGCCTAATCCCTACCTTGTACAATTTCTACTTAGACACCCTCTAGATATGAGATCCCCCTCTCACTTCCTAATCAGTCACAATCCCAGTCACAATTCAACAACTACAAACAATAGAAGTACCAACCCTTCAAACTACAATACTTGGTTTTGCTTAAAAGCTTTAACCAAGAATAATACACGCTTGTTTAAAAGCTTCAGAGTGGGCAATTAACAATGAACAATCAGTCAACCTCAATGCATCAGAAGATAAATTAGTGACATACAATTAACAAGCACTAAACCCTAAAGAACAACCAAGACACGGCTAATCCTAATTCTCCAAATTTTTGAATCTTCAGTTCCGTCTTCTTTAGGTTTAGCTCCTTTGTTTAAATTGCCTTCAGACCTATTGGACATGGGCTTGTTTGACGCGCAAAAACAACAGCAATCAATTTCAAATCACTGCAAAGCATCCTGTACAATTATAGGAACAAAATACAAACTTTCCTAAAAAGGCGCAACAATCCTTTTTACAGAAACTAACATAATCTGTCAAAATAGAAATTCCCACAATATACTCCCTTGGATAACGCAAACGTGTGAATTAAAACACACTCAAAAATCACACTTAAAAATACCAAAACAATCATGCCCTAACTTTATGGTATAACATGTCCTGGCACATGTCACAGCATCATGCTGGACATGATGTCTGACTGTCATGGCAGAACATCTAGTTTAACATCTTGCTAACAACATGTTATTTTACCAAAATGTATCCAATCCAAAAGTCACAGAACTTACAAATGGTTAGTCATTTTGAATTTATTTGGAAAGTGGATTGACGTTGGATCAAACGTTATTTGTGACTTAAGAAAAATGGTTTGAAGTGATGTTAGGGTTTGAAAAATAATTTAAAGTTATTGGAGGGTTTGAAAATGATTTGAAGTGAATGTTGGGTTTGAAAATGATTTGAAATGAATGCTGGAAGCTTGGTGTTGACCAAGGTTTTTGAAAATGGAACTTGGTTCTAACCAAGCGTTTAAATTATTTTTTTGAAAGGTTAAGATTATCTAGTCTTGAAAGGTGGTCAGCTACCACGTTTTTGGTTCCCTTCTTGTCTAATATTTCTAAATGGAATTCTTGTAACAATAGGATCGTCCGAAGTAATCTTGGTTTCTCATATTTCTTTCTTAATAAATATCTTATAGCAACATGGTCTGTGTAGATAACGATTTTGGGATCCACCAAGTAAGAACGAAATTTATCGATTGTGAATACTACAGATAAAAGTTATTTTTCAATAGTGGCATAATTCATTTGGGCTACATCTAAGGTTCTAATTGCATAATAAATGAAATGTAATTTCTTATCTTTCTGTTGTCCTAAGACAGCGCCTACAACGTAATCACTTGCATCATACATGATCTCAAATGGTTGGCTCTAATCAGGAGGTTACATAATAGGTACAGAGGTTAGGGCGTGCTTAAGAAGTTTAAATGATTCAAGGAATTTTTTGTCAGAAATAAATTCGGCATCTTTCATCAGAAAACCAATTAAAGGTTTTGTGATTTTAGAGAAGTCTTTAATGAAACGTTGGTAGAAATCAGCGTGTCCAAGAAAACTTCTAACTGCTCTAACCTTTTTGGGTGGTTGGAGGTTCTCAATGACCCCTATCTTAGCTTTATCAACCTCAATTCCTCTTTTAGACACTATGTATCCTAAGACTATGCCCTCTTTCACCATGAAGTGTATTTTTTCCCAATTTAGTATTAGCTTGACTTTCAAGTACCTTTTCTAAGTTATCTAGGCATCCTTTAAAACTTGATCCGCATACGGAGAAATCATCCATAAAAACTTCCATGATGTCATCTAGGAAGTCTGTGAATATTGCCATCATACATCTCTAGAAGGTTGTGGGAGAATTGTATAATCTGAGTGACATTCGACGATAAGCAAAAGTTTCATAAGGACATGTATAAGTAGTCTTCTCTTGGTCATCAGGATGAATTGGAATTTAGAAAAATCCTGAGTATCCGTCTAAATAGCAAAAATATGAGTGTCGAACTAAACGTTCAAGCATCTAATCAATGAACAGAATGGGAAAATGGTCATTTTGGGTTGCTTTGTTTGGCTTTTTGTAATCTATACACATACGTCATCCAGTTTCTACGCGTTTAGCTGCAGACTCTCCCTTTTTATTTTTAACAACCGTTACACCTCCATTCTTAGGTACGACATGCACTGGACTAACCTAGTGACTATATGAGATTGGATAAATTATTCTAGCATCGAGTAATTATAGTACTTCCTTCTTAACTACATCGCTCATGATAGGATTGATCCTCCTCTAATGCTCTCTAGAGGCTTTAGAGTCCTTTTCTAGCATAATTTTGTGCATGCACACAGAGGGAATATTTCCTTTCAGATCAGAAATTTTGTAGCCTAAGGTTGTAGGGTATTTTATCAATACTACCAAGATCAACACTTACTATAATCGGGCAATCAAGTCATTCATCAATAAACTCATAACAATTAGGTTTTTGGTTAGTACTTTAAGTTCTGGTGGTTGCTTCGGGATTGGGCATAGGGTCTGGTGTGAGTGCTAGACATTCCCTTAGGCTATCAGCAATATATTGGCGATGGTATTCAAACTCATCTTCTTCTAACATTTCTTTGACTGGAAGTTCTACCAATTCTGTAATTGGCGGTGGTGGTTCATATGCTAGTATTTTATGCATTCATCAATGATGTCTATAAAACAACATGTGTCATCTATAGCTAGAGTTTTTAGAAATTGGGAAAGAATAAATTCAATTTTCTCTTCACCTTTCTCAAATTTTAAATTCCCTCGTTTTACATCTATTATCGCACCAACTGTGGCTAAGAAAGGTATTCCTAGTATGATAGGTATATTAGAGTATTCCTTTATATCCATTACTTTGAAGTCTATAGGGATATAGAATTGGCCAATCGGTATTGGAATATTTTCCAGCATTCCTGCAGGATATTTAACAGAAAGATCTGCCAATCGGAGTGACATTCTAGTGGGTCTCAAGTCTCCTAACTTCAGTTTTTACATATAGAGAGAGGCATTAAACTGATGATAGCTCCAAGATCACATAATGCCTTAGCGATGACAAACTTTCCTATTACACATGGAATAGAAAAGCTACCAAGGTCTTTCAATTTGGTTAGCATGTTATTTTGGATAATGGCGCTACACTCTGCAGTGAGTGCCACTGTGTCATCATCCTCAAGCTTCTTCTTATTTGACAAGATCTCTTTTAGGAACTTAGAATATGAGGGCATCTGAGTCACTACTACAAAATACACCTTCGGTAACACTAATACTAATATGGTTAGGCTTTCCACCATTGTAATATCGCAAACTGGATGTGCCTGATATATATTTTTTTAAAGTTATTAAATCAATGTTGAGGTAAATAACCATGGTGATAAAGTAAGTGTTACAAGCTTCGAATCCTAGCAACTACATTTTTTCCATTTATCCTATTACAAAAAGCGCGTGTCACTTAAGTTCATAAATACATAAAAAATTGAAAACTATTTAACCACGGTTTTACTATACAACCGTTGTAGTAAGATTTACATTTCACTACGGTTGAATGTAATAACCGTGGTCAAAGGTTTTCTTGATAAATTTAAAACAAAACAAATTCATTATTTCCTTCATAACCCTAAGCGAACTAGCGAACCAGTGAACTAGAGACGACAACGATAACGATAGCGAAATCTTCATCTTCACAATCTTCATTCATTTGAATCTTCATTCTTGATAATCTTCACTATCTTCATTCTTGGTCTCTTCCTCTTTGAAGTACGGTATGCTTCATGCAAACTTCACTCTCTTCCTCATCTTTCGAATTCTTGATAATCTTCACTATCTTTATTCTTGTTTGTTTTTGGGGTCTGTTTCGTGCAAAGTTCACATGCTTTATGTTTTTTTGTTGGATTTAGCAGTGAACAAAAATACTATAACTTTGCTACAATGGATATCCATATGCTTAAGATTTTGAGTTGTATTACTGTTATGAATATGCTTCATTTTTTCGATATGCTTTAGATTTAGATTTTGTTGTGTCGTTCACAATATTGTTTTGATATAAATTTCAGAATTTTTTATGGATCATAGTTGTATGAAAGCTGATAGATTGGATCTGGTATATGAGAAATGAGTTCTTGAATTCCTTGAATACGCTGATCAAAATGTTCCCGACAATAATGGTATCTTTTATTGTCCTTGTGTTAATTGCGGGAATAATAATAAAGGTACAAAGGATGAGATATTCCATCACCTATGTTGTGATGGTATATGTCAAAATTACACAATATGAATGTGGCATGGTGAGGTGGAAAAAAAGCAAAACAGTGCGTCACAAAGTCACAAAGAAGTAGTCACTGATCCCTTAGCAGGAGTTTTGATAACCATTTCTCCTTTCATAGAAGAAACAACAAGGCCTAGCCTTTTCACGCAATCAGCAACAATAAAAGAATGAGTAACACCAGTATCATTAATAGCAATCAAAGACGTACTATTAATATAACATATACCCCTGATAAACCTGTCTTCACTGGAAGTCTGAGTCCCTGACAGAGCAAACACTTTTCCTCCAGTTGAAGCTTGCTTCGAATTCTGGCAACGAGTACTGATATGTCCAGGTTCCCCACAATTGTAGCAAGTCACCACATTAACCTTGCAATCAGCAATTAGACGTCCTAATTGCCCACACTTGTAACACTTTTCACGTCACTCGTGCACTCATTAATAAGATGACCCAATTCATCACATCTATAGCACTTAAGAGGAGCAGGAGAACCTCCCCCACTTGGCCTCTTAGCGTCAGTAACCCTCTGTTTACCCTTATCAGTTTAAGCACTGTAAGGCTTCCCACGGTTCACCTTCTACTTTTCCCTTTTCTCACTCAGACTCTTATAATGAGCTTACCGAGTTTTACTATCCTCCTCGAAAATTCTACAGCTATTCACCAACTCTGGAAATCCCCTGATCTGTCGGTATCCAATCGAATGCTTAATCTCAAGACGCAAATCATTCTCAAACTTGATGCAGTTTGAGAACTCAGTAGTCGCCTCATTGTAATGCGGATAGAACTTAGCAAGTTCCACAAATCTGGAAGCATACTCGGTAACAGTCATATTACCCAGCTCCAACTCCAGAAACTCGATCTCCTTCATTCCACAAACATCCTCGGGAAAGTACTTCCTTAGGAACTCCCTACGGAACACAACCTAGGTAACAACTTCGCCTGAAGTCCCCAATACCTGACGAGTGTTGATCCACCAGTCATCAACCTCTCTAGCTAGCATATGTGTAGCAAATCGTACCTTCTGCTCTTCAAAATAGTCCATCACTTGAAAGAACCTTTCAATTTCCTTGAGCCACGCATGTGCTCCATCTGGATCATATCTACCCTTGAAAGTATGCGGATTATTCTTCTGGAACTTCCCCAAGTGACGAAACTCATCATTCTCACCTACATTAGGCTGATTCTGAACAGCCTGAGCAACAGCCTGCATAGCAGCAACAATAGCAGCATCGTTTCTTCCAGCCATTTCTGTTTTCCCACCATAAACAACAACAATGGTTAGAAGACAATATTCAACTATCACAACACTACGAATCAACAACTTGGTCAGACATACCAACCTGATAAGACTAATGTAACACACCAAATATACCGCGCATAATTTAAATAAATATCAGAGTAAATTTAAAACGGTAATATTTAGGATGTTACAAAACAACAAACAACTGCTCATATAACATGATATGCAACACATACAACTTTTAAAAATTATTTATAGCTACTATAACAACCAAACATGTCTGAAACATCAACTTTTATTGAAACAGCAGAAGCATCAAAATCAACAATTATTCATAACACAACTATGCTTTCAAAATAAACATAAGCAACTACAACTCTAGAGATATCCAAAAATCTCTATCAAAATATAACAGACATAACATTCCATACCCCTGGTGTTACAGATCAGAGCAAACGCTGACACTAAAAGTAAAACAGAAGACTTCATCTTCCACTCACATCAACTCCTCTACTGCGATTTATCTGCGCGATGCCCGTGTAAAGGCAACATTCAAATAGAAGGGGTGAGATATCATAATTATATAAAGGAAAGTATGATAATAAGAAAACATTAGATTATCACATGCGTAATCACCTATTCCATAACATACACCACACAACCAACATAATCAATATCCAAACACAACAACAAATACAACCAAAATGCAATGTAATGACACTCGCACCTTGACTCAATGCATGAGGTACCATTCAGGTCCTATTTCAGAACTCGGTCCCTTTTTCTGAATCACAATTCTCGTTGGAATTTCCATTACGTCGCTCGCACCCCTCACGGGTATACGACCTCCATGATTGCTCACACCCCACACGGGCACACGATCACCTCAACAACAATAACACAATTCTACAACTAGAATCCAGATAAGATGCTCACACCCCACATGGGCACACGACTTATCTCACAACTCATGCAATCATGAAATGCATGACAAAAAAAACATATAATGACCTTCATTTAATCAATGTATCACTCCACTACAGCCACAACAAAACATGTTATACAGTCCAGCAACATCGACATACAACATAACAAGCAACTACAAGGCACGTACAATTATGTCACACCACAACATAATGACAATAATGCGCTTAACACCATCATACAACAAAATCATTCAACTTCTGGTACATAAACCATTTTATAATATAGTTCGTCACGTCAGCTTCTCGAAGCATTGAATGGCACTCGAATCGGACACCCGGAATAAAAGGTATGAATTTTCAAAGATTTTCAAAAATCGGCTCCAGTTTAACCGATTACTCAAAATTAGGTAACCGGTTACACCCCTTGTAACCAGCCATCCTTCGCTACTGCCTCATGGTGTAATCGGTTACCACAATCAGGGTAACTGATTAAACTCTCACAAAATTTCCCAGAAACTCATTTTAAAAGTAGTGTAGCCGGTTGCTCCAAATGTGGTAGCTGATTACACTGTGCGCAAAAGCACTTTTCAGCAACTTTTTGAAACAAAAACCATTTTTAAGCCAACCCAAAAACCCCATTTTTCTCACAAATCAATTGTGCTGCATTTAAAATACAAAAAAGCACTTTTCTACAATTCCAAACTCCAAATTCTTTTCACTAAAACTACTCATAACCTTGTTTCGACTCTGACTCGAAATCAACATCAACAACACAACAACAACACAACTACATCATACAATTCATCAATCACATGATTTCAACAGCAACAATTATAACGATTCATCATACTGACAACAATCACAACATCGACATACCATACATAATTCATCAAGAATCTAATCAATCCACAAATACCAATTCATCAAAAATTCATGAATAGAGAAAAAAAACACAAACCCTACATGGCATAATCTACCCACGATTATCATGATAACCCTTAGATAATTAGAACCCCACCCTTACCTTAGAGTTCTTGCAAAAAGCTTCACAACAATGGAGTTTCTTTTCTCTTCCTTGCCCTAGCCTCTTCTCACTTCCTCTTTTTCTCCAAAAAGACGTTCTGACAATTCTATCTCCCAACTTCCCTTATTCTTATTATTATATTATCATTATTATTTAATCCAACAATTAAAATAATAACAATATTAATTATTTATTCCAAACAATATTTATCCTATATTATTTTAAATAAATAATTATTACTATTTTTACTGATTAGTTTACTCATCTCACCACCCATCTCTACACAATTGGTCACACACCCCTCAACCCTTAAAGTCCATTCTTAAGACCCCTACCTCACACCAAGGTAGCTCAAACACATCAAACCATAACACCACCACAATTATCACATAATTAAAATACGAAAAATAAATAAAATAAGCTGGGACATTACAGGTTTGAAGTATATCAAAATACATGCATGCCCTAATGACTGCATATTATACATAAAATAATATCAAATTTTGGATCAATGTCTTGAATGTGGGGTGTCGCGTTATAAGCTGAAGGACAACAATGGTGATGGCAATGACAATGACAATGTTAGTAGGAAGAGGCCTCCTGCTAAAGTGATATGGTAATGCAAATGACAAAAAGAATATTAGGTGGCATGCAGATGAAAGCAAATGTGATGCAAACATACGCCATGTAGCTAATTCTTTGCAATGAAAGAAAATTGATTCGTTGTTTCTGGATTTTGGAACTGAGCCAAGAAACCTTAGGCTAGGGCTTGCCACCGATAGAATGAACCCCTTTGGTAATTGTTGCACCTCAAAAAAATATGAGAGAACGACCTCACGAGAAAAGCTCGCGAATTGGTCAGAAAGAAGAGTCGCCACCAAACTTTATTTATTCCCATGGAGTCGGAAAAGGATATGACAAGTTCGTCGCAACCAAAGGTCGGGGTTCAGAAGTCAGTTATACAAGGGGAATGTATTAGTACCCCTTACATCTGTTGTACTCAACGGGAACCATCTAGGTTGTCTGTGCATGAAAGGGTGTTGTTTATCTAAAGGTTTATCTGCTAAGGGGAAAAATGTATTTTATTAGGGTGCTCGCCTCGGCATTGGCCTCGTGCCTACATACCCTTATGGTGCAATGAGGAAATCAGAGTTTCGTAGTTCAGCCTAAAAGATGAGTGTTTGTTGGTTTATTTTACCTTGAAAAAGGATTTTCGGAGTGAGGCCCTAAGGCGCAAAAAGAGAAGTTTGATGAGTTGATGTTGTTTTTATGATTTTGAAAGAGATTTTTCTTGATTAGGATTGCACTAAAGATTATGGGTAGAGGAGATTACTTCAAGCAACCAAGTCGAATGCCTTGTGTCTAAATAATCAAAGTAAGTGTAAGGAAGTTTCATTCTCACCCTTCCCCACCACCTAAGGCTCGTGGCGCACAATCCCAATTGTATCTTATTATGTTTTGAGTTTCTTGAGAAAAAGCCACTTGATGTTGGATCAATATGGTAGTGGTCTGCCCCCGATTAACCAATTCTTAAAATAATCTAATCTTTGGAAGATGGCTTTGAGGTAGTCTTGATTCGAGTCAACACTAACGAAAGTTCAAGTTTCTCTTTGATTGCCCCTTGTTGGAATTTCCTCGATGTCGAGTACTGATTTGCAGTTAAAATTGTCCATTCACAAATGGTAATTTTAATGCGATGCTCAAGCAAGTTTTGAAAAAAATATTTTATTGGAATGTTGTGATAGTGTGAGACGAATAGACCATTGATCCAAACGTTGTGCTGATTTATCTAGTGTGAAAGATATAGCAAGAATGTGACACCAATATTGAAGATTAGCAAATTTGTAGGAGTCAGTTTACGCAACCTTGTTGTAGTATGCTTTCAGAATAAACCCTGCCTCAATTAGGTATTTTGAGGGTTGTAACGTGGTCTGGTTCATGGTTAATTAAACAAAGGATATAAGGTCCAAAATTTGATTTGTACCCACCCCTTCTTCGTGATGATCTCCAATCCTACGTTTAGTTAATTCTACACACATTTGTCTTCCAAAAGGAATCAACGGTGTAAGAGTGAAGACGAGGATTCAAGATTCATTTGAAATGGCAGTCACCTTATTTTGCTTTTGTGGATGTCAGTGACCCTTTTATTTTGACGTGGTGGTCACTGGATTTTATTTTGTTTTTGCTGAGGATTTGAGGACCTCTTTTGATTTTTCTTTTATCCCTAATTTTTTCCTGGACTGATTTTGTTTTTCAAGTCCATCAGGATTGCCTTGATTTTTGCCTAAGTCGCCTCTTTGGGTGTTTGACTTAGCTGGTTTTTTCTTTTTCTTTTTCTTTTGATTTTTTTCAATTCTGTTGAATGATTGTGACTGTCGAGTCATTGGTTATTGAAGAACAACCTACATACTTTAGGATTTGACATGATTCTTTGGACACTTAAGGATGTGTGTGAGGAATATCATGTGGTTGGTCCTTAGATGGGATGTATCATTTTGTAATTTGAGTAATCAGATTAACTGAACACTACCCATGCCCCAGGTTAAGCTTAAGGATTTAGAAATCCGAAGGAAACTCATACTTCTAGGCTCGAAGTGGTTAACTAGGGATTAACTCCTTGTCTCTCTAGTGTTTTTGGGGATTTGAAATAATGCGTGTACATCATCAGTAGGATTTTATCCGAAAGCATTTCATCAGCAATTATGGATATTTCGTTTTCGTCATCCTCCCTCCAATCTTTGCTAAAACAACATTTTGATAAAGAAAGTGAAGTGGAGAAGTATGTGTTTGTGATTTGTAATAAATGAGTGAATACAACAAGACTAATTCATAATATGCATACTGACTTCATTAATAAAACCAAGTACAAGTGGATGGTGGGATTGGTCCTCTTGGATTAGTCGGTCGCAAGGCCAGATACCAAGTTTTAAAAAAATAACAAGTACAAACGAAAATGTTTTAAAGCAAACAGTACTTAGACAAATAGAAAAAAATACAAGAATGCAAAATGATGGGATGGCATGATGATTGCCTTCTTTGGGGAGATGAATATTCCTTTCTTCATTTGCTACAGAACTAGCTTGGTGGCGGCATAGGGTTCGTCATAACATTAGGGATCCTTGGGGTAAATGTGACTCAATCAGGTATTAAACCTTGTGCTCAAAAGCTCTGCAATTCTCAATGGTGTGCCCTGGGGCGCCCTTATGATACTCACAGTGAGCATTAGCATCATAGTCTAGAGGGATAACAGTTAAAGGAGCTAAGTCTCTCAAGATAATCGACACATCCTTCAGCAGTTAAGAAAATTTATGAGCATATGACACAGGCAGAGGATTAATATGTCTTTTTGGCCTCCTCATCCTTTGCTGATTTGGTGGATGCTACTTTGGAGCGTGTTGTTGAGGAGCGTGTTGCTGAGGTGTGTGTTGCAGAGGTATCTAAGTAGGAATTGGAGTTATAACAACTTGCTGATAAGGCATAGGAGCATATTGCGCAGCTGCAATATATGGGTACTGGAAGTAAGTTATCGGAGCTGGCATTGGAGCAGGTGTTTTTCCCCTTAGAGAAGAGATAGCATTTGTTTCGCCCTCATTTTTCTTGAACCCATTGAAAGGCTTCTTCACTTCAGTCTGGATGCTAGAACCTTCTTGGATTTTTCACTTTTAAGACCTTCTTCGATTCTCTCACCGATGATCACCATGTCAGAGAATCCTAAAGACACACTACTTATCAGCTTTTCATAGTATTGCCTTTGCAAGGTACTCTTGAAGATGTCAATCAATTCACGGTCAATAAGTGGCGGTTGCACTCTTGCAGCTAACTCCCTTCAGTGTTGTGCGTACTCCTTAAAGGATTCATTGTCCTTTTGAGCCATACTCTAGAGTTGAGTACGGTTCAGAGCTAGGTCGGTGTTGTATTTGTATTGCTTAACAAAAGCTTCAGCCAACTTAGACCAAGTATGAACACTGCTATGCTCCAATTGCATGTTTCTAGAGATGCCCCTGACAGGCTATCTTGGAAACAATGGATCATAAGTTTTTCATCTCTGGCGTAGGCAACCATCTTTCGACAGTACATCTTCAGATGAATCTTGGGACAACTGATACCCTTATACTTCAAGAATTCTAGAACCTTGAACTTGGGATGGATCAACATCTGGCATTAAGCACATCTCCAAGACACTTAAAAAAGTTGAGTTATGCCCTTCCATGACTCAAAGCTTTTCATCCAAATCACGACACATCTTGATGGCTTCAGAATCCTGAGCAGCAGCAGGATTGGCAATCGGGATAGCAGTATGATAGTTTTGCATTTCATCCTCGTCTTGCATATCTTCTTCAGCATGAGGAATGGGAATATGAGTAACAACAGGTTGAACTTGCGGAATAGCTCCAATAGTAACTCCAGATGTTGGTATTGGCTGCGTAGTGACTCCTTCGACTGCAGTAGTGAAGTTCAAAGGGATTCCATAGATGATGGGATTAGGAATGGGAACTGAAGGCCTTGAGTGAGAGGTAGATCCTTGCACAGGAACATTGTTCTTTGCGGCAGCGGCGTCACGCAATTCATTTTCTCTTCTGGCCAGAGATGTTATGGTCTCAAAAATATGATCGATCTTGCTTTAAACGGAGTCCATTTCCTCTCGAAAAACGGCTTGCTCTTGTTGAATCTAATTCATCATTCGTCTGGTGTTGGCTCGAGTAGCGTACTGGTGTCGAGGAATCAGCTTGATTTACTGGAGACGAAGGAAGGTGAGATAAGTTTTTGTTTTTTTTAATGAAATGAATAATTCATATGCAATGCAATTATTTTGAAAATGTGATGTCATAACGTGTATGGATGCAATGCAAGATTCTAGGATCACAGGTACAGGGTCTAATAAGTCCAAGGAGCGGATGGAGGATCAGGCAGACTCCTCTCCTTACAAGGATCTCACCAGGTAGGATCTAGAGTTAAAAGGGAACCCTAAAGTTATGAATCCACATGATTGTTCATCAGACACGACATGAGCATGATGGTTGATTACTTCATCATATGAATCTCTTTTGGGCGAGTTCCTCATATCGAACGACACGAGGAGAAATCCTCGGTGCCCCATACTACGCGACCATCGACATCGGGTTCTAAACAAGGGTTTCAGAGTCATGGACTTCCTTGACTGTTCGTTGCGTATGTCAGTGATTGCCAGGAAAATGACTCCACCAAGAAAGTATATTCTGAGTGAGATCTTCGTATCAAACGACACGAGAGAACTCCTAGGTGCCCCATACTACGTGACCGTCAATCCTAGTTTGGGCCATATGCTTCAAGGTTCTAAAAGGTCCTTAGAGTCATGGATCCCAATGAAAACGTTGGTTATTCACGCCAAGAGCTTGACGGTCGCCAACATTCTCATCAGAATCTACTCTAAGCGAGGTTCTCGTATCAAACGACACGAGGAGAACTCCTCGGTGCCCCATACTACTCAACCTTTCCTATCTTATGTTTTTACACTGTAGACTCGGGTAGAGCGCCTTTCCCTCAGGGTTTGCAAGTAAAGTATCCATTCCACCACAATAGATAAGATACAAAATATTTATAGCAAACGACAAAAATAATAGCAGATAAACATGAAGATAAACACCCAAATGTGCGAAGAAATCCTAGACTAGGCTTGACTTTCTTAGGGAGAACCAGTCCCCAGTAGAGTCTCTAATCTGTCGCACCTCAAAAAAATATGATAGAACGACCTCGCGAGAAAAGCTCGCGGGATGGACTGATAGAAGAGTCGCCACCGAACTTTATTTATTCCCAAAAGAGGGAAAAGGAAAATATCGTGAAAACCCATGGAATCGAAAAATGATAGGACAAGGTCGTTGCAACCAAATGTCGGGGTTCAGAAGTCGCTTATGCAAGGGGAATGTATTAGTACCCCTCACATATGTTGTACTCAACGGAAACCATCTAGGTTGTCTGCGCATGAAAGGGTGTTGTTTATCTAAAGGTTTATCTGCAAAGGAAAAAATGATGTTTTTTATTAGGGTGCTCGCCTCGTCGTTGGCCTATTGCCTACATACCCTCATGGTGCAATGAGGAAGTCAGAGCTTCGTAGTTCAGCCTAAAAATGAGTGTTTGTCGGTTGATTTTACCTTGAAAAGGATTTTCGGAGTGAGACCCTAAGGCGCACAAAGAGAAGTTTGATGAGTTGATGTTGTTTTTATGAGTTTGAAAGAGATTGTTATTGATTAGGATTGCACTAAAGACTATGGGTAAAGGCGATTACTTCAAGCAACCAAGTCGAACGCCTTGTGTCGAAATAATTAAATTGAGTGTAGGAAAGCTCCATTCTCACCCCTTCTCCACCACTTAAGGATCGTGGCACACAATCCCAATCGTATCTTATTGTATTTTGAGTTTGCTTGAGAAAAAGCCTTTTGATGTTGGATCAAGGGTTTGTTGGGTTGATTATGAAAATGTTTTGGTGAATGGGTGGGTTAATGGCGATGCCAAAGACAATCGACTTACAAAGGGTGAACGCAAAGTGGAGTGTAATTGGTTGAGGGTTGATGGTGAGGGAAACCCTATTAAATTAATTTATTATGAATATGCTTGACGTTGGATCAAGCTTATTTGTGTTCTATTGAAAATGGTTGATTTTATTCTTGCATTAGAGGAAACCTAAGCAACTAGCAAGCAAAGAGAAAGCGGTAAAGTTATTACACGTCATGGGAGTTGGGGTACATTTTCTCAAATGGGGATGGAATAAAAAATAAGCACATAACCCAAATGATAAACTACACGTGCACTAGCAAAGTGGGCTAGTCTTTTAAACGACCAACTATAATTAATTGATCGAATAAGTCTCATTGTAAGAAAGCCCGAGAGTAAGCTATGAATAATGTGCAAATGGTGTCCTAAGATAAAACAATACTAGAATAGAGAAGTTCAATCCAAAGCTCCTTTGCTAGGGTTTCTGTACAAGGTCCCAACTTCATGATGCTAAGGATTGTAACCACAGTTCAAGCTTGAAATTTTTTAAGGGTTTTGATCTTTTATCATGTTTTTTGTGTTTTTTAAATGAGATGAACAAAGATGAATAATATGAACAATAAGATATATGGACAATGATATATGAACAATGATATAAGTGGCGGAAAAGTAAACGACGGAAAGATAAAGAGCGGAAATTAAAGTTAGATGTTAGTTGTTAATTGTCATTGATCGGATATCACTTTTCGAATCGGGACCAATTTAGCGTTATGTTAAGCAATCGTAGCATAATCTATGAGGAAGATCATACTATGGGAGGCCGGTCAATAACAATGTTTGTGTTAAAACTCGATAGAGAAATGATATGTAAATCATTCTCCTAAAGACGTGCCACGCGAAAAGAAAAAGAGAATGATCTCGTCTTAATCAAGAACCTCCATCGATTAATCAAAGGTAACCTATCACTATCCCAAAGTATGGAGAATGATCCAAATAATCATTCCCCATAAATTTGAAACAATGAAGTTTAAACAACTTCAATAACCAACCGTCCATGATATTTTAGACTTCATTGACCAAAATAAGAAAAAATAAAGAGAAAATAAAAATGAAAATGAAATAAATTGAGAAAAATAAATATAAAAAAAAAAGATCTAAATCAAATGATAACCAAAATATAATAAAAAAAGTTTGAGAAAATAAATTAATAAGAATAAATTGTAAACAAAAGAAAAAGAAAGTAACCAAATAGCATGAAGGAGGGGTATGAACGGATTATGGGTGTATGTGTGTGAGAATCATATGGGCTTTTGAACCCAACCCAAATCAAGAGAAGGCAATGATAACAAAAAAGAAAATAGAATAATCAACGGGTAAGATTCAGAATTCATCATCATCTTTTCCTAAAACAAAAGCAAGTTAAAAAAAGCTAAAGCAAGTTAAGAACAAAACATCAACAAAACGCTACGTCCAATTTTCGTCCCAACCTTCTCTTCGCTGCCTCACGATTTCGATTCGTTCCCCTCTCCTTTTGATTTCATGCTTTCTTATCACACATGTTCAGGTTTGTGTTTGGTTTGTCTCTGATTTCGTCACCTTCTCTGCTCACGGTTTTGATTTGTGTTGTTGGGTTGTTGTTGCTGATTGAAGGTTTGTGGGTGGTTTGTGGTGTTAAGGTTTGAAAGTTAAGTTGAATGTTGATTTGGTTTGTGAGGGATTTGATGGTTGAAGGTTGGAAATATGGCAGAGATTTGGTGATGTTTCTGCAGCGTAACGGTAGCTATCAAAAGCTTTCAATTGAAGAAGGAAGTAAACTTATTTATAGGAGAACTTGGATGAGTTTTTGATGAAAACTATGTTGCTGCTGCGTTTTACATTTCGTGTTGTACGTGACGTCGTTTTGCGGAGTTTTTGTAAGGTGGGGTCATGTGAAAGTTTGTTTTATGTGTAGGTCGGTTTGAGATGTTGTGGGCTTTAGTGGCTTGGCTTTGTTTTGTGCGGGATTTGTGTAGGTTTTCTGCTCATGTTGTGAAACTTGGGTGGAAGCCGATAATAGGGGCCTACAGGCTAGTCTATATAGGTTCAGATTAGGCCAAGTTATTTTTTTAAATAGAAAATGTTTAGTTTTTTTATAAGTTTATTTAATTAAAAAGACTAGGCCTCAGGCCATAAAAAAAGTCTTTTAAATCTAACAGGCCGGTCTATTTAAATAAATATGAATAATTTTTTTATTATTTTATATTATGTTTTGTACTTTAATTTAAAATACATAAATAAAAATTGATTATTTTAAAAAACTTATGAAAATAAGATGAAAACACCTTATGAACAATGTTATAAGTTGTTTTCATAAATTATCTGAAATAAATAGTCTCACAAAATTTATGCTAATAGGTATGTTAAAATAACTTAATGCAAACAAACTTTTAGTCTCATTGATTTTTTAGTTTGTTGGTCTATTTAAACATTATTTAAATTGTGTATTTATATATTTCTAAAATAATAGACTTTTATGTAGGCTAACAGACCAACCAGGCTTTAGAAAATGTCAGACTCAGGCATAAAAATAAGTCTATGCCAGGCTACAGACCAGACTTAGGCTTCAATTCTTTTGGCAGGTCAGACTTAAGTTTGGCAAAGCCTAGTTCGGTCCAGCCTATTTCCACCTCTACTTGTATGCTAATTGTATCGTGTTGTAGGGTGCAGTTGTGTGAAGATGTGTGTTGCAATTGTGATGCATGATGAACTGAAGGCGGTGTGATGTGTAGTGATGCATATTTTGCTAGCTGGAAGTACTCTTGAATTGGCGTAATGGCTGACTCGTGAAAGGCTTGGTAATTGTTACTTGTTGCGGCTTGATTTGGCATGATGTATAATGGTGTTGCATGTTACTTTTTGCTTGGCTTTGGAAAAATTATATGCAAGGAACTGATGGATTGGAATGTAAATTGGAGGTGGCTGGAAATTGGAAGTGGCCCGTGACTTGCTTCATGAGCCTTGTTATTGTTGGCTTCAATTGTAGTGTATGGCTTAGATACACATCATGAGCTTGGAGGCTTGCTTGGAGAATTTGGATGTAGTAGCTGCAACATGTATTTCATGGGATTGTTCACATTTTTATTTGGAGTAATTTTTTTGTAATTTGTAATATGGACTTGATTCGTCTTTTTTGGCAAACATCATTTGTAATTAGCACGGGCCTTTTGTATAATGATATCGGTTGAACTCTTCCATGAGCTTTATTTTTTATTTTTATTGCAATGGGCTTTGAAACTTTGTAATTGGAATTTCTATGTAAGCTTGGATTCATTGATTTTTGCACCTTCATTTTGACTTGAATTTGTAATGAATTTGGATTGTTTTGCTATTTTGAACTTACTTGAACCAATTCTTGAATCATTCACTAAATCTTTGATTAATTTGATAAGTGACTACGAAGTGAATCAAACTCTGAATAAATGGTTTGCCTGACTTAACCAAAGATCAACCTTGAAACCAGTTTTGAATTCTTCATTAAAATCAAATTAGAAATGCATTGAAACCCTGAATCGATTCCTGATGAATGACACCAAAACAAATGAATCCATCTTGAAAGGATCTTGGACTGAATAGCAAGTTTGAATTCTCCTTGAACCAACCACGTAATCAGGACTTGCAAATGACTATAAATGTAGACCAAATGCCTTGACTTTTGATGGCTTTGCAACTTGACTTCAACGGATAACTTGAATTGACACAAAACCCTAATTGGAACCTCAAACACAAATCACTTGAATTATGCACACACTGGCCTTGATAATGAAACGAACCCTGGTTTGACCAAGATTAGGTCAAAACCAAATGAACTTCAATCAATATTGCACGCACAACTATCCTGATAACCTTACCTGAAACCCAATTCACCCTTTCAACATTTGGACTTAGGCAATAAGAAAAGATGAAAACAAAAGCAACATGTTTTTGGATTTTTGAATAATGGTTAGTAGACAGAAACACAAAGGAGGGTAATATACAACTAGGACAAATTTGGGGTACGATAGTAATCTGAGTACTAACCATTCTTCGTGGCCTATTCTTCTCACGATTTACAACATATCTCCTTGGTTGTGCATGAAGCGTAAGTATATGTTGTTAAGTATGATGACTTCTAGACCACAACAACCTGGAAATGAGATAGATGTTTATCTAAGTCCATTAATTAAAGATTTAAGACTTTTGTGGGAGGAAGGTGATGAAGTTGATGATGCATATTCTGGTGAAAAGTTTAAGATGCATGCAATGTTATTTTGCACAATCAATGACTTTTCTGCATGTGGTAATTCGGCTGGATATAGTTTCAAAGGACACAAAGTGTGTCCTGTTTGTGAATATGATACCTGTTGTTACCAACTTGAGTTTGAAAAAAAAACCGTTTACCTTGGGCATCAAAAATTTCTAAAACTCGGTCACTCTTATTGTAGATTGCAGAAGGCTTTTAATGGAGAGCGGGAGTTTGATATCATTCTTAAACCTTTAATCGGGGATGCAGTTTATCAACGACAGAAACACATTAATTTTGTCTTTAGAATGAGAGAAAAAGAAAAAGGGCCACTTGAGAAAAATATATTGAAAAAGATGTCTGTGTTCTTTGATCTTCCATATTGGTTAAGTCTCGATATAAGACATTGTCTTGATGTGATGCATGTGGAGAAAAATGTGTGTGATAGTTTGATTGGAACACTTCTAAACATTTCAGCAAGACTAAAGATAGTATGCAATCTCGTCTCGATATGGAGGCCATGGGTATACGAAAACAATTGACTCCAATAGAAAAAGGGAAAATAACTTATCTGCCTCCGACTTGTTACACTCTATGTAAAAAGGAAAAGAAAATTTTTTGTGATTGTTTGCATGGTATCAAAGTTCCCCAAGGTTACTCATCAAACATCAAGAAACTTGTATCAATGAAAGATTTCAAGTTAATTGGTTTTAAATTTCATGAGTGTCATGTCTTGATGCAACAACTTCTACCAGTGGCTATCTATGACATCCTACCAAAAAATGTGAGATTAACTATAATCAGATTGTGTTTGTTCTTCAATGCTATATGTAGTAAAGTTCTTGATTTCAAAAAATTAGATGAATTGGAAGATGAAGCTTCCATAATCTTGTGTCAATTGGAGATGTATTTTCCTCCATCATTTTTTGACATTATGGTTCACTTACTTGTTCTTCTAGTTAGAGAAATCAGAATTTGTGGTCTAGTTTATTTAAGGTCGACGTATCCAATAGAGTGATACATGAATATCTTTAAAGGATATATGAAGAATCATCACCTACCGGAAGCTTCGATTGTTGAAAGGTACATCACAGAAGAAGTTGTTGAGTTTTGTACAAATTATTTGCCGGAAGCAGAGTTTATAGGAATTCCAAAGTCTCGTCATCCTAACACTGAAGGTAGAAGTTTTCAAGGTTTGGATGTTAAGTCAATGGCTCGGGATGTAGTTATTTATGCATATTTCTATATATTGAATAATCTTGAAGAAGTTCAACCTTACGTGGCTACTCACAAAATACTTTTGAAGAAAAGATATCCACGAATGAATGACAAGTTATTGTTGATCGAGCATAACAATAAATTCCTATATTGGTTTAATAAAAGGACACCAAAATATCATAATGCATCTGAGACAATTAAATGGTTGTCGTTCATGCCAAAATTTGATGCGATAACTTGGATTTCATATGACATTGGTTATTATACCTTTTATACAAAATCAAAAGATGATCGTAGTACAATGCAAAATAGTGGAGTTATGGTTGAGGCCGAATCCATGTATTTATTTAGTTCAAAAGATAAGAATTCAATATTGGCATCTAGTGCGTTCTATGGTGTCCTTGAGGAGATTTGGGAGATTGATTATGTTATCTCTAAAGTGCCTTTATTTAAATGCAAATGGGTTCCCAATAATATTAATGGTGTACAAACTGATGACTTAGGATTCACCAGGGTTGACCTTGGCAAGGCAAATTATATGACCAAACCATTCATCAAGGCTTCACAAGAAAAACAAGTTTTCTATGTGACCGACCCTTCGGACACATCGGGGAAATGTTCAATCGTTCTCTAAGGAAAAGACATTCCTAGTAGTAATGAAAGTTTTGATATTCCCTCTACTCCTTCTTACACAACAAAAGTGCTTACCACATATGATGAAGTTGATAGAGATGATGTGCATGTTATTCGTATCGATCATAATGAAGGCATATGGGAAAATTAATAAGTAAGTATTTTATTCTTTATTCATTCATAATTTAATGTAAGTTATTATTTCTAACTATATTTATTACTAACAAGTATGATTATTTGATATTGTAGGTGTTTAAAGTCAAGACACCAAGAGACAAAGAAACCAAAACACTATATAAGATACAATTATGTGATGTTATATAATGTTTGTAGGTTATTTTGTGCCATTTTTCTTTTAATGTAATATACATACAATGTTTGGTTCTTAATCTAATGTATGGATTTGATGTAATACAATACAATTATTTGTTATGATACAATTGTTGTTTTTGTTCTGATACGATTCACAAAAATACAGGTTAAAAAATGGAAAAATTTTAAAAAGCAGAAAAATATATTTTAAAAAAGCAGATAATTTAACGACGGTTATTAAGTATGACCATGGTTATATATTGAACACTGTCCAGCATAATATATATACCAAAAAGGCGCTGCTGAGAAATGAACTTGGGACCTTTAATATATTACAATAGTTAGTTAAAGCAATTGTGGTAATATGTCACGCGCTTTCATGTTTTCTACAATGGTCATAGGACCGTGATTGTAAGTAACACATATACAACCACACGCTACATAACAACGACTGGTCCTACGTGATAATATATCTTTTTCAATTGTTATTGTATATGTTTTCCGTAGTAGTGAGTAATGGACTCAGTGAAAGGGATAGTGACATGGAATTGCTTTAGGAGCTCAATGAATTTCTTAAATTGGCCCTCATTCTTTGATTTTGCTAGTCTCTGAGGGTATGGTACCTTTGGTTTATAAGGAGGTCGAGGTACATAAGGTTTTTCTTTCTCAACAGCATCTTTAGTAGTGAGAGTCTCCTCATCATCGAATATTGGTTTTCCTACTTGATTTTCTTCAATAACTTTCTCAGGTTCCTCCTCTAATCTTCTATACATCGCAAGATTTGTAACTTCAGGGTCAACGGGTCCATCTAAATCTATCCCACTTCGTAGTGCGATAGCGTTTGCACGACCCTCAGAATTGGGTTGGGGTTGTCCTAGAAATGTGCCATCAGGAGCGGAAGTGGCCGCTTGTTACTCGGCTACTTGAGTTATTTTGGTCTCGGGCATCTTGTTATGTGTAACCATGACATCAACCTTGTTCGCCAATTATTTCACCAGTGTCATACCCCAAATTTTAACCACTAAGATTTCCCATCATTGTGCAAATTATCATCACAATATAGGTGTACCATTATGCCTCATCAGTTTCCCCAAAGATGGGTGAGCATTCACTACAAATAAGGATTAGGGTTTCAAGCCCTCTCTGAGCCTTAGACAAAGGATCAATCAAGGAATGACATGATCTTTAACTTGTCTAAGCCTCTTAAACATCCACAATGGATCAAGAGGACTCCCACATCAAGGATCAAGCACAAGGCTACAACATTCCAAGTGGATTAAGCCTCAAGATCGCCAGTGTCACCAAATTAGGGTTTTGGTCGACCAAGGCCTCTAGGTGGAAATTTTCCTCTGGGAATGAGCCAATGCTTCAAAACACAACCTAAGATACTCCAAGGGACCTCATGGGCCCAATCATCAAGTCAATTTAGCCTCAGGGGATGCATTCACCAAAAATCGGGAATTAGGGTTTCTTGACCTAATTCACCCCTAAGTTGATTTTTGGGACAAAACATGAGCCAAGACCTCAAGACATGGTTTGAGGGTCTCTAATAAACTATATTGATCCATTTGCAACAATGGATTGATCCAAGAAGCTTGACCCACAAGTTTCAATTTCATCTGAACCACAGTTAGGGTTTTTTAAGAAAATGTCAACTGTGCCTTTGACTTTTGACCAGGACATGCTCCCAAACCTTGGGACATGATTCAATACACCCTATAACACCTATGAAATCAATCCATCAAGTTTGATTTAGGTCAAGGACTTGATTTCATTAAGGATCGCACCATTTGGAATTCATCTGATAAAAGGTCAATTGTGCCCAAAAGTCAAAGTTTGACTTTTTGATTTTTTGATCAATTATGGCTTCCTAACCCTAAAATGATGTTAATGTGTGATTGGAATCATCATTCATCAAGAAAAATCAAGAAAAGTGGGATAACTTGTAAAAGGGGTATCCTCTAAAATGATGTTAATGTGTGATTGTATTTTGAGTGATGTCAAAACTAGGATAGTGTAGCGTTATGTATATTGGACAGTATCCTCTAATTCTAGATGTGCATTTTGTCATTAGGAAGAATGCAAATGAGTTTGAAAGGGAGTCAACATCATATTTACATTGAAAAACATGTTTTTGGGCATACAAGTCAGTTCAGGCAAACTTAGGCATAAACAGGCCGACCTATACAAATTTCAGTTCCAGTATAGGTTGGCACATAACTTTTTAGGTCGGCACATAATCTCATTTCAAGTCGTCACATCATTTTTAAGGTCGGCTCCCATTAAGCAGTATTAAAGCTTGTAGGTTCTGCCCACAGGCTGCGTCACAATCTGCCAGAGAGGCTGTCCTATGACCTTCACAGGCTGACGTATGACCTTCACATGCCAACTTAAACAACACGCATAGGCCAACCTATTGCTTTCATAGGCCGATCTATATGTTTTTCCCATCCAAAAATTACAGTTTTGCTCCAACTTTTTGCATTCCTTTTGCCCATTCATGCACATACCTATAGATACTCATACATGCATCTTCTTCTAGGCAAGGTTTCCTAGAGAATAAAACCTAAACAAAACCATATTACAAAGTTGCCCATCATCTTCATCCCTTGTTCTATGCATACACACAATTGAACTACACATAATCATTTTTTGATTGGGTGACCATCTAGATTAGGGTTGATAACGTCCAATTAGGTTTGGTGTAACCGAGAATATTGGGTTGGGGGCTTTGTATATTTCAGATAAGAAAACCAAGGTGTGATTTTCCTTCAAGATCAGGTTGATTTGAAGGTTTTGGATGAGATCACGTTAACATAGATTCGACCGAGTGAAAGCCTTGGGACAAGGTGGTTTCCTTACAAGGGAGTAGTGCGAGACGGTGAATTGTGTTCGAGAATCTCGGGTTACAACAAGTTGTGTGATTAGGATAATCAAATGATTATAGCCGCTTTTTTGGTCACTTGATCAAGCTTTGATCAAGGGTTGGAGGTGGAATAATGAACACAAAACAATAGGGCTTTTGGGTTTTGTATTCTTCATCTCTTGTATAAACATTTTTTCAAATAAAAGGTTAATAGCACTATCTCAATTTGATTTTGAATTGAGGGCATACGTACCCATAGCAAGGCCGGTTGTGGAACTGCCTAAACAAATCTTGGTTTCTCTCTTCATCTCTTTATTTTTTTATTGTTGATTACGCAATTTATCGAGTTCATCGTTGTTTGATTAATTCGATTGGAAATTCTTTTCTGCTATCTTTTAAAGGTGTTGTTGTTGATATAATCATAATTACTTTAATTGTGATAGGTTTTAGCGTCAACAAAACAAACTACAATTACTTTGATTGTGATAGGTTTTAGCGTCAACAAAACAAACTACAATTACTTTGATTATGATAAGTTTTAACATCAACAAAACAAACTACAATTCCAATTGTTATCGATCGCACATCAAGTGTTCGATAAATTATTTGTGTGTATTTTGTTTTTGTTTTGCTTCATTGGATATACGAGTTACGATTAACATTGCATTTAATTGATTCGTAGCTTGATCATTGTTGAACATTTATGTTCCATATCACTCTATTTGGTTTGCATTATGTATATTGCTTTTCGATAATAGGTTTGGTTAGACGATTCGATCTGGTTTGTTTTTCCACTGCACCTTATTTTGAAAATAAATTTTTTTACCAAAAGTTTTTTGTTGTAAAATTTGTGATCTATTCAACCCCCTCTAGATCGAAGCCTATCGTCTAACAAGTGGTATCAAGAGCTCTGGTTCATTCCGTGCTTGATATACATTTCTTAAAAGAATGGCTACTAAACCTACGGGTGCGTACAATAGAGCACCAATTTTCACAGGCAAAAATTATGGCTATTGGAAAGCACTTATGCGTATTCATGTTAACTCCGTTGACAAAGGTATTTGGGATGCTATCCAAAATGGTCCAAATGAAATAACAATTACCAATGAAGATGGTGTCACAATGCCTAAACTGGAAGCACGATGGGATGATAATGATAGGAAATTGTGGTCACATGATTAGAAAGCAAAAAACATTCTCACTTCTGCCTTGGGAGTTGATGAGTTTTATTGTGTTTCTCATTGTGAGACCTCAAACCTATGTGGGACGCATTAGAGATTTCCCATGAGGGTACTAATGATGTCAAACAAGCTAGGATTAACACATTGAATCAAGAGTTTGAGTTGTTCCGTATTGAGCATGGTGAAACCATTGCGGATATGCGTAAATGGTTCACTCATCTTATAAATCGATTAAATGCACTAGGTATTCACGTTTCCAATGAACTTGCTACTAACAAAGTTTTGAGGTGTTTAAGTAAGGAATGGAAACCAAGGGTCACTGCTATTAAAGAAGCAAATGATCTTAAGTCGCTTGATCTTACGGCTTTGTTTGGTAAGTTGGAAGAGAATGAGCAAGAGCTTACTTGCTTGGCAAAATACGAGAAGGAATACGAAAAGTGATCGAAGAATGAGAAAGGGAAAGACAAAGACGAAGGGAAGAAGTATATAGCTCTAAAGACTTCTAGCTCAAGGCCTTCATATTGTGAGCATTGTGGTAGTGAGAGTGATGATGATAATAACTCTTATGAGGAATATTTGGGGTTGTTCGTAAAGAGATACCAAAGGTATATAAGGAAGAATGGTGTTATACATTCCAACAAGAACATAACCAAGTTTAGAAGGTTGACAAGTTCCTCAAAGGATGATGAAAATAGAAAGAGTAAGCTTAGAAGATCTTGCTATCATTGTGGTGAAGTCGGTCACTATAGACCGGAATTCCCCATGAGAAAGAAAGATAAAGAAACGATTGATCACAAGACTTCTAGCAAGTCTAGGAGAACTTACACTACTTGGGAGAGTGCTAGTGATTCCTCTAGTGATGAAAGCACAACTTCAAGTGTGGAATCGGCTCGAATTTACCTTAAGGCAAATAGGAAGAAAAAGAAGAATGTATGTTCCACTAAACTTGAATCTATTAATGATTTGTCCTATTTTCAATTACATAAGCCTTTGAAAAACTACATAGAGAAGCCTTAAGAGCTTTTAACAAGTTAGCTTCTCATGAAAAATTTATTTTAAATATGGAAGCTAAAGTGTTAGAATCCGAAAGGAAGTTCAAAGCTATTAAGAAATCTATGATAGAAATTCAAAGGGACAAGATAGAGGACATAATACCTCCTAGTTTTGGCGGTGAGTATTGTCATAATAGACAAGAGGAAGTCAAATATCTTCAAGTCAAATTAGATGATGTCTTGCAACCTAAGATGGAATTTTCTATTGATCCTTCCAAGGTTGAAAATCCTTTGAATCACTTTAAAAAGAAACATAGACATATGCACAAGGATCCTAATAGCAAAGACATGTCTCATATAAACCCATCTGGTCATTATTGTTGCAAAAAGGGACACGCCATTGAAAAGTGCAAATTAGGAAGTTGTTTGTTCCTAAAGGAGCTATTTAATGGTTGCCTAAGAGCAACTTTGTTTTCACTCACCCCCAAGGACCCAATGAAGATTGGGTACCTAGCACTTTTCGTTGATCATGCAGGAAAAATGTCTTGACTCTATGAAGAGAGTATGGGGTCTCGTTTATGGAGGATCAAGGCACAACACGGTGACAAGTCCTTATTGTTTTAATCTTTATGACTAGCAAGGCGGATTGTTTTACCACGAAGGTTAAAGTTTGGTGTTTTTTTTAATTGGTAAAAGCGTGTCGATTACTATTAATGTTTTTTCTGAGAAATTTTGGGATAAGTGTTCTTTTCATAATATAGGTATATCTTCATAAGACATTCTCAAAGAAACCGAAAAAGGAATTGACTAGCCTAAAGTGGTAGAACATGAGAAAGAAGAAGATAAAAATTGTAAAAAGGGGAAGGTTGAAAGTCCAACTGCAGTGGACGATCTTCTTTTGACTTGGAGAATCTCTAATGATCATCAAATTAATAATCTTCTAGGATACATTATTAATCATACCTTCAAGTACTTTGACACAAATAAAAGTGGTAAGATCATTGTTGTCTAAAGTTTTTGTGGCACGTTTTTGCATTTATTCAAACTTTCGTTCGAGTGTTCTTTAAGAAATGCATGTGCATACTTCGTCATTCGTATGGCGAGGTAATATCTTTTCAGCTTTAGCTTTGTATGGAAGTTCTTTCTTTTACCTAGTTATTTTTCAATGTTTATGCTTCTTCTAGTTCAAGTATACGTTGATGATATTATATTTGGATCAACTAATATGCAACTTGTAGAAGAGTTCTCTAAGCTTATGCGGGGAGAGTTTGAGAGGAGTCTCGTGGGGGAGTTGAATTACTTCCTTGGGCTTCAAATCAAGCAATTGAAAGAGGGTACGTTGGTGTGTCAAACAAAGTATTGCAAAGAATTGCTAAAGCGTTTTGGCATGGAAGATGCAAAGTCTATCGATACACCTATGGCCACAAATGGTAATTTGGAAAAAGATTTAAATGGTAAGGATGTAGATGTGAAGAAATATAGAGGTATGATTGGCTGTCTTCTATATATTACCACATCTAGGCCAGATATCATGTTTAGCGTATGCATGTGTGCCCGTTATCAATCGGCTCCTAAAGAATCTCATCTAAAAGTCGTCAAGCGTATTCTTAGGTATCTTCACGGTACTTCTCAATATGGGCTTTGCTATTCTAAATAAAGCGATTGTAACTTGGTTGGATACACCGACTCCGATTTTTCCGATTGGAAATCAGATAGGAAAAGCAATAGTGGAACTTGCCACATGTTTCCAAATGCCTTAGTAAGTTGGCATAGCAATAAGCAAGTTTTTGTTGCGTTGTCAACTGCCGAGGTGGAATATGTTGCGGCCGGTAGTTTTTGTGCCCAAATCTTGTGGCTCAAGCAACAATTACTTAATTTTGATTTAAACTTGCAACGTATTCCCAGTATGTGCGACAACACTAGCGCTATAAATCTAACCAAGAAATCGGTGCTACATTCACGCACTAAGCATATTGAGATTCTCCATCATTTCCTATGTGATAATGTTGAAAAAGGTGATGTCGTATTCGATCATGCATGTTGATAGTAAACATTAACTTGTGGATATTTTCACAAAATCACTTGCGACCGAACCATTTTTCAACATCCAAAGGAAATTGGGAATACTAGATATCTCTAATCTTGCCTAACATATCATTTTTATTGTATGCATCTTATATACTATTACTCTAACCATCATTGGGAGTTTCATCTCATAAGAGTGCATGGTTCATCAATCTACATGAGAGGTAATATTGTTCATTTTTCGTTCTCTTGCTTAGTGAGTTTACTTGTTGTTACTAGTACTCCTAATGACTAATATCCTTGATGAATAAAGTAGTTTATCAACTCCCACTTCCAAAAATTACCATTGATCTTTATCAATTACATGCTTATAGTGATGTTGTGCTACTCCTTCTATATACTTGAAACATTTTCTTTAGTTCATTTGGCTTGTTATGTATTATGTCATGAACTTTGGTTGAACATGTTATGATGTTAAATGAATTCTTGTTGTATGTCACCATTATGGTTACATCTTTGCTTTTGGTGTGAGTGGTGATGAATTCGTTTATCGCCTTGCTAAAGCACATGCATGTGCAGCATTCAGAAGTACCAAAAGCATATGTCACGTAATCGTGTCATTTTTGTAGCAGCTCAAGGGCTTATCTTTATGTTATATCTTTCATTGTTCATGTTCTTTTATCTTATTTGACACTATGAGTAGCAATTATGTTCTATTGTTACTTGGTGTGGTTGTATTTATGTTTAGGCATTCTAAATCAATGTGCATATCATTCTATGTGAATGTTTTCATATTGATATTCTTCTCTTTGCAAATTTCCTCTGTGTGATATTTTGTTTTCGTTTGTGATTATTGATACTTCTAATTATCTGCTTGTTCTCTTTTTGCTGTTATCAAAGGGGGATAAGTATACAAGCTGAAGTTGGATGCACATATTCAGGGGGAGTCTTCAAAAAGACAACAACGTTGCTAAACGCATCGTCTCATGTTTTGTCATCATAAAAAAGGAGGAGTATGTGAGTGGTTTTGTATTTTGAGTGATGTCAAAACTAGGATAGTGTAGCGTTATGTATATTGGACGGTATCCTCCCATTCTAGATGTGCGTCTTGTCATTAGGAAGCATTCAAATGAGTTTGCAAGAGAGTCAACATCATATTTGCATTGAAAAATATGTTTTTGGGCATACAAGTCACTTCAGGCCGACCTATGCATAAACAGGCCGACCTATACGAATTTTAGTTCCAGTGTAGGTCGGCACATAACTTTTCAGGTCGATACATAATCTCAATTCAGGTCAGCACATAATTTTTTAGGCCAGCTCCCATGGAGCAGTATTAAAGCCTGTAGGTTCTGCTCACAGGCTGTGTCACAGGCTGCCAGACAGGCTGGCCTATGACCTTCACATGCTGACCTATGATCTTTATAGGCCGACCTAAACAACACGCATAGGCCGACCTATTGTTTCATAGGCCGACCTATATGTTTTTCCCATCCAAAAATTTCAGTTTTGCTCTAACTTTTTGCATTCCTTTTGCCCATTCATTCACATACCTATATATACGCATACATGCATCTTCTTCTAAGAAATGTTTCCTAGAGAATAAACCATAAATAAAACCAGATTAAAAAGTTGCCCATCATCTTCGTCCCTTCTTCTATGCATACACACAATTGAACTACACATAATCATTTTTCGATTGGGTGACCATCTAGATTAGGGTTGATAACGTCCAATTAGGTTTGGTGTAACAGAGAATATTGGGTTGGGGGCTTTGTGTGTTTCAAATAAGAAAACCAAGGTGGGGTTTTCCTTCAAGATCGGGTTGATTTGAAGGTTTTGGACGAGATCACATCAACATAGATTCGACCGAGTGAAAGCCTTGGGAGAAGGTGGTTTCCTTGCATGGGAGTAGCGCAAGACGGTGAGTTGTGTTCGGGAATCTTGGGTTTCAACAAGTTGTATGATTGGGATAATCGGAGGATTGTATCCTCTTTGTTTGTCACTTGATCAAGCTTTGATCAAGGGTTGGAGGTGGAATAATCAACACAAAACAATAGGGATTTTGGGGTTTGCATTCTTCATCTCTTGTATAAACATTTTTGCAAAGAAAAGGTTAATAACACTATCTGAATTGAGAGCAGGCGTACCCATAGCGAGGCCGATTGAGGAATTGCCTAAACAAATATCTCTCTCTCTCTCTCTCTCTCTCTCTCTCTCTCTCTCTATCTATCTATCTATCTCTCTATCTATCTATCTATCTATCTATCTATCTATCTATCTATCTATCTATCTCTCTTCATCTCTTTATTTCTTTTATTGTTGATTACGCAATTTATCGAGTTCGTCATTGTTTGATCAATTCGATTAGAAATTGTTTTCTACTATCTTTTAAAGGTGTTGTTGTTGATATAATCACAATTACTTTGATTGTGATAGGTTTTAACGTCAACAAAACAAACTACAATTCCAATTGTTATCGATCTCACATCAAGTGTTCGATAAATTATTTGTGTGTATTTTGTTTGTGTTTTGCTTCATTGGATATACGAGTTACGATTAGCATTGCATTTAATTGATTCGTAGCTTGATCATTATTGAACATTTACGTTCGTTATCACTCCGTTTGGTTTGCGTTACGTATATTGCTTTTCAATAATAGGTTCGGTTAGATGATTCAATCCGGGTCGTTTTTCCGGTGCACCTTATTTTGAAAACAGATTTTTTTACCAAAAGTTTTTTGTTGTAAAATTTGTGATCTATTCACCCCCTCTAGATCGAAGTCTATCGTCTAACAAGTGGTATCAAGAGCTCTAGTTCATTCCATGCTTGAGATACATTTCTTAGAAGAATGGCTACCGAACCTAAGAGTGCGTACAATAGAGCACCAATTTTCACCGTAAAAAACTATGGCTATTGGAAAGCACTTATGCATATTCATGTCAACTCCATTGACAAAGATATTTGGGATGCTGTCCAAAATGGTCCAAATGAAATAATTATGACCAATGAAGATGGTGTCACAATACCTAAACCGGAAGTATGATGGGATGATAATGACAGGAAATTATGGTCACGTGATTGGAAAGCGAAAAACATTCTCACTTCCGCCTTGGGAGTTGATGAATTTTATCACGTTTCTCATTGTGAGACCGCCAAAGCTATGTGGGACGCATTAGAGATTTCCCATTAGGGTACTAATGATGTCAAACAAGCTAGGATTAACACATTGGATCAAGAGTTTGAGCTGTTCCGTATTGAGCATGGTGAAACCATTGCGGATATGCGAAAACAGTTTACTCATTGCAGGTGGAACAATGCTTGAGTATGGCTCATCCTAAGATAGAACGACGTAGTCCTTAAGAGGTTTTGTATCTGGTGCATCCATAGGAGTAAATATGGCTCGGTATTGTGTAATCTTGCATCTTATGTGAATAAAACGCTCTACTTCGTCGATCGGTTGATCTATCTCGTCTCCTTTTGAGCGAGTGTTTGGCATACAACCGATGAATAAAAAGGAAATTTTTTTCCTTAATTTATACGACGCAACAGTGGAGTTACGATATTGACTAAATTGGTCCCTGACAACGGCGCCAAAAACTTGATGAGATGCTTCCGCAAGTGCACGAAATATATCGGAGTAATACAAAAGGTTGTCAAACCCGCAGAGACCAATAGACAATCTATCACTATCTACTATTACTATGTAAATCTAAGGCGATGGACCTTAATGAGTAGGGAATTTATAATGGGAATTAAAGCAAGTTGGTTTTTAAAATAATTAACAAAAACGAGACCAGGATATGATTCGCATCGATCAACATTACTCACAACTAAATTTGATTAATTAATTAAGTTCGGACAATATTTTTCCTTAATAGCAAAAAATTTAATTTAAATGAACTATTTGCGTTCGCTAAATCAGATCCGAACTTTATTCTGAAATTTATACTGCCTCTGATGTGGTTCAGCGTGGTAAAGTATAAAACTTATGTTTTTGAAAATCAAGTACTTTTAATTAATTAAAAAGTCGATTTGGATGAAAAATAAGTTTACATGCCTGACGTCATTTTCTATATATTTGAACGTAACTTAAGCACCAAACCTTATGTCGCAAGCATCTCTTAATCCGAGTCAACCATCACTAAAATATATATCTCTATTTTTCTTTAGGACTTATACCTCAAACTCATTATCTTTTGGATCCCGAAAAATTAAATATGGTGCAATCTTGTCTCCAAATTCTTTAGCAAAACATGAAAGAAGTTTTTTCATTGTCTATGTTTTATAAAATACAATTAGTTAGCAAATAATAAACCAAATAGTAGCCATAGATAACATGTGCTTAAAAAATGCTTCTAGATTTAAAATAGAATGCAAGGAACTACATATTGGTTTATATAAAGAGGCATTGGATATTTCATACTTAGGAATCATTTATTGTTAACCATTAGGGCTAGCCCGTATAGACAATGGATAGTCCCTTAGGTATGTATAGCTAGAAAATTTAAAAAATATATATTAATACTTATATTGTTTTACTTTAAAATAACACATAGATTTTTCTCACCTCACAAAATTGTATCTCTATTTTATTCAATCTTTTTCTTTTAAATCTTATAATTAATATAATCAATACTCTTTTCGTGTATTCTATTAGTTTCTCTTATGTTAAATATTCGAGTAATATTTTATACAATTTAAACATGTGTTGTATTTAAAAACACATTATAATATTTATAAACGACAATATAGTACTTAAAAATGTATTATATTTAAAATAATATAATTTTTAATTATATTTATAATAAATATTGTGAGATTTTTATTTTAATTTTTTATTAAAAAGACTTGTTTAGGATCGGATAGCACGAAATTCGTCTAAGGCTGGATTCAAGTAGTAATTTTCAAATTCATATCACAGCCGAACTTTTTTGGCCCAATTTTAAAAAGCTCGATACCCGTCAAAACCAATTTGTTTAAGGTGGAATAGTACATTTTGACAAATATCTCCCACGATATCCAATTAATGCTTCTTCTATTTTCATCACCAGCCCATACAAATGAGCGTTAATACTGACACTGGCCAAGTATTGTTCTTACCAGAAATCGAACTAGGTATTCTCCGAATCTTCGTCTCTTGACAGGAGTTCGTTTACCACTCGAACCCAAGTACTTGGTTAAAATGGGCGTTATTCTTGAACTCTTAAAATCTCTCATTATCTCATATTGCATGTATTAATTTGTTTTTTAGTTTTTAATTCATATTATACTCTTTCAGCTTTATTTTAGATTTGGTAGATTCAATTTGTTTTGTATCCGATAAATTAAAAAAGATGGTGGTAAATTAAAAGAATACATTTTTTAATTCGTATAGCTGAAGATAAGAAAATTAATAATATTTTATAATTGACCATTGCTATTCTAAAATTGAAAATTAAACAATAACAACATCTAAAATACATCATAGATAAATTTTAATCTGTATCAAGGAAAATATAAAATAATTTTGAAAACAATAAGAAAACAAAATTTTGTGAAAATAAGGTTTACTCACAACCTTCAATGTCAGTTTTTGTGTAAAGATATCATTTATCTTTTTAATTTGATACAAAAATAAGTGGATAAGTATTTATCTTTTTAAATACCCGTAGCTCTTACCCAGCTATTTCCACCTGTATTAGCATAATTTCTTCTTTAATTCTGGCTTTGTACACTTCAATAAAATTAACGAATTCAACATCAAGGGGTGGTGGCGCAGTTGGCTAGCGCGTAGGTCTCATAGCTTCTGAGTAATCCTGAGGTCGAGAGTTCGAGCCTCTCTCACCCCAAACTTCCTTTTTGAATAACCAATCATTTCTGTCCAAATATCCATTGACGGTGTGATTTTCTAGATTTCTCTTTTACTTTGTTTTCATTTGTAATATTCCTATCAAAATTATCCATGTAATGAATGTTGTCCACCTGCTTATCTGTTTTGTCAGAGCAAGGAATTTTATTTTTAGAAGTCCATGGGCTATCAATGAGGGTCTTCTTCTGCTCTAAAATGTGGTTTATGTTCATATGTGAACTTGCTTCGTGTTTATTATTTGTTTTCCTTTGTTGATTAGTGAGTTTTCTTTGGCATTTATGTTGTTGTTTGTTGAAAATTGGGGACTGAGGTTTTTAATAGTCATGTTTGCTAGGTGATTTGTCTTGACCTTTTTTATCAAATTTGTTATTATTCTGGTTAACAAAATTATTAAGGATTATAGCTGGCAGGGCTAGCTCAAGGGCAAAGCAATCCAAACAAGAGGTATCAATTTGCCATCTCCTCAATTAAACTTGGCATCTCACACAGTGATTGTTATTATTTTTATGCCCCGTATTAATTTTTTTTTTTTGGATTTTCTATTGCATATAATGGATTTTTTTGAAAAAATACCGGAATTTTCTGGTAAAAATTTAAAGGAATATCAGAATTTTTTAAAAAAAATTTTTTAAAAATTTTGAATTTTTTTACACTATTGAAACTTTTAAAATTTTCAGTAAACTACAGTATTTTTTTAAATTTCGAGAAACTATAACAATTTTTTTGAATTTTCGATAGTATTAAAAAAAATTTCATTGAATTTGAAGCTATGTCTAAGGTGAGAGTTCAATTGAGTCCATCACTGGTGTACCATCCAATTTTAATTTTACTGTTAAATTAAATAAGTCTTATGGATCTCTCCTATACGCAACCACGTTTTTCACTCTTAATAAATCTCACTATCACAACACAACCACCTGCATATCCTTTCCACTGCACAATACGTTTTTTTACTATTGACTTAAATTCATTCTCATTTAACCAAATAGAATCTGATCTCCGTCCTTGTTTATGGCATGACTACAGTATATCTTTTTAATCTAACTATTTTCTCTCCTTTTAATAAATAAAATATTAAAAGTAGAATTGCAACCCAAAAAATAGTTTATATTTACTAGATAAGAATTTGAGATATGCAGATATTTATTTTAATACAATTCATATCTTATCGGATGTATAATCTCTCAAAGTCCAATCTACCATATAAAACATCATGTGTTCTGGAAGCACTTATAATACCCCTGCTGGTTCCTCAGCCAGCCACGTGGATGGCTTCATTGCTTTTCCTTCTTTTTTTTCTTCGCCACATCAGCATACATTTTGGTAGTAGTATCCATGCGTTTACACACTGCTATGCTTCACACTGCTATGTTTCAAACTTTGCTATGAAATCTAACATAATATAATATTCAATTGCATCTTTTTTAATGCTGCTGCATAGCATTTATTGCCCCTGCTTCTTTCATATCACCAATTTCATGTCATATATTTTTAATAATGGTATTTTTTTTTTTAAAAGCCAAAATGCATTAAAATTGCACAAGATGTGCTGAATAGAAAGTACAAGTGATCACCCATTTGGAGACCATTCACACCAGAACCAAATACAAAGGAGATTGCCAAAGACTAGCCACACCAAAACCAATACAGAAAAAAGCTTCTGAAGATAACTCCTAAACCATAAAACAATGAAGAACAACTGACAGCTAATAACACCAATCACTAAACTAAAAGAAAGCAAATGAGAAATGAGGATCAAAACGCAGCAACAACGATAATCCGCACCGCAAAGACTCTCCACTGAAGAGCACCACCTAGATTGAGGCTTAAAACTAAGCCCACAGTCTAGTGCTAATATCATCCGACAGCAAACAATTTACTGCACCATCTAGGATTTGTCTTCCTGTGATGAATGCCGATTGTGAGTCTGAGATCACCGATCGAATCACTTTTTTCAACCTACTAGCCAGCACTTTTGATAACACTTTATATATACAACCTACCAATGAGATTGGACGGAAGTCTGATATTTTGGTTGAATTTTTTCTTTTCGGAATTAAAACCATGAATGAGTTATTCACACCTTTGACAAACCTTCCATTTTTATGGAATTCAGCCAACACCCTTAACAAGTCAAATTTAATATCTTCCCAAAATTCTTTGATAGTTACACCGTCAGGTCCTGGACTTCTATCTCCGTTGCACTCCCATACCGCTATTCGAATTTCCTCTAATGAAAATTCTCGGATCATTTCTTCTTTACTGCCATCTTAAATATTTTTTGAAACTCATATTCTCTAGGAATACTACTGAACTTCTGGCCGAGAATTGATGCTGGAAGTAATTTAATATTGATTCTTTTATTTCTTCCACTCCCTTTAATATCCTACCATTTTCTTCCAAAGATAGTATCTCATTGTCTCTCCTTCTTTTTTTTATGCATTCGTGGAAGTATTTAGAGTTTGCGTCGCCGTCCTTTAACCACTGGACTCTAGCCTTCTGCCATTGTATATTACAATTCAGCCTGGATAACTTGTGCAGTTTTACAACTAGCTCTTTTTGTTCTCAACTCCTCTTCCGATAAACTCGAAGATTCGCTTTTGATTTCCAGTTTGTTGAGTTCCGTTTTTGCTTCCAATATTTTTTCTCCTAGATTTTGAGTATGCTCTTTATGCCAATTTTTGAGTTTTTCTTTGATCATCCTTAGCTTTTCTTTTAAGACATACATTCCCCAGCCCTCCACTTGAATTTCCTTCCAATTTTCCTTGACAAAACTATGATATCCTTCCACCTTTTTCCAACATTTTAACATCCTCCACGGTTTCTTGCCCCAGTTAAGACGTGATTCACTTAATAAAATCGGACAGTGATCCGATAATTCTTTGTCTAAACACCATTGAGAGCTTGATGGCCAACTCTTTTCCCGAGCTTCAGAAATGAGAAACATGTCAAGCCTACTCATCGACATTTCTCCTGTCCTGGACCACGTGAACTTTCTGTCGTGTAACGGTAGATCAATAAGATCTGAATCCACTATGAACTCATCAAATGCTCTGATTTCTTCTCTTCTAAAGATAACAATACTCCCTTTTCTTTCAGATTCTTCTCTAACAGCATTGAAATCTCCCATCAAGCACCATCTTTCATCACTTTTCGCTTCAATTTGTTGTCGTAGTTCTGACCATAGAGCTGCTTTTCTTCTACTGTCACAGGGGGCATATACATTAACCAGATTAACACCCTTCTTATCTTCACTACACTCACCCTCCAATCTCAAAGCGAAATCCGACAGAGATATTCTATGAATCTTCAGAGAATTAATATCCCACATTGCCAGAAGTCCCCCAGATCTTCCTACTGCAGCTTTAAAAGCAAAGTCGAAATCCTCTGATCCCCACATCATAGTGCAGACATTCCTCTCGCAGGTTTCCATCTTAGTCTCTTGTATACATATCATTGTTGGTCTGTGTGTTTGAATTAACCTTCTAATCTCCTTCTTCTTTGCTAGGCCTCCCAGGCCCCTGATATTATAAGAAATTAGCTTCATTGATAACACAGTTTTACGCCTTAATTCTCTTAAATTACAGGTCATCATTTCCTTACCTCCTGCATCCCCTTCACCTCCTTTTCTAATTCTTGGAGAATTTCGCCCTCCTCTCCCTTATGAATTAAACCGAAATCTTTACCTAGATCCCAAGCATCCTTTGCTACTTCTCTTGCATCTCCATGTAAAATTGTCCAGTTTCTTTTTTCTATATCATTTGCTACCCATTCTGTATTTACATCAGAACATACCTTTTTCCCGGTCTGATTGCGATGACTACATGTGCACTTCAGAGCATTTTTATTCCTCTTCCTCCATGCTTTCTTCTTTTCTTTCAGTATTGCGTATCTTCTTTGTCTTCTATCTTTGTACTCTTGTGTAGCGAGCCCCCTTCCTCCGAATTTTCTTTGCTATTACTGTGTCTACTTGAAGTCGGCTTCTTCTTTTTAATCTTCAGGTCTTCGCCTTTCTAAAAGGATTTCCTCACAGATTTTTCTTCTCCACAACAGGTATTTTCCACCATTCTGCATCGAGAAACACAAACATATTCTCCATGTTTTCTCTCTGTCAACACTCTTACTCTCTTTCTATCATAGATCCATTTTTTCATCTTCTCTCCCACAATTTTTTTCCCTCTTCTCTCCTACAAAATTTCTTCATCTTCTGTTATATTTTTTTTTATTCAAATCTAAAAAAAGTTATCGATTGCATTTTGGATCTGGATTATATTTCCATCTTCTTCAGGTAATTTTTTATCCTTCTTTTTGTTCTCCTTTTTTTTGTTGGTTTTGTGTTTTACATAGATTTGAGAATCACAATCTTAGAAAAAATATTCTAGAGATCTATTTATTCTCTCTTATGGATGATTTAATTTTATGTTTTTCTTGATTCTATAGAGTATAGACCCTCTTTATTTCATGCTCTGATTGAAATTAATTTGAATTTGGGGGTTTGATTTTAATTTTTTTAGATTTTATTTTTGCTTTGATTTTTTTTTTACAGTGAAAGAACTAAAAAATGACTTAAGCTCCAAAGGTTCACACTTTCAAAGAGGTGGCAAATCACAGCTAGACCAAAGATTTATGGGTTATTCTTTCTGGAAAGGTCAGTATTTATTTTTTGGCATAAATGACTGATTTTGGTAAATGAATATTTTTTTTATTATTTTTGTTGAAGATGAAGTTTGATCTTTTGAGTTCATGCATGTCTGACTAAATTTTTTACACATTGTGCATTAGTGTGTTTGAGAGTTCTGGAAAATCCAATTTTGATCTATGTATTTTAGATACTAATTTACATTATATATATATATATATATATATATATATATGTGTGTGTGTGTGTGTGTGTGTGTGTGTGTGTGTGTGTGTGTGTGTGTGTGTGTGTGTGTGCAGTCATATATTCATTCAAATAATAGGTGAAAAGATTACTAGGAGCTTGAATCTTAATGGTGTACTTACAAAAATTTGAAAAATATCAATGTGAGCTTTATGAACTTAAAAGAAATAGATAATTTAATTGTCATGTTCGAAATTTGCTTATTATATTGTTGTTCCTTACTGCAATGCAGGTTTCTACAATTTTAATTATGTTAGTCAATTTATCGATTTTGTTTCAACAATATTGATTATGTTAGTACAAAAATCAAACACTTTTTCATATTTTTCCGCCCTTAGCATCACCATATTTTTTATTTCAACGTGTGTCTCTCCCAATTTTGAAATACACATTTATTCCTAGCAGTCCAAACATGGTAGTTTGTCTCCACTAGCATAACTTTAATCAATTTTGCTTTCACACCTTTGTCACGTGGAGCTCGAATGACCCACTGAATCTCTTCTTCCCAAACAGTAGGATCGTGCATAATGTTGAAATACTGCAGCATTTCCTTCCAAACCTGCTTGGTATATACACAATCAAAGAATAGATGATGTGCAGTTTCACTGTCATTGCAAAACACACACTTTCCATCAGTAGCAACTCCAAACTTTTGGACCCTATCCTTTGTCATTAGACGGGTTTGGCACGCCATCCACAAGGTAAAAATAGCTCCTGCCTTGCAACATTTCCATAGAATAAAAATCTCCAATCCACTTTCGGTTTGTCAGCCCTCAAAGCATGATACATGGCAATTGTTGTGTATTTCCCTGCTGTTTTGAAGCCTTGCCAACATGCAGAGTTAAGTAGGACATCCTGATTCTTGAATATAGACTTAACAATCCATGATGAGTTTTAACAATCCATGATGAGTTTTGGTCTGGTTTGAAATTCTGTAGATCTCCTTGTTTCACATAATATTGGTGTAACCATTTTATCCACAAAACGTCCTTTTTATTCCAGATGTTCCAAAGCAATTTGCCTATGGTTGCTTTATTCCATTCTACAAGCGAAACCATATTCATACCGCCTGCAGAGACATGATCACACACATGGTCCCAAGAGACAGGGGCTTTCCTGCTATTCTCACTTTTACCAGTCCACATGAATGTTCTACACAAGGCCTCAATATGAGCCAGGACCTTTTTAGGAAGCGGAAAAATTTACAGCCAATAATAAGATATGAACAGAATGACACTTCTAATTAATTGAAGCCTACCAGCATAGGATAATACACTACTACGAAAAACCCATTTAACAACGGTTGGGAATGACATATAATGACGCGGGCGAGGGCGTTGTTATGTAGATTGTCGTTGTATGTATGATACTTACAACGACGGCCTTGTAGGCGTTGTAATAAACAGGAAAGCGCACTAACTATCACAACGGTTTTGCAATACATCGTTGTAATAAATTTAATTGTCCTCGGTTCGATTCCCAGCAATGCAGTTTTGATATTTATTTTTTCCTGGCCAACGCGCCAGATATTATAACGGTTATGAAATATAACCGTCGTTAAAGTTTCTGCAAAATTAACAAATATGATCCATTCTTTTTATGTTGTTGATGACATTTGAATCGGATACTTGTATCCATGAAGTATTTTATTGACATGAACTAAAAAGTGTGATTCCGCTGCCTAGTTGTCAATTTATGTTAATGATGAATGAATAACCCGTGTTACGGGACAGGACAATGATATTGAATGTCGGCTGAATATATGTGGCACCTTTCTTGCAGATTTTACTCTGATAATATTATGTGTTTTTCCTAAAATTGTATGTGGGGTAGAAGGGTGTTACATTAGTGGTATCAGAGCAGGTCGGTCCGTCCGGCTAAGTTGTCGAGTCGTAGTTTGTTTAACAATCGAGTATTGTTAGCTAGTCCTAACTTTTGTTTATGTTGTAGTGCTAAGTTGAGATGGCTGGAAGGAACGATGTTGCAAGTGCTGATGCGTTGGAAGCAATGGCTCAGGCATTGCAGAATCAACCGAACGCTGACGAGAATGCTGGATCTCGCAGTTTAGCAATTTTTCAGAGGGAGAACCCGCCAAGTATGATCCTGATGGAGCGTTGGATTGGTTGAAAGAAATGGAGAGAATCTTCCGTGTGATGGACTGCACTCCAGAAGAAGAAGAAGAAGAAGAAGTATGTTTCAATGTACTCTATCCGTACCCCGATACCTATTGAGGAGCAAATCCCAGCACTCTCGTAGTAAATTATCCTTTCCTCCTCTTCCTGCTAAACTAATGAGCTCCAATCGGGCGCCTTTACTGATGACTGGTGGCTAGAGACTCGTCAGAGGTTAGAAACTGCAGGTGAAGGTATCACTTGGGATGTGTTCCGAATAGAGTTCACTTGGGATGTGTTCCGAATAGAGTTCCTGAGGAAGTATTATCCAGAGGATGCTCGTGGTAAGAAGCAAATCAAGTTTCTCGAACTGAAGCAAGGGAACATGTCGGTTACTGATTATGCTGCAAAGTTTATTGAATTGGCTAAGTTTTATCCGTACTATAACGATGATGATGTTGAGTTCTCAAAATGCATCAAGTTTGGGAGTGGGTTGCGCCCAGAGATCAAGAAGGCAGTTGGATATCTGAAGATTCGTGTTTTTGCTTATTTGATTGATAGTTGCAGAATTTTTGAAGAGGATAACAATGCTCATTATAAGATCATTAATGAGAGGAAGGGCAAGCACCAACAGAATCGTGGCAAACCTTATGATGCTCCAGCTGGAAAAGGTAAACATAAAGTGGTTGATGGCAAGAGGACTAGTGGGGGAGATGCTCCTGCTGGCATAACTTGTTTCAAATGTGGGAAACCTGGTCATAAGAGTAATGCGTGTACTGCTGAAGTGAAGAGGTGTTTCCGTTGTGGTAAGACTGGGCATGCTATATCGGAGTGCAAGCATAAAGAGATGATTTGTTTCAACTGTGGCGAAGAAGGACACATTAGTAGTCAGTGTCAGAAACTAAAGAAGGTGCAAACCGGTGGGAAAGTGTTCGCTTTGACTGGGACTCAGACAACTAATGAGGACAAACTCATCAGAGGTACATGTTTCATTAATAGTACTCCTTTAATTGCTATGATTGACATCGGTGCTACTCATTGTTTTATTGCTGCTGAATGCGTTGAAAGATTGGGTCTTGTGTTGTCTTCTATGAATGGAGAAATGGTCGTTCAGATTCCGACTAAGGGATCGGTGACTACTTCTCTGGTGTGTTTAAAGTGTCCCTTGTCGATCTTCGACAGAGACTTTACTGTTGACTTGGTGTGTTTGCCGTTATCTGGAATGGATGTAATCTTGGGAATGAACTGGTTAGAATATAACTATGTTCATATCAATTGTTATAACAAGTCAGTGAGATTTTCTACTGCTGAAGAGGAAGAAGCTAGTTTGTTGTCTTTTAAACAGTTACAACAGTTGATGCAAGAAGGAGCTCAGATGTTCTTAGTGATGGCGTCGTTATCTGTTGAGAGCCGATCTGTAATTGAGGAGTTGCAAGTGGTGCGTGAATTTCCTGAAGTTTTCCCTGATGAAATTCCTGATGTGCCTCCAGAAAGAGAAGTTGAATTTGCAATTGACCTTGTACCTGGTACCAGACATGTTTCTATGGCACCATTCAGGATGTCTGCATCAGAATTGTCGAAATTAAAGAAGCAATTGGAGGAGTTACTTGAAAAGAAATTTGTGAGGCCAAGTGTATCGTCGTGGGGAGCTCCAGTGTTGTTAGTAAAGAAGAAAGATGGAAGTATGAGGCTCTGTGTTGATTACAGGCAGTTAAATAAAGTGACGATTAAGAACAAGTATCCGCTTCCGAGAATAGATGACTTAATGGATCAGTTGGTAGGTGCTCGTGTGTTTAGCAAGATTGATTTGAGGTCGGGCTATCATCAGATTAAAGTGAAGGATGAAGATATCCAGAAGACGACTTTTAGAACGCGTTATGGACATTATGAGTATTCGGTGATGCCTTTCGGTGTTACTAATGCGCCGGGAGTATTCATGGAGTACATGAATCGTATCTTTCACACTTATTTGGATCAGCTTGTGGTGGTGTTTATTGATGATATATTAATTTACTCTAAATCGGAGGAAGAGCATGCAGAACACTTGGGACTAGTGTTACAAGTTTTGAAGGAGAAGAAGTTATATGCAAAGCTGTCCAAATGTGAATTTTGGTTAAAGGAGGTTAGTTTTCTCGGTCATGTCATTTCAGGTAGTGGCATTGCTGTGGATCCATCTAAAGTGGATGATGTGTTGCAATGGGAAACTCCAAAGTCGGCTACCGAGATTAGAAGCTTTTTGGGACTAGCCGGTTATTACCGAAGGTTTATCGAGGGATTTTCTAAGTTGGCACTTCCGTTGACTAAGTTGACTTGTAAAGGTAGAGCTTTGTGTGGGACATTCAATGTGAAGGAAGTTTCAACGAATTGAAGAAGAGATTGACATCGGCTCCAATTTTGACATTACCTAACCCAGGAGAACCTTTTGTGGTATATTGTGATGCTTCTAAAATGGGTTTAGGAGGTGTACTTATGCAGAATGGCAAGGTAGTTGCTTATGCGTCGAGACAGTTGAGAACTCATGAAAAGAACTATCCTACTCATGATTTAGAACTTGTTGCGGTTGTTTTTGTGCTGAAGATTTGGAGACATTATCTTTATGGTTCTAGATTTGAAGTATTTAGTGACCATAAGAGTTTAAAGTATTTATTTGACCAGAAGGAGTTGAATATGAGACAGCGAAGATGGTTGGAATTATTAAAAGATTATGATTTCGGTCTGAACTATCATCCGGGTAAAGCTAATGTTGTGGCTGATGCCCTAAGTCAGGAAACCTTGCATATGTCCGCGATGATGGTTAAAGAATTAGAATTGATTGAGCAGTTCAGAGATATGAGCTTACTTTACAAAGTGACACCGCAGAGTGTGATGTTGGGGATGCTAAAAATTAACAATGATTTTCTGGACAGCATCAAGGAAGCTCAGAAGTTAGACGTGAAACTGGTAGATTCAATAGTTAGGATCGATCAGTCCGAGGACGATGATTTCAAGTTGGATGCCTATGGTGTGTTGAGGTTCCGTAATCGAATTTGTATTCCTGACGATGCGGAGGTGAAGAAAGCGATTCTTGAGGAAAGTCATAGAAGTAAATTGAGTATTCATCCGGGGGCTACAAAGATGTATCAGGACTTGAAGAAATTGTTTTGGTGGCCTGGGATGAAGCGTGATGTAGCTCGTTTTGTGTATGCATGTTTAACTTGTCAGAAGTCGAAAGTTAAACATCAGAAGCCTGCGGGGTTGATGCAACCGTTAGAAGTTCCAGAATGGAAATGGGATAGCATTTCAATGGACTTTGTGACGGGACTGCCTAATACTTCAAGAGGACATGATTCTATTTGGGTGATTGTTGATAGGCTTACGAAGCCGGCTCATTTTATTCCTATTAACATCAGTTTTCCAGTATCGAAGTTGGCGGAGATTTATATTCGTGTAATTGTGAAGCTGCACGGTGTCCCATTGTGTATTGTGTCGGATAGAGATCCGCGATTTACTTCTGATTTTTGGAAGAGTTTGCAAGAAGCGTTGGGTTCTAAGTTGAGGTTGAGTTCGGCGTATCACCCTCAGACGGATGGTCAAACAGAGAGGACTATTCAGTCGTTGGAGGATTTGTTGCGAGCATGTGTTCTCGAGCAGGGAGGTTCGTGGGACACCTATTTACCGTTAATAGAGTTCACTTATAATAACAGTTATCATTCTAGTATAGGAATGGCACCTTTTGAAGCATTGTATGGTCGGAGATGTAGGACTCCTTTATGTTGGCATGAATCTGGAGAAAGTGTAGTGCTAGGACCCGAAATTGTTCGAGATACTACTGAGAAGGTGAAGTTGATCCGAGAAAAGATGAAATCTTCCCAAAGTAGGCAGAAGAGTTATCATGACAAGCGAAGAAAGGATTTAGAATTCCAAGCGGGTGACCATGTGTTTTTGAGAGTTACACCTGTGACAGGTGTTGGGCGTGCATTAAAGTCTAAGAAGCTTACTCCTCGTTTTATTGGTCCGTATCAGATTTCGGACAGAGTTAGAAATGTTGCTTATAGAGTGGCTTTACCGCCTAATCTGTCGAATTTACATGATGTGTTTCATGTGTCACAACTCCGGAAGTATGTTCCAGATCCATCTCATGCGATTCATATGGATGATGTGCAAGTACGGGATAATCTTACTGTGGAAACGATGCCTGTACGAATTACGGAACGTGAGATGAAGATTCTAAGAGGCAAGGAGATTGTGTTGGTGAAAGTTGTCTGGTTAGGAGCTGCCGGAGAAAGCATGACTTGGGAGCTGGAAAGCAAGATGAAGGAATCCTATCCCGAGTTATTCGAATCAGGTAAATTTTCGAGGATGAAAATTCTTAAAGTAGGGGAGAGTTGTAACGCCCCGAAAATCTAAATTAATCATTTAATTATTTATTTAAATAATTTAGAAGGAATTACGAAGTTTTGGTAGTTTTGGAGGATTTTGGATCAAAAGAGTATTTTTTTAATAATTTAATAGAATGAATAATTAATGTATTATTTATACTATTATTATTATTATTAAAAATATTAAGAAAAATGGCAAGGTGGTCTTAAAGGAAAAAGAGTAAGGATAGAGTTGGAAGTTCATAAACTGGAATATTTTGTCTAAAGAGGAGTGGACCGATCACTTTTCTAACGGATCATGTTTTTGTGAAGAACGCTGAAAAAGAGAGAAGAAGGAAAAGAACCCTAAGGCTTGAAGGTTGCTGAAAAATCATAGAGAAGGAGGAAAGTTACTAAATTTCTCTAAGGTATGGGCAGTTTTCACGGTTTATTATAATTTTATAGGAATTGGTTTATGAATAGATTAAGTTTTGTGGATTCTTGAGTAATTGTGGTGTTTGATGATATAGATTATGTTAGGAGCGAGTGTTGTGATGAGAATGAGTAAAACAAATTGATGTATTTGATGTATGTGTATTGTGTGAGTCTTTTGGTCAGATTTAGTATTGGACAACATTGAATTTAGGGGTATTTTGAGTCAAAATCGCAGCAGAAAAATCACTTTTTGGAAAATCGGGGTTTTGGTTGCATCCTGACACGGGCCGTGTCCCACAACACGGGCACCCGTGTCAGCTTGCTGATTGGGGGAAAACAAAATTTTTGTTACAGGCCTTCTGACACGGGCCGTGTCACAGGACACAGACGACCGTGTCAGGCTACTGTCTCTGCTGTAAATTTTTCTGTTTTGAATTTTTGGTGCAGGCCTTCTGACACGGGCTGTGTCAGACAACTGTTTTGCTGTTTTCTTTTGTTGTTTTCTTGAGTTTTCTTGACGTTTTCCCGTGCTGATATTTGGTTGTCGAGTTGTTGTTGATGTAAGATGTTAAAATAAGATTGTATGATAAATACTTGTTGAATATGAAATGGATGATGCACACGTTGATGTTAGATGAATTAAGGAGATTTAGCATCATTGCATTTCATAGCATTCTATGTTGGGGCTTCGGTCCATTAGTAGCTTCAATCCCATTGTGCGGATTGAAGTGCTACGTTGATTTCGTTGTGCTCCTTTTGGAGGGTTGATGGCCAGTGTCCATCCACGTTGAATCGGTACCACATGCATTCTTTGCATTCCATTATAGTTGACATTACATATAATGATGTTGTTGTTGATGATGTTATGATGTTGTTGTTGATGATGCTATGATGTTGTTGTTGATGTTGCTATGATGTTGTTGTTGATGATGTTATGATGTCGTTGTTGCTTATTCTGTTTATTTCCCACGTCCTTATATTATTATAATGAATTGTGATTCTCACCCTGCCTGCTTGAAAATGTTGCCTCTTATGTGGGTAACTTGCAGATTACCAAGAGTAGACTTGCGGTGCTGGAAGATTGAGTCTTGGAGCGTTCTTTTGTCGTTTTAGCCGAGTTTTAAGTGGTGTCCTGCTCTGTGTCATGTAACATCGGGTTGGGATTAGTTGTGAACCTCGTATTTCCTTTTTGGTTTTATGTTAGAATTTATTTTTATGTTGTTGATGACATTTGAATCGGATACTTGTATCCATGAAGTATTTTATTGACATGAACTAAAAAGTGTGATTCCGTTGCCTAGTTGTCAATTTATGTTAATGATGAATGAATAACCCGTGTTACGGGACAGGACAATGATATTGAATGTCGGCTGAATATATGTGGCACCTTTCTTGCTGATTTTACTCTGATAATATTAAGTATTTTTCCTAAAATTGTATGTGGGGTAGAAGGGTGTTACAACTTGCATTTAAATAAAGCCACTTTGAAAATAACATAATCAATCTCCCAAATCTCATCAATGACACCATAAAACGCGGTAGTTGCCAATACCGAATTCTTATCTTTCGAACTAGAGAAATACATCGATTCGGCTTCAACCATAACCCCACTATTTTGCATTGTACTACGATCATCTTTTGATTTTGTATAAAAGGTATAATGACCGATGTCGTATGCACTCCAGATAATGATACAAAATTTTGGCCCGTACGACAACCATCTAAGTATCTCGGATGCATTAGGATCATTAGATACACTTTTATTAAACCAATCCATGAATCTATTGTTATGCTCTATCAACAACAACTTGTCATTCATTCGGGGATATTTTTTCTTCATAAGTCTTTTGTGAGTCTCTATGAAAGGTTGAACCTCATCTATATTATTCAATATATAGAAATGTGATTAAATAACTACATCCCGAGCCATTGACCTAACATTTAGACCTTGAATACCTCTTCTGTCTGTGTCAGCATGATGAGACTTTGGAATTCCTATAGAATCTGCATCCGACAAATAGTTTGTACAAAACTCAACAGCTTCTTCTGTGATGTACCTTTCAACAATCGAAGCTTCCGGTCGGTGATGATTCTTCGTATATCCTTTAAAGATCTTCATATATCGCTCTATTGGATACATCCACCTTAAAAAAACTGGACCACAAATTCTGATTTCTCTTACGAGATGAACAAGTAAGTGAACCATAATGTCAAAACTTGATGGCGGAAAATACATCTCTAATTGACACAAGATTATGGCAGCCTCATCTTCTAATTCATCCAATTTTTTGAAATCAAGAACTTTATTACATATGGCATTGAAGAATAAACACAGTCTCGTTATAGTTACTCTCACATTTTTTGGAAGGATCCCACTGATAGCCACGGGTAGAAGTTGTTGCATCAATACATGACAATCATGAGATTTTAAACCAATTAACTTGAGATCTTTCATTGATACAAGCTTCTTGATGTTTGATGAGTAACCTTGCGGAACTTTAATACCTTGCAAACACTCGCATAACATCTTCTTTTCCTTTTTAGATAGAGTGTGACATGCTGGAGGCAGATAAGTTCTTTTTCCTTTCTCTATTGGAGCCAACTGTTTTCGTATACCCATCTTTTCCATATCAAGACGGGAAGTCTTACTATCTTTAGTCTTGCCCGAAATGTTTAGAAGTGTGCCAATCAAACTATCACACACATTTTTCTCCACGTGCATCACATCAAGACAATGTCTAACATCAAGACTTGACCAATATGGAAGATCAAAGAAGATGGACCTCTTTTTCCATATATTTTTCGCAACTGCCCCTTTTTCTTTTCCTCTCTTCCCACCTTTTTCTTTTTCTCTCTTATCAAGGACAACATTAATGCATTCCTGCCGTTGATAAACTTCATCCCCGGTTAAAGGTTTAGGAGCCTCACCAAACTCTTGATCTCCATTAAAAGCCTTTCACAATCTACGATAAGGATGACTCGGTTTTAGAAATTTTCGATGCCCAAGGTAAACGGTCTTTTTTCCAAACTCAAGTTGGTGATAACAAGTATCATCTTCACATATAGGACACGCTTTATGTCCTTTGACACTGTATCCCGCCAAGTTACCGTAAGTCGGAAAGTCGTTAATTGTGCAAAATAACATTGCAGTATATTAAACTTTTCCCCAGAATATGCATCATCATTTTCAACGCCTTCATCCCACAAGAGTCGTAAATCATCAATTAATGGACTAAGATAAACATCTATGTCGTTACCAGGTTATCGTGGTCCAGAAATCATCATACTTAACAATATATACTTGCGCTTCATGCACAACCAAGGAGATAGGTTGTAAATAGTGAGAAGAACAGGCCACGAAGTATGATTAGTGATCATATTACCAAAGGGGTTCATTCCATCGGTGGCAAGCCCAAGCCTAAGATTTCTTGGCTCGACTCCAAAATCCAAAAACAACGAATCAATTTTCTTCCATTGCAAAGAATCAGCTACATGGCGAATGTTTCCATCACCAATCCTTTCATCTGCATGCCATCTAAGATTCTTTGCGTCATTCGAATTAGCAAAAAGTCTCTTTAATCGTGAAAGTATTGGCAAGTACCATAACACTTTAGCAGGAGGATGCTTCCTACTAACATTGTCATAGTGATCATTGTCATCACCATTGCTAGCCTTCAGCTTGTAACGCGACACACCACATTTCGGACATTGAAACAAGTCTTCATACTCTTTTCGGTATAATATGCAATCATTAGGGCAAGCATGTATCTTGATATACTCCAGACCCAGTGGACACAATATCTTCTTGGCCTCATAGCAACGATCCAGCAATTTGTTATCTTCTGGTAACATTTACTGTAGCAATTCAAATAATTCCGTGAAACTTTTATCCGACCATCCATTTTTTGCCTTCAGATTAAACAACTTTAACACCGCCGACAATCGTGTGAACTCTGTGCATCCCTTATATAAAGGGGTGTCTTTATCACTACATAAATTATCATAAATATGAGCATTCATAAAAGAAGATTCCCCAATATCACAGAACATATCCTCTAGGTGATCTTCCATATATTCATCTTTCTCCAATCTTTGACTTTGTGACGCCCGACTTTTCTTATTATCCACCTCACCATGCCACGTCCATATTATATAATTTTGACATATACCATCACAACAAAGGTGATTATTTATTTCTTTCTTTGTACCCTTTTTGATATTAGCGCAAACAACACAAGGACAATAAAAGATACCATCATTGTCGGGAAGATGTTTATCAGCGTATTCAAGGAATTCACAAACCCCGTTCTCATAAATCAGATCTAATCTATTGGCTTTCATCCAACTATGATCCATTACAACTTCTAAAATTTATACATGTATAATAATGTGAATGACACACCAAAATCTAATCCAAAAACTCAAGCATATGCATATACAATATAAACAAAGAAAACATCAATGAAGATGTACTCTCATACTAAACGTAAAGCATATAAAACATCTCATTCTGACTTGAGCATATATAATATGAACAAAGAAAAAAGGAATGAAGATGTTGAAGAGAACCTTACTTCGAAGCTGCAGAAGCAAATGAATGATGAAGACGGTCAATATTTGAGCATGAACCAAGAAAAAAGGAATGAAGATGTTGAAGAGAACCTTACTTCGAAGCTGAAGAAGCAAATAAATGAAGACGGTCAATATTTGAGCATAAACCAAGAAAAAAGGAATGAAGATGTTGAAGAGTACCTTACTTCGAAGCTGAAGAAGCAAATGAATGAAGACGGTCAATATTTGAGCATAAACCAAGAAAAAAGGGATGAAGATGTTGAAGAGTGTAAAGGTTAGGGCGTCTCTGGCTCACTTGTTCGATTAGGGCGTCTTATGAAAGAAATACATAATAAGTTTTGTTTTAATTTATCAGTAAACCTTTTAATCTCGGTGGAGAAACAAACCGTAGTGGAATCTTAAGTGAAATGTATCCTAAAAAAAGGTAAAAAAGTGTTGTAGGGAATCGAAGCTTGTTACATTTCATTTATTACTACGGTTGTTCATCTTAACCGTTGTAAAATAATTTACAATTTATGTTTTAAATAATGGACTTAATTGACACACGCTAAATGTACTCTAAAAATGGAAAAAATGTAGTTGCAGGGAATCGAAGTTTGATACATTTTATTTATTACTACGGTGGTTTCATTCAACTGTCATTAAATGACTCAGCTTTTAAATGGGCGAGAAATTTTTAACCTATTACAACGGCATAAAAGGATGCGTTGTAAGCCTAGCGTTGTTGTTTTAACGTTTTGTAGTAGTGATAAATGTGTGCTCCAATGGTTGATTCTCTTCAGCAACTTCTCAATTAGGGGTTGGCACGATTGTACAGTTAACTTTCTGCTGTCCAAGGGTACCCCCAAGTAGTGAACTGGCATGGTTCCTTCAGACAGACCAGTCTGTTGGTATATGGCTCTCCTGACATCTTCATTTGCCCCTGCAACATACAGTTTACTATTTGCTTGGCTCACACATAGGCCTGTTGTATCTGAAAAGCATTGAACCTTTTCCATTATTAGCTTCAAAGAACCAATATCCCCTCTAGTGAAGAGTAGTATGTCATCTGCAAAAAACAGGTTATATTCCTTAGTTTTTCACACTTAGGATGAAAATTAAAATCAGGTGTTAGATGCAATATTTGGAGAGTTCTATGGAGGTACTCCATTATGAACACAAACAGCAATAGGGATATGGGATCCCCCTGTCTCAAACCTTTTCTTGCTCTAAGCAGTTTGAATGGTGTACTATTAACTGAAAATCGGTAGGATACAGTGCTGACACAAGCCATGACCCATTGTATAAAAACCTGAGGAAATCCTAGCTCCATCATAATCTGATTTAGAGCTTGCCAGTCCACAGTGTCGTAAGCTTTCTGTATATCTAATTTATACTAATTAACTATTATAATATGTGATTGTTTGCATTTCTTATTTATTATTTTTACTCTATATTTATTTTCTTATTATGGTAGGTGATTTCTAAAGGACTCCAAAGAAAGTGAAACACAAAATATTTTGAAAGTGTATCTGATTTACTTGGCATGTTTTAAATTTTGCATTTTCTTCAACTTAATATGTTATGTACTTATTTCTTACGGGTGATGTGATTTTATTTACTTCACATCCACAGGCTTAAATGTGAGATTTAGCTGGCTTTGTTGAGACGAGGCAACAACTTCTGACTCTCAAGTCACATCATCGTTTGAACTAGATTGACTTTGTTGTTTCACATCATTTCAATAATATAATTTATGTCACTTTAGGACAGAAGAGTACAATCAAATCCTTAACTTTATCTAAATTGTTTAGAAAAAAAAATCAATATTTAATATAATTTATGACACTTTATGACCCCCAAGGGTTGGCCTAATGGTGGAGGCTTGAGTCTTGAGAGTGCGCTCCTCTCAAGGTCTCAGGTTCGAATCCTACTGGGTGCAATCAACCCTTGTGTGGACCAATCCATACGGAGCTTTGCTCTGGCTTTAAATGGGGCCCCCGCTAGTGGACGGTGGAATTGGTCCCTCTTGGATTAGTCGGTCGCAAGGCCGGATACCAAGATTTAAAAAAAAAACAATACAAACAAATCCTTAACTTTATGAACATTGTTTTAAAAAATTCAGATTTTAGCATTAAAAATCATATTTTCTTTGTATTTTGTTTTGTTGTTAATTAAAACAATTGAATTTTTGTTTTTAATTAAAATAATTAAAAATAATTAACTTTTTTTTCAATTAAAATAATTAAGATTACAATATTTGTTTTATAATTATATTAATAATAATAAGATTTGTTTAATAATAATAATAACATCTTATTTGACAAAAAGTATGGGCCTTGGAAGATATACAAAATTTAATAGAAAATTTTACCCCATACCCCTACAATTATACCCATACCCCTACATTTTTAAAAAAATGCCAATTCTATCCCTGGTTAATTTTAATTATTTTATTATTTTATTATTTTTTTACTGTTACTGTTCATTGTCAGACGTGTGTCAGAGATAAAAAAATTTACCTCATTTTACTCGTTCTGGAACACATTCCCAATGACTTCCGGTAAGCAAATTTTCATACCGGAAGACTTTTAATAAGAGTTCCGGTAAATTAAAAATTACGTACCGGAAGACTTGTTAAAAGACTTCCGGTTTTTAGTCTTAGTTTTGCGTCACCGGAACACTATCATCAAGTCTTCCAGTTTGTTTGAAATGTTTACCGGAACACTATTGTTAAGAAATCCGGTTTGGTAATTTGTTCACCGGAACACTTGTTGTGAGTCTTCCGGTTTGTTAAGTTTGTTCACCGGAACAGTTTTTCTGAGTCTTCCGGTTTGTTTTCGTAATTCTATTTTTTTTTATGTAGGTAAAGAAATTCCTCTGCAAATAAGCGATAAAGATCAAATATGTGTAGATACGTTTGATGCTTTTTCAACTAATCAAAGATTTGGTACACAAGAAGAGGTGATAAGATGGATTAAAGAGATCGGAATTCAGAATAAAGTAACAGTTATCATCACTCGTTCAGATATTGAAACAGGCAAGAGAGGAAGAAGTAACAAATTAATATTTGGTTGTGATAAAGGTGGGAAACACAAGGATAGTCGTAGTGAAACCCAAAGTGCAACAAAAAAATGTGGATGTCCATTTAAAATCAGGTCGACTCCGGCGAAAGATGGGTCTGGATGGAAGGTTGATGTAAAATGTGGAGTTCATAACCATGGTCTGCCTGATACATTAGAATGTCACGCATTTGTCGGTAGGTTGACAACAGATCAGAAGCAACATGTTGTTGGTTTGACAAAGAGAAAGGTTCCACCTAGACATATATTGCTTTCCTTGCAAGAGCAAGATCCAGATAATGTCACTCGGATCACACAAATATACAAGCAGAAGAGTACGATCGAAAAAGAGATCAGAGGTCCTAGAAGTGAGATACAACATTTGTTTAAGCTTATTGAAGGTGCGGGTTATGTTTATTGGTGTAGAAAAAGAGATGACTCTGAAGTTATTAGAGATATATTTTGGGCTCATCCAGATTCAGTTAAGTTGTTAAATATTTTTCCTATTGTGTTAGTTATGGACAGCACTTACAAGACAAATAAATATAGGCAACCGCTGTTTGAAATTGTTGGCATGACATCAACCGAGTCGACTTTTGCTGTCGCATTTGCGTATATTGAGTCGGAGCAGACTGAGACGTTTTGTTGGGTGTTAGATAAGCTCAAACAATTGTTTGTGAAGAAAGATTTGTGCCCACAAGTTATTGTGACAGATAGAGATCTTGCCTTGATGAAAGCCATTGAAACTGTGTTTCCAAGGTCGATAAATTTGCTATGTCGATTTCATATTAACAAAAATGTTGGTCCAAAACGGAAGCAATATGTGGCTAGTGACAAGCAAGAGACAATAGACAAATTATGGACTGAAGTTGTATGGGCTAGTGATGAGATTGAGTATGATCAACGGTTGAAGCTACTTGAGCAGGCGTGTGTTGATTGTAAAAATTTATTGATTATGTGAAGGACACATGGTTGACACCACATAGACAAAGATTTGTTGGAGCATGGATTGATCAAGTGCTACATTTGGGTAACATGACGACTAATCGATATGTATTTTTTTAAGTATTTCTAAATTGTATATTTTTTTTTGTATTTTTGTATTTTTAATATGTATTATTTTTTAGGGTTGAGTCTGCTCATTGGAAGTTAAAGTATATGTTGGGGAACAGTATTGGTGACATGGTCAAATGTTGGGAGGCTATGAATGACAACTTAAAGTTACAGCTGGGCAACATTAGAGCTTCTTTTCAAAAGAGTTTTTATGAAGTTGAGCATGCCCACGTAGGTCCGTTTTACAATAACTTACAGGGTTCAGTGTCTCGAGCTGCTTTGAGACACATTGCTAAAGAGTTAACACGGGTTGATTATGTAGGAACTAACAAGGAAATATGTCGTTGTACTCTTAAAACAACCTATGGATTACCTTGTGCTTGTGAGTTGACAGGATATAGAATTGGTGGTATATCGATACCAATAGATGCTGTGCATGTTCATTGGAAGAAACTAAGTATGGAAGGTAAGTTGGAGGAAGACGTAGATGATGGATCAGAGGTGGATATGAGTAGGGCAATAGATGAGTTATGGAAAAGGTTTAGGTCACTAGATATTATTGGGAAAAGGGCATTAAAAAGTAGGGTTTTTAAACTTGCCTTTCCCACAATGACTTCTTTGTGTCCACCACCTGAGAAAATAAAAACCAAAGGGGGGGGGGGGGTCAAGAAGAAAGGCAAAAAACCAGTAGGGTATGATGTTTATAGGGACCCTTCGTATCATGAGTATGTTGATCAAGCATCTCAATCTTCACAGAAACAATCTCAACCATCACAAACTTCAAAGAAGTTGAAATTATCACAATCTTCAGAGAAGAAATCTCAGGCATCACAGGCTTCAAAGAAGTTGGAAATATCAAAATCTTCACAGTCATCTAAGCAGGTCATCCTTCAGTTTCCTAATCACATCAGGTCGTATATTGATGATGTAGTTAATGTTGTATCAGATGGTAATTGTGGATTTAGAGTCATTGCTTCATTGCATGGATATGATGAAGATGGTTGGCCAATGGTTCATCGAGACTTGGGGTTGGAAATAATACATAATGAAAGAGCAAGTTTGTATGCCAATTTATTTGGTGAACGGTTAGCAGGAGTGAGAGAATCTTTGATGATAGAGGCATTTGGTCCTCAACCACCACAGAAATGGTTGACTCTACTAGATATGGGTTACTTGATAGCGAATCGTTATAATGTTGTACTTGTCTGTTTAGGGTTTGAATGCTTGACTTTCTTCCCTATGACAACCTCATTTTCACCAAATGTATCCTTTTATTGCATTGGTTTGTAAACGGGAATCACTGGGTTCAGGTACTTAGTTATTTTTACTTAGTTTTTTTTAGTTAATGTGACTAACCAAATTTCTTAGTTATTTTTACTTAACTTTTTGATTTTTTTTTGTTCAGGTAAACATGAAAGAAGGGTTTCCATTGCCACCAGTGATAGTAGATTGGAAGAAGTTTCGTTCTACAGAAGCAACATCTTGGATGATAGGATTTGCAGCACGTCTACAACATTGGCAACAACTTACGCCCATATTACCAACGCATTATGAAATATAAATTATGTTATTCATTTCTTATTTCAAGTTATTCATTTTAAAGCTAAACAAAAGTCTACAAGTTAACAAGTTATTCATTTTAAAGCTAAACAAAAGTCTACAAGTTAACACATAAACATATCTCAACTATGTCAAGTGAGTCTAAAGGTTAATACATACGCATAAACATAAGTGACAAAGTCTAAATAAACATAAACATAAATATAAGTCAATGATCACGAGCAATCTGTAAAGCCTCGAACAAGTCAGCAAACTGTGGATCATCCTCTTCAGCACCAGCTCGCTGAAGATAACGACGAATCAATGAAGAAACACGAGCCCAGCTAGGATCAGATGGTCCTACGTCGTAAACGGGAACTGACACCTCTATTGGCGCATCACGACGGGGTGGTATGAGACGAGGATGCGAAACACGATAATACCACTGAAGATATCCATCAACTGTCTCAGATGAGGTGGTGGCTAGTGCTGTCGGACGAATCACATCTGCAACACTCTGATGGTAACTAATCCACTCAACATCAATATCACCAGCCATCGTATAATCAAGAGGTGGAGGTGGTAACTAATCCCACTAACATCATCAAATAAGCTTTAGTCGCTAATGTCCAATTAGAAGCGGCTCTGTGCAGGACAAATAGATCGTATAACCACTCCAGCTTATAATAAGAACCCCTGCAGGCACGAATTTGTTTCTGTGCCTCTCTCCGTGAAACTCCCAAGTAATCAACGGCCCAATCAACAGCAATCCCTTTCGCTGATATCTTGAGGGCTCCAGAAGACTCCCCTGATGGGCAAGTGAAGCAGACAAAAGACGTCATCCAGAGTAATCGTCATCTCACCAAACGGCATGTGAAATGAAGATGTCTCTAGATGCCATCTCTCCACAAATGCAGATACCAGGTTCGTATCTATCTTCGACATACTGGTCCTCTGAAGTGAAGCTAAACCAGAGCTAGCTATCAAATTCTCCATCTCTCTAGGAAGAAGCTGTGGAACCCTCTGAGCCAGCTTCAACCCATGTCCTGCTACCTTCAGCTCTTTCTTCGAACCCCTCTCCTAAAAACAATTAAACGTAAATATATTATAAATTACAACATAACAAATTCAACTTTTATTCAATATCAAATAATTGTAGTTTATTTACCTCACCAAACCATATATGTCTAGAAATATGATGTTCGTACGTAACCAAAAGAGAGGTATCATACGGTCCTCCTGGATATCCAACGGGCTATGCTGCTGAAGCAGATGCACCAGTATGCTCTTCCTCAGCCACTCGCGATAATTCACCCCGTCCTAGACTACGCTTAGGGATCAAACCGTCTCTGCCTCGTGTGTGCACCACTGTCAAAATAAAAACATAAATAACAAATATTAAAAAAAAAGCATTCCGAAACACTTCAGTAAAGAGTTCCGGTTTGACATGTTTTGGAAGCGTTCCAGAACACTTCGCTAAAGAGTTCTGAAAAACAAACTCATAAATTCCTTGAACCGGAAGACATCTTCCATGACTTTCGGAACAAAAAGACAACCGAAAGACTTACTTGATGTGTTCCGGTATTATATAATGCACCAGATGACTTTTCCTATGTGTTCCGGAGTTGAAATTATGAACCGGATGACTTGTTGAAAGTGTTCCGGAATGCAGTGCTTTCAAATCTTCTCCGGATGACTTAAAATTGTGGAAAATGAAAATAGAAAAATTTCTGAGTTTTAACTATTTATACAAGGGTATTTTGGTCATAAATTTTTTTTTGTAGGGGTATAGGTATAATTGTAGGGGTAAGGGGTAAAATTTTCAATTTAATATTATAATTAAAGTTGATTTTATGCCCTATTCAATATATTAAATTTCAAATCATAACAATATTAATAAGTTTTATTATACTTTATTATAAAAAAAATCACAATTAATAATAATAAATTATAAATTTAAGTTACTATTATTTCAATAGAGTCATAATTACAATATTATTAAACTTTATTATATTTAAGTCACTATTTCTTTTCAGTTGTAGATGAACCCAACACATATTAAAGTTCAAACATAACCTATAATATTGAAGAAAAACTAAGATACCTTCATTTTTTTTCTAAAAGAACATGAGACACGTTCAATATTTTTTAAAAGAAAAAATATATATTTTGTTAATTATTATAAATTATTGAAAAATATAATAATAATAATAATAATAATAATAATAATATATTTTGGATTAAAGATATCTAAAAAATCTTTGGAATGAGGTTGTACAGGTATATATTTCATCTTCTACAATATTGTAACAATAAATTACTAACCGACATTAAAATAATAAATTAATAATAAAAATATATTAGTAAACTATTATTATACAAATTTCATTCCGTCAACTATTATAATCAAATGCATACAAATTTCATTCCACAAATATATATATATATATATATATATATATATATATATATATATATATATATATATATATATATATATATATATATATATATATATATATATATATATATATATTATTAAGAGGTTAAAATGATAAAAATCAAACATTTAAAAAAACACATTAAAAATAAAAATTAATAATAATAATAATAATAATAATAGTATAAACTAAAAATAAAAAGAAAAAAATAGAAAAAAAAAACTAAATAGGCCGATGAGGCCCTGTAACCGAAATACCAAACGATGTCTGCGGGTATTGATTATATGTTTTTTAAATATAAATTATAAATTTTATATTTACTAATTTTTATTAATCCTATTTTTTTAAAAACAAATGCGCGTAACACACAAATACTCGGGCGAACACACGAGTGCTGATATGAGTATCCTACGAAATATGTTATTATTTGATATTTATAAAACTAAATCATTGCATATATTTGAAATTAATTTTAATTTTAGATACAATTTTTTTAAACATAATATATGAAAATTGAAATATATATTATTGAAGTAAGACAATTTTGATAAAACAAATTTGTTTTTATTTTAAAATGTGTCTTTCTTTTAAAAATAATAAACTATTTTGATAATACAATTTTGTGTTCCCCCGAAAAGATTTCTAAATATGAGAAAAATATTTTTCTTATAAATTACGATCGCCTGCCAGTGGAAGGCTTTTTACGTTCCGTCAATCTATTTAAATATTTTAATACTGAAAAAAATATATGTTTCTTATAAATTAATTTAAAATATTTTTAAATTAATGAGTGAATGTTAATAGTTATACACGGGAAACGATTGTTGTTCTATTTATATTTCATCTTCTATTTATAACATTTTTCATATCAAGTTTTTGTGCTTTTTTTAAACAATTTTATTTGTGTGTATAAATAATGGCAAAACAAATGATTCAATCAAAACACGGACAAAATATATTTATTTAAGTTACTAATATTTGTATAAATACTATGTTATTTTTTAATATTTATAAAACTAAATCATTGTATAAATATTTTTATAAAAAGTATCAAAACAAAATTAATATTCACATACCGGAAAATATACGGTTGATCCAAATATTTGTATATATGGAAATTTTATATTTATGCTCCAAATTTAAATAAAACACATTTTTTTAAATAATTTTTTTTAGTAAAATAATTTTGTCTTCTTTTTTATTTTTATTTTTTAAAAATATAAATACATTTACGAACGGATGTTCACGGGTATTTATTCTATTTTCTTAATATAGATTATAGTTTTTATATTTACTAATTTTTAATAAATTTTTTTTTTAATTTTAAATGTAAATAAATGCGCGTTACCGAGGAGTACCCGTATAAAGACATGGATATCCCGCTAGTTTATACTCATAATAACAACTATTTACAAATTTTAATCCATTTTTTATTCCAAATCTTTATTATTTAAAAATTTCTAAGACCGAGAATTGCAGTGGGAGAAGATAAAAAGATGGTGAGAAATAAAAAGAAAGTGAAACAAATTAGTAATTTTTGTGATAAAAGAAGAATAGTGGTGGTTAAAGCGTGTGAGAAAGAGAGAAGAAGAAAGAAAAAAATTCAGTATGAGTGATACATTATAATATATTGAAGAATAGCTTAATCTAATGGTTCTTTTTTATGCTTCACCATGAACCATTTGGGTGATGGTTCACCCTAGATGCAACATGAATTTAAACTATCGAAATCTTAAAAAATTCATAAAAATAAGAGAAATACCGGATTTAAAAAAAAAATCTAGTATGTTCATATTTTTTTTTCAAAAAGCTGTTAAAAAATTCATATTGAAAATTTAAAAATAACTATCGAAAATTTCGTTCGCATTTTTTACTTAAATTTATCCAAAGACATTTTAGGAATTATGAAAGGATGCGGTGACAAGTTAATTCCTCTCCAAATAAGGGGTTTAGGCCCTAAAATTTCTTTTTACTAAGAAAAAATAAGGACTATTTAACTTGTCACTCCACATTTGTAGTTGACACCCCCATTTATAACACTTTTACCGTTATACCCTTTTATAAAAATCAATTTTTTTTTAAATATACCTGTTTTATCGAAAATTTGTAGTCTTAACCAAAAATTTGCGAATTTTCTATTTTTTTACCGGAAATTTTTGAAATTTCCGATAAAAAATAAATATTTTCGGAAAAAATTTGAAGCATATCGGAATTTTTAAAATAAAATTTCAAAATTTTTGAATTTTTTTTAAATTATCGAAAATTTCAAAATTTCAAAATTTCCGGTAAACTATAGAACTTTTCGAAATTTTTAGTAGTGTTAAAAAAATTTATTGAATATGAACTACCAAAAATTTCACTTTGGTTGAAATTTTTTTATATAAAATTGAACATTTAGAATTTTCGGTAATATTTGTTAGTTCACGTAAATTTCAGAAATTCCAGTATAACGGAAATTATAAATATACTATCAAAAATTTAGTGTGTAACGAAAATTCTGATTTGCCTACCAGAAATTTCGGACAAAAATTTGTTTCAAAGTTTTGAAATCTCAGGAAAAAAAAGCCCCAATAAATGGTAGGTCCAATAACCTACAGCTTCATAGTTAAAGAAAATTTGGAGGAGTGGTAACAAGGCGTGTGAAAGGATTCTAGTTGACTACTTTAAGGATGTGTTCTCCTCTTCTTGTCCAGATAATCAGGAGATTTGCGGCCTGGTCCCAGGCAGGTTATCTGAAGAGCATAAAGTCCTCTGTTCAAATAATTTTTCGAAGGAGGAGGTTTTTGATGCTATCTGCCAAATGCACCCTATGAAGTCTCCGGGGCCAGATGGTCTACCTGTCCTTTTCTATCAGAAGTACTGGCCTATTGTGGGGGAGGATGTCTGATCGTACCTGGATCAGACAGTTTGGAGATGGCCAACGACGTCTGGATGTGTTGCTTCTTTAATGATGATGAAAGACGGGGGGGTGTACCTGCAGGGTACTCTGATGCTTAAGTCAGTGAGAGCACAGCAAGTACAAAGAAAGTGAATGAGAGTAAGAGTTAACTTATCCTGACCCTCTCAAGTGAGAGGGTATTTATAGGAGACCCCCAGCGCGTGGCCAACAATTACTTGCAACGGGTGGTGACTCGTTCCAAGTAACTGCTAGGGCTTACGTGTAGTAATAATGACCAGCTCGTGGTCAACACCCTAGTGTAACTGTCCCTTTAATGCCATTATTAGACGGTTACATGAAACGTATCTGTGTAGATAAGACCGTTGATGGTCTCCTCGGGAAGGGAGTCTACAATGTCGAGGAGATATGGTGGTCGTGGTTCGGACGTGACCTAGTGGAGGCGAACCATGTTTGTCGAGGACCCATGAGTCAACGGGGATTGGGAGTATTCTCGCGGGGAGAAGTTAAGAAGTCGAGGAGGTCCATTTCATCAGGGTGTGGTGTCTTCTTTTCCTGTTTGTCTTCAGGTGCTCGACACTGTCAAGGAGTCAGGTGCCCGACATACCTTTGGCCTTGCGTATGGCAGTCATGTGTCCTTCTCTAGGGCTTTATTAGGCTTCTTCAAGTCGTATGGATTGGGTCTGTTTGATTGTAGGAAACCACGGCCCAGTCCAGAACAACGTCTGTCTCTACGTCTTGGATATCTTGAATAATCTTAGGGATCCCAGCTCCATCAATAATACCTTCATCACTCTTATTCCAAAAAAGAAGAACCCTTCAACTCCAATGGATTTCAGGCCTATAAGCTTATGCAATGTGGTTATGAAAGCTGTATCCAAAACCATTGCTAACAGAATCAAGAGTTTCCTTCCGGATATAATTAGTGAAGAGCATAGCGCATTTATCCAAGGTAGACTTATAACGGATAACACCCTCATAGCAATGGAGTGTTTCCATTGGATGAAACAGAAGAAGAAGGGGAGAAAAGGAACTATGGCGCTGAAGCTAGATATGTCGAAAGCTTATGATAGGATGGAGTGGAGTTTTGTGATTGAAACTCTAAAATGTATGGAGTTCCCTGAGGCCTTAATCACTCTTATCCAGAACTGCATCACTACGGTTTCATATCAAATCCTTATTAATGGCAAGCCCAACTGTTCTTTTTCTCCTGAAAGGGGCCTCCGTCAAGGGGACCCTCTTTCACCTTACCTTTTCGTTATTTGTGCTGATGTTTTTTCAGGTTTACTGAAGCATGCTGTCAAGAGGAAAGTTATTCATGGAGTGTATGTTGCTAGGAAAGCCCCAGTGATATCTCATCTCCTTTTCGGGGATGATAGCCTCCTGTTTGCCAGAGCTAGCGAGGAAGAGGCGTCCCGTATCGTCAACATTCTCTCTATCTATCAGCGGGCTTCAGGGCAAGTGGTCAACGTGGATAAATCTGAAGTTTCTTTTAGTGGCAATGTTGGCCAGGAGATTAGAGACAAAATCAAAGAGAAGCTTGGTTTTCGCCCGGTCAACAATCATGTGCGTTACTTGGGATTGTCGGTCATATTGGGCAGATCAAAGAAAGAGGTTTTCAGATTGGTTGTTGAGCGAGTTTGGAATAAGGTGAAAGGGTGGAAGGAATCTTTTCTCTCCAGAGCTGGGAAAGAAGTGTTGATCAAAGCAGTGGCCCAAGCTATTCCTACCTACATCATGAGCTATTTTCGTATCCCTGAGAGCTATTGTAAGGAGATTGAATCAATGTTGGCAAAGTTTTGGTGGGGCACAAAGGAAGGACACCGTAAAATCCATTGGTTAAGTTGGGATAAGCTTGCACAATCAAAAGGGATTGGTGGGATGGGATTTAGAGGCATCCATGACTTTAACACAAGCTTGTTGGACAAATAATTTTGGAGACTAATGCAAGAGGATGGGTCACTGTTCGAGAGATTCTTTAAGGGCAGATATTACCCTCGTGGTTCTATTTCTACTGCTTCTGTGGGATTTAAACCTAGCTATGCGTGGCGTAGTATTCTGAGTGCTAAAGATGTGGTGGTTCAAGGCACATGTTGGCGGGTTGGGAATGGAGAGAAAATATGTATTGGTTTGGATAAGTGGATCCCCACGCTTCCAAGTTTACAACCCAGATTTCTGGCCAGGTCTCTTAGCCTTGATACGAAAGTATCCAACCTTATTGATAGTGACTTGGCTTGCTGGAAAATGGAGTTTCTTCTGTAAAATTTCGATGCCCAAGATGTTAAACACATCTCCGGTATTCCTCTCTCTATTAATCTTCCTGAAGACAAAAGAATGTGGACACATGAAAAAAGCGGAATTTTCTCAGTCAAGTCAGCATATCAGTGGCTTGGGGAGCAAAGGAGGAAACTTCAGCCAGGGCCCTCGAATAGTGATTCCCAGAATTTCTGGAAGAACGTTTGGAAGATCAATGCAAATCCCAGGAACAATAATTTGATATGGCGGGTTTCCAAGGACATTCTCCCAACGAAACTCAATATGCAAAGAAAAGGTATTTCTTTTGATACTCTTTGTCCCCTCTGTATGTTTGAACCAGAATCCTCCACCCATCTTTTCATGAGATGTGCTTTTGCCAAGAAAACTCTGTTCTCATCTCCTTTGGGCATTCGTATCCCTGTTTCTGGGGACATTAAGGACTGGCTGACTGCAATTATGGAGGAGGGTGACAGTAGGTTTGGGGGACTCATTGCTATCTCTTTGTGGAAGCTTTGGCAGGTTCGTAACAATGTGGTCTTTAAGAACTCCAAACCTGACCCGGGCTTGGTTGCTGTGGAAATATGGGAAGCTTTTAATGAGTGTGGTGGTCATGCTAAGGGGAGGGAGATCGTTTTGGGCCGACAAGGTGGGCAACTGGAGAATTATAATGGTTGGATCGTACAGTCGGATGCGGGCTGCTTTGAAGACGGCGTTGTTGCTCTGGGGTGCATTATTCGTGATCCTACGACAAATATTTTCCTTGCTGCCTCGAAAAAACTGTGTAGTGTCGCCGATCCCGCTGTTACCGAACTCTTGGCTATCCGTTGGGCGCTGCAAACGGCAACGAGCTTGGGTTTACAAAGTTTTGTGCTTCAATCTGATGCTAAATTTGTTGTGGATTGTATTAATGGGATAACTAGTAGTATTGCCCTTGATCCTTTAGTTATTGAATGTAGACAGATCATGGAAGGTTGTTTTGGTGTAACTGTTATGTTTATCAGTAGGAATTGTAATCTAGATGCTCATTCGATGGTTGGAATTGGTAGATCCCTAGGCTCTAGAACTTGGATCGGTCACATTCCTAATCCTGTAACCGTTTCTTTGCCTTCTGGCTGTTTAGTCTAATGAATGGGCTTGTCATAAAAAAAAAAGGCTTATGTAGAACAATAACTAAGGTTTCATATAAAGAAAAGGGATTGTCTATTGCACCCTTAGTGATGCTCCCACACCTTGGTGAGAAACCAATAATACACCTAAAATTCAAAAATACACTTTCGAACAAAATGTACACATCGGTCAAGTCTTAGAAACAGACCAAAACAAAGTTGAAAAAAATCACGAAGTTAACTTTCGGACTAAACATTTGTACACATATGACTTTGATAGGCTTAAGATTCTTGACTCAAATTGACTTGTTTTCACTAGACAATGGTAAAATTAAGGTGAAATATCTTTTTTGGTTCTTTAATTTTACCTCGGGGTCTAATTTGGTCCCTTAATTTTTAAAAAGACTAATTTGATTCTTTAATTGTTCAAACAATGCCATATAAATTATTTCCGTCTAATTCTCAGTAACGTTTATCCGACATGAAAGATATTCATACCAAAGTCATCAAGATTCCAAACAAAATTTCAAAATTTGGCCTCAACCAAGACAAAGTACGCCTCCACCAACTGGATAATTGTTCACTTGTGAATTACAAACTCCATTTTATTGAATTAAACTATCCTTATCAGTAAAAACTCAGAATACTTTGTTGCTGCAACCATTCATTTCTCTTTATGTCTTTCCAAAATGTTGCTAAATCTATTACAAAACAATTCTGATTTCAACAATTTTGCAGATATAAAATGTATCCTTATCCATGAAATCATCGGTAGAAATTTTTTCAGCTTTGTCCATGAAATCATCGGTAGAAAATGTATCCTTATCGTACACTAGCATTTTAAGGGGAGGAATGCTTTCTGGAGCTTCTACAGAAACATTGAATTGTAGCTGCTGACCAAATGAACCATCTTGTGATGGAAAAACATCTTTAGAATATAGATGCATCCAAGAAATTGAATATAGATGCATCCAACCCCGGTGATTATGGAGTTCCAAGAAAATGAATATAGATGCATCCAAGCTATCTCCGATTCAGCTGCCGACACAAGTCAAAAATGTTATTCATGAACTTCGGTAAATAGAGATTTCCTGAATTTAGCAAGTTTGTCATTATTCGTACCAACGATGGTGCTAACTCTTTACACGTCCCTATATCCACTTCGTACTGCAGTAGTAAGAGCATCAGCAACACCATAACTGCTAAGGAGTTTTCGAGCTTTTGTTCAAATGCTATTGTAGCTCTTATCAGTTTTTATTTCATGAATTTTTTCGTATTCCACTGCTATGCCACTCCTCTCCATGCAACCGGCGCCAAATTTCTAGCATCATATTTTCATATTTTCAATGTTGCTTAATCCATTACAAAATAATTCTGATTTTCCACTCCACTATCTCAAAACTCTTCCAAATCCGTCCATTGCAAATTTCATCCTCCAAATTCCAAACCATAGATTCTGAAATTTCCCAAATTAATCCCTGGTGAAGATCTTGATGCTTTGATCTCTGTTTGCAATGAAGATGATCTCGATTACATGATGATCGATGCTGTTGTTTTTATTGTTAAAGAGAGAGTGTTGATGTGTGTGGTGTGATTACTGCGTTTTGTTTGTTTGAGAAAGGAAAGGGGATCCGAAGGTTTTCTGGGTTTGATATTGGTTAGGTTAAATTAAGATTACAATAATTATATTTAATGTGTAAATTATATTAGAAAAGACAAAGTGGATAAGTGGTAATGTAATGTGCTCTGCAAATTTTTTGAATTTTTCTTGGGAATGAACACATGCCACATCAAATTCCACTTTTATGGACATATAACCACGTAAGCCATCAACTAAGCCACAAGGTTAGTCTTTTTGAACCCTCACTAACGGAAACAGACGGAAGAACAAACGTGTGTTCTGTTTTTAATACTTAAGGAATCAATTTAAACATTTTAAAAATTAAAGAACCAAAATAAATCCGAAGTAAAGTTACGGGATGTAAAAAAGGTATTTTGCCTAAAATTAAACTTTATGTAAACAACTAATTCATACTCATTCTATATTTCACAGATAATCAAATATTGATCATGAATGAGGCATTTAAAATAATAAAAACATTTTTGTCATTTATTCTTGACCTTTGTAATTAACCTAAATTTTTTTATTTCATACATTTTGGCTGTTCAAATCATTATTTGAACCATCTACAAACAAACCTTTTAAAAATTCTAAAGTGTATATACTTTATTGTCTTACCCATAGTACATGAATTGTTGAATATGAAAATGTTCGATTTGTTGAAAATGGTGAAAATAGTAGGAGCAAAGATATGAAAAATGTGAAAATTAAGAAAATTATAGTACAAGTTCCTTTACATGTTCTTCTACTTCAAAGGTTTCCCTTGTGTTCAAATTAATAATGATCAAGTAGAACAACAAATTAATTATTCTAAAAGCGACAATGCAGATCAATAGTAGATCAATCACAAGAAAAATTATTAAGGAGATCCCAATGAGAACGAAGATGTATTATTCCATATCTACATGAGTAAGCAAATGACATAATAATTGATAAATGACTAAGTTTTATTTTCAAAAGCAATTAATAGTAATAATTCTGATAAATGGTTAGATGTTATAAAAAAAAGCTTAAATCGATAAAACAAAATTGTGCATGTGACCTTGTGAAATTGTCAGAAGGATGCAAAAACGGTTGGATATAAATAGGTCTTTAAGACTAAGTTTGACTCTTATGAAAATATTGAGTGTTACATGGCTCGACTTGTTGTCAGAGGTTTTACTCAAAAAGATGGCAATGACTATAAGGAAACCTCTTCACAAGTTTCCAAAAGCAATTCACTCTAAATTAGTATTGCACTTGTAGCTCATTATGATCTTGAGTTACATCAAATGGATGGAAATATTTCTTTTGTTAATAAGAATTTATAGGAAGATGTTTATATGGATCAACCAATGAAGTTTGTTGAAAAAGGAAATGAATACATGTGTGTAAACTTAAGAAGTTAATATATGAAATTCAGAAAGCTTATTGTCAATGGTATCTCAATTTTAATGATATTGTTACATAATTTGGGTTTAATGATAATATTGTTGATCAATGTATATATAGATAAGTCAATGTGAATAAGAGCCTCTCCTTGATCTTGCCTAAGATTTTGATGAAGACAATAAATCAACAAAAGAAAAAAAAAAGATAAAGTCAACATTGACAACAAAGAAAGCAAATGACGAAGACTTTGATCAATCATGAAGCAAATGGAAAAGAATTTAGGCTATATGTTTTGATCTTTAAGATATCATAATTCACCTCTTATATCAATAAAAAGCTCAAAAAATATCACTTAAACTTCAGCTAAAATGTTTTCAAAGTTAACGCATAAATTTTTTTAAAGCAAAGCCTTTAAAAATGTGGTTTTTCAAAAGAACATATTTGTAATCAAGTACATACTTCTTGTAATCGATTAACAATGTCAAAATTTGAATGCCTTTTGAATGTTGGAAGCTTGTAATTAATTGCAACATCATGGTAATTGATTATCACCTATATAACAACAACTTTTCATGAAACAACATCAATGTAAGGCCTGCTAATGCTTCATAAAACCTTTTCAAAGTGTTGCATCCATTCAAATAGGTTTATATTAGTGTATATGCAGAACTTTACATATGAAAACGAAATAACAAATTTCACTTTCTCATTTACACAATTCAAATATAATTTTCAAATATCATTCATTTTCAAAATGGGTTAAAGCTATGTAAATATTCATTAAGTGACATACAATTTAGTTGTAATATTTATAAGAATCAACAATCAAAATATGCATTTTATTATTATATAGCCTACTACTGCATTCTTCATAGTGTTTGGTGATTGTAAAAAATGTTCTTTGAGTCTGAGTGATTCAAAGTCTACTATAGGGTTTGGTGTTTATTTTGTAAACAAGAGAATGATGTGCTTTCTTGATTGTTTGATAGGTGTTTTTTTAGAGTGATTGTGCGAGACTTGTAAAAAGCATTTAATCATAATGGAAAATCATCTAAAGAAATAGAGGGACTAATTGTACTCTTGAGTTGGTAAGGAAAACTAGTATAAATCATTGTGCCATTTACTTTATGCACTTTAAATTCTGCATTTTACCTTCTTCCTAAGTAACATTCATATCATTGCTTCCGATATTTTAAAAAGTTAAGAAACTTAGCGCAAAAATGAGAAACATTAAGCAATTCTAATACACTTCCCCTCTTAGATTGCATCTCATAGTTTCAGTCAGTGGGAGTAAGGTTATTATTTTACTTCTATCTGTTGATGATCTTTTTCATGCAACTAATGATTTTGGTCTATTACATAAGACTAATAAGCTTCTCTCTAACAAGTTTGAAATGAAAGATATGAGTGAGGCAAATTATGTGATTGGAATAAAAATATTTCATAATAGATCTCAAGAATGGTTAGACTTGTTAGTGCGTGAGACACTTTTAGTGAGGAGAGAAAGAGAAAGAATAAGGAAATAAGGATTTGTATTATTGAATTGTTTAAATAATGATACAAGCTAGGTCTATTTATATACACCCCTAATTGGGCTTGGGCCAACACAACTTGGATTATATCTAAATATTAAATCTAATCAGATCTAATCATATCAAATCAAATGTAATCTAATATTTCAACACACCCCCATAATCCAAGTTGTCGAACCTACGCTAGTCGATTTGAACTATTCCTAATTTCTTTCTCAAATTCAGGAATCTGTCGATCTTCAACCCTTTGGTGAAAATATCAGCCAACTGTGCTTCACTTGGGCAGTGCCTAACTTCAAGTTCACCTCGATTTACCTTTTCCCTTAAGAAGTGAAATCTGGCTTCGATATGCTTACTCCTTCCATGTAGAACTGGATTCTTCGCCAGATTTATAGCCGACTTGTTTTCGATATGCAACACAAGAGGTTTCTTCACTTCGACCTCCATTTCTTCAAGTACTGGTCTGATCCAAATTGCTTGACATGCAACATAGGATCCTGCTATGTATTCAGCTTCACACGATGACAATGCCACCACAGGTTGCTTCTTCGAACACCATGAGATTAGGGCACCAAATACTTGAAAGAAATAGCCAGTTGTACTTCTACGATCTTCCTTATCTCCACACCAATCAGCATCTGAAAAACAATTAACTATTGTTCATTTGCCTTCAGAATCTTGTAGAAATAGAATTCCAAAATCTGTTGTTCCTTTTAAGTATCTCAGAATTCTTCTTGCAACTTTCACGTGTGACACTCTTGGTTCACCCATGAATCTACTCACTAATCCGACTGCGAAATCTATATCAGGTCGACTATTGCACACATATCTCACAGATCCAACTATTTGTTTGAAAAAAGTTACATCAACTTTGTCTTCCTCTCCATGCTTCTCCAACTTCAAGTTTGGTTCAATAGGTGAGGATGCAGGATTCAAATCATCCATTTTAAATCTCTTGAGTATCTCTTTGACATACTTCCTTTGATGTAGCACCATGCCTAGGAAATAAGACAATTTTCCCAGATCTAAAATTTGAAATTCCTTCTTCATCAACTCTTTGAATTTCAACAAGTTCTTCAGGCTATTTCTAGTTACTAACAAGTCATCGACATATAAGCAGATGATTGTTACATCTTGTGCTACAACCTGAACATAGACACCATACTCAGACTTGGATTTGACAAATCCCAATTCGACTAAGTATAAGTCGATATTCTTGTTCCATGCCCTAGGTGTCTGCTTAAGGCCATAGAGCGCTTTGTGCAACTTATATACTTTACTCGCTTCCTTCTGAATCACAAACCCAGGAGGTTGTGTGACATAGACCTCTTCGTCTAACGGACCATTCAGAAATGCTGACTTCACATCTAAGTGAAATATCGACCAACCTTGGTTACATGCTAATGCTACCACTAGTCGAACAGTTTCCAGTCTTGCTACTTGAGCAAATACTTTAGAGTAGTCAAGTCCTTCTCTTTGAATAAACCCTCGAGCTACTAATCTTGCTTTATGTCTTGCTATCGACCCATCAGCATTGTGTTTCAACTTGAACACCCACTTTACTTTGATAGCTTTTGTATGTGTTGGCAATTCGACTAACTCCCATGTGTTGTTTCTTTCGATTGCCTGTAACTCTTCGACCATAGCTAACTTCCACTGTTGAATTTTTAAAGCTTCGTTATGGTTGATTGGTTCAGCACCTGCAAGTAAAGCAAAATGAACTAATTCTCCATCTGGTGTGAATTCATCATCACCAGTCACTTTATAATCATGAAGTCTTGTTGGAGGAACTCTATTTCGCTAGGTCTTAGGCTTGTTTCAACCATAACCTATGTATCGGGAATGTCAGCAACTGCTTCTACTTCGACTTCGACTTGATTCTCAGCAATTTCTTTAATTTCGACTTCATCAGTTTCTTCGTCAAAATCAGAGCTCATCAATGGCTTGTTGATTGAATTACTAGAATTCCAATCCCAGGCAGAATTTTCATCAATCACAATATCTCAGCTCAACACAATTTTCTCATTAATTGGATTGAATAACCTGTATGCACCTATCTTATGATATCCTACCAGAATCATAGATTCACTCTTGTCATCAAGCTTCCTTCTTCTTGCATCAGGAACATGCTTGTAACACATAGAGCCAAACACCTTCAGATGACTCACTGATGGTCGTTTGCCACTCCACACTTCTTCAGGAACCTTGTTCTTCAATTTCTTGGCAGGGCACCTGTTCAGAATATAAATAGCTGTCGAAACAGCTTCACCCCATAAGGATTTTGGCAAATTCTTCTGCTTGAGCATACATCTCGCCATATCCAATATGGTTCTGTTTCTTCTTTCAGCAATTCCATTATGTTGAGGAGTATAAGGAGCAGTTACCTCATGATCAACACCATGTTCTGCACAGAATTTTTCAAACATCTTCGAAGTGTATTCACCACCTCCATCTGTTCGCAGAACTTTGTCCTCTTCTCACTCTGGTTTTCGACAAGCATCTTGAATCTCTTAAAGATTTCAAATACTTCGTCCTTTCCCTTGATCACATAGATCCACAGCCTTCGACTAAACTCATCGACAAACAGAACAAAGTATCTGTTTCCACCAATGGTATGTTCTTCGAACGGACCACATACATCTGAATGTACAACTTCGAGTATGCAGGATGATCTCATTGGCATAGTCGAAACAAAAGAGTTTCTGGATTGCTTTCGACTAAACAACCTTCATAGAGTTTGTCAGGCATCTCAAGACTTGGAATACCAGATACCATATCTTGAGTAATCAGCTGGTTGAGTGATCAAAAGTTCAAATGTCCAAACCTCAAATGCCACAACCAACTATCCTTGTGGTCGACAACAGTTTTTAGACATTGTACTTCAGTTGAACTGATCATGCTCTTAAACGTCGTGTTCTCCGACAACATAGATTTCAAGACCAAATTGTTCTGGGTGTCGAACAATTTCAATACTCCATCTTTCATGATAATTGAGAAGCATTTTTCGACCAGTTGTCCAACACTTAACAGGTTGCACTTCATTGTAGGTACATAGAACACATCTCTGATCATAGCTTTCGCTCCATTACTCAGTTGAAAAACTATGTTGCCAGTACCTTCTGTTTGCAACGAACTGTTATCAGCAAGTTTTATCTTGCTCTTCTTCGACTCATCAAAATCTGCCAACCACTCCTTTCGACCAGTCATGTGATTTGAGCAGCCTGAGTCGAGGAACCAGATCTTGGATTCGACATGGTTATCTGCTACTGTAGCCATAACCATCATACCACCTTCAGAATCATCTGAATCTTGGCGTGCAAGGTTCGCTCCTTCTTCCTTGCCTTTTTCCGATTCATTGTCTTTCCTGTACCAACAATGTTTGGCTAAATGACCCCTCTTTTCACAGTTATAACACCGTATACCTTTCTTATCTTCTTTGTCTTTTCGATAGTTTCCTCCTCCTCTTTTCGAGGATTCAGAAGTTCTATCTTCGACCTGATTTTTGTGAGGGTTCGACCAAGACTTCTTTCCTTGAGTCTTGTCGACTTTGCCTTTGAATTTGTTGGAACCACCATTATTTTTCCATGACTGAGCCTGTAGTGCTTGTATCGAATCCTGAACTCCCTTTCTTTCGACAATCCTCATCTCATGCGCCTCCAACGAACCAACCAAATCTTCCACTTTTAGGGTTTCAAGATTGTTGGATTCTTGAATAGCTATGATAGCGTGATCAAAGTGAGAGGTCAACGTTCTCATTACCTTCTCAACTATCATCTTATCAGTTATGGTTTCACCACAACCCTTCATGAGATGGATGAGTTTCTGAACTTTCGACACATATTCTGCGACTTTTTCGTCTTCTCCCATCTACAACAGCTCATATTGTCGACGCAAGGTTTACAACTTGACAACCTTGACTTTCTCACCTCCTTCATAATACTTCACCAGAATATCCCATGCCTCCTTCGCCGTTTCAGCATGAGAGATTCTGTCGAAGTTAGTAGCATCGACCGCAGTCTGAATGCAATAAGCAGCCTTGCAATCTTTCTTCTTGACTTCGTTGTGGATTTTTTTCTGTTCTTCGGTTGCATTTTCAGCTAACACAAGAGCACCACCGTTAACCACTTCTAGGGTATCATGGAAGCCAAATAAGGATTGCATCTGTTTTTTCCAATGGATCCAATTCTTGCCGTCAAGCATTGGAAGGGAATTCAGAATGCTCTTATCACCAGTCATCTTCGCAACGGTTGATTCACTTGCCCTGAAAACACGATCTCTGACATGAAGTTCTTGAAAACTCGATCAAAACAATAACCGAAAGCTTTGGATACCAATTTGTTAGTGCGTGAGACACTTTTAGCGAGGAGAGAAAGAGAAAGAATAAGGAAATAAAGATTTGTATTATTGAATTGTGTAAATAATGATACAAGCTATGTCTATTTATATACAACCCTAATTGGGCTTGGGCCAACACAACTTAAATTATATCTAAATATTAAATCTAATCAAATCTAATCATATCAAATCTAATCTAATATTTCAACAAGACTTCTCTTAGAAAACATATATCAATAAAGTTTTAGAGATATTTAAATTGAATAATCTTTAACATCTCTCGATCCAAAATTAGAAAGGAGGCAAATTTATGTTAATTTTGATGATGGAAACTATCAAGTTGTTTAAAAGATGACAACTCCAAAAGTCAAACAACATTGAGGTTGATTATTTAAGAAAGTTCTTGATGACACTTGTCAAAAGCGAAGTTGATTACAATTATCTAGTGGTTCCTAATAATGAAATCCAAATATGTTATCTGAAGTCTCATCAATCACATATTTTAAATCCCTCCCTTTTTTTAGTGCTAGCCCCTCTTTAGATATTTCTTATTAAGGTCCAATAAAATATAACACTACACTATTCAAATGAAAGGTAAGGATTGATGTCTTATTGAACACATTCAGTTTAAGCTAATCAAGAATATGTGAACAAGAGTTGTGTTATTTGTACATTTACATATTGTCACAATATTTGAATATCGTATAAAAATATAGTAAATTAGATATTATTTAGACATATTTCTAAGTGCATACATAACAAATTCTTAATTATAATGGTATATCATCACCATTACAAACACCAATTAGTAAGATACCCGTGCTCCCGCATAGGTAAAATTATTTGATACAGTATAAAATATATTTAAATATACATTTGAAATGTTATAAAATGTATTTATATACGTGTTTAAATTTAAATTAGCTATTAATTATAAAATGAACAATTATTATATAAATTCAATTGTATTAAAATACAAATAGAAAAAAAAGATTCTTGAGATAAAAAAAAATATTTAATATTTCATCATAAGGATTTTATCTTTCAAGTTAAGATAATTATTAATTAAAATAAAATATATATTGTGTTTATAGTCACCCGTGAAATAGAAAGTTTATTTGATACAATATAAAATGTATTTATATACAGATGTATTTAATAATTATGAAAAAAACTCGTGAGATGAAGAAAGACAAAAAGAAAATTTTGATGCGATAATGGCCCGTGAGATAAATAAATTATTTGGTGCGATATAAAATGTATTTAGATACAAATGCAAAATTTAAAATGATATGCTTAATTGTAAAATGAACAATTATCATATAAATTAAATTGTATTAAATAATTACATAAAAAGAAAAAAAATGAATCATAAGATGGAGAAAGAAAAAAAATAATATTTAAATATAAGATAATGGTTAATTAATATAAAATAAATATTATGTTGATAGTGACCCGTGAGATAAATAAATTTTTTATTTTATTAAAATTAAAAAATAGATTATTAGTATTTTTAGCGATAATAAAAAATATAGTGCAAAAAATTAAAATGAAAGTGAGAAAGTGTGGGAGAAAAAAGTAAAAATATTTTGAAATTTGAATGAAAAGAGAGAATGAGTGTATGTAATATTTAATTTGAATGGGTAAATAGAAGATAGTAAATAGTAGTCAATGTTAAGTCAACACATGACATGCAATTGTGAAAAGTTATTTTTGATTTTTGATGAATTTGCTAGTTACCAAAATAACTTTTTCATAATTTATTTTATTTTTGGTGGAAGAACAATTTGAGTAATTCATGCAACCTTTTAATAATGGGTAGATAGTAGATCATGAACACTATCACATGTCGAATACCAAATACACTTTTAATCTTAAAAGGTGATATTTGTGGAAGTAACTAATAGTATACTAACTTGTTTGAGGCATTGAATTCTAATGTCAGCTTCACTTCTATTACATTCAACAACAGAGGTTTGCTACATTAAGTACATCAAAGAATGAAAAAGTTAACTAGTAGTAACAGTAGAAATAAGCCAGTATAAAAACAACTTCAAAAATACGTAATTCTAATAGGATCAAAAGAATTGCATCTCAATGTCACTAACCTTTTTTGGGTTGAGTTATACTTTTTGGCTTATGTTCCAAACATATAGTACTTTCATAGGGTGAAGTGATTAGTGGTGGCTTCTAAATTGAATAAAAAGTATTTATCTAGGAATTAACAAAAAATGCAGAATGAATTTACCAAACTGCAGTAATTATCTGTAAGAGCAGTGCATCGAGATCCAACATGCAAAACAAAATAAAACATAAAATTAATTGCAATTTGCAACTCATGTTGAACATTATCAAACTTGTTTTCAAAAATAATTTTCATGTTCATCAATTATTCATGTGAACCAACCTCGTTTGTTGTGTTTAAGATAACATGTCCAACCACGAGGACGCTCATTTTACCGGTTACCAACCGGCTTTCCATTGTAAACAAGCTTCAACGCCATATGAGCCAACTAAATAAAAGCATGCTACTATATAAACATTATTCTTCTGAAAATAAATTATTGTCTTAATGACCTCAGAAAATTTAATGGGATTTGTTAGGCAAGAGGGATGGCAAAGAAAGTAACATTAATAACAAACAACGGTAGCCATTTCTGTAACCAACTAACAACACACTTCAATTCATAATAAATTACTCCCTCCGTCCCAAAATGAAAGTCTTTTAAAGTTGTTGCACATAGATTAAGAAAAATAATGATTGAAGAATTAAATGTAACAATTTTACAAAAATGTCCTTAGTTACTATTGGTTGTCATAAAGGTGTAATGTGATATGATATCTTGAAAGTTGTGTAGATAATATTTATTAGGGGTAAAATTGGTAAAAATCAATTATTATTGTCTTGAAAACATAAAAAAACTCTTATTTTAGGACAAAATTTTTGTGCTAGAAAGACTCTTATTTTGGGACAGAGGGAGTATTGATTGAGAATCAATAGATAGTTTATTGTAATAGCCCAATCATGAGTTAAACATCGCAGGTATTGTTAACTCAGCCTGAACTAAACGGCAAGTGTTTTCATGATCATAATTTTTTTTTTTAAAAAATCATTTTGTCCCGATATTATTATGATAATTATTTTACAGAGTATGTAGCAGCAAACCAATTACTCTCTAGCATGAAGTTATTCTGAAAGCAAAGCAAAGAGAGATCTAAAAAAAGAGGCTTAACCTGCTTGTCATGGCAGCAAGCAATGAATTTTCAAGATGTAGAGTGTCTTTTGATTAGCCTGGCTTATCCTCATAATACAAAAGTTGTATGGTATTAGGATCAATAGCCATAAAAATTTCATCAGTACCAAGTCGAGACTTATGGATAGCTGGAATGGTTTTAGACCGTTTGATAATCATGGTCATAACAACATTACTATCTTTCTTCTCCTTTCTTTATGTTCTAAAAGTGCATGAGTAAGCGACATGTTGCTTACAGTTTGATGTGTAAGCAGTAGTAACTATTTATAATAATGGACCAAGTCATAAAAAAAAGAAAAGTCAATTATGTTACAAGAACTATCTCTGAAACACTACAAGAAATATACAAGTGAGTTTTGTAATCCCAAATCAGACACAGATGAACACTCTATACAACATAACATAAAACTTATCCAAAACCAAATAAGAGTTTCTAAAATAATTATGTCACATCAACAATTAATCTTTAGCTTCCTTGCTGAACTTAATCTCTATGAGACCCGAACTATACTCATTGCCAACATATTACACCCCAATATGTATGTAAGTTTACGAAGATAAAACTTAAAAAAAAAATTACATGATTCATTTACGAAGTATGCATACCTTTTCATGACCATATACTGTGCAAACCATGGATAGTACTGCTCTTTCAAAAATTCAGTGAGCTTTTTTGCTTTGGCTTCGAAAGTAGTAGAAGATATATTATTAGTTATGAATAATATCTTGTCCTAAACCTGACTTTGTAGCCTATTAATAGCAAATGGTGTTAAACATAGTGAATAATGAGCTTACTTAGAGTGGAAGCTACTAGTGCTATAACTGTTTTTTGTTTGTTACACTTAGTAGTTAGAGTTTGTTGTAAACTGAATTCTATATACCTAACTATATATAGCATAATCACTGCATGGTATTATTCAGTTGTGAATAATGCTATTGCTTCCACTATTCTTCATTGCATGAAATCTTTATTTTCTATTTCTTCATGTATACATCATAACTTCACATGGTATCATCGACCTGTGGCTAACTTCCTTTTCACAACTCATTCTTCTTTCTTTCTGCGCATTTTTCTCCATCATGTCTGCTGAAAGCTCTTCACGCTCCATCAATGGCAACAATGGCAATCACTCCGCTAGCTCAGCGAATAAAGGGTATCAAAATGATACTCTCAATCCATACTTCATGCATCCAAACAAAAATTCAGCATTGGTTCTTATCACTCCTCTCTTGAATGCTGGCAATTATCATTCTTGGTCAAGATCAATGACAATGGCGTTAAGGTCGAAGAACAAATTACACTTCATCAATGGTGCTTTGCCGCGACCGCCAGATGATGATCGTGACTCCATTGCATGGGATCGATGCAAGACAATGATTATGTTATGGCTTAACAACTCAGTTGAATCTGAAATCTCACAAAGTGTTCTTTGGATGGAGACAGCTTCAGGCATATGGAAAGAATTGAAGGATCGATTTTATCATGGCGATGTGTTCAGAATCTCTGAAATTCAAGAAGAAATTTGCACCTTTAGGCAAAGTGATTCTTCTATCTCATCTTACTATACCAAATTGAAAATGTTATGGCAAGAATTGGACAATTTTTGTCCAATTCCTTCTTGTAAATGTGATGTTACTTGCTCTGCTATCAGCAAGATTCGCATCTACCAAGATTCTGATCAAGTTATCAGATTTCTTAAGGGATTGAATGATGGTTATTCAGCAGTGAGATCTCAGATTATGTTAATGGATCCACTTCCCAACATTTGCAAGGTTTATTCTTTACTTGTGCAGCAGGAAAGACAATTGGCTGTGATTATTGATGAATCCAAAATTTTGGCTTTTCCTAATAATTCATCTCAAGGTAGAGGCCAAACTCCAGCTAGAGGCAGAGGTCAAAGAGGTGGTAGATACAACAATGGTCGTGGTAGAGGCATGAGGGTGTGTACTCATTGTGGTATGACTAGCCATACTATAGATACATGCTTCAAAAAGCATGGCTATCCGCCTCATTGGCAGCACCAAAGTCAAGTCAACAATGTCTCTACTGAGCATGAGGAAGATAATGAAGCTCAGAACGAATCATCTACAACTCCACCTGTTGATTCTAACCAAGGATTGATTAGTTTTACACCTGCTCAACACAAGGCTCTTTTGGCTTTGCTGAACCAATCTTCCACTCCTCATAGTGTCAATCAAATTGTAACCCAAAATGATTCCCATTCAGGTATTATTTTCACAATACCAACTCATGATATTCATGAATCTTTTATCCTTGATACTGGTGCCACAAATCATGTGTGTTTCTCAAGAAAATTGTTTTCTTGTTTGAAAAGAATCCATCCCATTAATGTCAAATTTCCAAATGGTTCTTTAGTCACTTCAAATTATGCAGGAACCATCTATTTTGATGAGAAATTTGTGCTAACCAATGTCTTGTATATGCCTCATTTTTCATTCAATCTCATTTCTATCCATAAACTTACCTTTCATCTTTATTGCCATTTGATTTTTAACAATTCTACTTGTTTCATACAGAACTCTTACTCCAAGAAGATGATTGGTGTAGCTGAATTGAAATGAGGGTTGTACATTCTTAATCAACCACAAGTTTCTATCCATTCTTCTCATTACATCAATGTTGTATCTGATGTAGTTTCTAGCTCTAAGAATAATTGTAATCTTTGGCATTGGAGATTAGGACATCCATCCAATGCCAAATTAGTTGAACTACAGAAAGTTTTTCCTTTTATTACTCTACCATCATTCAATGTACCTTGTGACATTTGCTTTTATGCCAAACAAAAGAGATTACCCTTTTCTGATAGCACTCATCATTCCACTGACATTTTTTATCTGGTTCACATGGATATTTGGGGTCCACTATCTGTTCCTTCTATTCAAGGTCACAAATACTTTCTAACTGTAGTAGATGACGAAAGTCGTTTCACTTGGATATTCCTCATGCACACTAAAGCTGAAACTTCTTCCCTTATTAAAAACTTTGTTTCCATGGCTCTTACTCAATACAACAAATCTGTTAAGTGCATTAGAACTGATAATGGTTGTGAGTTCATGCTTAAAGATTATTATCGGGCTCATGGCATACTTCACCACACCTCTTGTGTTGCTACCCCTCAACAAAATGGCATTGTTGAGAGGAAGCATCAACATATTCTTGCCATTACTAGGGCCATTCTATTTCAGGCTCATCTTCCTAAACATTTTTGGCCATTTGCTGTCGGCCATGCCATTCACCTCATTAATAGACTCCCCACACTTTTCTTACACAACAAGTCACCATATATTGTTTTGCATGGTCAGCAACCTGAATTTACTTCTCTTAGAGTTTTTGGTTCTTTGTGCTTTGCCTCCACGTTACACACTCATAGAAAGAAGCTTGATTCCAGGTCTAGAAAATGTATCTATCTAGGATTCAAAATTGGAGTTAAGGGTTACATCCTTTTTTATTTACATTCCAAAGAAATTTTCCTGTCAAGAGATGTTACATTTTTTGAAACTGTGTTTCCTTACCAGCAAAGTCATTCCTCTTCTTCTACTTCTACCCCTCAACCTCTTTCTCAATCCACATCTGAATTTGATTTCCCATACATTTCTGATTCAACTCATTCTATCCCTTCCAGCTCATCCACAATCAATCCTGATCCTAATACTGATAATGATCAGCCTACCTCTACTAGCTCTTCCTCTATTCCTTCTAATTCTCCCACCATACCTCAACCTGACCCTCCCATAAGAAGATCTCTAAGAGCTAGTCATCCTCCCACTTACCTTCAAAATTATCATTTTAACTTGATTGAGAATGCAGTTCAACTTGATAATTCAACTGTCACACAACCTTCTTCTCAATGTAAGTATCCTTTGTCTCATTTTCTTTCTTATCACAATATTTCTCATAAACATAACCAGTATATTCTAAACATGTCATCTATTTCTGAGCCAAATTCTTATAAAGAAGCCATACACGGGATTTAGTCAAATTACCTCAGCACAAGAAAGTTATTGGATGCAGATGGGTTTTCAAACTTAAAATGCATGCTGATGGCTCTGTAGAGAGGTATAAGGCCCGACTAGTGGCAAAGGGATTTACTCAAACTGAGGGATTAGACTACATGGATACTTTCAGCCCTGTAGTTAAGATGACTACTATTAGAGTGTTCTTGGCTATTGCTGCTGCAAATAACTGGCCTCTTTTTCAGCTGGATGTTAACACAACCTTTCTCCATGGTGATTTATCTAAAGAGATTTATATGCAACCTCCTCCTGGACTTTCCCTAACTGATTCCACTCTTGTTTGCAAACTCAACAAGTCTCTATATGGCCTTAAGCAAGCAAGTATGCAGTGGAGCACTAAATTGACTGAAACATTGTTACAGTCAGACTTCATTTAATCTAAGTCTGACTACTCTCTATTCACCAAATGAAAGGCCCAATATTTTACCGTTATCCTTGTTTATGTTGATGATCTAGTCTTAGGAGGGACTGGTGTTGATGAAATTAACAACATTAAGACACTTCTACACACAAAGTTCAGCATCAAGGATTTGGGCACACTTAAGTATTTTCTTGGATTTGAAGTAAGCAGATCCAAAGAAGGCATCAGTCTATGTCAAAGAAAATACATTTTAGACTTATTGTAGGATGCAAGACTGACTGGAGTAAAGCCATGTAGTACTCCTTTGCAACCTCATCAACAATTGCACAAAGAATATGGTGATCCTCTTTCTGATCCTACTGAGTTCAGAAGACTGATTGGAAGACTCTTGTATCTTACACACTCAAGGCCTGAAATAGCTTATGCTGTAAGCAAACTCAGCCAATTTTTTAGTGCTCCACATACTGATCACATGTTGGCAGGCATACATGTCTTGAAGTTCCTTAAAGGCAGTCCTGGTAATGGCTTATTCTTTAGTTCATCATCAGATCTCACACTTAAGGGTTTTTCAGATTCTGATTGGGGAGCATGCCCTGATACTAGAAAATCAACAACTGGCTTTTGTTTCTTTCTTGGTAACTCACTCATAAGCTGGAAGAGTAAGAAGCAGGCCATAGTATCTAGATCATCATCTGAAGAAGAATATAGAGCATTGAAACAAGATACTTGTGAAGGACAATGGCTTATATATCTGTTGCAAGACTTCATGATTCACCACACCACTCCTTTTGTGATTTATTGTGACAATAAAACAACATTACACATAGCTGCTAATCCCGTCTTTCATGAAAGGACTAAGCACATTGAGATCGATTGTCATGTTGTTAGAGATAAAGTCCAAGCTAGTATCTTTCACTTACTTCCTATTGGCTCCAAGGATCAAGTGGCTGACATATTGACAAAGTCTTTACATGTGGGACCTTTCAGCAACCTTCAAGGCAAGCTTGGCATGATTAACATCTATTCCGACTTGAGGGGGGATGTTAAACATAGTGAATAATGAGCTTACTTAGAGTGGAAGCTACTAGTGCTATAACTGTTTTTTGTTTGTTAGACTTGGTAGTTAGAGTTTGTTGTAAACTGAATTCCATGTAACTAAATATATATAGCATAATCACTGCATGGTATTATTCAGTTGTGAATAATGGTATTGCTTCCACTATTCTTCATTGCATGAAATCTCTATTTTCTATTTCTTCATGCATACATCATAACTTCACAAATGGAAAAAGTGATCGTTAATAGAACAGTTACATTTATACATCTGTATGACAAACCTGAATAAAAACCCATTGAATTTTCACAATAAAAAATTGAGTTTCAACTTTTAAGTGTGATGAAACGATGGAAGTCTATACTTGTAACAATAAATGTTAAATTGTAATTCCTAGTGTCTAAGTGTGTCGAAGTCGAAACTTTCAGTGTGTCGAAACAGTTTGTTTCACACAGATTTGTCTTGATAAGATTTGATATGATTTAGTTCAAATAGATATTTTGGGCCTTTAGAGTTTCGGGCCTTTGTAAATCTAAATCTATAAATAGGGAGTATCCCTTGTACTTTGTAATATGCAGAATCATAACAAGTAGTGAAGATAATCACAGTGCTTGTTTAAATCACAGTTGCAGATTTGCAAGTGATCAATAATAGAAATCCCACAGTTCGTGGGTAACTTTTTTCTCCAAATATTTCTCTTCTCTTGTTTCTTTTCTTGTTGTTTGTTCTTCATCTTTATCATTGTCATTACGTGTTGTGTGGTTTGTCATCAATCTTGAGATTAAGATTGAAGAGGAATTACCATAGGTTGTGGTTGAATTCCAACATCTGGTATCTAGAGCTCTGGTTGCGATTCAAGGAAGAAAATTGTGATGGCTATGAATCATTCAAACGAGTACTTTCCGGCGACCCTACCAATTCTCAAGAAAGATAATTATGAGAATTGGTGCAAGCAGATCAAGGTGGTTTTCTGTTATCAAGATCTTTGGGATCTTGTGAAGGAAGGAGTAACACCGCTTAGGGAGAACGCGACAGATCAAGAAAAGGCTGCACACAAAGAATTGAAGAAGAAAGATTATAAAGCGCTCTTTATAATCCATCAGTGTGTTGATCCAGATAACTATGAAAAAGTTAGTGATGCAGAGTCAGCGAGGGAAGCATGGGAAATTGTTAAAAAGTCGTTTGGAGGCGCAGAAAAGGTGAAAGAGGTGAGGTTACAAACTCACAAGAGAACCTATGAGTTTCTTCAGATGGAAGACAATGAAAGTATCATAGATTTCTTCTCCAGAGTTACAAAGCTGGTGAATCAAATCAAGGTATGTGGAGAGGTGTTGACATCAAGATCAGTTGTTGCAAAGATCTTGAGGTCGTTGGCTCCAAAGTTCGACCACGTGGTAGTTGCCATAGATGAGTCGAAAGACTTGTCAGTATTGACAAAGGAAGAGCTTCAAGGGGTGCTTGAGTCTCATGAACAAAGGATGGCTGACAGAGCTGCAGAAAAGTCGAAGAGTGATATGGCTTTGCAGGTGCAGTCAGAAAAGGAAAGGAAAGGCAAAGGAAACGTGAATGACAACAAAGGTAAAGGAGGCTACAATTCGACTCAGAAGAAACCTTGGAACCAAGGCAACCAAAGAGGTGGTGTTGAAGGTAAAGGAAGAGGTGGTGGTCGAAATCCAGACAAAAGTCACATTCAATGTTTCAATTGTCAGAAGTATGGTCACTATGTTAGTGATTGTCCAGAAAAGAAGAGAAATCAATAAACTGATGCAAAGCTGGCGAAACATGAAGAAGAAGCGATGTTGCTGATGGTCACAACAAAAGATGAAGAAAGATTCCAAGATAAGTGGTACTTGGACTCAGGATGCTCATCACACATGACTGGAAGGAAAGATTGGTTTGTCAACATGAAGCCCTTGTCGAAGAACACTGTGAAGTTAACAAATGACAACACTCTAACAGCTGAAGGTTTTGGTGATGTTTTGATTATGAGGAAAGATGGTAAAAGGTCAACAATTTCCAATGTATTGTACATACCAGGCATGAAGAGTAATTTGCTCAGTATAGGGCAGCTTGTCGAAAAGAACTACAAGGTAGTTGTCGAAGACAAGATGATGAGAGTTCTCGACGCAGGTGGTAGGATGATCTTGAAGGCTCCAATGTCTTAGAATAGGACCTTCAAGATTGAACTCAAGGTGATGGAGCATAAGTGCCTAGCAACTGCAGCCAGCAGAGATGAGTGGTTATGGCATTTTCGACTAGGCCATCTCAACTTCAATGACATCAGAGAGCTGAAGAGAAGAAATATGGTTTAAGGATTACCAGAAATCAACATTCCAAGTGAAGTCTGTGAGGAGTGTGTTCAGTCGAAACAACACAAGAATAGCTTCAGCAAGGATGCAGGAAGGAAATCGAAGGCAATTCTGGAAGTTATATTCTCTGATGTATGTGGTCCAATCCAGGTGGATTCGATTGGTGGCAACATATATTTTGTCACGTTTATAGATGATTTCAGTCGAAAGTTGTGGACTTACCTCATCAAGAAGAAAAGTGACGTGATTGAGGTATTTTCCAGATTCAAATCCATGGTCGAAAGACAGGGTGGTCAAAAACTGAAAATTCTGAGGACAGATGGTGGTGTAAAGTATGTGTCGAAAGAGTTCGATGCATTATGTGAAAAAGAAAGGATTGTCCATGAGGTGGTGCCACCCTATAGACCACAGCAAAATGGAGTTGCAGAATGGAAGAACATAACCATCATGAATATGGTGAGAAGTATGTTGAATGGAAAGCATTTACCCAAAGAATTATAGGGATAAGCGGTTTCGACAACAACATATATTTTGAACAGATGTCCGACGAAGAAGCTTGAAGGAATCACACCAGAAGAATGTTGGTCTGGTGTCAAGCCTAGCCTCAGCCACTTGAAGGTGTTTGGATCTATAGCACATAGACATGTGCCAGATCAGTTAAGAAGGAAGCTTGATGACAAGTCGAATCAGATGATCTTGATAGGATATCATTCGACTGGAGGTTACAAGTTGTTCGACCCAGTGAATAAGCATGTAGTGATCAGCAAGGGCGTGATCATAGATGAGCTTAAAGAATGGGATTGGACAGAGAATGCCAAGAAGGATTCAGTGAGAATCTCTTGTGAAGAACCAGCCACTGAAGTCGAAAGAGAAGTTCGACAGGAACCAGTCGCAGATGAAGCAGGTTCAAGCAGACCTCGAGGAACAAGAAACATGCCTTCAAGGTTGCAAGAATGTGTAATTACATCAGATGATGTGGTCGATGAAGAGGGAGAGCTGGTACATTATGCTTTCTACGCAGATGTTGAACCAGTCAATGCAGCTGAGGCATTGAAAGATTCGAAGTGGGTGAAAGCAATGAATAAAGAGTTAGAGTCCATCAAAGTTAACAACACCTGGTTGTCGAATTGCCTCAAGGTAAGAATGAAATTGATGTGAAGTGGGTTTACAAGGTGAAGGTGAATCCTAGAGGAGAAGTAACTCGACACAAGGCGAGACTTGTGGCAAAAGGATTTCTTCAGAAGGAAGGAATCGACTTCAATGAAGTGTTTGCACCTGCTGCTAGGATCGAAACAATCAGGTTGGTTGTTGGTCTAGAAAATATGAACAATTGACACACATGTCAGATGGACGTGAAGTGTGCATTCCTTAACGGCCCCTTAGATGAAGAAGTTTATGTCGCACAACCAGCTGGGTATGTGAAACGAGGCGAAGAAGGAAAGGTGTACAGGCTACACAAAGCCTTGTACGGACTTAAGCAAGCTCCAAGAACTTGGAATAAGAAAATCGACAGCTTCTTAAGGGACAAGAAATTTGTGAAGTGTACGACTGAGCATGGAGTGTATGTAAGGAGAAGCAATAATGAATTGCTTATACTATGCCTCTATGTCAATGATTTGTTGATAGCCGGTAGTTGCAAGAAGGAGATCGAAGATTTCAAACATGACCTGAGTGAGGAGTTTGAAATGTCATACTTGGGAAATCTCTCATATTTCCTTTGCATCGAATTCTACAAGACTAGTAGAGTTTGATGATGCACCAAAGAAGATATGCAGGCGAAATACTCAAGAGATTTGAGATGCAAGATTGCAACCCAACTTCGACTCCAGCTGAGACCAGACTGCAACTGTCGAAGGATTCAGATGAAGATGATGTCGACCCAACCCAATATAGAAGACTTATTGGGTCACTTAGATACCTTTGTCACACAAGGCCTGACTTAGTATACAGTGTGGGTATGGTAAGTAGATTCATGCAGAAGCCAAAGATATCACACCTAACAGCGAAGAAGAGGATACTGAGGTATCTAAAAGGGACTATTGACTACGGCATTTTGTTTCCTGCAGCTGATGAAGGGAAAGAATGCAAGTTAGTGGGATACACCGACTCTAGCTGGTGTAGTGATGCTGAGGATAGAAAATCCACAACTGGATATGTGTTTATGTTAGGTGGTGCACCAGTTGCTTGGAGTTCGAGAAAGGAGCCAGTAGTGGCATTGTCATCATGCGAAGCAGAATATATAGCTGCTTCTCTTTGTGCATGTCAAGCAACCTGGATGGTGGACTTGGTCGAAGAGATTACAGGGAAGGATCATGGAGCAATTACCATGAAGATAGACAAAATGTCAGCTATCAACTTGGCGAAGAATCCAATAGCTCACGGTCGAAGCAAGAACATCGAAATGAGGTTCCATTATCTTCGAGAGCAGGTAGCAGAAGGGAAGATGAATCTGGAACACTGCAGAACTGAGAATCAAATTGCAAATATCATGACGAAGGGAGTGCAGGTCAAAGCCTTCAGAAGACTGAGAGCCATGATGAATGTAGACAGCTTAGACACAATGAATTAGGTGGTGTGTTAAATTGTAATTCCTAGTGTCTAAGTGTGTCGAAGTCGAAACTTTCAGTGTGTCGAAACAGGTTGTTTCACACAGATTTGTTTTGATAAGATTTGATATGATTTAGATTAGATTTGATTTAGTTCAAATAGATATTTTGGGCCTTTAGAGTTTTGGACCTTTGTAAATCTAAATCTATAAATAGGGAGTATCCCTTATACTTTGTAATATGCAGAATCATAACAAGTAGTGAAGATAATCACAGTGCTTGTTTAAATAACAGTTGCAGATTTGCAAGTGATCAATAATAGAAATCCCACAGTTCGTGGGTAACTTCTTTCTCCAAATATTTCTCTTCTCTTGTTTCTTTTCTTGCTGTTTGTTCTTCATCTTTATCATTGTCATTACGTGTTGTGTGGTTTGTCATCAATCTTGAGATCAAGATTGAAGAGGAATTACCATAGGTTGTGGTTGAATTCCAACAATAATAATCAAAACAAAATTGAAGGATTGAATTCACTCAAAAACTATTGAGCTTCAAAAATATATATCAGCTATTATAAAGATATAAAAAATGCAATTAATCCAATTTCATATCTGTAATACCCTAATTTTTCCCCTAAGATTCTCTGCTTGTGATGTGCATTCATGCATACAAACAAGATCACACATTGGTCCCCTCTTTTATAGGATTGTGCCTTGCAAGTATCTTTGAGTGTGTGTGTGTTTGTTTAGTTATTTTATTGCTTAATTTGTTTATGTTTACTAACCATTAATCAAAATCCAAAAATATTTTGTTTTCTTTCACTAACATTTTCAGGGGAAGAACAGGTTAAAAATACCAAGACAACAACCCCGCAGCTCGAATGAATTTCATATGAACAAAGTCAAAGTTGATCTGCAATTAATTCAAAAATTATCTGATCAAGAGTTTCCAAGTTTTAATTGATTATTATTCAAGAGACTCCAAGGTTCATGTGTTTATTTCCATGCCTTCTTTGACGAGCAAAAGAATCGAGCCGAACCACAGCAGTGCACTTAAAAAGGGCATTTTTTCAAAATTTACACTGAGTAACCGGTTACCCTGTGGTGAGTAACCGGTTACCCTCGTGAAAATTTGAAAAAAAATGGCACCAAATTCAAATTCAGCAATTGGCACCAATTTTCATCATTTTGATCACATGTGGAATATTCTAGATCACCTCATTTTAATTCCCCTACATCATTTTGATCATTCTCCACCATGTACCATCACTAATCACCACTCTTTTGATAATTTCCCTCCAAATTTGAATTCCAAGCCTAATTTTCATTTCCAAACCAAATTCCAATCCACGAATTTTTTCCAAGCCTAAATTCTATAAATAGAGGTTTCATTTCATTCATTTGACAAGCTTTTGATAGCCAACAAACCTCTTGCAAATTCTATCCCCAACCACAAATTTCACTAAAGCTCACTTTTCTTCTTTTGAAAGTTAACAAGAATTCACATTGAATCTTGTTCAACTTTGAGCTAAACCATCATCCACGCTTGTTTTCTTCATCAATTCTCATAGATCAAGGCTTTGGTTTTTGGATCTTGAAGCAATTTGAAGGAATTTTCAGATTTGAAGTGGTAATTCATCTTTCACCATTGTTGAAGCTTCATCTTCATCTTCCATAATGTAGATCTTTGGAGATCTTTGTTACTTGATCCTTTGGATCTTGTAATTGAGTTTAATTGCTGGTTTTTGCTTTTATTTTACTTTAAATTTCGTGCAATTTCAGTTCCATGATCACAAGGTGTTTGTAAAAAGTTTTGAAAGTGGATCATGCTGAATTTTGCACATTTTTCTGCATTCTGGTGCAAAGTAACCGGTTACCCTATGGTGAGTAACCGGTTACTCTGTGTTAATTTTGAAAAACTGCACTTATTTTAAACTGAGTAACCGGTTATCATCTGGTGAGTAACCGGTTACTTCGAAACAGAATGCATATTTTACCTTGTTTTTTGGGCTGTTTTGGTTTTTCTTCCTCCTTCTTCCCCTTTCTTCTTGTTTTAGCCTTGAAACACATTGTTGAGATTAATTTCTCTTCAATTTCAATGGACTTTTGATATGGTTAGAGTAATTAAACATTCATTAGTTCAAATCTATCTTTAAATTAATTGTTGAATTCATTTGAGGTGCTTTGAATTAGTGATATGTTTTCACACTTAAATCTATCAATTAAAGGTGATTGAACTTGAAGATGAAAGGTCCTTGACTTTGTAATTCAATTTGGCATTTCTCTTCATCTATTTCCTTTTTTTATTTTGATCGATGAAAGTCTTATAGATCTTAGAATTTCTTTGTTGAATTCTTGATCAAGACTAGATCGTTACCAATTTTCTTTCCGTGTGGTATTGCTTTCGGATGACGATTTACTTATCGTTCATCTAGCATGCATTGGCACAAAGATCTATTGACCGGCTCATTGTAGGGTAATTACTCCGTAAATTACTCGGCGATTGCTTAATATAGTGTAACATTTGTCCCTCTTTATCCAATTCAGAACTTGAACTTTCGTGGTCCGGACCTTGATTGGTCGCGTCAACCCAATATTGGTTAATCTTTTGTATTAGGTTCAAAATTTTTGAAGCTTGTTGTTGTAGAGGCTTTGATTCTATCAATCTTCTAACAAGTGGCAACCGGTAGCAGTTATCACAACATTTTCTTGGAGTTCATACCAGACGACAAGTGGCAACCTCTTTATTTGAGCAACTTGTTTTGTTCTCAAGTTTTCTATTTGGATGACAGATGGAAGTCTCCTCAAGACAGTTTGTCTATCCCCAGCAGATAATATTTTCTTTGCTGACTACCCAGTAAATCGGTACCAGGCAGTATTTTCTTTATGGACTACCCAGTAAACCGGTAGCAGAATTACTTTTCGACTACCCAGTAAATCGGTAGCAAGTAATTTTTCTACCCAGTAAATCGGTAGCAAGTAATATTTACTACCCAGTAAATCGGTAGCAAGTAATTTTCCTACCCAGTAAATCGGTAGCAAGTAATGTTTTCCTACCCAGTAAATCGGTAGCAAGTAATATTTTTCTACCCAATAAACCGGTAGCGAGTAATATTTTATTTATAGACTACCCAGTAAATCGGTAGCGGACGATCTTTTTCTTTGCTGACTACCCAATAAATCGGTAGCAGGTAATATTTTCTTTGTGAACTACCCAATAAACCGGTAGTGGATATTCTATCCCCAAAGAAGAAACTGAGACCAGTCCGTGGCTTACGACCCGAGACTAGGGGAGGTTTATTTTACCCTTTTTAGGTGGATTTTGGCTCGAGGAAAATAACCTCGCAGCATGCATTTCAAGATTTTGGCCCGAGGCAGACAACCTCGCGGCATTTTATTTCAAGGCGTTGCAACATCCAGTTAAATAAGAAGCTGAACCGTACCGAGAAACATGTTCGCTTATTATCTTTGCAATATACACTATTGTTTTCATTGGAGGACACCCCACTATTCAAGATGCATTGTGATTGTCAGTTGGTAGTCTTTTTCCCCCCAGTGGAGTCAGATCTGTCCCCGTGGAGTCTTGCTTTGCTAAGTCGTTCCTCATCGGGTCTTTCTTTTCCATCGTTTCAGCCGGTTATCCCCTGTGACATTATTCCTCACAGGATCTTTGTCTTGCATTTCATATCATTTCATAGCATGTGCATTTGGTGGCATCTTAGGGCCAAAAATTGTGCATGTTTGTATTTAAGTCCCTCCTATCTCGTCGAGATGAAGATTTCAATCTCCGTATCTCCGAATAGAAGAAACTTAAATAGGGGCATCTGTCGCACCCTAATTTTTGACCCTAAGATCCCTTTTCTTTTTGCATAGCACCTTTAGGTCATGTTCCCCTGAGATTTTGTGCGTGTTTATTGCGATTGACAAGTTTGTGCAGATACACTAAATTCAAGTGAAGATAATGCTCATTCTCACAAGTATCTCAAGATAGGACCAGATTTTGATTCAAAGTGATCTTAGGAGAGGTTCTGTCAAAATCAAGATCGGAATTTGGTTTCTTATGATGCAGGGTGCTAGACGTGCTATCCTTTAAGAATTTCGGCAACTATTAAAAGTTTTTTCGTGGTTATAAAGTTCAAGGATTCAAACTCATCCATAAGGTCACCGTATCCTCACTCCAAAATTCAGAGAAGTTCAAGATTGAAAGACTACATTTTAGGGCCAGACTCAAGTCTCCGAAAGATACGAAAGATCATTACACTCAACCTTAGAAATTCAAGTTAATATTGCTTCACCATCCAAATATCCAAGCTACAAGTTTAAAGAGATTTCGAGTGATTAAATTCAAGAAACTTAAGTTCCATCAAAAGATTCAAGTCCACTTTATTTAAATTTCATTCAAACTGCAAACAATACACTACTTTGGCCCACTACCATGACCATGGCCAGTGAGTTACGCATGACCGTGAGTTACCTAGGGTGATGGAATTTAGGTAATTAGAATTGGATGCAGTGCTGGTAATATCATTATGATAATGGAAACTATAGTACTGTTTGGAGGAGAGTCATTAGAAATCAAGCAGCAGAATTACATGAATTTCAAAGTCCAAATATCAAAAGTGTGTTTGACAAACTCTAATTTACAAAGATTATGACTTTCAATCAGTACAAGGAAGGCTCCATGAGGAATAATCCCTGTTGACACATGAACTCAAATCCTGCAAATCATTTCCGAATCTAACGCCGGTGAGGTCCCTCTTTCAAATTCACGATATTTGCAAGCCAAAACCACTCCTAAGCCTTCTCGTCCGAAACAGTGTGCTCTCCATGAGCTTAACACAAAGACACAACTACCGTCAAAACAACCTCATGCAAGCATAACATTTCTAAACTTACTGAAGATGCCAAGGATGCCGACATGGTGAGATAAATGTGATCGATTTCTACGAAAACCCCTCTAATCTACAGCAACCTGATTTAGCCTGTAAGAATAAATTGGAACGAGCTACAAATCTTTGTGAGCAGAGGTGTGGTGTGAAATATCGTTAGATTTGAGACGCGAATGGTGAGCAGGATGAACAAGTCGCACAAATTAATGTCGTGTGTGTTGTTGCGGTATCAAGTGATGGATTGAGAAAATTGGATTAAGAGAGATTAAGTTCGATTCTAAAGATAAAGCTTCCTAGGGATGCATTTTTCGGTAAAGAGCATATTGGTCAAAACAAGTTGCTTTGTTCCACATAAGATAATATTACCTAGTTGCTCGGTATCACGATGAAAAGTCTATCAGGACGTTTCCTCAGAAGTACACCATCGGTACTCTGCTCTTTCTCTTTTACTGTCATGATCATGTGCGACCAAGATGCTCTCCTTTGGAAAACCCGCCAGCCGATTGTTCCAAAACTGTTGATAGCCTTCACCTGCAATGAAAAAGAAGATGTTGCTTTGAGATAGACACAGATAATTCAGACAAAATACTCTCAATGTTGGGAAGCTCTTGCAAGAATGTACTTGAATCCGTCACCTTTGTGTACAGTATTATTGAAGCTTAAGGATACCATCCCAATTCTGTCCTCACCATGGAACCGGTCAGCAATACATATGAAGTCGTTTCTATGCTTCTGTCACGGTAAAAATAAGGATGAATTGTCATTTTATAAACCAAAGAAGTTAAAAGAGAAAACCGAAGTTTCTATGTGCATACCATTCAAGACATCACCCCTCTCTTTCCAAAAAGAAATACTATTGTCCTAATGCTTGTAGTCATCTGAACCACCTAAGAGCTACAAGAAGATATTCACGACACAGAATCACCCATCATTAACAGTGAATTAAAACAGAAACAAATCAAGAAGGACCTGTTTGTAAAGAGTTCACAAGTTCGTAACAGGGGATTCACATCCAGTACACAGAAATCATCACCACCGGCGAGAAATTGTGAGAAGCTCCAACCTTGGCAGCAGTTGTGGGTGCCCAACAGCACTATATTTCAAACTCTTCCATCAACTTCCTTTATGCACCCTGTCAAAAGACAATAAATGTATTAAAATTCAAGAGCACATTGTTTATTTTCTAAAGGGATAACTGAAAACATGTTGCAAATTGGTTCAAGTCAATATCAGGACAGGAATAGGAACAATTTCATTCTTAACTGAAAGTCAGAAATAGCAAGAGGAATTTTAATTACAACGTGGAAAGATTAAGCAAAATCAGGCCTCAAAATATTTTCAAATCAGACTTAATTGTCATCATACTCAAATCAAACCAATAATTATTGGCAACATCACAATGATTACCGGATTTTCTATCCTGAACCAAAAAGGACATCACACATAATTCAAGGAGATATATTTCCAAAACAAGTATCAGACAAGGAATCCACAACTCTCAACATTTAAATCGTTTCAAGACAAAGAAATAAAATTTTCAAAAAAGTTTCCCAAACCGTTCAGACAGCATATCAGACAAAATCAAAACCTTGCAACAATTGGAATCACGTTTTCAATACGGCATACCAAGATTTCCAAAAACAAGCTGATCATCATTGGCCTATAAATAGAAGAGAGCCCTCTCCTCATTAGAAAAAAATCACAACCAGAGACGTAGCAACAACGAAATCATCAAGTTCCATTACCAAACCTACTCAAAAAAAAACTCAGAGATTCAAAAACCGTTCTCCTTCATCATCATCTCAGAAAGATAAGCAATAGACAAAGAAGAGGAACAACACCAAGCACAAAACATCACGCAGAAGGTAAAGAGACGAAGGGAAACTCATCCTTGGTTGAAGATCCATGGAGCCGTTCGCAAATCGCCTTCAACCTCCGTGACCGTTTTTCGCTTTATTTATTCATATCGCTGTAATTTGTAATATATCCATTAATGAAATTGGGGTTGGGATTCTATGGGATTTAGGGTAGTTAGGTTTTATGTGTGCTTGATCGAGAGAGAAAATGAAAGAGAGTATGAGAGAAGACAAGAGGAAAGAGAGCGAGAGAAGCTGAGAGAGACGAACGAGAGAGAGAGAAGTGAGAGGATATCGGCGGCGCCGTTGGGGTTTTAGAACCCTATTTTTTTTTCTTTTTGAGAGAAGAAAGAGAGGCGAGAGAGAAAGTGAGCTGATCCGTGTGAATCTTCACCCGTTCCTGCGTTCAACCCTTTTTTTTTACCAAATCTTTTTTTTATTTTCTTTATAATATAAAACAAATTAATCTTTTAATCTAAAATAAACATAATTTTTATAATATAACTAATTTAATAATTAAAACTTTTTTTTAAATCTTTTATAGTAAAAGTATTATTATATAGAATACCGAAGTTAAAATAAAAAAAAAAGCTCTTTTAATTAAAACTCTTAATAAACTTTTTTTTATTAAACTTAATATTAAAATATTTTATAATTAAAAATCTTTATCTTTTAATATAACTTTAATTTAGTTTTTCTTTTTAATTTAAACCTTTTCTGAAAATTAAATATAATATCTCTAATAATAATTAACTTTTTCAATAATAAAAAACTTAATAGGAACCTTTCTTATTTAATTAGTCAAGAATCTTTAAATATGATTCTAAATAAAAAATAAATCTTTTATCAATAAACCTTCTTTCTTTAAGAAAATCAAACTTTTTTCTCAAATAAACCATTTCCTTTAGAATCCCTCGCGATAAATCGTACGCTTTTGTGTGATATAATTGATATTATGCTTTGTTTATGCTTTTGTTTGTGATGTATGCATTTTATTTTCTTCTAAACCTTTTCAAAACATAAAAACTCTCGATCCAACGTCGAGCCCCTTTTCTACCTATGTAAGTCGATTGCCTTTAGGCATCACATTCAACCTTTTGGTCACTAGACCCAAGTCTAGCATCACTTTGCTAGCACCCTCGCCTAAATAACAATAATTAACAGCATAAATATCCAAGGGAAAATCCCATGCATGATAACCATGTTATTGTGCATGGTGCACATCATTTGCATCATAATCGATACCCTTAAGATAAGTCAATTAGATAACTTAGGTTAGATTTCCTAGGTTAGTCCCCCACAATTTTGATTTTTAATCAAACTTTAGCCCACCTAATTCTCCACACAAGAGAATTAGATGTTAATCATCTCAAAGAAGGGACATACAATCCCATACCCCACAAAATCCAAACAATTTTCAAAAACTGTGGTGGTTTTCTTAAGATGATGACTCATCTTTTCTCCTAAACCTTTAAAACATTTAGTACCCTTAATAATAAGGAACTACAAGTGCTCTGATTCCCTCCTGACAGGATATGTAGGCATAAGATGCGATATCTTGTCGAGCACACTTAGAAAAAAATAATAATAAATCACCTACCCTTTAACCCTTAGCAAAACAGATAACAAATAACATAAATAATCAAGAGGTTCCTGTAGAGTACTACAGATATCTAGGATGCTAACACCTTCCCTAGGTATAGCCAACCCCCGAACTTAGAATCTTAGTGCATTTGCATTGCATTGTGGGAATTCGGTTTTTCTCCCTTCCCTTGGATAAAATCAAAGATCGGTGGTGACATTAAAAATGCGATCCTAGTTAACAAATAACTAAGGTATCCAATTTTCACCGCGACATGTCCCTTCAGAAGCTTACCTCCAGTGGGTTAAAAATAGAGCTATTACTTTGAAGATGCCTTATGCGCGTCAGGAGCCTTTGTTTCTAACTGATAAGAAGCCTATTCTCTACTTTATGGAAGATACAGAGAAGCTTCAGATCGCTTTGGCCGAGATGCAACAAGAGAGAGATGCTTGGAAGAACAAGTACCAGATTGTTGAGTTAGAGAATGCAAGACTTCAAGAGCACTTCAAGAAGAAGAATGAAGATGAAGTTGCCAACAAGAAGAGAAAGGCGCAAGAGGATTTATTTTCCTCTCGCATTCAGCCAGTTTCTGATATTCCGAAGAGTTCAGAATCTCCTTGGAAGTTGATCGTTGATCAGTTGCTGATTGAGAAGACTCAGATGCAGGCCCACATCAAGAAGCTGGATGATAGAGCTGAGACTTCTTCTCATAGGATTCTCTAGGGATCTAGTTTTCTTTATTCTCTATTGTTTTAGGATTCTTGAATCTGTACTTCCAAGATGTAATCTTTTCCATCATTAATGAATGAGATTTTGGTATTTCAAATAACAATGTTTGCGATATGCCTTTTATTTCCTTGGAAACTTTGCATTTGCATCTTGCACATCAAGCATCATTTTGCATTGTTTCTTGCCTTTTCAGGTGTCTTATATTTCTTTTGGTCTTCATTCAGCCAAGCAGTCGCACCAGTATAATACTCGGGCTAATCTGAAGAAGAAGATGGACCAGTTGTAACAAGAGAACCGTGAGCTTCGTGAGGAAGTGACAAATTTGAAGGATAGTTTGGAAAGACTCACTGCTATGATGGAAGCTCTGGTGGCTGCTCAGAATCAGCCACCACCACCTCCTCCTCCGCTTTCAACTCCTGTGCAAAGGACAGACATTTCTGAGATCGTCTCTACGCCCATCTCTGTGGCGCCTGCTAGCGTTCCTCAACACTCCATGCCTCCTGGCTTCCCCTGGGGCATGCCTATTAACTTTGTTCCTGAGGGTTATCAACCACCACCACCGCCTCCTGAAGTTCCAGCTGTTCCTACTGTCCAGCCTGTGATGACTGTACCACCGCCTATGGTTCATACTGTTCCTTTCGGTGAAGAAAAGATTTTCCATACTGCTCCAAGTGAAAATGTCAGTGCTTATGATAGAATGGAAGAGATTCAAGACCAGTTTGCTGAGATGCAGAAAGAGATCAAAGCTTTGAGGGGTAAAGAACTATTTGGAAAGAATGCTCATGAGTTATGCTTGGTTCCTAATGTGAAGATCCCGCATAAGTTCAAGGTCCCTAACTTTGAAAAGTATAAGGGGAACTCTTGTCCATTGAGTCACTTGACTATGTATGCTCATAAGATTCGACTCAGACCGATAATAATCAGCTTCTCATTCACTACTTTCAAGACAGTTTGTCTGGTGCAGCTTTGAAATGTATATGGGACTCGACAGTACTCGAATTCGCACTTTTGAAGACTTGGGTGAGGCTTTTGTAAAGCAATACAAGTATAATGTGGATATGGCTCCAGATCGGGATCAGCTTCGAGCCATGGCTCATAAAGATAAGGAGACATTCAAAGAATACGCGTAGAGGTGGCGCGAGATTGCTGCATAGATTAATCCTCCTTTGGAAGAAAAAGAGATGACCAACATTTTTCTGAAAACTTTGAGTCCTTTCTATTATGAGCGTATGATTGCTAGTGCCTCGAGTGACTTCACTGAGATGGTTAATATGGGGATGAGATTAGAAGAAGGTGCCCGTGAGGGACGTTTGTCAAAAGATGGTAATTCTGCTGGTAATTCCAAGAAATATGGGGGAGGACTTGCCAAGAAGAAAGAGGGTGAGACCAATGCTATTTCCCACTGAGGGCGCAAAAAGAGTTATAGTAAGAATAACTAATGTCAGCAACAAATTGCATATGTTACTCCTGTTTTCAATTCAACTCCTGTTGTTCAGGCAACTCCTGCTCATCAACAACGTTCTAATCAACAGAACAATCAACGGGGCCATTTTTCAGAAAGATTTTGATCCGTTTCCGATGACATATACATATTTGCTTCCTTGTTTAATTCAAAAGAATCTTGTTTAGACCCGTGCACCACCTGCTATTCCAAAAGATTTACCATGGTGGTATAGCCTGAAGCTCGTTGCACTTTCCATCAGGGAGGAGCGGGACATGATACTGAGAACTGTTATCCATTGAAGATATAAGTTCAAAGGTTGGCTAGGAGTGGTATTTTGTCTTTCAAAGATTCCAACCCAATGTACAATCGAATCTTCTGCCCAATCATGGCAAGGCGTCTATCAATATGGTTTATGGTTGTCCTGGTACATTCAAAATCTTTGATATCCGTTGGATCCAAAGATCTCTTGTGGAAATGCATGCACTTTTGAGTGAATACCATGATATTGATCATGACTATGCAGCTTGTTGCATCTGTTCCATGAATGCACGTGGTTGTGTGATAGTAAAAAGGGATATTCAAAGAATGATGGATGAGAATTTGATTGAAGTCACTGATAAAAGAGATGAATATCAGAATGAGGTGAATGTTATTGCACCATGCTTTAATATTCCTGAACGAGTTGTTATCTCTTATGATAATCGGAAGACCGCTGTTACGCCTTTGGTTATTCGGTTGCCCGGTCCAGTACCCTATGAATCTGACAAGGCTGTTTCGTATAAGTATAATGCTACCATGGTAGAAGATGGTAAGGAAGTGCCCGTTCCTTCTTTGTCTTCTGTGGTAAGCATCGCTGATGTGAGTAGAGTGACCCAAAGTGGTCGTGTCTTTGCTCCTGAGCCTCCAAAGATTGCGGAGAGTGTTGTTGCTGGAAAACGATCTCAAGATGAGAGTAATGTTGATGCTTTCGGTCAGTCCAGTGGTTCGAAAGTTTATAAGGATGAAGTATTGAAATTGATCAAGAAGGGTGAGTACAGTGTTGTAGATCAACTCTTGCACACCCCGTCCAAGATTTCAGTGTTATCCTTACTAATGAATTCTGAAGCTTATAGGAAATCTATGCAGAAGGTATTGGAATAAGCATATGTTGAGCATGATGTGACTGTTAATCAGTTTGATGGAATTGTTTCTAACCTCACATCGTGTAATAATTTGAGCTTTTGTGGTGAAGAGTTACCCGAGGAGGGGAGAAATCATAATTTGGCTTTACATATCTCTATGAACTGTCGAGAAGACGCACTTTCCAATGTGTTGGTTGATACTGGTTCTTCCTTGAATGTGTTTCCAAAATCTACTTTGTCGAGGCTTTCTTACCAAGGTGCTCTCATGAGGTACAGTGGGGTTGTTGTTAAAGCTTTTGATGGATCTCGAAAAATTGTGATTGGAGAAGTTGATCTACCGATCAAAATAGGATCGTGCTTCTTTCGAATTACTTTTCAAGTAATGGATATTCGTCCTGCTTATATTTGTCTGCTTGGCCGACCCTGGATTCATGAGGCCGGGGCAGTGACTTCGACTCTTCATCAGAAATTGAAATTTGTTTAGAATTATAAGCTAGTAATTGTTGGAGGTGAGCAAGCGATGCTGGTGAGCCACCTTTCATCCTTTTCGTATGTTAATGCTGATGAGACTATTGGGACTCCGTTCCAAGCTCTTTCTGTTGATGATAAAGCTGTTAAGAAGAATAAGTTGCCCATGTCTTCCTTGAAGGATGCTCTGCATGTATTAAAGACTGGTCAGTCTGACGATTGGAGCCGAGTTACTGGTTTAGGCTTTACGCCTGGTACGGTCAGAAGGGATTTGAAGCGTATTAATGGGACCTTTCACAGTGCTGGATTCATTAACAAAGATCACTCTACTGCTGCCATCATTGAAGATGATGAAGAAGAAGAACTTCCCAATTTCGTGACACATGGACAAATCTGCCAGAATTGGATGGTTGTTGATGTTCCCACTGTTATTCATATTTCAAAGTAATTTGTTTTTGTTTCTTTCAAAAAATCCTTTCACTCTGCCCATGGTGAAATTGAATTTGTGAGGGCTTTGTTTCAAATTTTATCATCATCAATAAAATGTTATTTTGTTTATTCATATTATGTTTTTCCCTTTTTGCTTTATTTCTGAAAAATGGTAACATAAAAAACCAAAAAAATATAATGTGATAATCAATTTTATCTGCATAATACTTGCACTTCATGTTCATATTCTAAAATCAAACATAAATCATTGTGCAGATTGATTGTTATACCCATTGAAAACAATGACCCTATGCCCTCTCCCAACTTTGAGTTCCCTGTGTTTGGAGCTGAAGAATAGGGTATTGAGGAGATTCCAGATGAAATTTCTCGGTTGCTTAAGCATGAGGAAAAAGCCATTCATCCTCATGAAGAGCCGGTGGAATTGGTTAATTTGGGTTCAGATGATGATAAGAAAGAAGTCAAGATTGGGGCACTGCTTCAGTCAGATGGTAAGAAGAGGATTGTGGAGCTTCTTAGAGAATATGTTGATGTGTTTGCTTGGTCTTATCAAGACATGCCTGGTCTTGATACTGATATTGTGGAGCATAGATTGCCATTGAAGCCCGAATGTCCACCTGTGAAACAGAAATTGAGGTTTATGTGGATGATATGATTTGTAAGTCGAAGACTGAAGAAGATCATATTGAGTACTTATTGAAGTTGTTTCAACGTTTGAGAAAGTTTAAGCTCCGCTTGAATCCTAATAAATGCACTTTTGGTGTCCGTTCTGGAAAGTTGTTGGGCTTTATTGTCAGCCAAAAAGGCATTGAAGTTGATCCTGGTAAAGTTAAAGCTATTCAGGAAATGACTGCGCCCAAAACAGAAAAACAAGTAAGAGGATTCTTGGGACATTTGAATTATATCTCCCGATTTATATCCAATATGACTGCCACCTGTGCGCCGATCTTCAAGATTCTTCGCAAAGATCAGGGTTGTGTCTGGACGGAGGATTGTCATAAAGCTTTTGAAAGAATTAAAGAGTATTTGCTTGAACCTCCGATTTTGTCTCCTCCAATGGAAGGAAGACCTTTGATCATGTATTTGACTATGTTGGAAGAATCTATGGGCTGTGTTCTGGGTCAACAAGATGAATCTGGTCGAAAAGAATTTACCATTTATTATTTGAGCAAGAAGTTCACCGATTGTGAGTCTCGGTATTCAATGCTTGAAAAGATGTGTTGTGCTTTAGCTTGGGCTACCAAGCGCCTCCGCTAGTATATGTTGAATCATACGACTTGGTTGATATCCAAAATGGATCCAATAAAGTATATCTTTGAAAAGCCTGCTTTAACTGGGAGGATCTCTCGTTGGCAAATGTTGTTGTCAGAATATGATATCGAGTACCGAACTCAAAAAGCAATAAAAGGAAGTGTTTTGGCTGACCATTTGGCACACCAGCCAATTGATGATTATTAACCTATCAGGTTTGATTTTCCTGACGAGGATGTGATGTATCTAAAGGTTAAAGATTGTGAAGAACCATTACCTGATGAAGGGCCTAAGCTTGGATCCCGTTGGGGTTTGATTTTTGACGGAGCTGTTAATGAGTATGGCAATGGTATGGGTGTACATGGGTTGGGTAAACCCAACAAACCCAGTAAAACCCACCCAAACCGACCCAAAAGAATGGGTTTGGTCGGGTCATTGGGTGAACATGGTTTTCAAAAATGAAAAACCATTCAAAATAATTGGGTTTTGGGTAAACCCACACCCAACCCATAAAATCCATGGGTTATTGAGTGACTATTTTTTAATTATATTTTATAATTTGATGAGTGATGACATTGATGTATTTAATCTTGGTTGCTTCAATTACAACCCTTTGAACATAATTTATTTTATAAGTAATGGTTTTAACTTATTTAGGATGTCACACTTTTATTATTTTGATGCTAATTCTTGTAAGTTATAAGTATTTTATAAATTTTATGTATTACTGTAATGTAACTTTGGTTTTTGTAAATATGTTTATGATAAATTTTATTGTGCATTTAGACATTTGATGTTTCAAAAAATAACGGTAATAAGTTAAATTATTTATTAAGAAAAAATGTGACAAATCATTTATAATTATATAAGGAAGAAAAAAAATAGAAAAAAAATTGGGTAACCCACTACCTAACCCAATCCAACCCACAAATTTGTGGTTTTACCCAACCCGACCCAATGATGTTGTGGGTGGTTATTTTACCTCACCCAAACCAGTGTACCCTATATGGGTTGGGTCATGGTTTTGACTAAATTTAACCCAAACCGACCCATGTACACCCCTAGGGGCAATAATTGTTACTCCTCATGGTTCTCATATTCCTTTCACTCCAAGGTTGATGTTCACTTGCTCAAATAATGCGGCTGAGTATGAAGCATGTATTATGGGCTTGGAAGAAGCCATTGATTTAAGAATCAAGATTCTTGATGTATACGGAGATTCAGCCCTAGTGATTAATCAGATTAAAGGAGAATGGGAGACACGTCAACCTGATTTGATTCCTTATCGAGATTATGCAAGAAGGTTGTTAACTTTCTTCAATAAGGTTGAGCTTCACCAGGTACCCAGAGCAGTAAATCGAATGGCGGATGCTTTAGCCACTATATCCTCCATGATTGTGGTGAATCGGTGGAATGGTGTGCCCAAAATCGATGTTATCCGGCTTGATAGGCCAACTCATATATTTGCGGTTGAAGAGGTTGTTGATGATAAACCGTGATATTATGATATTAAATGCTTTCTTCAAAATCAAGAGTACTCGCTTGGGGCATCCAAGAAAGATAAGAAGACCTTGAGAAGATTGGCTGGTAGTTTCTTCTTGAATGATGATGTGTTGTATAAAAGAAATTATGATATGGTCTTGCTCAGATGCGTGGATAGACACGAAGCAGACATGTTGATGAAAGAAATTCATGAAGGATCTTTTGGTACCCATGCCAATGGGCATGCAATGGCTCAGAAGATGTTGAGGGCAGGTTACTATTGGCTGACAATGGAATCTGACTGTTGCAAATTTGTGAAGAAGTGCCATAAGTGCCAGGTTTATGCTGACAAAATTCATGTACCACTAACTCCTCTCAATGTTATCTCCTCTCCATGGCCTTTCTCCATGTGGGGTATTGATATGATTGGGATGATTGAGCCTAAAGCGTTGAACAGACACCGCTTCATATTGGTGGCTATTGACTATTTTACCAAGTGGGTTGAAGCGGCATCATATGCCAATGTGACCAAGCAAGTAGTGGTTCGGTTTATCAAGAACCAAATCATCTATCGGTATGGTGTTCCGAGCAAGATTATCACTGATAATTGGTCAAATTTGAATAACAAGATGATGAAGGAATTATGTGATGAGTTTAAGATTTAGCATCATAATTCTTCCCCTTACAGACCTAAGATGAATGGAGTTGTTGAAGCTGCTAATAAGAATATCAAGAAGATTATTCAGAAGATGGTTGTTACTTACAAGGACTGGCATGAGATGCTCCATTTTTCTTTGCATGGGTATCGTACATCCATCCGCACTTCAACAGGGGCAACCCCTTTCTCTCTTATTTATGGTATGGAAGCAGTACTCTCGGTAGAAGTTGAAATCCCTTCTATGAGAGTTTTGATGGAAGTTGAATTGTCTGAGGCTGAATGGTGTCAGAATAGATATGATCAGTTGAATTTGATTGAAGAGAAAATAATGACGGTCTTGTGTCATGGCCAATTGTATCAACAGAGAATGAAGAAAGCGTTTGATAAGAAGGTTTGACCTCGTGTGTTTAGAGAAGGCGACCTCGTGCTAAAAAAGATCTCAACTTTTACCAATGATTCTAGGGGCAAGTTGACTCTCAATTACGAAGGCCCATATGTTGTTAAGAGAGCTTTCTCTGGCAGTGCATTACTTCTTACAACTATGGATGGTGAAGAGTTCACTCGTCCTGTGCATTCCGATACAGTCAAGAAATACTTCGCCACAAAATAAAAAGAACAACTCGCTAAGTTGAAAACCCGAAAGGGCGGCTTAGGAAAAAATGAGCGTCTCGGTGGGCTGAAAACCCGAAAGGGCGGTCCAGGCAAAAATTAGAGACAAAAACAGAAATAATCATCCTGGTAGATTGAAAACCCGAGAGGGCATTCTAGGCAAAAGTTAGGGATTATGGCAAGTAACTGCATCTGGCCAGTCTTGATCACTGAAAGCAACATTGTCCATCAAGGAGTCTGTTTCAATTATCCTCAGCTGAAGCTTTGAGCACAGTGAAATTCAAAGTTGTTAGGGGGAATAGTGGTCATTGTATTTCAATGTAACCCTTTCCATGTATTTACCATTTTTCAAACTTTGTAATGATCCATGGAGTTACGCCATTTGCGGACTACCATTCTATTAATAAAATTTGGGCCTTTGTCCCTTTGTTTGCAATTCTTACTTTGTTTCTGTTTGCAGAATTTCATTTATTTTTTATGATAATTTTTGAAACAAAATGTGAATAATTTATTTAAAATTTTGAAAACTATAAAAACATTTTCCTTTGATTTATGAATGCTAAAAGGAATGTCAACGGTTATTCTAAGAATGATATGATCGATGTTTTCCTCAACAGGGTTCGTTCTCGCTCCTTTGGCAGAATTTATTGACAGATCCCCAGTAGAGTTTGTTGGTATTTCTTTAGCAGAGCTTGTTCCTATGAATGTGATTAGTTGTTAACAAGGTGATAGGTTTGTTATGATGTGTTGAATTCATAAGGTCCAATATTGTTTGGTTTTTCCCCAGCTAGGTCTTGATCCGAATCTTCTCTAGCTGATTATGTTATGGTCAGGTAGTTGAGTAGTTTTGAGGTTCAACTCTCCTTGATGACAGTCCTCATGCAGAGATTTATTTTTGTTGTCTCCAGCAAAAGTCATATGAAGAATCCTCACTCGGAGTTTTACCCTCTGGACGGGTTGTTGTTGCTTTGGATGTCCCCAAATAGATAGCAATGTTTTTTTTCTAAGAAGCATTGGCGTGGTGCACGCTTGTCGGGTTTCATCTTGTCTTGTGGATGTCTTTCTCTCCAGGTTGTTCTACCCAGAGATTTATCCTTGCTGATTCTCCAACGGAGGCTGTACATTATTGTTTTGATTATTTCCCAATCATAGAGCAGTGATGTAATTTTTATCATCCCCGGCAAGTCTAGAATGTACTTCTCTCCAGATTGTTTATTTTCAGAGAAGACCGTGCATCACTATTTCGGATATTCCCCAGTGAAGTCGCTGATGATATCTCTATTGATATATTAGTCACCTGTTGGGTTTTCTCTCATTTATGATGAGTATTGATCTAAAATCCCCCACAGTTTGGCTTCTAGCTGTTTTCCTCAGCAAGTCCAAGATGCTTTGCTCAGAATTAATTATTCCTGAGAGTGTTCTCGTATCTCCAGCAGATCTGCCTTGTATTCCCAGTGGATTTTACGTAGATGTTTATATGTCTACAATCCCCAACAGATTCATTATTTTTCTGCATGCAGATCTCTTCAACCTTTTGAAATAGAAGTTTCTGTGAATTTTTATGATCCCCAGGAAGATTCAGAAAGATTTGGGTTGTATGATTCCCCAACAGCTTTCCTGCCATCCTAAAAGCAGAGTTTATGTTTTATCCTCTTTGTGGATCATAGATGTTAGAAGATTGATATTTGGGTTACCCCAAGGAGTATCTTCTTTTCTCAAGCAAGATTTGAGCCTTGTAGTAGGATTCATTTTCCTTTTATGGTTTTTGTTTATCTCTTGCAGGATTCCTTCCGACGAATCCCTAGCAGAGTTGCTAATGATATCTCCATCTTGTTGAGATTAGCCAAGTATTAAGTGGTGTTGTGATGTTTGTTCACCCTCTGGTTATCTTTATGTCTGTTTTGTCAGCATATTCATGCCCATACGCATTGTATGCACATCCTCTTGTTATGCATAACATATTGTTGTTGCATTGCGCATTTTGCATCTGTGTTGGTGTTTCTCTGATCTCTGGGATTGTTATCCCTGTAGAGTGTGTGTGTGTGTCTTCTCTCCACTTAGAGTGTCGACCCGTAAGCAGAAAATGCCTATCTTTGTTAATTCCCCACTGAGTTTATGCCTCGTGGAAGATATTTGTTTTAGCCTTCCTCCCCAGTTCATTTGTCTGGACGGAATTAATCTCCAGTTGAGATATTTCCTCCTCGGGATGAGTCTTGTTTGACCATTTCTCTCTGGTTTATTCCTGGATTGAACTTTGGTTCTTTTCTCTGATAACTGAGTCTTGTTATCTTTTTGGTTGATTACCTCGTCGTAACTATCACTTGGTTGATAGTTAGTAATCCCTCTTTTTGAGCTTATCATCTTTGTCGTTCTGCCCATTTAGTTGGTAGTAGGTGATATAGCTGGCTTATTACCTTTGTCGTACTGCCATTTAGTTGGTAGTAGGTAATATAGCAGGGTTTGATTACCTCGTTGTAGCTATCATTTGTTTGATAGTTGGTGATCTCTCCTCTCTTTTCGGGTTTATTACCTTTGTCGTCCTGCCCTTTGTTGGTAGTAGGTAATATTTCTCGTACCCCTTTTTGGTTGATTACCTCGTCGTAACTATCACTTGGTTGATAGTTGGTAATCTCTCTTTTTGAGCTTATCACCTTTGTCGTCCCGCCCATTTAGTTAGTAGTAGGTGATGTAGCCGGGTTTGGTTACTTTGTCATAGCTATCACTTGGTTGATAGTTGGTAATCTCTCCCTATTCGAGTTCATCACCTTTGTCGTCCTGCCCATTTAATTGGTAGTAGGTGATATTTCTCGCATCTTTTGAGATTGTTACCTTTGTCATTCTGCCCTTTGTTGGCAGTAGGTAATATTTCTCGTATCCTTTGGTTGATTACCTTGTTGTAATTGTCACTTGGTTGATGGTTGGTAATCTTTCTTTTGGCTTATCACCTCCGTCCGCTCGGTTGGTGGTTGGAAATCTTTCCTTTTGATCTTGCTATTACCAGATGTCTGATGGTAGACGATCTGTTCCCCAGCGGTGATTTTTCTCTCCCTGTTGGGACGAGTTATCCCTCTTTCGTTTCTGGTGTTGGTAACTTTCCCTCAGTGGAATCTTACTCCTTTCTCTTCCCTAGTGGAGATTTGTTTCCCTCCCTGTTGGGATGTGTTTTCCCTCTTTTGTTTTCCCCCGGCGGAGTCTTTTCTCTTTGCTCCCCAGTTTTTGTTGGTCTCCTGTGGCATATTCTCCCCACAGAGGTCTTGTGTCTGCATACCATTTGCATGATCATATCATTTTGTGGTCTCTTAGGGCAAAAAATTAGGTTGTTGTTATATTTAAGTCTCATCTATCTCGTTGAGACAAAGACGCACATCTTCATATCTCCGAATAAAAGAAACTTAAATAGGGGCAGCTGTAATACCCTAATTTTTGCCCCTAAGATTCTCTGCTTGTCATGTGCATTCATGCATACAAACAAGATCACACATTGGTCCCCTCTTTTATAGGATTGTACCTTGCAAGTATCTTTGAGTGTGTGGGTGTTTGTTTAGTTGTTTTATTGCTTAATTTGTTTATGTTTACTAACCATTAATCAAAATCTAAAAATATTTTGTTTTCTTTCACTAACATTTTTAGGGGAAGAACAGGTTAAAAATACCAAGACAACAGCCCCGCAGCTCGAATGAATTTCATCTGAACAAAGTCAAAGTTGATCTGCAATTAATTCAAAAATGATCTGATCAAGATTTTCCAAGTTTTAATTGATTATTATTCAAGAGACTCCAAGGTTCATGTGGTTATTTCCATGCCTTCTTTAACGAGCAAAAGAATCGAGCCGAACCACAGCAGTGCACTTAAAAAGGGCAGTTTTTCAAAATTTACACTGAGTAACCGGTTATCCTGTGGTGAGTAACCGGTTACCCTCGTGAAAATTTGAAAAAAAATGGCAGCAAATTCAAATTCAGAAATTGGCACCAATTTTCATCATTTTGATCACATGTGAAATATTCTAGATCACCTCATTTTAATTCCCCTACATCATTTTGATCATTACCCACCATGTACCATCACTAATCACCACTCTTTTGATAATTTATCTCCAAATTTGAATTCCAAGCCTAATTTTCATTTCTAAACCAAATTCCAATCCACCAATTTTTTCCAAGCCTAAATTCTATAAATAGAGGCTTCATTTCATTCATTTGACAAGCTTTTGATAGCCAACAAACCTCTTGCAAATTCTATCCCCAACCACAAATTTCACTAAAGCTCACTTTTCTTCTTTTGAAAGTTAACAAGAATTCACATTGAATCTTGTTCAACTTTGAGCTAAACCTTCATCCACGCTTGTTTTCTTCATCAATTCTCATAGATCAAGGCTTTGGTTTTTGGATCTTGAAGCAATTTGAAGGAATTTTCAGATTTGAAGTGGTAATTCATCTTTCACCATTGTTGAAGCTTCATCTTCATCTTCCATAATGTAGATCTTTGGAGATATTTGTTACTTGATCCTTTGGATCTTGTAATTGAGTTTAATTGTTGGTTTTTGCTTTTATTTTACTTTAAATTTCGTGCAATTTCAGTTCCATGATCACAAGGTGTTTGTAAAAAGTTTTGAAAGTGGATCATGTTGAATTTTGCACATTTTTCTGCATTCTGGTGCAGAGTAACCGGTTACCCAATGATGAGTAACCGGTTACTCTGTGTTAATTTTGAAAAACTGCACTTATTTTGAACTGAGTAACCGGTTATCATCTGGTGAGTAACCGGTTACTTCGAAACAGAATGCATATTTTGCCTTGTTTTTGGGGCTGCTTTGGTTTTTCTTCCTCCTTCTTCCCCTTTCTTCTTGTTTTAGCCTTGAAACACATTGTTGAGATTAATTTCTCTTTAATTTCAATGGACTTTGGATATGGTTAGAGTAATTAAACATTCATTAGTTCAAATCTATCTTTAAATGAATTATTGAATTCATTTGAGGTGCTTTGAATTAATGATATGTTTTCACACTTAAATCCATCAATTAAAGGTGATTGAACTTCAAGATGAAAGATCCTTGACTTTGTAATTCAATTTGGCATTTCTCTTAATCTATTTCCTTTTTTTATTTTGATCGATGAAAGTCTTATAGATCTTAGAATTTCTTTGTTGAATTCTTGATCAAGACTAGATCGTTACCTATTTTCTTTCCGTGCGGTATTGTTTTTGGATGACGATTTACATATCGTTCATCTAGCATGCATTGGCACAAAGATCTATTGACTGGCCTCATTGTAGGGTAATTACTCCGTAAATTACTCGGGGATTGCTTAACATAGCGCAACATTTGTCCCTCTTTATCCAATTCGGAACTTGAACTTTCGTGGTCCGGACCTTGATTGGTTGCGTCAACCCAATGTTGGTTAATCTTTTGTATTAGGTTCAAAATCTTTGAAGCTTGTTGTTGTAGAGGCTTTGATTCTATCAATCTTCTAAAAAGTCTTTATTAACCTTGACCTAAGTACATTGTTTAATCACTATAGTTCAAAACGCGAAACGGAATAATCGGTGAAGGCTTATGGCACTAGAGCCTTGTGCTACTAACTACTAACTTCTAACTTTTTTTTATGCTTCCTTCTCGCTCCCTATCTCTCTTTATTTTTTATTGCTTATTATCATATATCATATCATATCATGTTTATGTTTATGTCATTTTTTCTTTTGTCCACTTGGACCATATTATCTTGTGTTTTTTATTTTTCTTTTGTCCATTTGGACTAAAAAACATTAATAAAGGATTAAACCACTAAAAGACTTGTGCTCTTAATCGTTGGACTATGGCCACTATCCCTTGCATTGGATGACCTATACTCTTGATTATGAACTTATGGACTTAGAATTAGGTTTCTTTCCCTTGTGCTTTGGATCATTATGGAGCTTGGTATTCTAGCCTTTATTTGGCTTGCTTATTGGCTCAAGAGGATGGAATTCTTGTCTTAGTATGCTTTTAAGAGTGCCTCCATGTGGTTAGATCTTTCTTACCCTAGCTTTTATTTTTTACACTAGGATAGTCACTTCTTCTCCACCCCTTCTTCAATTTTCAAAACTTTCTCTCTTTTTTCAAAAGCTTCTTGTTTTCAAACTCAAAAACCGCTTTCATAATAAAACATTGACTTTGGTCAAGTGATTTTTTTAAACTTCATTTTCTTTAATAAATGTCAATCAATATTAATCATATTTTGACCATTTCAAAAAGACATAAAAAATACAAAACTCATCAAACTCTTTTTGTGCTTTGTGCACCTTTTCCTTTTAAAACTTTTTCATAAGTTTAGACATGATTCATTTCTTTAAGCGGAATTATTCGCTTGGAAATGACGACTTGTCTTTACACTTAAAATCAACCAAAACAAATAAATTTCATTCTTTGTACCACGACCTACGAGGTTTTGATCCTACATTGCACTTCGTGGGTACGTAGGCATGAGGCGATAAGTCTCTCCAAACACAAAAATCTTAAAAAATATTTCTCTTCTCATCTCTCAATCTCTTTTCAAACAAACCATTTTCAAACCAAAAAGCGGTAGATATTTCAAAGGGTTCCTATAGAGTACTATAGACGTTTTGGGTGCTAACACCTTCCCATTGCGTAACCAACCCCCCTTACCCATTCTCTGTTTGTTCTTGTTTTTTAGAACTCTTTAGGTTTTGTTCGCTCTTTTTTCCTTTTCCTTTGTGGAATAAATAAAAGTGCGGTGGCGACTCTTGCTTTATGAGTTAAGTTAATCAATAGCTTACGCTCACAAATTTCCCCGCTACAAAATCAATGACAAATCTCATAGAAATGAAAACAGCAATATTTGTAATTAAGGCAATGAATCAAAGTAGTTATTTACTAAAACATGAAAAGGTAACGTACGACTCAACTAACTAGCAAAGACAAAATAATAGGCATAATGCCTGCTAAAGCTAAACTAAAATAGCAAAACAATATGTAAGAAGAAACAAGAGCAAGTAAATATAGGACAATTATACACATCATAGTTCAAACTTAAACTAATACTATTAAATATCCCAAATTAAAAACCCTGGCAATAACTTTGCTTCAGAATCAAAGAAATTAAGTCATGAACCACCCCAAAGTACCAATAAGAAAAACACAAAGTAAGAAATTATTGAACCTAGATGTTCCCTATGAAGTTTTTACTAACTAATTACTCCCTCCATCTCAAAATGAAAGTCTTTTAAGGTTGTTGCACATAGATTAAGAAAAGTAATGATTGACTAATTAAATATAACAATTTTACAAAACTACCCTTAATTATCATTGGTTGTCATAAAGGTGTAATGTGATGTAATATCTTAAAAGTTGTGTAGATAATATTTATTAAGGGTAAAATTGGTAAAAATTAATGATTGTTGCATTGAAAACGTAAAAAGACTTTTATTTTGAGACAAATTTTTTTGGCTAAAAAGACTATTATTTTGAGACAGAGGTAGTATTTTTTCTAAGTTGCATCATTCATGTCAGTAGCAATTAATAGATTGATTTCTGATATTGACTACAACCTACTTGTATATGGAACACCTGCAGCATATCGGGATTGTCATACAAATGGATGATGGGTTTGATGAGGCATTGACTGTGCTATGTAACTGCAACAGTAGCAAGAAATCTTCAAAGTAATAATATCAAGGTATAATTAGTTATCAAGTCCTTTAACTTAATTTAATATTTTGCTTTAGTCCTTTAATTAAAAAATGTTACACTTTGATCCCTTAAATTTTGTTCTGTTAGTATTATTGGTCTTTTCCGTTAATTTTTTTTTTAAAAAAACGTTAATTATTGCCAACCTGGCATGACAACTCAGCAAAATTATGAGATTTTTTATTATTTATTTATTAGGATTATCTTTAACTTAAATTATGAGATTTTTTAATTATTTCTCAATCAAAGTACCTGCCATAATTAAATTTCACCATTATTTCTCAATTTATCATCATCTCCAACCCATAATTCGCAACAATTTATTAACAAAACCACAACATTTATCAGAAAATGGGTGTCTCAAAATGAATCTAATCGTACCTGGATCAGACAGTTTGAGGATGGCCAACGACGTCTGGACTTGTTGCTACTTCAATGATGACGAAAGACGGCCGGGGGGGGGGGGGTGTACCTGCAGGACACTCCGATGCTTAAGTCAGTGAGTGCACAACAAATACAGAGAAAATGAGTGAGAGTAAGAAGTTGACTTCCTGACCCTCTCAAGTGAGAGGATATTTATAGGAGACCCCCAGCGCGTGGCCAACGGTTACTTGCAACGGGTGGGACCAACGTGTGACCCGTTCCAAGTAACTGCTAGGGCTTACGTGTAGTGATAATGACCAGCTCGTGGTCAACACCCTAGTGTAACCGCCCTTTTAATGCCATTAGTAGACAATTACATGAAACGTATCTGTGTAGATAAGACCGTTAGTGAACCCCTCGGGGGAGAGTCTACAATGTCGAGGAAGTAGGGTGGTCGTGGTTTGGACATGACCTAACGGAGGAGAACCATGCTTGTCGAGGACCTCTGAGTCAACGAGATTATGAGTATTCTCGCGGGGAGAAGTTACTCTGTTGAGGAGGTCTATTTCATCAGGGGTGATGTCTTCCTTTCCTGTTTGTCCTCAGATGCTCGACACTGTCAAGGTGTCAGGTGCCCGACATAATTTTGGCCTTGCGTATGGCAGTCATGCGTCCTTCTCTAGGACTTTATTGGGCTTCTTCAAGTTGTATGGATTGGGCCTGTTTGTTTGTAGGAAACCACGGCCCAGTCCAGAACAGGAGCCCCCCAAGTCGTTGCTTTGATGTATCAGAGTAATGACTTGAGGTTCAATGATCGTGTTGGGGAAATGCCCAGGGATGACCCGAGGAGGATATCAGCACAGTCGAAGTATTTACGATGCTCATGACGTCGGGCATTGATATCTTGCGGGCAATTATCCTGAGGCGGGTACTGATAGCTTACGGGCAACGGGGAGTTACTTATGGTTGAAGTGTTGGGGAGATGAGAAGTTTCTGTTTTGAAACGATGGGATGTTGAAAAGACACACGTGGATTTTTGACTGGTGCAAGTGTGCCACGTGTCACTTGTCATCATTGCATAGGGTGGGTGCCTAGGGTAGAGTACTCGAGTGCCTCAGGCTTCTCGAGTTCTGTGATTTGTCTATAAATACTCTCTCTTCCCTTCATTTCTCATTTTTCGCTTTTTCGTTCAAGAATCGTTTCCTCTTCCTTCTCCTTTTTCTCATCCTCCGTTCGCCGCCATCAACCATCGCAAGCCCGACGCGAACCGTCGTGCTACGCCGTGCCAGAACCCTATTTCACCATCTACAAGGTATTTTCTTCAACACTGTTGTTTTTTCTGGCATTTCCTTTAAGTTTAATTTACTTGAAATCGTTTCTCTGATGAACTGATGAAGTTATCATGAGAAATGGAAGGATTCCAAGCGAATACGGTAGGGATCTTTGGCTGTTTTAAGAGAAAGAGTGTATGAATTTTTCTCTGTTTCTGTTTTTGTTGAATAAAACCGAGGAACTGGATGAATATTCCGGGGACTTGTAGAAAATTTTCGGGGAGAGTGATGAATATCGCGGGGACCTGATAATGTTTTGGGTCCCCAACAATTACTCTTTTTCGTTGATTTCACGGGAAAAAGGGGGCAAAATTTTTCGGGGAAGCGATGAGTTTCCCGGGGACATCCGTTATTCGTCTCCGACCGGCTAGTTTGGTATGACTCGTCGAATTCACCTGTTCCCTTCTTCTTTTCAGGTTGATGGACAGATTGGCTGCTGAAGTGGACGTGGGTGAATTCGAAGAGGATGACCAAACTGAAATTCCGATGGCCCATATGGATTTTAGACAAAAACGTCCGCTTAAGGACTGGGTGTGCGATGAGGCCCTCACTATGTCGTCCGTTTTCACATTCCCCGACGAAAATGGGTTCTGTACTGTCGAGCATAGGTTGCTCGGTTCAGAGCAATCCTGGAGAGTGTACCGACCCAACGAGGACCAGCGTATATGTACACCTTACATGGGAATGCGTTTCCCGGTGTATGAGTTTATGTTTCAAGAGGCGGGGTGGAGGCTCCCCTTCACAGACTTCCAAGAGGGGGTCTTCAAATGGTTAAAATTGGCTCCGTCTCAAATACATCTGAACTCATTGGCCTTTCTCCGGGCTTTTGAGCTCGTCTGCAAATACTTGGACATCAGGTCAACAGTGTCCCTTTTCTTCCGAATTTTTCATCTGCAGCGGTCTAAAACCGATGGTCGACATGGCTGGGTGTCGTTCAAACAAAATAAAGCTTTATTCCACACCTACTTGGACTCTGTTCGAGATTTCAAGGGGCGTTACTATTTTGTAAAGCCGGTCACTCCCGAGGCTGTTAATTCAATATATGAAAGGGTGACTCAAGAAGTGGATGGGCTGTCTACAGAAGTGATGATGCCAAAATTCCCCCTCTTCTGGATAGAAGAGCATTACAAAGAGGGGGTAGACAAATACAAAGTAAGACATAATAAGCTCAGTGTCGAGGATCGCGATGCTTATGGCAAGATTGTCGAGTACGTGGAGAGTTTGAATAAAATTCCAAGCGTATCCGAGGACAGAGAGACCTCGACAGGTGGGAAAGAGCAGGTGGCGAAGACTCGGCGCTTGATTAATACTCGTGTTCTGCTCGAGACTTTCTCCGATGAGGAGGCTGTCGAGCTCTTAGGTGGTGCAAAGATCCTCGAGTTAGATTTCTCTCATGTTCGTGTATCTTGTTTTACTAATATGTTTCTTTCTTTTTGTAGGGAAAATGGTCAAAGCTGCAGAAAGATACTCGAGGCTAAGGGCAAAAAGGGCTAGGGAAGAACAATCCCGTCCAACCGAACAAAGTACCCCTCAGCCTACCTCTTCTACGATAGTGCCCGAGAATGCTCCCTCTACTGCAGTGCCCGGAGGTTTCGAGCAATCTCATGCAGTGTTAACCGCAACTGCGACCTCTGAGGATCAGTCCTCGGGGGCCCAAAGGACACCTAAGCGGGCAAGGATTGCTGGGGCGCCCATTGTTGACGTGGAGGGTAGTCCTCCTCATCCTCCTGCCAGCTTCAAGATTCCTCCGTGTCATCTCCAGCGTCGCTATTTCTCCGAGGTTATTTGTCCTCGTGTCGCCCCTGCTGAAGTCCAGGCTTTGTTAGGGATTGCTTCGGAAGCGAGAAGGAAAATAATTGTCGAGGATATGTCTGCCGTCATGCGGCTCTGTTCGGCTGCCCTCGTTCTGAATGATGAGAGTTGCTCCGCTGCTGAGTTTTCTCGACTAGAAGAAAGACTTCAAGCTTTGGAGGCTGAATTGTTCGGCGTGCAGAAGGACTTGAAGGATTGCAGGGAGTTGAATAGAGAACAAAATGAGCAGCAAGAACAGTCGGAGAAGAAGTTGAAGGAAGTTGAGGATGCGGCGAAGGGTCACCTTGCTCGGGTCACTACTTTGGAGGGGGAAAGGCGGCTTCTTAAGGACAAGATAGTCGAACTGGAAGAGGTTGTTCGGCCAGCCGAAGATGAAACTGAGGAGGACAAACTATTAACCTCTCGAGCAGCCCTGATAGCCAAGCTCAGGGAAGTCGAGAAGGATCTTCGGTTGGCTGAAGATGATGCTCTAGAGTTTGCAGATGTCGGGTTCCAGAATGCTGTGGCGCAGCTTAAACTCCTGAATCCGGACCTTGTAATTGATGGAGCTGATTCCAAGTTAGAGGTGGTCGACGGTGCGATTGTGTTGCTCGGACAAACAGTGAATGCTGATGGGGGAAACGGGGAGCAGGAGAATCCCGAGGCAGCTGATGCTGCTGCGGAGCTATAGTGTAGTCAGTTTGGCCTGCGTGCCAATTTTTTGTATTGACTGGCCTGCGTGACATACTTTTTGATTTGCCCGGCCTAAGAGCCAGGGCTTTATGTAATATTTTTACAATGGGTTTGCCTGACTTTGTATTTTCATTTTGCCTCTTTATCTGCTCTGTGTGTGGTGTCTTACTTATTTTTATCTAAGTTATTTTGAAATTGCTGGATACTTGGGAGTTTGCTCGACTCTAATGATCCTCGACTGCGAAGAGAGCTGGTCGAGTGGTCAGGGGTTGTACCCCGACCTTCAATGAAGCTAAGAGGTCGATCGAGGTCTTAGTTTCGTGGTGTGAACTTCCCATCGCGAGCTGGGTGTTCTGCCTACAAGGTACGTCGACGACGGAGCTCGATAGAGTACTCCTCGCCGGGCCAAAAGTTCAACGCACACACAACGTGACTTTTGACCTTCGTTAGCATATAGAGGTGTCGTGCATGTACCATGGCACGCTCCCCGTAACGACAACTTTTGTATAGTTACATGCAGTGTTCAGCTGTAATATTGCTTAAGCTTCTCAGCATTCCATGGTCGAGCAAGTTGTTCACCTTGGAGGTTTTCGAGGTAATAAGCACCTGTCCCCGTCTTTGCAATGACGCGGTAGGGGCCCTCCCAGTTTGCGGCCAGCTTTCCTTCGCGTGAATTTTTCTGATTTCGCCGTAGGACAAGATTGCCTACTTGGAAATCTCGTTTGATGACTTTGTCGTTATAACGCAAAGTTATTTTTTGTTTTAAAGAGGCTTCTCGGAGGGATGCACCCATCCTTATTTCTTCGACCAGGTCGAGTTCCTCGCGAAGGGCTTCGTTGTTCGCTTCTTTGTCAAGAGGAGCTTCTGTCCTTCTCGACGGTTCTCTGATTTCCACGGGAATTACTGCCTCGGTTCCATATGTTAACCGGAACGGGGTCTCCTCGGTCGTGGAATGAGGGGTATTTCGATATGCCCAGAGAACGCTGTGTAATTCCTCGACCCACCATTGTTTGGCTTCGCCGAGTCATCGTTTGAGTCCTCGGAGTATTACTCTGTTCACTGCTTCAGCTTGCCCGTTGGTTTGTGGGTGTTCGACCGACGTAAAATGTTGTTTCGTACCCAGTTTGGCAACGAAGTCTTGGAAGTTTCCGTCGGTGAACTGCGTCCCGTTGTCTGTGACAATGGCCTGAGGCACTCCGAATCGGGCGAGTATATTTCTCTTGTAGAAACGTAATATATTGAAAGCAGTGATCTTGGCTAATGCTTCCGCCTCGATCCACTTTGTGAAGTAATCTACCCCGACGATGAGGTACTTATTTTGGTACGATCCTACGACGAAAGGTCCGAGGATATCCATTCCCCACCATGCAAAGGGCCACGGGGATGACAATGATTTAAGCTCGTTTGGAGGAGCGAGGTGCATGTCCCCATGCCTCTGACAATGGTCGCACTTTTTGACGTGTTCCTTTGCGTCTTGTTGCATAGTGGGCCAGTAATATCCTGCTCGGAGAGCTTTTCGAGCTAAAGATCTTCCGCCTAGATGTTGCGCGTTGATTCCTTCATGTATTTCCTGGAGAATATCTGAAACTTTACTTTCCTCGACACACCGGAGTAGAGGGATGGAGAATCCTCGGCGATATAGTTTACCCTCGACTATGGTGTATGCACATGCCCGCCTCCTAACTATTCAAGCTTCTTTAGGATCGTCGGGGAGTATGCTCGTCATCAGGTATTCGTAAATTAGAGTCATCCAACAGTTTGCGTCTCCGATAACGTTCACCTCTGTGGTCGAGGTAGGTTTGTTGATGCTCGGATGGGTCAGTATCTCTTGGATCACTGATTTGTTCCCTCCTTTTTTCTTAGTGCTCGCTAGCTTGGAGAGCACGTCTGCTCGAGTGTTATGCTCGCGCGGGATGTGAGCCACCTCCGGGGAGACAAATTTCTTCAACTTTTCTTGTACCAAGGTTAGGTATTCCATGAGACTATCATTTTTGGCCTGAAATTCTCCCCGAACTTGTGATGCTACGAGCTGAGAGTCTGTAAAGATTTTGACTTCTTTTGCGCCAAGGTCTTCTGCAAGTCGGAGTCCTGCGAGGAATGCGTCATACTCGGCTTGGTTCTTTAATGTTTTGAAAGATAGCTCTAGTGAGACTTCTATCAAGATGCCCTCCTCGATTTCGAGGATAATGCCTGCCCCGCTGCCCTTTGCACTGGAGGCTCCGTCGACGTAAATTGTCCATTTTTGGGAGCCATTGGTCGAGGATTCGGGGACTGTCATTTCTGCTACGAAGTCGGCCAGTACCTGATCTTTCAAATCTTTTCTTCCTTCGTATCGAACGTCGAACTCGGATACCTCGAGAGACCACCGGAGCATTCTCCCTGCCATATCTGGCCGACTAAGGAGCTGTCTGATGGGCTGCTCAGTTCTTACCACAATTGTGTGGGCCAGGAAGTAATGGCGTAGTCTTCTGGCTGCAGTTATGAGGGCCAAGGCAACCTTTTCGATCTGTTGATATCTGAGCTCGGGACCTTGAAGAGCTTTGCTCGTGAAATAAATCGGTTTCTGTCCGTCGGGGGTCTCCCGTATGAGGACAGCACTTACCGCTTCGCCGGTGATGGCCAGGTACAAGAAAAGTGTTTCCCCGTTATCTGGTCGGGACAAGACCGGGGGTTGTGATAAGACTTGTTTTAGATGGAGGAGGGCTTGTTCGCATTCTTCACTCTATTCAAATGTTGCTTTCTGTCGAAGAAGTTTGAAAAATCGGAGCGCGTATTGGGCAGATTTCGCGACAAAACGAGAGAGGGCAGTTAGTATCTCGTTAAGTGACTGTATCGACTTCTTTGACTTCGGAGTAGGAATCTCGAAAAAGGCTTTACATTTGTCGGGATTCGCTTCAATTCCTCTCTCCGTAAGGTAAAAGCCGAGGAATTTCCCTGCTCGAACGCCGAAAGTGCACTTGTCGGGGTTGAATCTCATGCGACATTTCCTCGCCGTGTCGAACACCTTTTTAAGATGGGCAGCGTGGTCGACTTCTTCTGCGGATTTGACGATCATGTCGTCCATATAGACTTCGAGCATGTCACCAATTTCTGCTCGGAAGACCTTGTTCATCATTCGTTGGTAGGTAGCGCCAGCATTCTTCAGACCAAAGGGCATTACATTATAATACTAATTGCCCGACCCAGTCATAAAAGCTGTATGCTTTCTGTCGGCCTCATCCATGGGAATTTGGTTATATCCCGAATAAGCGTCCATGAAAGACAACAGTTTAAATCCTGCAGAGTTGTCGACCAGTCGGTCGATGTTAGGCAATGGGTAAGAGTCTTTCGGGTATGCCCGATTAAGATCCGTGTAGTCAACACACATTCTCCATTTTCCATTAGATTTTTTAACAAGTACAACATTGGACAACCAAGTGGTGTACTTGGCCTCCGAAATAAAGTTTGCCTCTAGGAGGTCTTTTACAGCTTTTTCAGCAGCCTCCATTTTTTCTGGAGACTGCTTACGCCTATGTTGAGCTATAGCCTTAACATTTGGATCTATAGTCAGTTGGTGACAAGCCACTTGAGGATCTAATCCGGGCATCTCTGAAGCACTCCAAGTGAACAAATCTGCATTTTCTCGTAGACATGCCTTCAGTTGCCTCCTCGCCAGGTCGGGGAGTCCATGACCGATCTTCACAGTTCGCTCTGGGTCGTCGCCAAGAGGGATCAGCTCGAAATCTCCGTCTGGGATGGGGCGCGTTGGGTAGAGAGGCTGCCCGTTGACTTCGACTGGGAGGTCTTTGCCTGCAACTTCTTCCTGTTCCCCGGTGAACCTGCTATCAAGGTCGATCATGCTGACCGGCGGTAGTGGAACTTGTGCGACATCTGAAGTTGCTCTTCTGGGGTGGACGCCACCAACAACACTTAGACCTTTGATCGCTGCATCGAAACATCTTCTAGCTGCTTCGATATCCCCGTGGAGGGTAACCACACGTCCTCGTGTCGTATAATACTTCATTTTTAGGTGGACAGTGGATGGTACAACTGTTATTTCAGCCAAAGTGGTCCTTCCCAATATGCAGTTGTAGAGGGAAGGGCAGTCGACCACTAGGAAACGCGTCTTCGCCTGTCGAGCTATTTCGCCTGCTCCGAAAGTGACCAACAATGCTAAATAACCTCGAGGTCTAGTCGATGCACCGTTGAAGCCTAGTAGATCAGATCCCACATACGGGGACAGGTGATGTTTTGTCAGCTGGAGAGTGTCGAAGAGGTGAGTGTACATGATGTCCACCGAGCTTCCCTGATCGACCAAAATCCGATACACATCAAAGTTGGCCATTTGTGCCCGAATTAGGAGGGGTATATTAGCATTCAGGGATCCACCTGGTAATTCCTCGAGATAGAAACTTATAGGGCATGATTTTCCACGAGATAAGCAGAGGTTTGGGTCTCGAGGAGTGGATGTCCTCAGTTTGTCGAACTTCCTCTTTATTGAACCGACGGTCACTCGTTCAGGGTCTCCGCCCGATATGACTAAGGCTTGGGGGAAACTTTCCCAGGTACTGTGAACGCTTATTAGTTCTTCTGCCGGGAAGCTCTTCCACATGTTTTGAACAGCTTCAGCATTGCTAACATTTCCTTGGAAACCGAAGTCTTCAGGCCGTGTGATGCTTAAGGCAACTTGCAGTTTTCCAGTGTCCGGATGGTTTGAATCCTCGGTATTTAGAGCTTCTTGGCTGGTGGGATGAGGAGCCTCGTCTTGTTTGGCGTATTTTTTCAGGTAGCCCTCTTTAATCAACGTTTCGATTGCGTCCTTAAGGTGGATGCAATCCTCAGTAACATGCCCGTGACTGTGATGGAACCGGTAGTACTTGGATTTATCCGTATTTGGTTTGGGAGCTGTTGGTTTTGGGAAGCGGATTCCCCCTTTCACGAACTCCGAATTTGAACATTCACTAAAAATGCGTGCCCGGGACACGTTAAGTGGAGTGTAGTCTTTGAAAAGACCGGCAGGTCCCCGAGATTCGTGGGAATCTTTATTCCGATTTTCTTTTTTCCTCTCCCCGCCTCGCCTAGGTGGAAGGGAATCTTCTCTTCTCCTATCCCCCCCCTCTCCTAGGTGGAGGGGAGTCTTCCCTGTTCCGGCCGCAGCGGCCTTCTCTGCTTCTTAAATCCAGGGCAATCTGGGCTGCTTCCGTTTCCTCGAACTCAATGTGTGATTGAGCTCGTTCGAGGAAACCTTCGAAGTTGCGAGGACGGTGTAATCCGACAAATTCTACAAACTTGGAACCAACCCGCAATACTTTGATGATGAGATATAATTTTATATGGTCGCTCGTATGGACCTCGACCGCTTCTTTGTTGAATCTTTCTATGTAGCTCCGGAGAGATTCTTTCTTATCTTGGAAGATGGCCTCCAAGGATGATATAGTTTTTGGATGTCTTCGAGAAGCTGTAAAATTCTTCCTGAAACGTTCCCTCAGAGCTTTCCACGATCCTATTGATTTAGGTGCTAGGGTTTTATACCAAGCCATGGCCCCTTTCCGAAGAGTCGTAAGGAATAATCGACATTTGATAGCGCCGGAGACGTTTCTAAAGTCGAGAAGAGCCTCGAAGCTCTCGACATGGTCGTCCAGATCAGATGTTCCATCGTAAGTCCCCAAGGATGGGGGTCTCTCCAAGCCTTTAGGAATAAGAGCTTCCATTATTTGTCTGGATAGAGGAGTCCGGTAGTCATCATCATCGCTGCCTCCCGGGGATACAGAAGGAGAATTATGTCCACGAACATAATGACGTCTCGGGGAGTTTTCCTTATGACGGCCTCTTGGCTCTTCGACATCAGGCTTACTCTTCTTAGTCTTCAAGGGACGAGTGGGCCCCTTTGGAGGCGGGGAGCGATGACGCTTCTGTGGATGCTCGGTCTGGTTACGCTCCAAACGTGGCCTGCGACCTCTATTTACTGGGGAGGGGCTGCGAGACTCCACTGAGATTGTGAATGTCCGGGATAAGGAGGTGGTCGGTGTTTTCGCGGGGAAGTTCGACCACGACCTTTTTCTAGCTTCTCGATCCGTAAGTTTTGGTTGAAGATCATTTGATTGGTCTGATTGACCAACGCAAACAAAGCAGCAGTGCTCGGGTCTGCATTTGGTGGTGGATCCACAGGATGATAGATGGGCTGGAGGATTGCTTCCTGTCCATCTTGTTGAGCAGTCTCGTATTCTAACTCATCGGAAGATGGGGAAGCGGTGATTCCATCTCTGACATCATTCTCCACGACCGACTGAAGAGCGTTGTAGTCGCCATGGGTGTTATCGCCAAGTTGTGTGATGACATTATCTATAGCTTGATTCGCTGACGGGTTGGCCATTGCTGGTAGTTGAATGAGGAAACTTTGGTTTATCGCGAGGAAAAACAGGGAAGCTTATGAGTTCCCACAGACGGCGCCACTGATCGTACCTGGATCAGACAGTTTGAGGATGGCCAACGACGTCTGGACTTGTTGCTACTTCAATGATGACGAAAGACGCCGGGGAGGGGGGGGTGTACCTGCAGGACACTCCGATGCTTAAGTCAGTGAGTGCACAGCAAATAGAGAGAAAATGAGTGAGAGTAAGCAGTTGACTTCCTGACCCTATCAAGTGAGAGGATATTTATAGGAGACCCCCAGCGCGTGGCCAACGGTTACTTGCAACGGGTTGGTGTAACGCCCCAATTTGTTTAATTCTATTTATTTATTTCATTTATTTGAATTTTGTGAAATGTGTGAATTTATTGTATTGTACCTGCTAATTGAGATAATTGGTTAATTTCTCTGATAGGTAAAATATTTGCATTAAATTATAATTTCTTTTCAACTTTTATTTCCCGAAAATATATTTCATCGTTGTTTATGTTTTATCGCATTTTAAAAGCGTTTGGGAGATATTTGAGCTGAGGGGTATTTTGGTCTTTTGCTTGGGTAAGTTTTATGTTTTTATATAAATAGAAAGAAAAAGAGAGAAAAGTTAGTAAGGAAAAGAAAAAGAAAGAAGGGAAAGAGAAGAGAAGAGAAAAGGGAGGAAAGAAAAGGGAGAAGAGGAAAAGTGGGAAAAATCGACATAACTCAGTTTCAAGCGCGAATAATCGGGTAAAGGTGAGAAGTTTTGATTATATCTTGCTTGTATATGTATATGTGTGATTGTGTGAATGTTTTTCTTGTTTTTCCATAGTTTTCCAATTCTAGGTTGAAATGAGAGAAATGAATAGAAATCGATGTTTTCACGGACGAAAGTCAGAATAACTCGCGTAGTAGAGTCGAGTGATGTTGGGTTGTGATTTAGTATGATCGTTTGATTGAATGGTGTTGAATTTGTAACTTTTACGTTTTTGATATATATCGATGTTTTTGTGCAAATTGATGTTGTGATCGAGTAAAAGTGTTTGGATATGTCTGGTAACATTGGTATAGGTTGATATTTAATCGGAAATGGTTGTTTATGTGTTTTCGAGTGATTTTGATCGAGTTTGGAATTGGGCTAAATTGATAAAATTATGTTTCAAAATATTTCAACCGTGAAAATGTGTTGGATGGCTTTTTAATGGTGAAAATATTGTAGTACATCGAATTCTGAGATCGCAGCTTTTTACGGAATCGAAAACGGATGTCCGAAAGTCTAAAAATGGTGTTTTTAAGGCTGAGGTTCAGCAGTCTGCGCGCTCAGCGCGCACAGGTCTGGGCAAAAATGAAAAATTTCAAAACTTCAAAAATTCATAACTTTTGATCCGTAAGTCCGTTTTGACCCCCGTTTGAAGCGTTGGAAAGCTAATGAAAAGTTCTTTCTATTAAAAATGGTTTGGATGGTAAAAGATGATTTAATTAATTCGTATTTTTGAAAAATAGTCGGGTTGTCGGGTTTTTATCGCGTTAAATGCGTGCGGTTGGTGTTTTACTATGTGTTGTGCTATTGTTATGTAACGTGGAGCTTTTATGCGGTTTATATGATGTTGAGGCATGTGATAATGATGTTGTTGTGTGGTAAAATACATTGTGTGATTGAATATCAATGTATGTTGTTATGATGTATTGTGGGTAGTCTTTGTGGTGTGAATCCCCTGTGGAAGTAATTGTGATTGTATGATTGTTGTGGTTTGTGGTTTGTGACGAAATGCATTGGTTATGTGAAATTCAATGTATGTTGTTTGGTGGCCTTTATGGTTTGAAATGCATTGTTTGAATTGATTTGCAATGCATGAATGTGATGAGGTTGATTAATTCATATGGTTGAATTGTGAATGTATGGAGTTGATGAGTTGGAATATATGCATGATTATGGTTGCATGTATATGTGAAGATGCATTTGATTGTCATGAGTTCTTGTGTGTCAAGCATCATGATATGCATCTTGTGATGTCGTATGCCCATGTGGGGTGTGAGCGACGAATCGATTCCAGAGGGAATCCGCTATAACATCGTGTGCCTTAAAAATAAGAGGACCTAAAGCGATCGGATGGATCGTGTGACTTAAAAATAAGAGAACCTAAAGCGATGATTATAGACGATCGTGTGCCTTATACAAAGAGGGCCTAAAGCGATCGGATCGTGTGCCTTAAATACATAAGAGGACCTAAAGCGATCCATAAACGTCGTGTGCCTTAAATACATAAGAGGACCTAAAGCGACGGGGAACATCATCTGCCCGACGGGGTGTTACGTGAGTGATCCTCAGTAACGAGCGATGGTTCCAGCAGAGTTCCTGAGTGAACTAGTGATGAGAAACATTGGAAGTCGGTACCCGCATGGCATTTGCATAGAGTCGTTGTGTCGGTCTCTGTGCATTTGCATAAATCATGGATTGATTATGTGTGAGAATTGTGAATGGATGCATTATGTGTGGAAAATCATGATTTGATTGATTATGTGTGGAAATTATGCATTGAATTGTTATGTGTTGAGATTGTGATAGCATTGGTAATTTGATGTTCATATGTGATAAATGCATTGGTTGTGAATAATATGTGTTATGCGTAGACATATGCTATGTGATGTGTGGTGTGTTTCTAAATGTTATGACTTAGTATGCCTTATGTGCAAATATGTGAGTATATTGGATAATTGATATATGCTATATTGTTGGATTAATAGATATATGTTACGTATACGTGGTATGTTATATGTATTAGTATGTGGTGTTTGTGGTGAGAATAGCTATGCATGTGAATTGTTATGTATTTGCATATTATTATGCAATCTTGATTTTAGTTGTTATTTCTCACCCTTCTGTTGTTTTATAATGCTCTATGAGACATTGCAGATTAGAGTTGCTGGAGGTCTTTGTGTGGAGATTAGTCCTCCGTCCTTTGTCGTCTGTCTGCTCTGATACGTAGCACGGGAGTCGGGGAACGATTATGTCATATATGTATATAATTGTTGAATATATTTTGTATTACTTTTGTATTTATATTTTGATGTTATAAAACCATTTATTTGTAAAACAAACTAGTTATGGATCTTTCCGCTTTATTCCATAATTGAATTTTAATTTATATGGAAAAAGTTTCCCCTTTGAGGGTATTCTAGTTTATGCTATGTATCAAATTTATGAGCAGGGATGATGTTTTGTTTATTTAAATGTGGCATTCCTGTTCCTGTCGGAAAAATAAAATTTTAATTACTCTAATTTTATTTATGTATTATTTATTCGCGATGGGAATTGGGGTGTTACAGTGGGACCAACGTGTGACCCGTTCCAAGTAACTGCTAGGGCTTACGTGTAGTGATAATGACCAGCTCGTGGTCAACACCCTAGTGTAACCGTCCTTTTAATGCCATTAGTAGATAGTTACATGAAACGTATCTGTGTAGATAAGACCGTTAGTGGACCCCTCGGGGGAGAGTCTACAATGTCGAGGAAGTAGGGTGGTCGTGGTTTGGACATGACCTAATGGAGGAGAACCATGCTTGTCGAGGACCTCTGAGTCAACGAGATTATGAGTATTCTCGCGGGGAGAAGTTACTCTGTCGAGGAGGTCTATTTCATCAGGGGTGACGTCTTCCTTTCCTGTTTGTCCTCAGATGCTCGACACTGTCAAGGTGTCAGGTGCCCGACATAATTTTGGCCTTGCGTACTTCTCTAGGACTTTATTGGGCTTCTTCAAGTTGTATGGATTGGGCTTGTTTATTTGTAGGAAACCACGGCCCAGTCCAGAACAGAATCCATAATAAAACATCAGTTTCTAAACTACAACAACAATTCCATAAAATTTTGCCAGCTTTAAAAATAGAAATGTGAATAACCTTTTACACAAAACAAAGTTACAAAAAAATCAATGTAGTTATTATTTAGAGCATTTCTTAATACACCACCCATGTTTCTTAGGCACCACGCGAATTTTCGTTTTTGCCCCTTGATTTCGGATGTGCACATCCGGACGCACCAATTTTTTAAAAAACGTTGATGTGTTCTGGATGTGCAAATCCAGAAAAATTCCTGATCTGCAGATCCGGAAAAATAGCAGAACTTTATTTTTTTTTTAAATCAGTTTTGTTGGTTGGTCATAGATGTTAATATATCGTCGCATTAATGAATATTGAATAAGAGGATTATTTCATTATTACTACTATAATGAAATTCTCAATATATCGGTGAACGGGCGCGTCTAACGGTGATTGGCAGGAGGGAAGACTTCAATTGTTGATAGGACAAAGCAGGAGGGAAGACTTTAATTGTTGATCATAATTTTGCCTGATTTTAAGGGCAAATCATATGGTAAGTTTTGTAAGGTGGTGGCATCAATGGACTGACTTTGCGTCACAAGATACAGAGAGATTGTTTCCGCTCAGGTTCATTGTGAGGAGATAATTCAAGATATTTTAAAATAACAGTGGATCCTCAGAAGGGAAATTGGCCCGCTGGAATGATAAGATAATTTTGTTAGATTTGTGGATTCCTCATGATTTTCTTTTGATTTTCAGGGAGTCGTGTGTGGCTTTCTATAAATCAACTGGGTTTAAGCCTAAAAGGATTATATTTTACAGATTCGAAGATTGTAGGACAAATGAAGATCAACAATAAAATATTACTACATAAGTGAACTCGAAAATTCTGATTCTGGTTCTGCAAGTGGTAATAGGAGTACCACCAACTTTGTGTCGACTCTGCTGCCATTTATCTTGGATAACGTCAAAGAAGTAATATTTTACTGTTGATCTTGATTTGTCCTACAATCTTCAAGGATAGATTTGGGAGTTCGGATATTCACAATGCCTTTTTTGGATATATAACTTATGGTTACAGGTCATGTTTGCCATCATAGGTGGATGACCGTTATTTTATTTAAATATGGGTTAGAACTACTAGACAACTTTTGGATACAGAACAAGTGGCCACCTGCGTTTTGATAAATATTTTGAAGTTATCATCAAAGGATGTCTGCCATATTAGTTGCTCTAACCATCTGTTAAAATACATGTTATTATTATTTCTTAAAATAAATATTACTTCTTAATATGCGTTTTTCAAATGAATGAGTTTCAGGCATTTTTCCGGATGTGCACATCTGGACAAGTTTACGCTCAATATGTATTGATTTACACATCCAGAAGACGCGTAACTTGTCATTCCGGATTTGCACATCCAGAACAAAGCAACGTTTTTTTTAAAAATGGTGCGTCCGGATGTGCACATCCGGAAACTGGGGGCAAAAACGGAATTTCGCGTGGTGTCTAAGAAACATGGGTGGTGTATTAAGAAATCACCTATTATTTATTCATCAAATTTCTTCTTCATCTTAGGATGCTTGGCAAAGTACTCATCTACTGTCATGATACTGATATTTTTCTTCAACTTTTGTACTTTGGAAATTTCCTTTTCCAAACGCTCAGACTCCTTCCAAGATTTTCAAGATTTCTCCTCTGCTTCTTTAAGCTCAACATACAGGGTATCAAATCACCACACCAAGTTTCAGACTCCCTCAAAGTTTCACTACCATCACACCAAATTACAACTAAAAAAATCACAACATCACACATCTGGAAAAAAACGGAGCTGAAAAACAAGAGGAGAAGAAGAAAGAAAGAAGGAGAGAAAGTGAAAGAAGGAGTGATTCAAATAGTTGTTCTCTTTTTCTAAAAATAAAAAATAAAAAATAATTGTAGATCCGTTGTACTATGTTGAGGAGGGAAGAAGAAAGAAAGAGAAAGAGAAAGAAGATGGCGGCTTCAAATTTCACTAGAGAACCATTAGAGTTTGTTTCAAATAACAAATATAAATGAAAATAAATGCAGAAAATATGAACTACATTAAGAAAATATAAAATATATTAAAAATAAAAATAAATGAATTAATAAAAATAAAAAATGCCAAACAAAAAGCCACGTAGGCAAGTTAACGTTTTTCGTAAAAAAATTAACGGAAATGACTGCTTAGGCTAACGGCACAATTTTAAAAGACTACATTGTAACGTTTTTTTAATTATGAAACCAAAGCGAAATAATAAAATAAATTAAAGGACTAAAAGATGAATTAAACCTAATATCAAAAGACATAAATAGAGAAGGGGGACATCACATCATTTACAAAATGCTCTAGAAAATCTATGAACCTATAGTTCCTTATAATCATTATAATTATCATCGTTTTTCATTCACATTAAAACTAAGCAGAAAGCAAGAAAAAACCCTAAGCTATGTAAGCAGACAGAAACTCAAAAACACACAAACAGAAAAGCTAAAACCAACACTTGAAACTAAAAAACAATTGCAGCAACTATGCTAAACATTCAAAAACTAAAAGACAAAACAATATTGAAATTCAGCGACACAGATCAACTAATCAAAACAAAAAATCACAAGCCACAACATACTTGAGATTAAGAAGAAGTAGGGATTGATTTTGAAGAAACGGATAGAGAAAACCCTAAATCATTTGGAGAAGAATGAATTTCGTTTGGAGAAGACAAATTCGTAGAATGAATTTCGATTGGAGAAGAGAAAACCCTAAATCATTTGGAGAAGAATGAATTTCGTTTGGAGCAGTCGGGTTGAAGAACTTCCTTCATTTGAAGAAGAATGAATTTTGTTTAATTTATTGATGTTCATTGAAACTCGTTTGGTTTGAAGAAGAACGAAATGTCTGAGATTTTGAAACTTCTCGGAGATGATTTGGAGGGTGTCGGTGGTTTGGAGAAGAGAAGAGAGAAGTTCGTTTGGTTTGGAGAAGTGACAATGAGAGATGTTCACATATTCTTAAAATTGCGGTTAGCTAATAATTTTTAACTTATGACTTATAGTCGATGATTAATAGCTTATATTGACTGGTTAATGACGTATACTTCTGATAAACTAATTGAAGAGTAAACTAATTGAAGAGTTTGTTAAAATTAATGGTTTAATTAGTTGATAAAATAAAATAAAATAAAATATATTTAATTATAATTATTTTATATTAAATTATAATAAATTATAAAGGATAGTGGTGAATTTTAGTTAAAATAATAAGAGTAAAAATGATAAGCTACAAATTAAAAGCTAAAATGCTATTTAAAATAGCGTCTGAAAAAATAAACTATAAACTAATAAAATAAGTTATAAATTTGTGATGAAAAGAGTGTTACGAATTTATAAACTATTCATCATAACTTATAAGCTCAAAATATGTTTTGACAAAATGAGCCATAGTGTTTAATTGCAAACGCTAATCTCTTTTTTTTCTATTTTAAAATCTAAAATTTTGTTTTTCTTTAGTTTTTTTTATTTCTATTTCTATTTCATTAATTTCACATCATTCATAATTATTTTTTATTTAAATAATATGACAAATATTAAATTAAAAAATTAAAATAAACTAAATAAATTAAATTAAATTACTATAAATATTTTTTATGAAAATCCATATTTTCAAATCTTCATAAAAATTTATATCTTTAAATCTTCATAAAAATTCATGTTTTTCAGATATTTTTTCACAAATCAAATCTTCATAGAGGATTGCAACTTGATTCTCCCCATAATATCCCTTTGCAAATTTACTTTTTTTTGTAATGATTAGAGAAGGAGATTAGGGTTTTTCTACTATTCATCTTCAACTTAATTTTTTCTTAGTGTTCTGAAGGAGGATCCAATTGTTCCTTAGAAGTTTCTTGATGGCATTGGCGAGAGCTTTGGTACTAAAGATTTGAGCGAAAATCGGCGAATCTGGTGAAGCAACTGAAGTCATTTGTAGAAGCTGTCAACAACCTTTGTGATATTCCTTTAAGCCAGTTACCGAAGTCTCGTGTCAAGGGAGATTGACTGGCCATTGTCATTCCTGGGGAGGAATATTAGTTGGGTTTAGAAGCATGTAAGAATAATCTACATGGAAGGGTGATTTGGCCAAAAGGAGTGGCTCCTTTAACAGTGCAGAATCTGAAAAATCAAGCTCATGAACTTGTGGAAATCTATTGGTAAATGGGGAATCACATCTCTAGGTAAGGGTTTTTTGAATTTTATTTCTCTTCACTTAAGGATGTAAGACGCCTGAGATCCATAACCACTTGGAATCTCAACCCTGGGCTTTTGAAGCTTTTCCCATGGTCAAATGATTTCAATCCTAATCTTCTCAAACATTCTTCTGCTCAGGTTTAAGTTAGAATCCATGGGTTAGCTCAGGAGTACTAGAGGCTAAAAATTATTTTCGCCATAGCCAGTAGCATAGGAATTCTGGTGTGTACTGATAGTGCTACATCTTGTTAGACGAAGGCAACTTCTTTAGAGGGAGGTGAATAGATCCCAAGATAAAAAATTGCTTTACAAAATTATTTTTCAAAAATCAATGGCTAACAAAAGTGACCCAGATTGAATCGTCAAAATCGAACCATTATCAAAAAGCTCGGATATGCGTATATGAAAACCAAACAATGATAATGATAAGCAATTCAATCAATTATATGCTTTAATCATAATCACTTGAATTCAACTCAACAAGCAAAGTTATTTCCAACGAAAACAAACACAAAAACTTAATTGAGACAAATTGTCAAACACTTTATGTGCAATCAATTTCGTTTAGAATTATGTATGTTTTTTTTACTTGAAAATCTAACCACAGTCAAATAGATGTATATCAACTAAAAAAAACCTTTTCAACGTTATCAAAAGGTTTAACCAAATGTATTGATCGCACAAACGAAGAATTCGACAATTTGTAAATGAAAAATAAAAGAGATAGAGAGAGTACAAAAGGATTTGTTTAGGTAGTTCCCCAACCGGCATCGCTATGGGTATGTTTGCCCTCAATTCGAACTCGAATTGAGATAGTGTACATTAACCTTACTTTGCAAATTTAGTTTACAAGAGAAATGTAACAATGCAACCCTACAAACCTTATGTTTGATGTTGATTCTAACACTTTCTCATCCCTTAATTTGACCTTGATCAAGTCACCCAACAATACCAATTTGATTCACCGTTTCACGTTACTTCTTTGCAAGAACCCCCGTTCTTCAAAGCCTTCACTCGACCGAATCCAAATTGTAAATTGTTATACCCTAAAATTTACCAATCTGGTTCTCCTTTCTAAGAACCCTCTATTCTTCAAAGCCTTCACTAGATTGAATCCAAATTGCGTAATCTTGTCCAAAACCTTCAAATCCCCAGTTGATCTTAACGGAAAACCCCACTTTGATTTTCTTATTTAAAACCCTTAAAGACCTCAACCCAATATATAGTTCACCAACCTAAATTGGACGTTATCAACACTAAATATAGATGGCACCTAAATAATGAATGATTATGTGTAATTTGTTTGTGTGTATGCATAGAATGGAGGTTGAAGATGATGAGCACTCTTTGGAATCAATTTTGTTTATGATTTTTCTAAAAAATCACTTAAAAGAGTGATGCATGCATGAAGTGTATGTGTGTGTGTGTGTATATATATTTGTGCGTGTGTGCGTGCATGTACGTGTGTGTGTGACCAAGTAAGAGGCAAAAGGAATGCAAGAGATTTAGAAAATGATGCAAATTTTCAAGATTTTTAGTGCATGTGTCAACCTATGTAAGTTATAGGTCGACCTATTTGATGCATGAGCCGACCTGTAATGGTCATGTGCCAACCTATGGAGTCAGCACATCAAACAGATGCTGCAGGCTTTAAAAATGGGGTACATGAGCCGGCCTGAAAATCGTATGTGTCGACCTGTAGAAAAAATTTCCTTCTATGTGTCGACCTATAATGCATATGTGTTAACACATAGTTGTTTTTCGCATAAAAATCATTTTCTGATGCATGAAGTCTTTTCTTTGATGCATGAACCTTTTCTAAACCTTATCTAACATGTTGTTATGCTTTCTAATGCTAAGATGCACATTTAGACTTAGAGGATTGTAATACCCAAATATAATATCATACATAAAAGCATAAATATCATACATGAATCCAAGTGTTTGGTACTGAAATACCATAAGTTCCTAGTTAACACATTATATACATTACATGCCCAAAATATTACATATATAAAAACTATGGCATAATGTATACAAGATGTTCCAAGACACTAAGAACTAGATCAAAACAATGATCTCAAAATAATCTTCACACCGGAAGTCTTGCCATCCCAAAAAGCCAAGGAAAGTAAGGACAATCAAACTGCCTTATCCTTACCCTTCGCGGAACCTGTTGTACATGTAATATAATCAACAACATGGGGTGAGATATTAAATCTCAATGAGTTCCCTATCTTATAGATTCTCTCGGATTTACAAGGTTCTAACAATCCTAACCCAAGTCAAAAGGGAAGGGAATGACCTTGAGTATATAATCTCACACTATATGGAAACATGTTCATGTGTTCACCAACTCAAAATATCACTAATCGAAAACCTTACCAAGGCAGCCCCTTTTCCCGTCCGCTTCAACGTCTAGAAGTCGACCCGAGTCATGGATCCTTGTAGTTACTTGGCATACGAAATGGATTCGGGATCATCGGTCTGTTAGCCGTGAACCGTCACTTCTCATGGCCTGTTAATCATCGCAAGTCTCTTTACCATATAGGTTACATTCGTACTCACACGCGAGAATCAAACCTGCCAAGTAATTATGCATACATTTCAGAGGAGCTCGAGACTCATGTAACTACATCTCAAGGGAAACGGTTACGCTTACGTGATCATATACACAACGTGATTGTATTCGACAATCACAAGGCCACATTCATCTTAAGGCCTCTTTTGCCTTTTCTCGTAATCACAATGGTTCACACATGTTCCATACTAGTGTTAATTCTCTCCTAGAATAATACTCGTCACGAATGCACCTCTCTACATCGAGTTCCCGAGCATCGCCATCTAGGTTTTCTATCACAAATCCTATTCACAACCTAGAATCATATCATTAGGGTTTGGGGTAAGTTTTCTCACTCTTCCTTATTCATTTTAAGCATGTTATTCTCTCAATTATGTTCAACAACAATAGATTTGGCAAGATATAACACAATTATACAACAAGTACATATAATAGATCGATCACACTTCATACACATTTGGGTTTTTCCTCCGATTATTTAATCGGGCACCGAAACTGATATTTTTCACTTTTATCATGTAGTGCATTTCCATAGCTTTCCATCGGTACCAAGAACACCTCGATCGGAAGCACGGTTCAAAAGATATTAATTTTCTAACAATATTTTTCAAAACACAACAGTGGTAACCGGTTACTCAATATTGGGTAACCGGTTACTCAATCATTTTTCAAAACAGACCAAAACTTCAATAGGGTAACCGGTTACTCAATATAGGGTAACCGGTTACTCTGAAACAAAGCCAAAATGAGAGTTAGAGACACTTTTGGGTAACCGGTTACCTTATATAGAGTAACCAGTTACTTCATCTATTTTCTGCGCAGAACCCCAATTTTCAAAGGGTAACTGGTTACTCTCCAGAGGGTAACCGGTTACTCTGGGCGCAGAATCAAAAATACTTGTTTTAAATGGATACTTTCCAAATCAATCTCATTCCAAACAAGTTCAAACATAATAACAAGTTTCAACAGATGATTCTACATACATATTGATTCTTCCATGCAATTTATATCTCATTTTATCTGTTAGATTTCATGGATTAGCAAAATCAACCATTTTTATTCAATTTCTAACCTAAGCTCTATACTTAGGGTTCTAACTAGAACTCAGCAATGATCAAGATGATGAAGATGAAGAAGATGTTGGGATGATTGATGAAGAAGAGATGATGATCCAAGCTCTTGTTCTTCTTCTAGGTTTTCTTCCTTTTTCTCCCTTTTCCTCTTCCTTCTCTCTATCTCTTACTATCTTTCCCACTTTTGTTTCTATCTTTGGAAAAGGATGGAAATGAAATGATATAGAGAATATCATTAATTTGTAACACTACTAAATGTCCAAAAAGTCTCTATAGCACCAAAAGTTAAAACCTCAGAGTCAGATAATTATTAATTTGATCTGCTCTAAGCTCATCAGTTACTCTAATTACCTTTGCAAATAATTTCTCAGAGTACACCGGAACCTAGTTGATCACAACTAATATTATCCAGAGCAAAATAAAAATACGGGGTATTACAAGGATACCGTCCAATATACATAAACGTTAAAGTATCCTAGTTTTGACATCATACAAAATACATCTAACGAAAAATTGCACTCACATACTCCCCCTTTTTATGATGGAAAAACTTGGGATGATGTGTTTCATGTCTTCATGAATGCTCCCCCTGAATGTATGCATTATAGCTTTATAGCTGCATATGCTTTTCCTCCTTTGACAACATCAAAAAGAGACCAAGCAAGTCATTAGAAGTATCACATAGATACAATGAATCACATATACCACAAACCACACAGAGGTGTTTGCAAAAAAAGATTGTGCACTCACATATACTACATATATGAAGATACACAAATAGAATTTAACACAACATAAATAGAAACACAACATTACAATATTGTCATCAAAGATAATAGACATAGCAAAACCATTGTCTCACATTAAAATAGTAGTAACATTGTCAAGACATAAGCTTAAAGCTACATAAGCCGAAAGAAAGAAAGAAATAAAATGCATGATGGCTCAAACTATGAAATGCATAACCAAAAAGTTCCACAAAATGTTCGACACAAACGAAACAAAGACTCAATATTTCAACATCCTCCACGCCCTCTAAGCATTGGCCTTAGTCCATAATGCCAACCTTGTCCACCATTTCCAAACTGATAATCTAAGAAATCATACAGTTCTCGATATAATTGTGCATAGTGGTGCGGATTCTCATTTTGAGCAACAATCATGTGATTTATCCTCGAAATTGTGGCATCATGATTAACATTCATCCCACTCCACATAGAGACGGGCCTTTCAGTGAAATATGAGGCAAAGGCATTAAAGTTGGCATCTTGTTTTGTCATGTGTTATTGCATGAGACGAAATCGTTCCACTTGAGCTGCCTCTAGAACATCTCGCCTCTGACACTCTTCCTCATAGCGCGCATCTTGCTTAATCTGTATATTTTGAAGCATAGCCATAATGAAAGTTTGGTCTCTATATTCTGCACCAAATTTGTTACCTTTACCATCCTCATGATCAGAATCTTGCATAAATTCATCACCTTGAGAAACACCATGAGAAGCACCAATAGGTTGAACCAACCACATGTGGCTCAACAGTTGTATCACCAAACTCAGCAGGGTCATCAAAGTTGTAAATTTTCTTACCATGCTTGCCCATACAGAAATAATACACGCGACGTTTTTCATCCTAAAAGTATCTCATGTTGGTTAAGGTGCGCTGGGAGAACTATTGAGCTTGGCTGGGAGATTTAAACAGAAGATTTGGCACCCATATGTTGAAGTAGTTTAGGATTTTGGCAATCATAAAAACATAACAAAATGAAGTTCTTTTGTTACATTTCTTGATGGCAAACATTTGGGACACAAAGTAATTTGCCAATTTGATCTAAATCTTGTTCAGAAGAATGTAGACAAGATGAACTTCAACATTGTCAATCCTTGATAAACCACCATTCTTTGGGTGCAACACAAGAGAAACAAGCAATAGCAAAATACCAGGAACCATTTTAAACTGGCTGACAGCTAAGGTGTCATAGCAGTCATCGGATCGAGGAGCCTTAAACATCTCTATCAAATGAATGCTCCACTTAAAATCTTGATGTAGATTGAAATATGTCACCAACGGTTCAACATCAACACTAAAAATAATAATTCCAAATAGCGACTTCCATAGATCATTAGTAAAATCATAAACCATGTTACATATTGTGAACTTGAAAGAAGATCCATGCCTATCGTGCAACCCGGAGTAGAACAAACGAATGAGGTCTTCATTGTAATATTGTGAGAGCTTAAAAAAATACTTAATTTGATAATGCTCAACAAGACAAACAATGTCAAGAATGTCTAAGCAACCCACAACAATAGGTTTCTAAATATGTTGCTTCATAACAAGACGGTGTTGACATTTCTCTTCAAATTCCTTAACACAATTAGAAGAAACTAATGAAAATATAGTTTCTTGAGTAGCAAAGGATGTGGTAGACTTACCCTTACCCTTGGAATCACCCTTGGTTTTTGCAAGCTTAGGAGCCATTCAAAAAATTTCAAACAAAGTTTGCACACCAAGTGTTCGATAGAATGTGTAAATGCAAAGTGAAGATGTTTGAGGGATATATGATTACCAACAAACCCAAATTAAAGATAAAGATTCTAAGACACATAAAAATGATAATGAGGACAAAGAATGAATGCGAATTCAGATTTTTTTAGACTTAGATGTGATGTGAAATATGAGGATCATGAGGGTTTTATAGAGGAGGAAGAATGATGATTGAATGATGAGACTTAATGAGATTTTGGAAAATGTATAGTTGAATGAGTTATGTTGGATGAATCTAAGAGGAATAATGGAGGAGTTAATGACACTTTGAAGAGTTACAAAACTCAAAAGGAAATGAGAATATATGGAGACAAGTGCATGTATGAGAAATGAATGAAAAATGAGGTGAGTGGTCATAAAAACACGTCATGAACCGACTTGCTGGAAGCATATGTCGACCTATAAAGGTCATGAGTCGACACATTCGACACATGTGTCGACACATACTGAACCAATTTTTAAAAAAATTCTAAAAATCAATTATATGAGGTGACCTATAAATACCATGAATCGACCTAAACACACATGAGTCAACACATAAGGTCCAAAAAAATTGAAAATGTTTACACACGTGATTTTGGTTTGACTATGGAAAACTCAAATTGACACATGCATAACTAGTGTATGAGAGACACATGCAAATGATTATTTTTCATGATTTGCTAGCTAATAACATGCAAACACACAAATGTAAGCATGGTATATTAAAAGACATAGAATACATGTGAAGATATTTAGAATGAGAACACTATAAACATGTTAAATGAAACACACAATGGTTATCATTTGAAATTTTTGAAAATGAACTCTCAAAACATCTATCATACACAGAATATATCTCATACCTTTGAAAAATAAACAGGTAAAAGAAAGAAACTTGCTTACAAAGAGAAAATTGAAACGATATTACCTCACTGTACGAATGACGGAGGATGCACAAGCATTCCACAAGGAACACTCAAACGAAAGTTAAAATAAAGGCAAAATGTGCCACAATCTTATTAACATCAATGATCTTATCACCTTTCACTTTAACAAAGTATCCAATAGTGTGATTTGTAATGAATCCAATAATATTATTGATTTGATGATTATCCTTTTTTGTTGGACTTTAATTCTTGTCTCTTTCTTGATAGATATCTTTCTCCTCCTAAAGTTTCATCGTCTTAGGTTGATCAATCCCTTGTTCGATGTTTTTGAGTATGTCTTTTGAAGATGCGCCTACGTCATGAAACAAAATACCTTTTCTACATTTCTTGGTCACACACTCCTTCTTCCTTACCACAAAGGCAACGATATAGGGAGATGTCATCCGTTATATGCCTTGAGCACCCACAAACAAGATCCCATACTCTCTTCATAGAGCCAAGACATTTATCCTGTAAAATCAACAAGAAATGCTAGGTACCCAATCTTCATTGGGTCCCTTGAGGGTGAGTTAAACCTTGGTTGCATTTAGGCAACCATTGAAAAACATCTTTAAGCATAAGAAATCTCTTAAACTTGAATTTTGCAATGGTATGACCCTTTTTGCAACAAAAATGGCAAGTTAAATGGTAAGAAGAGTGACCTTTGCTATTTTGATCATTTTCAACAAATTTATACCTTATATAAGGATTAAGAGAAGGCATCTTATATTTGGTAGTATAAATAGCAAAAGTGACCTTTGGTTGTAATGCCTTGTCCAATTTAGCTTTAAGAGTATTTACCTCTCTTTGTCAAAAGCGACAAGTTTCACAACCGAACCATGAAGGTTTATCATCCTTATTTTTAACTTTTTGAATATCTAGCATAGATTGCTTAAGAGCTTCCATATTCTTTTCGGTTTCTAAAACTTTAGCTTCCAAATATGAAAAGATTCTTTTGTTTGAAGATAACTTTTTGAAAGCGTCTACGATTTCTCTATGTAGATTTTCAAAGGATTTTTGTAACTAGGAATAAGGCAATTTATCAACATGTTCATATTTAGAATGACTTATATTCTTTTTCTTCTTTTTACGATAATGAGCTGAGAGACAAGCATTTGCCGATTCTTCCTTATCACTTGAGCTTTCATCATTTGATGAATCACTATCACTTTCCCAAGAAATATAAGCTCTTCTTGACTTACTAGATTTCTTGTGATGACCTTTCTCTATCTTTCTCTAGCAATGGACATTTTGGCTTGTAGTGACCGGTTTTGCCACAATTGAAACATGAACTTCTCGGTCTTCCCTTTTTGTTATCACTTCCTTTGAGGAGTTTGATTTCCTTCTAAATTTGATGAGGTTTTTGTCCGAGTACTTTACACCATTTATTTTGATATACTTATTATACCTTTTCACAAAAAGTCTCATATCTTCATTATCTGAATTATCGTCATCTTTTGTTTCACAATCACTTTGCTCAATGGTTGGGGTCTTTGAACTTGAAGCCTTTAGAGAAATAGACTTCTTTTCTACCTCTGTGTACTTACCTTTCTCATTTTTTGTCTTCTTCTCATGCTCTTTCTCATGTTTTTCCAAGCAAGTGAGTTCTTGCTCGTGTTCTTCTAGCTTCCCAAATAAAGTTGTGAGATCATGTATTTTAAGATCATTCGCTTCTTTAATTGTGGTGACCTTAGGTTGTCATTCCCTATTAAGATACCTCAAAACTTTATTATTAGCAATATCATTCGAAATAGGATTACCTAGAGCCTTCAAACGATTTATAAGATGTATGAACATCTTTTGCATGTCGGTAATGGTTTCACCATGCTTCATGTGAAATAGTTCAAACTCTTGATTAAGGTATTAATCCTAGCTTATTTGACTTCATTAGTTCCCTCATGGGCAACTTCTAATGTGTCCCACATAGCTTTGGTGGTTTCACAATGAGAGACACGATAATATTCATCAATGCCAAGTGCGGATATGAGAATATTTTGTGCCTTTCAATCATGTGACCACAATATCCTATCATTACCATTCCATTGTACTTCTGGTTTTGGTATGACGACACCTTCAACATTGGTCACTATAATTTGATTAGAACCATTGATGATGGCGTCGCATACACCCTTATCAATCAAATTAATATAAATACGCATACAAGCTTTCCAATAGCCATAATTTTCACCGGTCAAAATGGGCTCTCTATTGTACTCCCCTTTAGGTTCGGTAGCCATTTTCAAATAAGCGAATATTGAAGCATAGAATCAACTGGAGCTCGTGATACCACTTGTTAGATGAAGGCAACTTATCTAAAGGGATGAATAGATACCAAGTTAGAAGATTGCTTTACAAAATTGTTTTTTCAAAAATCAATGGCTAACAGAAGTGACCTGGATCGAATCGTCTAAACTGAACCGCTATCAAAAAGCTCGGATATGCATATATGAAAACCAATAGGTGATAATGATAAAAAAATTCAATGAATATGCTTTAATCACAATCACTTGAATTCAACTCAACAAGCAAAGTTATTTCCGATGATAACAAACACATAAACTTTATTGAGACAAATTGTTTAACACATCATGTGCAATCAACTTCGTTTAGAGTTATGTATGGTTTTGTTAATTTACAAATCCAACCACACTCAAATAGATGGTGATAAACTCAACAAAACCTTTTTCAAAGGTTATCGAAAGGTTTAACTAAATGTACTGATCACACAATCAAAGAATTCAACAATTTGCAAATGAAAATTAAACTATCAGATTTGAAAAATCAGAATGTAAAATGTCTTTTGTCCGTTAATGAAGAGCAATAGGTCTGGCACAGACGTCTGGGTCATGTTAGCTTGAGAATAATTTCTCAACTGAACAAGCTAGGACTTGTCAGGGGCTTGCCCAATCTGAAGTATTCTTCAGATGCTCTTTGTGAAGCATGTCAGAAAGGCAAGTTTTCAAAAACTTCCTTTAAAGCAAAAATGATTATTTCTACCTCTAAACCATTAGAACTTCTTCACATTGATTTATTTGGACCAGTGAAAACTGCTTCAGTCATTGGAAATAAATATGGACTAGTCATCGTTGATGATTACAGTCGTTGGACATGGGTAAAATTCTTAAGACACAAGGATGAGTCACATTCTATGTTTGCTTCCTTCTGTACCCAAGTGCAAAATGAAAAGAATTTCAAAATTGTCAGAGTCAGAAGTGATCATGGTGGAGAATTTGAAAACAAAGATTTTGAAAAAAAATTTCATTCTTATGGCATATCCCATGATTTCTCTTGTCCTAGAACTCCACAACAGAATGGGGTTATAGAAAGAAAGAATAGGACATTGCAAGAAATGGCTCGCACCATGATCCAAAAAACTGACACGGCTAAGCACTTTTGGGCAGAAGCAATTAACACAACATGTTATATTCAAAATAGAATCTCAATAAGACCTATTTTGGGTAAGACTCCTTATGAATTGTGGAAGAATAGAAAGCCCAATATTTCTTTCTTTCATCCTTTTGGATGTGCCTGTTTTATGTTGAACACTAAAGAGAATCTGGGCAAGTTTGATTCCAAAGCACATAAGTGTCTGTTGTTAGGATATTCTGAACGCTCAAAAGGCTACAGAGTCTATAACACAGAATCACGAATTGTGGAAGAATCAATTCATGTCAGATTCGATGATAAGCTTGACTCTGAAAAGTTAAAGCTAGTTGAAAAGTTTGCAGATTTGGAGATCAGTTTTTCAGAACCTAAGGAAAAGGCAGAAGAACCCAAAGATTCAGAAGCTCCTACTTCTGATATTGTTATTGCTCCCTCTGATCCTCCACAACAAAAGAAAAGCAGAGTTGCAACTTCACACCCTGAAGAATTGATTCTGGGAAATAAGGACGCTCCTATCAGAACCAGATCAGCCTTTAAACCTTCGGAAGAACCACTTCTGGGTTTGGTGTCTTTGATCGAGCCAACATCTGTTGATGAAGCTCTTCTGGATAAATACTAGATTCTGGCGATGAAAGAAGAACTTAACCAGTTTTCAAAGAACGATGTTTGGGATCTTGTTCAGAAGCCTAAAGGTGTCCACGTTATTAGAACTAAATGGGTATTCAGAAGCAAGCTTAATGAGAAGGGTGAGGTTGTCAGAAACAAGGCACGACTGGTTGCACAAGGTTATAGTCAACAAGAAGGAATACGTCTATTAATTTCCTTTTTTGTAAATCATAACATCATATTATATCAGATGGATGTTAAGAGTGTGTTTTTGAATGGCTATATTACAGAAGAAGTATATGTCAAACAACCTCCTAGTTTTGAAAATTCTGAAAAATTAGATTTTGTTTTTAAACTTAAAGAATCTCTCTATGGTATGAAACAAGCTCCCAGAGCTTGGTATGACAGATTGAGTAGTTTTCTGTTAGAAAATAACTTCACCATAGGCAATGTTGACACCACTCTCTTCTGTAAAATTTTCAAAAATGACATACTTATAGTTCAGATTTACGTTGATAACATTATTTTTGGTTCTGCTAATCCCTCTCTTTGTGAAGAGTTTTCTAAGCTAATGCAGGAAGAATTTGAGATGAGTCTGATGGGTGAATTAAAGTTCTTTCTGGGAATTCAAATTGACCAAAGATCAGAGGCTACTTACATTCATCAAAGTAAGTATACCAAAGAACTTCGGAAGAAATTCAACATGATGGATTGTACACCAGCTAAGACTCCAATGCATCCAACATGTATTCTGGAAAAGGAAGAGTGCCATACCCCAAATTTTGACCACTAAGATTTCCCATCATTGTGTAACTCATCACCACAATATGGATGTATCATTATGCCTCAGCAGTCTCCCCAAAGATGGGTGAGCATTTACCACAACCAATATTTAGGGTTTCAAGCCCTCTCTGAGCCTTAGACAAATGATCAATCAAGGAATGACATGATCTTCAACTTGTATAACCTCTCAAACACCTATAAAGGATCAAGAGGACTCCCACATCAAGGAATAGAGCACAGGGTTGCAACATTCCAGGTGGATTAAGCCTCAAGATCGCCAGTACCACCAAATTAGGGTTTTGATCGACCAGGGCCTCCAGGGTGGAATTTTCCTCTGGGCATGAGCCAATGCTTCAAATCATAACCTAAGATACTCCAAGGGACCTCATGAACCCAATCATCAAGTCAATCTAACCTCAGGGGATGCATTTATAAAAAATCAGGAATTAGGGTTTCTTGACCTAATTCACCCCTAAGTTGACTTTTGGGACAAAACATGAGCCAAGACCTCAAGACATGATTTGGGGGTCTCTAACACACTACATTGATCCATTTGTAACAATGGAGTGATCCAAGAAGCTTGATCAACAAGTTTCAATTTCATCTGAACCACAATTAGGGTTTAGAAGAAAAGGTCAATTGTGCCTTTGACTTTTGACCAAGGCATGCTCGAAAACCCTGGGACATGATTCAATACACCCTATAACACCTATGGAATCCATCTATCAAGTTTGATTTAGGCCAATGACTTAATTTCATAGGGGATCGCACAGTTTGAAATTCATCTGATAAAAAGTCAACTGTGCACAAAAGTCAAAGTTTGACTTTTTGAGATTTTTCACAATTATGGTTCCTTAACCCTAAAATGATGTTAATGTGTGATTGGAATCATCATTCATCAAGAAAAATCAAAGAAAGTGAGTTAACTAGTAAAAGGGGTAACCATAAAAACTTAGAATTTTTCTAAGTTATGGAACAAAGTGCTAGGGTACCGACTTCCAAGGATCATAACTTGAGATCCAAGCAACCATTTTGGCTGATCCAAAGATGGATTTGTAGCCCTCATGGCATACTTTAAAAGTGTCAAATACACCTCATTCCAATTCCTCAAGGATTTTAAGTTATGGAGTAACCAAAATGACAAAAACATGAAAATGTCACTTTTTCCAACACTTAGTGAAATTTTCACTAAGTCAGAATCTGTTTCACTTTTTTCAAAATGTAAGGGCATTTTTCACTTGGATCCAAAAAGTGTCAAGACAAACTATGATCACACATATGTTGTATCATATGAGAGCTTTCCAAAATGGCCAAGAACTCCATCAAATTCCATCTGAGCTAAGAGTTGTGACAATGGCAATATGTCTTGCTGCAACTGTCATAACAAGGCATATTTAAGCATTTTGCTCGATTTTCTCAAATTTTGCAAATGACAAACAAGTTTATCCATTTGAACACCTCAGGGGGAGACCAAGGAGGAACCAACACTGATCTATCAGCCTCCCAAGTCCAAGATTCCCAAAGCAGCATCCCAAACCCTAAAAAGCCTAAAAGGGGACAAGACTCCAATTTTGTTTCCAAGCATTCAATGGATGCACCAAGGCGGCATGAACTGAGCCATTTCTAACTAAATGAGTCAAGGATATGCTCTGAACCAAAGACACATAGGCATGTGCTCTAACCTCTAGTCAATGGCTAGAGAAGACTTAAGATTCCAAAGTGATGCAATTTGACAATGAGCTGCTACAGTTTCCATTCACTATTGCTTGCAAAAAAAACTTGCTCTACTATAAATAGAGCTCATTTGTGCTCAGTTTAAGTACACCAAAGCACTACAACACTTGCTTTCCTCAAAATCCCTTTCTCTAGGAAAAAATACCTTCTTTAGCAAGGTAATTCTGAGTTTTTGAGTTAGAGAGCAATTCCATCACAGATCATGATCCAGACACATCCAATATGTCATATCTAAGCTGTCCAAACTCTCACATGTGACCTGTAACACCAAAATCACAAAGTCCCCTCTCAAAACCTCAAAATTGGACTTTTTTTTGCATTTTTCAAGCCATGTCTTGATTCAGTCACTTTCAAAACCAGATAAATCCTTTAACACACTCCAAATACCATCCTTGAACTGTCCCAAATGGTTCCACACATCTGGAACACCATTTGAGAGAGTTGCCATATTGGCCACTTTTGCCCCTTTTGCAAGAAAGAGTTCAAACTTGTTTCTGAGGATTCCAGTTGGTTCCAACCATTCTAAAAGCTCCTAAGTGATCATTTGAGGGTGTTCAAAGCATCAAATTGTTTCTGGAACAAAGCACTTGACAGATTACCCAAAAAGCTCCTAAAGAGGTAAGCATCACAACTTGAACTCTTTGAAATATGCATTGCTTTAAAGTTCACTGATCATGCACATCTTATACATGTTATATATGTTGTGTTTGCACCAATTCATCATGTAATTCATGCCTGTAATAAGACGTAGCACAGAAAATGCAAATCATGGCCTATTTCAAAACCACTATCAGGTTTTTCAATAGGAGCCTCATCTGAAAAAACCACCACCACCATTGGATTCCTTGTGAAATTCTAGGTAGGATAGACATAAATTTTGTCCCAATCCATGGAGAAATGAGAAAGTTACAAGCTTCACGTTTTTGGACAAAATCTTGCCTTTCCTTTCCTTGGGCAGGCCAAAAACAAGGCAACCCTCATATATCTATGGGGTGGTTTTGATACACGGATGTATCACCACCCCAGTGGTAGAGGGCGCGCACTGCACACAAGGCAACCCTCTTTGAAAATCACTTTAAAAAATAATGAAATTAGGGTTTTGTTGATTTTCACCCTAACAAATTTTTCTTAAAAAAACACTTTTGGGCCTCTTGGTAGAGTGAAAGTCCCACCCTTTTGTAAATAAAAACCTTTTTTTGGGCCTCAGTGTATTGTATAAGTCCCGATACCGTCAAAAAGTTTGGCGCGATCGTCGCCTTTCTAACAAAAACCCCTGGGCTTTTCCTTGAGCTGTAAGACCCATCTTTAGTCATATTAAAATCACTTTGGGCCTCTAATAGAGTGTAATACCCAACCCCCTTTGTACATAAATAATTTGGGCCTAAGTCATTGTATAAGTCCCTGTATAGTTTTCAAAACAACAGTGCAATCACTGTTAAAACTTGGGCCTCTCCCTAAGCTGTAAGCCCCAACCATCTTTTCAAAATACTTTCTCCTTTGATTTTGAATCCAAATATGTAGTTGTTATCAAAACTTTCTTTAATTTCTTTGTTGAACAACTAACAACACAGCATGGAAGCTCTACAACGGGTAAGTGTTTATCCGCTTTCTTTTATATGCTTTCATATAAATAACTGTATTGTGGGAAGTTGTGCATGGCTAGTCTTCTTTCATTCTTTTAAATGCTTTCATATACATAACTATATTATGGGAAGCTGCGCATGGTTAGTCTTCTTTCATACTCTTTTAAATACTCGTCATATATCAACTGTATATATACTAGTATAGTTATTTAGAGTTTTCCCCAGCAACTACGTCTAGAACTAGGTAAAGCCCTATTGGTCACTCTCAAATACAAACAAAGCTAGATCCCTCGTAGGATTCCAGATACAGTCTTCCCTTCTCTTGGGGTTAAACAATATGGAACAAAGAGAAAGGCAGTATTCTCGGTGAACCTTTTCTCAGACTATCACCCTTAGAAATTGTCAAAGAAATTCTACTCCCCAGAGGTGATCTATTCTACGTGAATAACATCTCTTGAGTATCTTCCAAATGCTCGAACTTTCCTGGAATGATCTCTTCTCTGTGAATTTCATTTCTTGAACTTCTCTTGGTTTGGGGACCCACATGCTTCCTAAAAGCATCCCCGCCTCCTCTTGGGCATTATACAAGGACCCTTTGGCTTCTTAGAAGTTCTCATTCCTTTATCTTGGGCTAAATACAAGGACCCTGACGACCTTTTAAAGGTATAAGACAGAACTTAGTCATCCTTTGTTAGAGCAGTCCTTCCGGTGTCAAAACTCCGACCATTTTAGGGTTGATTCTCATCCCTTAATGCTTGTGCCTCCTCTTGGGTATTGTACAAAAGATAAAACTCTAGACTTGGATAGTCTAACCCCCTTGAGTCTAAAAGACATTCTCAAGCACTGTAGAAACCCTGGTCATTTTGGATAAATCTCCAGGAGAACCTAAACCCGGTCTCTCTCATAAGAGTTCCCCAACCAGGATCAATTTATCATCATGATAACACTACCTCAAATCAGAACCTCAAGGCACCTGATCTGTTTGGACGTGTTGTTGGATCACAATAATCCTCAGCAGAAGATAGCCTCCTCTTAGGAAAGTTAGCCTCCTCTTGGGCTTTGTACAAATGATTCTCCCCAACGGAGTTAACCTTTTCAGGCTCTCTTGTTGAGTCAATACCTTTTTAGCCTCCCTCTCGGGCTTCGTACGAGACACAAAAGCACTCTCATGTTGAGTATAAAAGACTCTCTTGTTGAGTCAAACCCTTTTAGCCTCCCACTCGGGCTTCGTACGAGACACACAATCACTCTCTTGTTGAGTATAAAAGACTCTCTTGTTGAGTCAAACCCTTTTAGCCTCCCTCTCGGGCTTCGTACGAGACACAAAATCACTCTCTTGTTGAGTATAAAAGACTCTCTTGTTGAGTCAAACCCTTTTAGCCTCCCTCTCGAGCTTCGAATGAGACACAAAATCACTCTCTTGTTGAGTATAAAAGACCCTCTTGTTGAGTATAAAAGACTCTCTTGTTGAGTCAAACCCTTTTTAACCTCCCTCTCGGGCTTCGTATGAGACACTAAAACACTCTCTTGTTGAGTATAAAGAACTTTCTTGTTGAGTCAAACCTTTTTAGCCTCAATCTTGGGCCTTGTACAAGACAGAAAGAACATTTTCCCCGGAAAATTCAACCCTTTAGCCTCCTCTTAGGCTCTGTATAAGGAAATCCCCGGTTGAGTCAATCAACCTTTTAGCATCAAATTTGTGCTCACAGCATACAAACATCCACAATTCCTCTTTAGAGATGACAAAGTCCCTCTCTGTCCGGACCTCTTTAGCTTCATATCTTGGGCTTTGAACAAGATACAAATTACCTTTAGCTTTAATCTTGGGCTGTGAACAAGACACCTCTTTCCTCCGGTAGAATATGAGGAACTACGATTGCTCTGATTTCCCTGTTTCGTTAAACAGGAATACGTAGGCATAAGATTGTGAGATCTTAGCGAGCATACTAATCAAAAACCCTAGGTCCAGTACCGTCATACCTCAATCAAAGAAAAAACCCAAAAACTAAAGCATAACAGTCTAGTGGAAAGAAAAAACCCAAATCAAGCACCTTATCAAAAGCCTCAAGACACCCTATTCTCAAGCGAAATAAACCTAAGACAGACCCCCTTATTTTGATAGAATCTGTAAACCAACAGTCATCTGTTTAAACTCAGTATGCAAGAAGGGTTAATTGGAGACATCTATTTCCCTTCCTTAATCATCTTCACGGGATAAAAAATGAATCGAACTGTAGTACCAAAGCGATAGTGATTCGAAACCACAAAAATCGCGCTACAGAAAAAATGGCGACCACAGTGGGAGACATTCTTTCTTACAGTCTTAGGTGGAAAAGCTTGAGTACCACAAAAATGGCGACTCTACTGGGAAGTCATTGTCTGTTAGGATCATAGAATTATAGAGGTCTAGGATGTTAAGACAAATATATATACTGCTTTTCCTAATTAATATTCGTGTTTATTTTTTCTGCTAATGGGAATATGTGTGATGCCACATGTGGAGAGATTGAGTATGCACTTAAGATAAGGGATGGAAATATACGGGTAATCTTACGGGGAGTGAATCCCAGATAAGAGGTCCCGGTCGACCATCAAATCAGTGGAGATGCCCTTTGCGGATTCAATGCCTATACGACTTCGGTTGTTGAAAGCAGATTGTTCCATTGGGTTATCTGAGAAGCTGAGGATTTTAGTAGACTGAAACCATTTTGTAGTGCGGAAGCTATCGAAAATAGTTGTCACGTGATATTACCCTCATCTGAGATTACTCTAAGATGCTACAGCTCGCTTGGTGATCCGCTTGCTGCCGTTATCCTAAGAGGGGTCAGTGATTTTAAGGACAGGTACAAAAATCACCAGTGAAACCTTTGGGGATGGGTAGAGCCTTGACTTCATGACACCGACCCTTTGACCCCATATTTTTTCTATGTTTTTGTGTGTTGCGTTCATGCATTCATATCATCTAAAAAACTCTTAAACAGAGGAAAATTTTCTCTTCTAGTCTCTCTTTTTCAAATTAAACTAAGACAATGATTGCAAATGTCAGAGAAAAGGATTGCATTATGGATTTCGGTAGAAGGAAAACTCACAAGTACACCTTCAAGGTTCCAAAACTAGAGGATTTAAGAGGATTGGCGAGGATGATCACCAACCCTGATGCTTTTAGAGCGAAGTATGGAGGACTGATGTCTCTATTAAGGATCCATGTAATTGAGGGAATACTTGCTACGCTAATTCAGTTCTACGATCCGGTTTATCACTGTTTCACATTCCCGGATTATCAGCTAGCACCAACACTAGAGGAGTACTCTCACCTGACTGATTACCTATCACTGACCAAGCTCCCTTTTTTAGACAGGAAGAAATTCCAAAAGATCAAACCATTGCAAGAGCAATTTATTTGGATGAGTTAGAAATCATGACTCACATGACCACTAAGGGTGGAATCCAAGGTTTGTCAGCCCAGTTTTTGATAAAGAAAGCCCTGTACTTTGCTAGTATAGGGAATGTGCTTGCTTTCGAAAGCATCTTTGCTTTTCTCTCCTACGGGTTATTTTTGTTTCCCAACATCAACAACTTCGTAGATATCAATGCCATTAAGATATTTCTGATTGGAAACCCTGTACCAACCTTGCTCGCAGATGCTTATCATTCTGTACACTTAAGAAATTTGTATAGCGGAGGAATAATCACATGTTGTGTGCCCCTGCTATACAAATGGTTCATTTCCCACTTGCCTAAGTCTGCTGCATTTTGGGATAAAAAATACTTTAGGTTGGTCGTAGAGAATCATGTCTCTTACCAACTCTGACATCGATTGGTATAATCGAATCTATGACGGGATCAGAATCATTGACCGTTGTGGAAATTTCCCTAACGTACCCTTCATAGGAATTAAGGGTGGGATCAATTATCATCCATTTTTAGTTCATCGTCAATTCGGATACCCAATGAGACATGTCCCGCGTAATGTTCATCTGGAAGGTCTTTTCTTCAAGGAAGGAGAAAATGACAGGGCACTAAAGACAGAAATAGTGCATGCCTAGAAACACATTCATAGAAAAGGACGAGAGTCTCCAGGAAAACCAGACTGTGTCTCGGTGGAGCCTTATCTCCACTGGGTACGAACTAGAGCTCTCAAGCTGAGGATGCCTTACCCTCATCAAGAAGTTCTTCCATTAAGGGAATCAGCCCTTTACTTTATGCCGGATACGGAAAAACTTCAGGTTACTCTCAACAGGGTTCAACAGGAGAAGAAGTCTTGGAAGAACAAGTACCGTATTCTTAATGTGGAGTGTAAGAAAATACAGCAACTGTTAAAAGATAAAGATGCTCTGATTGAGATTTTAGAGCAACATGCTGTAGAGAATCAAGGGGACCAAAGGAATTTGCTTGCTCCTTTCACTTGGCAAAGGAATGACAACCCGACAACGGCTTAAGAGCCCCGGTCAAAGAAGAGGAAAGTACCAGAACCAGCACCTGAGCTCTCCTCAGAGAGGACTCAGGATCCATTAGTTTAGGCATTTCCTTTTACAGCACTTTGTAAATTACTGTATTTCCATTTCTGCAATCTTTGAATTCAATAAAACGGGGTTTCCCCATTGTTTGATATTTGCAATCCAATTGTCGAAGTTTATTTTGAATAAAAAAAATTTTAATCATATAATCATTGCATATCATTCATCATTCTCACCTAACGCATTCTTCTTCCCTACGAATCTCATGTTTATGTCTCGATTCTAGAGTCAAACTGTCTCATTCGTACAATACTCGGGCCAATCAAAAAAAGAAAATGGATGATCTCGAGGAAGAAAACAGAGGGTTGAGAGAAGAAATCGACACTCTGAAGGAAGATCTGAGGAAACTTCATAATGACATGCAATCTCTGGCAGCAGCCTAGATGTAACAACAACGGACTGTGATCTCAGAGATCACGTCGACGCTCATAGTGGAAAAGTATAAGCCTCGATATAACATGCCAAAGGATCGTCCCTGGGGCATGCCACTCAACTATATCCCTAAAGGATATATTCCGCCGATCATGGAAGATTCGGAAACTGCAGCAGGAGCCGCTGGGCCTGAAGGTTACAAACTTCGGGAAAGCGAAGATGCCAGGGGCATGACAGCAACTCCTAAAGGTTACAAACTTCGGGAAGCACCGAAAGTCACTGTCATAATGACTGTACCACTACCCGTGGTACACACTGTCCCGGAAGGACAGATTCCACAAATACCTTCTGGTGGAAATGAAAGTATGGTCGATAGAATGAATGAGTTCCAGGAACAGTTCTTAGAGATGCAGAAAGAACTGCAAGCCATTCGCGATCAGGATTTATTTGGAAAGGACGCCGCAGACCTTTGTTTGGTCCCCAATGTGAAAGTTCCGCTCAAATTTAAGGTGCCCGAATTTGAAAAATACAAGGTAACTCTTGCCCTCAAAGTCACTTGGTGATGTACGCTCGGAGGATGTCAACTCAGACAGAGAACCAACAGCTGCTGATCAACTACTTCCAGGATAGTTTAACCGGTGCCGCACTCAAATGGTACATGGGTTTAAACCGCACTAAGATCGTCACTTTCAGAGATCTTGGAGCTGCCTTCGTTCAACAATATAAGTATAATCTGGACATGGCACCGGACAGAGATCAACTCAGAGCCATGTCGCAGAAGGATAAGGAAACCTTTAAGGAGTATGCTCAGAGATGGCCTGAAATTGCCGCTCAGATTTGTCCACCTCTTGAGGAAAAAGAGATGACAAAGATCTTCTTGAAAACCTTAAGCTCGTTTTACTACGACATAATGGTCGCCAGTGCGCCCAGTGACTTCACCGAGATGGTGGGCATGGGAGTTCGTCTTGAGGAAGCTGTCTGAGAAGGGCGTTTAGTTAAAGACGCTGGACCATCAAGTAGTACCAAAAGACACAGTAGTACTTTCCCTAAGAAAAAAGAGCAAGATATTGGCAATATCTCTCTCCGAAAGCAAAGGCGACGTTACCAACCAGTAGCAGCTGTAACTCCTGCTATCAACCCTGCGCCTGTTCCAACGTATCAACCTCAGGTTGCGCATAGCCAACCAAATCAACAACAATATCAGCAAAGGACACAACAGCCTCTTTAGCAGGCTCGTCCTCCGTACAACAACAGTCGTACAACGCGACCACCAGGGTTTGACCCTATACCAATGTTGTACGCAGAACTGTTTCCATTATTACTGGTCAAGGGACACGTCCAAACCAGGTCTCCTCTTACAGTACCGAAAAATCCGCCTTTTTGGTTCAAGGCAAATCAGACTTGTCCTTACCATCAAGGAAGACCGGGGCATAACATAGAAAACTGCCTCAGTTTCAAAGCCGATGTGCAAAAGCTTGTCAGGAGCGGGGTCTTATCCTTCAAGGATACAAATCCAAATGTTCAGACGAACCTGCTGCCTCAACACGAGAAAGCTGCAGTCAATTTGATAGAAGGAGAGTCTAACCACAACTATCAAATTCATGATGTACTCTTATTGTGGGCTAATCTGGTCAAGATGCATCACAGACAGAGCGGGTACGGTCATGTACCACCTCATAACTATCACCAGTGTGATATCTGCTTGAAAGACAATCAAGGATGTTCTGTGGTGCAATCATCTCTACAGGAACAATTGGATCTCGGTTGGATCCAAGAACACTGAATTCATGGGGTCAACATGACTTATACGAATTCCAACATCATTCAAAACCACGACATACATGCAATGAATGTCAACTTGGTGGAAATCCACTCAAGGCAAAGCCAACATCATGATCTGCCACAACACGATTATGATTCATGTCTGACTTGCTCAGTAAACAATCAGGGAAGCTCTTTTGTACAATAAGCCCTCCAGCGTCAGATGGATCTTGGATGGATCCAAGACTATCGTGATAGAAATCAGTATCAAGTGAATATGATTCAAATCTTTGATATTCGCTTGATGAATACCAGCTTGGTGGAGTTACACGCTAAGCAGGTCCAGCTTAGTTTTCTGACTTCACATGACTATCAGAATTGTAAAGTGTGTCGTGAGAGCGACCAAGGCTGTGCACTCGTTCAAAGAACTTTACAACACTTGTTAAACCACTAGTGGCTTCTGATCTATCTAGATGAAGACATGCAACAAGTCAGCATGATTAATGGAAACCCTACTAGGCATCAACGTCAGGATGTTCAGTCAATGGAAACCGATCTAGTGAGGTTACACTGCATTCAAAGCGGACGTGGCCAGGTGCCACCACACAACTATGAACGCTGCAGAATTTGCTCGGAAGATAATCAAGGATGTTACCTCGTGCGAGAAGCCCTTCAAGGTCAGTTGGACCACAAAGAGATTTGACCATGTCCAGGTTCTGGGTCAACCAACTGGACGCCGGACTATTTATGTGGTCAAATCGAGGACGTCGTAGTAATCTCTGATCATAAAAGGACCAAGGATGTTTGTGCCATCATCCGCCTACTTGACGAATCGAAAGTTCCTAGCTAGGAACTAATTGAAATTACTTACAATGGTCAGAAAAATCAGAAGGCTCCTGTAGTTATCTATCTACCAGGACCGGTACCGTACAAATCCGATAAGGCGATCCCTTACAAGTACGATGCAACAATAGTTTAGAATGGAAAAGAAGTTCCATTACCCTCCGTCGTGAATATTGCAGACATCAGTCGAGTAACACGGAGCGGTCGAATCTTCAACCGAGGAGTTGGAGAACCTATCAGAGAAAGGGAACCTCAAATGGAAGTTCCCGATCAACCAAACGTTCAGTCCAGTGGTCCCGACCTTTCAACAAACAACGATGAGATGCTAAAGCTCATCCAAAAGAGTGAATACAACATTGTTGATCAACTGTTGCAAACTCCTTCAAAAATCTCGGTGTTATCTCTTTTACTCAGTTCTGAAGTTCACAGGGAAGCTCTACAGAAAGTCTTAGAGCAGGACTTTGTGGAATAGGATGTAACAATAAGACAGTTCGATAGCATCGTTTCCAACATCACTTCCTGCAACAACTTGGGGTTTAGTGATGAGGAACTACCAAAAGAAGAAAAAAGTCATAACATGGCGCCTAACATTACAGTCAACTGCCAGGACGATGCTTTAGCAGGTGTACTGGTAGACACCAGATCAGCTCTAAACGTGATGCCGAAATCTACATTAATGCGACTATCATTCAAAGGATCCCCGATGAGGGGCAGTGAGATCATCGTCAAAGCATTTGACGGATCTCGGAAAGCAGTTATTGGCGAAGTCGATCTTCCCATAACTATCGGTCCTCACACTTTCCTAATCACTTTCCAGGTCATGGACGTCCGGGTAGCATACAGCTGTTTATTAGGAAGACCTTGGATACACCAGGCTGGGGCACTCACTTTGACATTGCACCAGAAACTGAAGTTCATCAAGAATGACCAACTAGTCACAGTCTGCGGAGAGCAAGCCTTGATCGTGAGTAACTTATCATCGTCTACTTGTGTAGAACCAGAGGAGGTTGTTGGAACTCAGTTCCAAGCACTGTCGGTGAGCAATGAGAATTAATCAGAAAAAAGAACATCGATTTCCTCATACAAAGATGCTCTCGAAGTGATAAAAAGTAACAATGCAAATGGATGGGGACAGCTTGTCATTCCTACTGATAACAAAACAAAGAAGGGTCTTGGTTTTTCTTCAAACTGTGCCCAGACTGCTACTAACGATGAAAGTTTTCATCCCATTCAAGATTTCTTCCACAGTGGAGGTTTCCTTCACCCAGTGCCTCGGGAAGTGCATACCATCAACGAGGGAGACCCCTCCGATACAGATGAAGAGTGGAAATCCTATCTTAACGAGGACGGTTATAAGTCTCAAGAAAAGGTGCTTATGCCATTTTGCTATTCCGCACAGAGTCTGAGATTTATACCAAGGTCAGATGTCAGGATGATATACGAAGATTGCGATTCGGAAGGATGTCGTGCTCCACCAAACTCATTAGAGGAGGACACTCTGATGAAAGACAACTTTGACCATGACTATTATGGCCCAATGGATGGCCTGCTTATCTGGCAGCCGTACCCAGGAAACTTGGGGCAAGAGAATCAGCCGAACGATGCTTATCAATTGAGCATCATTGAAAAGAATACCTGCGTCTCCACCATGCCATGGGATCAGTACTCAGGGTATTTAGAACCTATCCAGCACGACGATGAACTTGAAAAGCTTGCAGGGTTAGAATTCATCAATTATGCTTTTCCCGAGGTCAACGTCATCGAAAGGGATGACTCCTCCGCTTCCAAAGTGGGACGCCCTGGGACAACCGAGTGGAAAATACGACTACTTGGTCAAGTACACCGCTCCTGAAAGCTCTCGTATCAGGCTCGAAGACATCCAGCCAAATGGATGGGGAGATCCACCTGAGAGTACAAACGTTGTGCAAGATACAACAGAAGAGTTCGTCTACGACAACTCTGCTTGGGAAACAGATTCCAACGATCCTGCTTCACCAGAAATCAGCGTCATTTCTGAAGACAAGTCAAGAAAGAAGGTGCCAGACTTTGTCATTCACCGAGGAGTTCGCCGCCAATGGGTTGTTGTCGATGTTCCGAAAGTCGTTCATAATTACCGCCTTTATCTTAACCTTTCACCTTGCCCAGGTGAAACGACTGTTTTGATAGGGTTCACTTTCTGTAAATTTCCCTCTTCGCTTTGCCCAAAGTGACTGAGTTTTGTTTTATAGGGCTGTAGTTTCAAGAATCGACCAGATTATAAATAAAATAACATCGTTCTGTAATTTCCGCAATTATTGTTGTTTTCTCTTTTCGGTTTTTTCAGAAAATGGTAATTCTAAAAAAATAACCCAAATAATAAAAACAAGTTGTTTTCAGAAAATACACTGCACACACTCTTGCATTCTCTCTATCTCTTCTAAAACAATCATCACGTCATGCAGATTGCTTGTTTTAAACCCCATTGAAACATACGATTCAATGTCTTCTCCCAACTTTGAATTCCCGGTATTTGAGGCTGAAGAAAAAGTTGACGACGAAATTCCAGAAGAGATCTCCCGATTACTCGGACAAGAGGAAAGGTTCATTGAACCTCATAAGGAGCCGTTGGAAACAGTCAACTTAGGTTCAGGAGAAGAGAGAAAAGAAATCAAGATTGGGGCACTGCTCAATCCGACTGTCAAAGAAAGTTTGATAAAGCTTCTCAAAGATTTCAACGATGTATTCGCTTGGTCCTATCAGGACATGCCAGGGTTGGATACCAGCATTGTGGAACATCATTTACCGTTGAGGTCAGAATGTCCGCCAGTAAAACAGAGGTTAAGACGAACTCACCCAAACATGGCCATCAAAATCAAGGAGGAAGTACAGAAACAGATTGACGCGGGTTTCCTCACCACATCAGAATATCCTCAATGGTTAGCCAACATAGTACCAGTTCCGAAAAAGGATGGAAAGGTCAGAATGTGTGTGGATTACAGAGATCTAAACAAGGCCAGTCCAAAGGGCGACTTCCCTTTACCGCACATTGACATGCTGGTTGATAGTACATCAAAATTCAAAGTATTCTCCTTCATGGATGGATTCTCGGGCTATAACCAGATTAAAATGGCACCAAAAGACATGGAGAAAACTTCGTTCATCACCCCATGGGGTACCTTTTGTTACAAGATAATGTCGTTCGATTTGAAGAACGCTGGGGCAACCTATCAAAGGGCCATGACTACTCTGTTTCATGACATGATACACAAAGAAATCAAGGTATATGTCGATGATATGATTGCCAAATCTAAGACAGAAGAGGAGCATGTGACCCACCTGTCAAAACTATTCAAGCGGCTGAGAAAGTACAAACTCCGCTTGAATCCCAATAAATACACTTTTGGTGTCCGTTCAGGGAAACTTTTAGGGTTCATCGTCAGTCAGAAAGGAATTGAGGTTGATCCTGACAAGGTCAAGGCCATTCAAGAAATGCCTTCTCCAAAGACTGAAAAACAAGTCAGGGGATTCCTGGGACGTTTGAATTACATTTCCAGATTTATATTCCTTATGACCGCAACATGTGCGCCGTTCTTCAAATTACTCAAAAAGAATCAGGACTGCGTTTGGACAGAAGATTGCCAAATCGCCTTCGACAGTATTAAGGAATACATGTTGAACCCACCGATTCTATCGCCTCCAGTGGAAGGAAGACCACTGATCATCTACCTAACAGTCTTGGAAGACTCGATGGATTGTGCACTTGGCCAACAAGACGAAACAAAGAGAAAAGAGTCTGCCATCTACTATCTGAGCAAGAAATTCACCGACTACGAGACTCGGTACACTATGCTTGAGAAAACTTGTTGTGCTCTGGCTTGGGCAGCCAAACGTCTTCGCCAGTATATGATTCGTCACACTACTTAGTTAATCTCATAAATGGATCCAATCAAGTATGTCTTTGAAAAGCCTGCTCTCACGGGAAGGATTGCCCGTTGGCAGATGTTGTTATCAGAATATGACATAGAATACCATGCTCAAAAAGCCGTTAAAGGAAGTATTTTAGCTGATCATTTGGCTCATCAACCGATTGACGATCAAGGATCAATCGGGTTTGATTTCCCAGACGAAGATGACATGTATTTAAAAATGAAAGATTACGATGAACCACTACCCAGTGAAGGGCCAGAACCAGGTTCCCAATGGGGACTAATCTTTGACGGAGCTGTAAATCATTATGGAAATGGAACTGGGGCAATCATCATAACACCTCAGGGTACCCACATTCCATTTATCGCCCGAATAACATTCAAGTGTACAAACAACGAGGTCGAATACGAAGCTTGTATCATGGGTCTCGAGGAAGCGATCGACTTAAGGATCAAGAACTTGGATGTATATGGCGACTCAGCCCTGGTTATCAATCAGATCAAACGATATTGGAACACATACCAATCAGGACTGATTCCTTACAAAGACTATGCGATAAGGTTGTTACCCTTCTTCAACAGAATCGAGTTTCATCATATCCCCTGTGAAGAGAATCACATGGCTGATGCGTTAGCCACTTTCTCTTCCATGATTAGTGTAGGTCAATGGAATGACATACCTAAGATCGACATAATGTGCCTTGAAAGGTCCGCTTACATCTTCACGATTGAAGCAGTCATAGACGATAAACCTTGGTATCACGATATCAAATGCTTCCTTTAGAAACAAGAGTACCCACCTGGGGCATCCAGAAAGGACAGAAGGACCCCCCGAAGGCTGGCTGGCAGCTTCTTCCTGAGCGGTGACACACTCTATAAGAGAAACTTCGACATGGTCTTGCTCCGATGCGTAGGCAGGCCAGAAGCAAACATGCTGATAAAAGAAATTCACGAAGGATCCTTTAGCAGTCATACCAACGGACACACAATGGCGAGAAAAATTCTAAGAGAAGGGTACTACTGGTTGACCATGGAATTCGATTGCTACAAGTACATGAGGAAGTGTCACAAGTGTCAGATATACTCCCACAAAATCCATGTACCACCAACGCATCTCAAATTTCTTTCTTCCCCTTGGCCTTTTTCCATATGGGGAATCGACATGATTGGTATAATTGAACCCAAAGCTTCGAACGGACATCGGTTCATCCTGGTAGCCATTGACTACTTCACCAAGTGGGTCGAAGTAGCATCATACGCTAATGTAACCTGACAAATCGGGGTCCGATTTATCAAAAATAATCTCATCTGCTGTTATGGTGTTCCAAGCCATATCATTACTGATAATGGATCTAACTTGAACAATAAGATGACGAAAGAGTTGTGCGCTGAGTTCAAGATCGAACACCATAACTCATCTCCCTACCGACCTAAGATGAACGGGGCGGTAAAAGCGGCTAACAAGAACATCAAGAAGATCGTTCAAAAGATGGTTGTAACCTACAAAGACTGGCACGAGATGCTGCCTTTTGCTTTTCACGGTTATCGCACATTTGTCCGCACTTCAACAGGGGCAACCCCCTTCTCTCTAGTATATGGCATGGAAGCAGTACTCCCCATAGAAGTAGAGATCCCATCAATCCGGGTATTGATGGAAGCTAAGCTAACAGAGACTGAATGGTGTCAAAACCGACACGACGAACTGAATCTGATCGAAGAGAAGCGAATAACAGTACTATGCCATGGTCAGTTGTATCAACAGAGGATGAAGAAGGCGTTTGACAAGAAAGTCCAACCTCGCGTCTTCAGAAAATGAGACCTCGTACTAAAAAAGATACAATCATTTCTCACTGATTCTCGGGGCAAATGGACTCCGAATTATGACGGCCCTTATGTGGTCAAGAAAGCTTTCTCAGGCGGCGCCTTGAGACTCGCAACCATGGATGGAGAAGAATTTGCCTACCCCACGAATGTTGATGTAGTTAAGAAATACTTTGCCTAAATAAATAAATAAATAAAAAGAGAAAAAAAACGTCTCGGTGGATTGAAAACCCGAAAGGGCGGTCCAGGCAAAAATTAGAGACATAACCAAAAATCATCCCGGTGGATTGGAAATCTCAAAGTACAATCCAGGAAAAAGTTAGGGATAATGGCAAGTAACTACGTCCAACAGGGGAAAATTCACCAGTAGCAGTCATGCCATCCATCAGAAAACTCCAGTCAGGGTCATCTTCGACAGAAGCTCAGGATGTCCCGAATTCAAAGTTGGTATAAGGATAGTGGTCGTTATGTTTCAATGTAGCCCTTTTCCCTTAAATTACCATTTTCTAACTTTGTAAATACTCTATGAAATCACGCGTTTGGCAGATTTCCATCCTATCAGTAAAATTTGAGCCCTTGTGCTTTTGTTTGCAATTCTTATTTGTTTTAGCTTTACGGAACGACGTTTTAACATGATTGACGATTCTTGAAATAAAACAAAAATGAATTTACTTGTCAAACTTTTTCTGCTTTTTAAATGAAGATGGCGATTCTTTTGACTGTTGAACATCAAAAGAACATCGTTTGCTTCTCCAAAGGTGTTTGAACCTCAAAGTGCAGAATCAAAGTACTCCTTCTAAACTAGTACGCCTAAACGAAGGATCAATTGTATCAGATGTGATTTTCCTGTCTGATATTCCCGGCAGAGTTCTTACCTCCTAAGCCCGACCAACGGTTTTCCCCGCGGGGACTATCTCTCCTAAGCAAGGCAGAATTGCTCTCATGAACCAGTGATATTTCTTCGTCCCCTGCAGTGGCCGAGTATCCAGTCGTGTTCATCTATTAATCTGTATGTCATGTCAGTTTTGTCAGCATATACATACATACATCATGCATTATTGATTTAAATTCATATTCATATTGCATCACTATCACTCTAGTCGGTCTTGCCCCATAGTGATAGAAGTCCTCTCAATCGAGTTGCCAGTTCTTTCCTCGTCAGGAAATGTTGCGTCTGACCAATCTCTCCCCTGTTTATTTCTGGGATGAAGTTGGTCCTTGACCACTTTGATAACTTGAACCTCTGAAAGACCAGAAGGCCTTCGACAAACGTCACTCTTCATCATGGAAGATGATATCTTCGCTTTCCCGGATTAAGGAGAATCCCTAGAGAAAGCCTCACAACTAAACACTCTCAGTGACACATTAATTTTTCTCTCCAATAGAGTCAATGTTAATGAAGTCATCAGCACCTCAAAATTGGGGTACATCGTATGGCATTTCTCCGAGAAGATCTCGAAGAAAAGTATGGTGTAATATCCTCAGGCCGAAAGCAATCTCTCGAGAGACTCGTTTTCCCCAGTAGAGTCGACAAATGGTGTCTCCAACAGAGAAGTTTGTGCACCTCTACAACTCAGGCAGATGGGTTCCCTAACAAGTCTGACATCAAAACTTTTTCCCATCAAATGGCATCTCCCCAGGAAAATTCGGCGAGAAGTTTGAGGAAAACCGCTACGAATAACATACCTTGTCAAGAAAGTTTATTGACAAAAGAAACTGAGACCAGTTCCTTGGTAGGAAACCAGGATCGAGGGGAAGTTTATATAAAAAACTGAGACCAGTTCCTTGGTAGGAAACCAGAATCGAGGGGGAAGTTTTACCTTTTCTAAGTATCATTGCTTAGCAAAAGAAGATGGACTGGCAAACTGCCATTCAAACCACCGTCAAAATTTTGCGCATTCCGATATTTAATCATCTTGCACCCCGAATGCCCGAATACCTTCGCCATTCACACCTTCGAGTCCAAGAAGATTAAATAGGGGCATCTGTCATACCCCAAATTTTGACCACTAAGATTTCCCATCATTTTGTAAATCATCACCACAATATGGATGTATCATTATGCCTCAACAGTCTCCCCAAAGATGGGTGAGCATTTACCACAACCAATAATTAGGGTTTAAAGCCCTCTCTGAGCCTTAGACAAAGGATCAATCAAGGAATGAGGTAACACCCCGAAATTATAATTAATTATTTAATTAATTATTTATGAATTATTTGTGAATTTTCGTGGAATTATGGGGTGCATTTGAGGATGTGATGATGTTATATGTGGGGTAGTGTTGGGATTTAGTGGTGTTGAGAAATTATGGTAATTTAAATAATTTAATTAGAATTATTTGGATTTAAAATAATTAGTTGGAATTTATTGGAGTTTAGAAACTATACTAGTTATTTTGTTGTTATTAGTAAAATAATAGTTATAATATTATTTTATTAGAATTGGAATAAATAAAGAGTGTAGAGAAATTAAGGGCATTATAGTAATGTCTGGTGGAGTAAGTGAGGGTAAATGAGGAATACCCTAATAGGGGTCCAAGGGTTAAAGTAGGGAAAAGAGAGAATTGGGATTACAATCGTAACATTTTGGAACGAGAGAACGAAGAGAAGAGCAATCGTAAAAGAGAGAAGGGGAAGAACGCGAAGAGGTTATGGCAAGGATTTTTCACCGTAAGAGGTTTAGAATCGTCAAATCTAAGGTAAGGGTGAGATTCTAACTCTATAACGGGATGATATAATGATGGGTATGGGGATTTTGATTGCTATGGTTCATGTGATGTTGTTTATGATTGTCTTGATTGTGTTGTTGTGGGTTGAATATTGTTGTGTTGTAATTGTTACAATTGTTGTTGTGATTGTGTTATATGATGTGAAAATTGATGTTATAATTTTGTTTGGGTTGTTGTATAATCTATGTAATGTATGGGTTAGATATCATGAACTTAGGATTTGGGGATTTGTTATATTCTTGAAAACCCTAACATGAATATATGTTTCAATCTATGAAATTGATGATTTATATATGTTATGATGTTTCTATATTGAATTCCATGAATGGGTATGTGTATAGAACATGATTCAGTGCATATATGTATGTTTGAGTTTCACTTGAAATGCTTGATTTGAGATTTTGGTGAAAATTAGTGAAGCTTAGAATCTTGTTTTTATGATCCTAATAGTTGCTATATGATATATATATAGGTTGTATAACTATTTATTTCATGAAAAATGATGGATTAAGGTGGATTTATGGTGCAAATTCGTGCTGGACAGTAGCATTTACGCTACAGTAATTTTACTGTTTTTTTACAGCAATTTTGAAAAACTTAGAACTTCCATAACTTTTGACTCGGGTGTCCGTTTGACGCGCCGTTTAGACCGTTGGAAAGCTAAAATTATGTTCTAACTTATAAAAATATTTTCAAACACAGTAGTGGAATTTTGTCTAATTGATATACCTTTTCGTGTGTAATATTGTGTAATTGTTAAACCGGGTGTACGCTATTAATCGTGTGAATGTTGTATGAACTTGTATGATTGAATTGCATTGTATGTTGCTGCATAATGATGATGATGGCCTGTAATGGCGACTGTTGAGGGCTTATGCCTTGTTGTTGCGTGACGTTGTTGTTGTTGTGTGACGTTGTTGTTGTGGTGTGACGTTGTTGCTGTTGTTGCACGTTGTTGTTGTTGTTGTATGGCATTGCTGTATGATGTTGTTGTGTTGCCTCTATTTATTGGAAAAAATAAGATGTAGGCTTATGCCAGTGTTGAATTGTTGTTGTTGTTATTGTCGCATTCATAACGTTGTCGCATACATATCATCAAAGTTGGGAGCTTATGCTCTGTAAGTTGGCCTGGATTGGCAAAAGTTGAAAGTTGAAGGCTTATGCCTTGTTGATGCCTCTATTAATTGGCAATATTAAGTTGAGGGTTTTGCCCTGTTGGTACCACATGCATCTGCACAGTAAAGAGTCGCATTGTTATTTTGTTGTTGATGACATGACATTGAATTGTATAGTTGATGATGATTTGTGTTGATAATTATGCATGTCCTATGATAACATGTACTATGATGTTTGTTGCTGTTGTGAAGGTGTGAGATGTGGAATGAATAGCTATGCATGATATAATTTCGTATACTTATTATTATATCTCTTTTTATATTGTTATGATATCTCACCCCTTCTGTTGAATGTCCCCCCTATCTGGGCGACGCGCAGGTGATCCGCAGTAGGAGATCGGATGTGAGTGGAAGATGAAGTCTTCTGTTTATGCTTTAGTGTCGGTGTCTGCTCTAATATGTAACACTGGGGTGTCGGAACGCGTTTATGTTTATTTTATTATTAAGGATTATTTGGTTTTATTTCCTTACATTGATATTATGTTTTATTACTAATATGAAGTATATTTTCCGCTGTTTTAATGAAGATGGATTTCCGACATAATTTACTATATTATTAATTATTAATAATTTTCAAGTGGTACGTGTTACATGTCGTATATATGAGCAAGTGAATGGTTGAAGTAACATCCTAAATGCTGAATTTTATTTTAATTTTACTCTGATAATTATATTATAAAATACGCGGGGGAAAATTAGGGTGTTACAATTGGTATCAGAGCAGGTCGGTCTGTCCGGCCAAGTTGTCTAATGTTGTTTGTCCCTTAGTACGCGACAAGTGTGTGGAACACTGTCGGTGCTTTCTTGCTTTTCTAATCGATTGTATGCAGGAGTAGGTTTGAAGATAAGTGGGGGAGAAGTTTTGCTTCTCGGATATGCTTCGGTTGTAAGATGTTGGTTTAGTATGCTGCTGATGGCGACAATGCAAGTATTGTTGAAGTTTTGTTGTTTCCCGAATCCGAAGATGACATGGATTCAAGATTTTGTTTGTTAATCAAGTTGGAACATCTTGAGGGAGGATGATCAGACATTGTTGATGTTTACTTCTCGAAGGATGAGGAGCAATGTAACGGTTGTTGATGTATGAGTAGAGTGTAAATACCTGATGTTTCTAAAGGTGATTGTTAAGTAACAAGGATAATTTTTAGAAGATGGAATTTAGAAAGTTGCGATGTTCGGCGCTGCTGGTGGACTGTGAAGTTGTCGGTTTGAGTAGCCCTTGCATAAGATGTCGACGTTTGAACAGTAACAGAAAGACAGATTGTTGTAGACCGTGTCGTGGGATCCTTGTGAGTGACTGTAAAAGTTGCTGATGTTGTTGGAATGTTTTGAATCGCGAGTCAGAGTCAGAAAATGCGAGGAGATGAGTATGATTTCAAGGATGGTAAGTGTTGGTACTGGGGCAAAGAAATTTTGTTCTGATGTTATCGTAAGGTGTGTAATAGTATGTCGCTGCATGACATCGGTGTTCGCATTTTCGGATAACTTTGGAAATTCATATCTTGTGTTTCGAGCATCGGATTGATGTTCTGTTTGAACCTATGAGGAGATACAAATATATTATATCCTATGAAAGTGTTTTCAAATACGGTAGATGCATTCCTATGTGGAGGGACTCTGAAGTAGGTTACGGAACTAAAGGCTTTTTGGGCATAAATGGTTATTATCGCAGTTGTTCGAGACGAGGTCTAGCGTAATACGTTCTTGGCGAATAAGCTAAGAAATGAAATGTTCGGCATTAAAAAAAAAGATGTGAAAGTATTGGAGAAGCGCATAGAGGTGCGGCTTATGATGATTAACAATGATTAAAATGAAGATGTCCTTTTAAAGGAAGATGTTTTTAAGAGGAATTAGAGTCGTGTTTATGATGCCAAGGTAGTGGCATGTGTAAAAGAAGAAGTGGAGAGGTTCTATGAGCAAAACGGTGTGGAACGGCATTGTGAGATTTTAATTGGAACGAGACGACGTGTAATGTACTGGCATAGTAGTAATTCTTGTGTTGGAGAATACTTAACCTTCGTTTGAGGCTAAGTGAGTTTAATATGGACCGTGTAATATGTTGAGCGTTGGTGTCTCATCGACAAGATCGAATGAGAGGGAAATTATGGGAGTATTTGTAAACCTCATTGGAAATTATTGGATCTTGGTGCTTTAAGTGACTTGAGTACAAGTTCTAAAGGAACACTATTATAGTTTGGTAACGAGGGTTTATACTTCATTATGGTTGTCGGCTATCTATTAACAAATTGAGGAACTGATCACCCTTAATCTCTTGTTGATAGTAGACGAGATCGTGTTAGATGGTATAGACTTGTCTTGCTATCTTAATAGTGTGTAAAGTGATTGATGTATATCGTGAGGATAGTCGCTCACCAGTTTGTGCGAATTAATAGAGGAATGGCTAGGAAAGAGTTGAAACGTAGTGCACAATTCGGAGTAGCGGGTTTATATGCGAGCTAACGTCGCAAAGTGAAAGATTGAGAATATCAAGTGAACAACGATTTTATGGTGGATGTTAAAGAAAGTCCGAAACTAGATTGAAACTTATAAACCATATAGTTAACGGAAATTTTAATGAGGACGGTGACTTAAGATGGATGATCAGAATTGCGCAGCTGAAGCGTGATGTGGCGCAGTTGCTATGCGTGTATGACTCGTTAGAAGTGAAGGACTAAATATCAGAAGCCTATGGGAATGATATGCCTTGATCTACATGCTTAATTTGGTGGATTGTTGATATAAGGATGGTGTGACAGGATATTGTGTTTTCTCGTAAATATTTGTTGATTTTATAAGGATATTATTGTGGTTGTTGGTTAATGGTAAGTTGTGTGTATATTTGTTGAGTTATACTGTTAAGTTGACGTTATAATGATTTTGTTCCCGTTGCCGTGATGTTGTTGTTGGTTACCGTAAATGATGAATAATACTCCATAATATGACGAAGTTGATTATGTTGGCTATGTTGATGTCACTATAAGGGCGATACGACGATATGGATAGAGTTGTTGATATTTTGTTGATAATTGACATACATATATATACGGGAATGAAATTGTGTAAGTGTTTCGGTGTTGAAGATTTTAAGATGATAATGTGATGTTGTATATCCAAGTATAAGTGTGTCACTACTTTAAATGTTGATATGTCAAAATATTGTTGAAGTGGTTGATAAGTTATTAACGATTATGTCGTGAGGGTGATGAATGATTAGCATATGTGTATTTGATTTAAATTATGTTGAGTTATTGTTATGTCGGGAAAGTAGTGGTCGAAGTGTTGCCAAATGTGACTTGGGGATCAAAGAGTTATGTGCAGAATTCGCGTAAGAGTGGTAGTATCGAGTAGATTTTCGAGGACGAAAATATTCTAAGTAGGGAAGAGTTGTAACACCCCCGAAATTATAATTAATTATTTAATTAATTATTTATGAATTATTTGTGAATTTTCGTGGAATTATGGGGTGCATTTGAGGATGTGGTGATGTTATATGTGGGGTAGTGTTGGGATTTAGTGGTGTTGAGAAATTATGGTAATTTAAATAATTTAATTAGAATTATTTGGATTTAAAATAATTAGTTGGAATTTATTGGAGTTTAGAAACTATACTAGTTATTTTGTTGTTATTAGTAAAATAATAGTTATAATATTATTTTATTAGAATTGGAATAAATAAAGAGTGTAGAGAAATTAAGGGCATTATAGTAATGTCTGGTGGAGTGAGTGAGGGTAAATGAGGAATACCCTAATAGGGGTCCAAGGGTTAAAGTAGGGAAAAGAGAGAATTGGGATTACAATCGTAACATTTTGGAACGAGAGAACGAAGAGAAGAGCAATCGTAGAAGAGAGAAGGGGAAGAACGCGAAGAGGCTATGGCAAGGATTTTTCACCGTAAGAGGTTTAGAATCGTCAAATCTAAGGTAAGGGTGAGATTCTAACTCTATAACAGGATGATATAATGATGGGTATGGGGATTTTGATTGCTATGGTTCTTGTGATGTTGTTTATGATTGTCTTGATTGTGTTGTTGTGGGTTGAATATTGTTGTGTTGTAATTGTTACAATTGTTGTTGTGATTGTGTTATATGATGTGAAAATTGATGTTATAATTTTGTTTGGGTTGTTGTATAATCTATGTAATGTATGGGTTAGATATCATGAACTTAGGATTTGGGGATTTGTTATATTCTTGAAAACCCTAACATGAATCTATGTTTCAATATATGAAATTGATGATTTATATATGTTATGATGTTTCTATATTGAATTCCATGAATGGGTATGTGTATAGAACATGATTCAGTGCATATATGTATGTTTGAGTTTCACTTGAAATGCTTGATTTGAGATTTTGGTGAAAATTAGTGAAGCTTAGAATCTTGTTTTTATGATCCTAATAGTTGCTATATGATATATATATAGGTTGTATAACTATTTATTTCATGAAAAATGATGGATTAAGGTGGATTTATGGTGCAAATTCGTGCTGGACAGTAGCATTTACGCTACAGTAATTTTACTGTTTTTTGACAGCAATTTTGAAAAACTTAGAACTTCCATAACTTTTGACTCAGGTGTCCGTTTGACGCGCCGTTTAGACCGTTGGAAAGCTAAAATTATGTTCTAACTTATAAAAATATTTTCAAACATAGTATAGGAATTTTGTCGAATCGATATACCTTTCCGTGTGTAATGTTGTGTAATTGTTAAACCGGGTGTACGCTATTAATCGTGTGAATGTTGTATGAACTTGTATGATTGAATTGCATTGTATGTTGCTGCATAATGATGATGATGGCCTGTAATGGCGACTGTTGAGGGCTTATGCCTTGTTGTTGCGTGACGTTGTTGTTGTTGTGTGACGTTGTTGTTGTGGTGTGACAGTGTTGCTGTTGTTGCACGTTGTTGCTGTTGTTGTATGACGTTGCTGTATGATGTTGTTGTGTTGCCTCTATTTATTGGCAAAAATAAGATGTAGGCTTATGCCAGTGTTGAATTGTTGTTGTTGTTATTGTCGCATTCATAACGTTGTCGCATACATATCATCAAAGTTGGGAGCTTATGCTCTGTAAGTTGGCCTGGATTGGCAAAAGTTGAAAGTTGAAGGCTTATGCCTTGTTGATGCCTCTATTAATTGGAAATATTAAGTTGAGGGTTTTGCCCTGTTGGTACCACATGCATCTGCACAGTAAAGAGTCGCATTGTTATTTTGTTGTTGATGACATGACATTGAATTGTATAGTTGATGATGATTTGTGTTGATAATTATGCATGTCCTATGATAACATGTACTATGATGTTTGTTGTTGTTGTGAAGGTGTGAGATGTGGAATGAATAGCTATGCATGATATAATTTCGTATACTTATTATTATATCTCTTTTTATATTGTTATGATATCTCACCCCTTCTGTTGAATGTCCCCCCTATCTGGGCGACGCGCAGGTGATCCGCAGTAGGAGATCGGATGTGAGTGGAAGATGAAGTCTTCTGTTTATGCTTTAGTGTCGGTGTCTGCTCTGATATGTAACACTGGGGTGTCGGAACGCGTTTATGTTTATTTGATTATTAAGGATTATTTGGTTTTATTTCCTTACATTAATATTATGTTTTATTACTAATATGAAGTATATTTTCCGCAGTTTTAATGAAGATGGATTTCCGACATAATTTACTATATTATTAATTATTAATAATTTTCAAGTGGTACGTGTTACATGTCGTATATATGAGCAAGTGAATGTTTGAAGTAACATCCTAAATGCTGAATTTTATTTTAATTTTACTCTGATAATTATATTATAAAATACGCGGGGGAAAATTAGGGTGTTACAAATGATATGATATTCAACTTGCCTAACCTCTCAAACACCTATAAAGGATCAAGAGGACTCCCACATCAAGGAATTGAGCACAAGGTTGCAACATTCCAGGTGGATTAAGCCTCAAGATCGCCAGTACCACCAAATTAGGGTTTTGATCGACCAGGGCCTCCAGGTGGGAGTTTTCCTCTGGGCATGAGCCAATGCTTCAAATCATAACCTAAGATACTCCAAGGGACCTCATGAACCCAATCATCAAGTTAATCTAACCTCAGGGGATGCATTTATCAAAAATCGGGAATTAGGGTTTCTTGACCTAATTCACCCCTAAGTTGACTTTTGGGACAAAACATGAGCCAAGACCTCAAGACATGATTTGGGGGTCTCTAACACACTACATTGATCCATTTTTAACAATGGATTGATCCAAGAATCTTGATCAACAAGTTTCAATTTCATCTGAACCACAATTAGGGTTTTAAAGAAAAGGTCAACTGTGCCTTTGACTTTTGACCAAGGCATGCTCCCAAACCCTGGGACATGATTCAATACACCCTATAACACCTATGGAATCCATATATCAAGTTTGGTTTAGGTTAAGGACTTAATTTCATAGGGGATCACACAGTTTGGAATTTATCTGATAAAAAGTCAACTGTGCACAAAAGTCAAAGTTTGACTTTTTGAGATTTTTCACAATTATGGTTCCTTAACCCTAAAATGATGTTAATGTGTGATTGGAATCATCATTCATCAAGAAAAATCAAAGAAAGTGAGTTAACTAGTAAAAGGGGTAACCATAAAAACTTAGAATTTTTCTAAGTTATGGAACAAAGTGGCTAGGGTACCAACTTCCAAGGATCATAACTTGAGATCCAAACAACCATTTTGGCTGATCCAAAGATGAATTTGTAGCCCTCATGGCATACTTTAAAGGTGTCAACTACACCTCATTCCAATTCCTCAAGGATTTTAAGTTATGGAGTGACCAAAATGACAAAAACATGAAAATGCCACTTTTTCCAACACTTAGTGAAATTTTCACTAAGTCAGAATCTGCTTCACTTTTTTCAAAATGTAAGGGCATTTTTCACTTGGATCCAAAAAGTGTCAAGACAAACTATGATCACACATATGTTGTATCATATGATAGCTTTTCAAAATGGCCAAGAACTCCATCAAATTCCATCTGAGCTAAGAGTTGTGACAATGGCACTATGCCTTGCTGCAACTGTCATAACAAGGCAGATTTGAGCATTTTGCTCAATTTGCTCAAATTTTGCAAATGACAAACAAGTTTATCCATTTGAACACCTCAGGGGGAGACCAAGGAGGAACCAACACTGATCCATCAGCCTCCCAAGTCCAAGATTCCCAAAGTAGCATGCCAAACCCTAAAAAGCCTAAAAGGGGACAAGACTCCAATTTTGTTTCCAAGCATTCAATGGATGCACCAAGGTGGCATGAACTGAGTCATTTCTAACTAAATGAATCAAGGATAAGCTCTGAACCAAAGACACATAGGCCTGTGCTCTAACCTCTAGTCAATAGCTAGAGGAGACTTAAGATTCCAAAGTGATGCAATTGGACAATGAGCTGCTGCAATTTCCATTAATTATTGCTTGCAAAACAAACTTGCTCTACTATAAATAGAGCTCATTTGTGCTCAGTTTAAGTACACCAAAGCACTACAACACTTGCATTCCTCAAAATCCCTTTCTCTAGGCAAAAATACCTTCTTTAGCAAGGTAACTCTGAGTTTTTGAGTTAGAGAGCAATTCCATCACAGCTCATGATCCAAACACATCCAATATGTCATATCTAAGCTGTCCAAACTCTCACATGTGACCTGTAACACCAAAATCACAAAGTCCCCTCTCAAAACCTCAAAATTGGACTTTTTTTCATTTTTCTAGCCATGTCTTGATTCAATCACTTTCAAAACCAGATAAAACCTCAAACCCACTCCAAATACCATCCTTGAACTGTCCCAAATGGTTCCACACATCTGGAACACCATTTGAGAGAGTTACCATATTGGTCACTTTTGCCCCTTTTGCAAGAAAGAGCTCAAACTTGTTCCTGAGGATTCCAGTTGGTTCCAACCATTCTAAAAGCTCTTAAGTGATCATTTGAGGGTGTCCAAAGCATCAAATTATTTCTGGAATAAAGCACTTGACAGATTGCCCAAAAAGCTCCTAAAGAGGTAAGCATCACAACTTGAACTCTTTGAAATATGCATTGCTTTGAAGTCCACTGATCATGCACATCTTATACATGTTATATATGTTGTGTTTGCACCAATTCATCATGTAATTCATGCCTGTAACAAGAGGTAGCACAGAAAATGCAAATCATGGCCTATTTCAAAACAACTATCGGGTTTTTCAATAGGAGCCTCATCTGAAAAAACCACCACCACCATTGGATTCCTTGTGAAATTCTAGGAAGGATAGACCTAAATTTTGTCCCAATCCATGGAGAAATGAGAAAGTTACAAGCTTCACGTTTTTGGCCAAAATCTTGTCTTGCCTTGCCTTGGCCAGGCCAAAAACAAGGCAACCCTCATATATCCATGGGGTGGTTTTGATACACGGATGTATCACCACCCCAGGGGTAGAGGGTGCGCACTGCACACAAGAGGTCTGGGGTTCGAATCCCCCTCGCCCCAGATCCTCTTTTTATCATTTTTTTCACTTTTTTTTATTATTTTTCATGTTATTTTTTAATAATTTGGGAAATTAATAACTCTCTCAATTTTAATTATTTTTTATTGGTTCTTTTTGCAAAAAATCACAAAAATGTTAAAATATTTTATTCCACAAAAAAATCATATTTATATAAATTATTTAATATAGTTGATTTTTTGTAAATAAATTCATTTTTTATTATTTTTAAACCTTTTAAAAATGAATATCCACCTTGAAAAATCAAGACCAGATGAGTTTTAATTCATCTTGTGATTAAAACATCATTTTTCAAACCTTAACCCCAAATCAGAAGTTGTTCATTCAAACTTATTTAGTGTTTTTATCATTTCAATTAATTTTCTTTGAAAATTACTTTAAAAAATAATGAAATTAGGGTTTTGTCGATTTTCACCCTAACAAATCTTTCTTAAAAATAACACTTTGTGGCCTCTTGGTAGAGTGTAAGTCCCACCCTTTTGTAAATAAAAACCTTTTTTTGGGCCTTAGTGTATTGTATAAGTCCTGATACCGTCAAAAAGTTCGGCGCGATCATCGTCTTTTTAACAAAAACCCCTGGCTTCTCCTTGAGCTATAAGACCCATCTTTAGCCATCTTAAAATCACTTTGAGCCTCTAATAGAGTGTAAGACCCAACCCCCTTTGTACATAAATAATTTGGGCCTCAGTCATTGTATAAGTCCCTGTATAGTTTTCAAAACAACAGTGCAATCACTGTTAAAACTTGGGCCTCTCCCTGAGCTGTAAGCCCCAACCATCTTTTCAAAATACTTTCTCCTTTGATTTTGAATCCAAAATGTAGTTGTTATCAAAACTTTCTTTAATTTCTTTGTTGAACAACTAACAACACAACATGGAAGCTCTACAACGGGTAAGTGTTTATCCGCTTTCTTTTATATGCTTTCATATACATAACTGTACTGTGGGAAGCTCTATAACTGTAGCTGCACGTATACAAAACTTTCTAGGTAAAGCCCTGTTGGTCACTCTCAAATACAAACAAAACTAGATCCCCCGGTGGATTCCAGATACAGTCTTCCCTTCTCTTGGGGTTAAACAATATGGAACAAAGAGAAAGGCAGTATTCTCGGTGAACCTTTTCTCAGACTGTCGCCCTTAGAAATTGTCAAAGAAATTCTACTCCCCAGAGGTGATCTATTCTCCGTGAATAGCATCTCTTGAGTTTCTTCCAAATGCTCGAACTTTCCTGGAATGATCTCTTCTCTATGAATTGGATTTCTTGAACTTCTCTTTGTTTGGGGACCCACAAGCTTCCTAAAAGCATCCCCGCCTCCTCTTGGCCATTGTACAAGGACCCTTCGGCTTCTTAGAAGTTCTCATGCCTTCTCTTGGGCTTAATACAAGGACCCTAACGACCTCTTAAAGGTATAAGACAGAACTTAGACATCCTTTGTTAGAGCAGTCCTTCCGGTGTCAAAACTCCAACCATTTTAGGGTTGATTCTCATCCCTTAATGCCCGTGTCTCCTCTTGGACATTATACAAAAGATAAAACTCTAGACTTGGATAGTCTAACCCCCTTGAGTCTAAAAGACATTCTCAAGCACTGTAGAAACCCTGGTCATTTTGGATAAATCTCTAGGAGAACCTAAACCCGGTCTCTCTCATGAGAGTTCCCCAACCAGGATCAATTTATCATCATGATAACACTACCTCAAATCAGAACCTTAAGGCATCTGATCTGTTTGGACCTGTTGTTGGATCATAATAATCCTCAGCAGAAGATAGCCTCCTCTTAGGAAAGTTAGCCTCCTCTTGGGCTTTGTTCAAATGATTCTCCCCAACGGAGTTAACCTTTTCAGACTCTCTTTTTGAGTCAATACCTTTTTAGCCTCCCTCTCGGGCTTCGTACGAGATACAAAAACACTCTCTTGTTGAGTATGAAAGACTCTCTTGTTGAGTCAAACCCTTTTAGCCTCCCTCTCGGGCTTCGTACGAGACATAAAATCACTCTCTTGTTGAGTATAAAAGACTCTCTTGTTGATTCAAACCCTTTTAGCCTCCCTCTCGGGCTTCGTACGAGACACAAAATCACTCTCTTGTTGAGTATAAAACACTCTCTTGTTGAGTCAAACCTTTTTAGCCTCCCTCTCGGGCTTCGTACGAGATGCAAAATCACTCTCTTGTTGAGTATAAAAGACTCTCTTGTTGAGTCAAACCCTTTTTAACCTCCCTCTCGGACTTCGTACGAGACACTAAAACACTCTCTTGTTAAGTATAAAGGACTCTCTTGTTGAGTCAAACCCTTTTAGCCTCAATCTTGGGCCTTGTACAAGACAGAAAGAACATTTTCCCCGGAAAGGTCAACCCTTTAGCCTCCTCTTAGGCTCTGTATAAGGAAATCCCCGGTTGAGTCAATCAACTTTTTAGCATCAAATTTGTGCTCACAACATACAAACATCCACAATTCCTCTTTAGAGATGACAAAGTCCCTCTCTGTCCAGACCCTTTTAGCTTCATATCTTGGGCTTTGAACAAGATATAAATCACCTTTAGCTTCAATCTTGGGCTTTGAACAAGACACCTCTTTCCTCCCGTAGAATAGGAGGAACTATGATTGCTCTGATTTCCCTGTTTCGTTAAACGGGAATACGCAGGCATAGGATTGCGAGATCTTAGAGAGCATACTAATCAAAAACCCTAGGTGCAGTACCGTGATACCTCAATCAAAGAAAAAACCCAAATCAATCACCTTATCAAAAGCCTCAAGACACCCTATTCTCAAGCGAAATAAACCTAAGACAGACCCCTCTATTTTGATAGCATCTGTAAACCAACAATCATCTGTTTAAACTCAGTATGCAAGCAGGGTTAATTGGAGACATCTATTTCCCTTCCTTAATCAGCTTCACAGGATAAAAAAATTAATCGAACTGTAGTACCAAAGCGATAGTGATTTGAAACCACAAAAATCACGCTACAAAGAGGTAAGTGGTAAGGTTTATCAGAAGCTCTATCGTGGTATGATAGGCTCTCTTCTGTACTTAACTGCTTCTAGACCTGATATTCTTTTCAGTGTTCATTTGTGTGATAGATTTCAATCAGATCCTAGAGAATCTCATTTAACTGTTGTTAAAAGAATTTTAAGGTATCTGAAAGGAACTATTAACCTTGGCCTGATGTATGAGTAAACATCAGAGTACTCTCTTTCTGGTTACTGTGATGCAGATTATGCAGGAGACAGATTGGAAAGAAAAAGCACCTCTGGAAACTGTCAGTTTCTCGGGAAGAATCTGATCTCATGGGCAAGCAAGAGGCAATCAACAATTGCCCTCTCAACAGCAGAAGCAGAGTACATATCCACGTCTCTGTGCAGTACGCATATACTGTGATGAAGAACCAATTGGAAGATTATCAGATACATGAGAGTAACATCCTTATCTTTTGTGATAATACCGTTGTTATCTGTTTAAGTAAGAATCCAATCTTACATTCTAGGGCTAAACACATAGCAATTAAACATCATTTTATTAGAGACTATGTTCATAAGGGAATTTTATGTTTAAAATTTATAGATTCAGACCATCAGTGGGCTGATATTTTTACAAAACCCTTGGTTGAAGATACATTTTTATTTATTCTGAAGCATCTGAAAATGGACTATTGTCCAGAGTAAGATTTCCTCAAAATCAGATGTGTTTAGTCAGAGTCTTTAGATGTCAGATTTTCATTTAAACTCAGAAGCATTTGTCTTAACCTCAGTTATCAGAAGATGCTTTGTCAGAAGTATCTCTGATCAGAAGGAAACCTTTTGGTTTTCCAGACTCTGAGGATATCAATACGTGTCACTTAATTAAAGGGTGATTAACGCGTGAGCAGTACTTTTCTTGGAATTGGTTAAATCATGATTACGTTCATTTATTAATCCCCATTATTATGTTTAATTTTTCACGTCCACTCAACTTCTCTCCACTTACACATTATATACTCGCTCACACCACTTTATTCCACACTTCATTCTTAGAAACCCTAAAACCCCTTCAGTTCTCTACAACTCCATTATCTTCATCAATGGCGGGATCATCTCAAACTATCTCCAAACTAAAGTTACTTGAATATCAGTGTACTATTCCTGAAGAATGTCCTATCTCTCTCAACACGCTTGTTGATGAACTTCAAGTTCTTAGTGAATCCATGGATTACTTCAAAAACCTCAGGGATAATGGATGCGATCTTACTCATACTCTTAATTCTCAAGGATGGGATGGTTACTTTAAGAGATTGCAAGGATACTCACTTCTAAACTCGGTCAAATACTTATGGATTCATGCAATCACTAGTAGACATGTCATTGTTTGTACTATGCTTGGAAGACGAATCATCATCACCAAAAAGACAATCAGTGACCTAATCTCTCATGATGGAAAGGGATTAAGAATCGTCAATGTCCAACCAAATAAGCAAAGGGAAGCTAAGGTCACAGCTGCTATTTTCAAAGAAGAAACTGATTTAGAATCTAAAAAGGATCCACCATCATCACTCTTGAAAGATACTTTAAGAGTTTGGTTTAATATCATGTTGGGAACTATGTATCATCGTCATTCCATTCATTCATCGGACTATATTAATGTTCCACAGAAGTATGTTTTATACTCTCTGTTGAAAGGAAAGAAAATACATCTTCCTTGCATTTTGTTCAACTTTTTGAGAGAGTCTATAATTAACTCAAGAGCTGGTTCCACCAAGAAGGGAAATCATATCCCATGCGGCAGACTATTGTCTGATATTTTCATTGAATCAGGCTTAGTTGAAGATTTATTGGTTGCTGGGTTCACTGAAGAGTTACACAAATCTTCTGAACGGCCATTTTAGGCAAAGAACTTAAAGAATATGGGGCTTCTTATGAAGATCACTCGTCAACCTGCTTTTCCAAACCAGTTTGATCTTGACTTTGTTCGATTTCAAATCTCTGGATTCCCACCTTTTTCAAATGATTATAATCCATAAGAACTAGCAAACTATTTTGCTAAATATGAAGAGGAGGAATCACTAGATGCATGGATTGATCTGGAAAGTCTACCAGATGCTCTCCCTGAAATTGTTCGAAAAGAGGGAAAGGCAAGAAAAGAAAAATGAAGATGAAGGACTATCGGCAAAGAAGATGAAGATAGCATCTACAGATCAAAGTAAGTCCTTTGAATCGTCCTCTGACATTGCATGTGGTTCATCAGTTCCCATCTCATCAACCTAACCATTTTTATCCACTAGTCCACCAATATTCTCTACTGTTGTCACCACCTCTCCAACACTTGTGTCTGAAATAATCACTACTTCACCACAACTATTACAGTTGACTCCACCAAGGTTTGAAACTACCTCATCTCAACCAACTGCCACCATTTCTATCCAACCAACACTTGTCTCATCTGTTTCACCTTCTCCATTTATTCAAATCACTAAAGAAAGTCTCACTAAACATCCAGAAACAACCATCTCTCCTTCACCAATTTCAAAACCTACTCCACAATCCATAAATAATAATCCTAAATTTTCTCTAGAAAATGATATCATCATTATTGATGACTCTGTTGAGGATGATCTCGCACTGCCTGAAAATCAAACCTCTGATCTCCCTCTCAATCTAGATGAAGAAATATCTGTTTTTAAGAACAGTGTGGTTACAAGGTTCAAGGCACTCTCTGATGAATCAAATTCTAGTGAAAACCCCTCTGATTTGAGTGCTTCATGGAACATGTTCAATCAGTGGATGGCTGGAGAATTTCAGAAGTTCCAAGATCGCTGTGTTCAGACAAAGGCTTATTTCGTTCAAGAAGCTAAGAAGAAATTGCAAGAAAAGAAGGAAGCTAAAGCTAATCTAGCTGCAGAAAAGGAACTAGCTGAAATATTAGCTACAGAAGCTAATAATCAAGCAGAAGAAGCCACAATTGTCACAACTGTCAACACCTCTGCACCTGCTTCCTCTTCTGAATATGCCCTTGAGCATTTGGTACGAGCAATTGATGGAGTCAAAAAGGATCAACAGATAATAAAGGACGAGTAGACGGTTTTCAGAGAAAGCTTTTCAGAGCAGAAAATTGTCAATAACTCTCTACAGAATATGCTTCGACAAATTCTGAACAAGTTGTCTCCAAACCCTTCATCCTCTGGAACCTAGGAACTTAGGCACTTAGGCTCTTTTCATGACTGCTCTGGACATTAGGATCCTGCCTTGTTTTAATCTTGTTTTGATCTTTCTGATATTAATGAAATATTTTCTTTTTGATTCTGACAAAAAGGGGGAGAAATATAATATGAACGTAATATTTTGATTTACATAATCAAATTTTGAAAGAAAAAAAAGCTGCTACATTCTAACCAATAAACTTCTGTTTCTGTTAGATTTTTTTTCTTGTTTTATTTTTCAGGAAATATGAAATCTGAATACTTTTGGCATCCAATTTGTTTGACTCTGAGATATCAAGATTTCAATTGGCACAATTGGCTTTTGAAAACTGAGTAAAGACTCTAAAGATCTCAATATCTGACAAATTGCAACCAGGGGGAGTTCACCCACAAGGTTCGCAAGTCAAGATATTTGATCTTCATCCAGTCCGAGACTCAGGGGGAGATTCTCATTGGAAGGATAAGTATTCCTTAACCTTCTTACTCTGATTACCTTTTATGTTATGTCAAAATTGTGTCATCAAAATACATAGTTTTGTCATCATCAAAAAGGGGGAGATAAGACCAGGGGTGCTCATGCTAGATTTGAGTTCCTAAGGAATATATACGTGGCTGAGATCCAGAGAGCAGAGCAGGCTTATGGTGATGATGAGTAGGTGGAGGTCCACATATCGCATGCTTTGAAAGCATACATGCTTTTTTTAGTTGGAACTTCGACTTTTGTGGACAAAAGTGCCACTTATACTGACGTCGTCTAACTCTGTTACTTCTTGGAGTTCGAGCGGATCCATGAGTACAACTAGGGGGTGGCTTACCTGGTCTACCTATATTCAAAGTTAAGAGAGGGATGTATGTGAAACACAAAACAAGTCACAGGCAGCGTGCCACTAATGATGGTAATAATCATTGGTCTTTAAATGTTTTTTATTTCCATTTCTTGTTTTCCAAGGCATTACTGATGATTCGCGTGTTATAAAATTTTCATTTCGGGCTTGGATCCTCCAGCACTTTCTGTGCATATCTGGCTGGGTGAGTGTGCCTGAGTACACTAAGGATATACCGTGTGCTACTACTTTTATCCCGGTCAGAGGGAACCATGCAACCGAGCCTTTCAGAGTCTATCTTGACTGTTCGATTGTTGAGGACATGCACTTCAACAACTATGTTGATCACCGTTAGACGTGACCATTTGACGAGATAAATGATATACTCTAAATGGTTGGCGTGTGGATCACATCTCACTGTTCCTCATCTACCTGAGCGTGTCATGCGGCGGTTCGAGTACACTCAAACCATCCCAAGACACCCTGTTGTCTCTGCTTCTCCTGCCTTGACACACAGATAAATAAATGAGATGTTTGATGATTATGAGAGTCATCTGGTACCAGAGGAGGCACAGGCTACCATAAATGAAAGCTATTGGAGCTACGTCAAAGGGTACATCAGATGGTTCTTCAGGGTGTCACATCCGTACATGGTGCATGTTGTTCTAGGAGATCCGCCGAGACCAACTTATAAGAAGATACTAGAGGAAGATCAGGCTCAGCTAGATCATACTGATGATGTCTTGCCTGGGTTATTAGAACAAGATTTGTTCTTGATATTTTCTCTTTATTTTTTATGATAACAAAAGTATTAAAAGAATAATGGTTTATTTGATGTGTGTTTTATTTATGCAGGTTCTTTTCTTGTACATAAATAATCAGAATTTGTTTACTTAAGATACACTTGGAGTTGCTTCATTGCTAGCTTCTGGTGGCAAAGTCTGAAGAACAATTTCTAGTGTGGTTTGATGAAGACTCTGAACTGAAGGCCTCAGCATTCAGACGAGATTCCACACTTAGTAGTTGTATATCAGTATCTGGTACCATTCAGGGTTGGTAATAAAGCTGTGGACTATCCGTACTACTGAAAGCAAGATGTATTGTCTTATCAGCCTGTCAGCTCGAGTCTAAAAAATTGCATGGCTCAAGAAAATATGGTATGTTCTATGGATGTCTACTCCCAATGGCTCTATTAGTACACAATGGATTCAGAAATCTGTTGTGCATCCATCTTCAACGTCTCTTGTACTTTGGAGCAAAAGCAAAGACACTTGATCAAGTAACCTTCTCAACGGCTAGTTTCTGGAAAGCTTATATATATAGATGAATATTCAAACCTGAATTTTTAACAAGGATTCTTTTTTTGAAAGAGTAACAAGATCAAGCAATTATCAACTATGTAATAGGCAGATTTTCTGTTTTAGGTTGTAATTGTAAAAGCCTTAAGATTTCTTAACCCTGTAAATATTCAAGAAATCTTAAGTGCTTTAGGTCTTTGTTATGGTGATTTCTCGTACCTCTGATGCGTGCATCATGTACACCTTATTCTCTTTTCTACCGAGCCTTCAGTAGTTTAGATTAAGTCTCCTGCTGTGTGCTTGAGCAAACAAAATTCTTATTCAGCTAGTCTAATTAAGCAAAATAAAGTCTTAGACATGTGCTCTAAGCAAAGGTAAGTCTCAACCAGATGACAGATGAACAGGCGGCTGAGTCAGATGGTGTGAGCAAAGGAAATTCTTAGACCTGTGCTATAAGCAAAGGAAAGTCTCAACCAGAAGACAAATGAGCAGGCGCTCAGTTAGATGATGTGAGCAAAGGATGTCTTAGACATATGCTCTAGGCAAAGAAAAGTCTCAACCAGAGGATAGATGAGCAGGTGGCTCAGTCAGATGGTGTGAGAAAAGGTTAAGTCTTAAACACGAGCTCTAAGTAAGGGAAGTCTCATACAGTTGGTATGAGTAGTTGTAAAAGACTTATGCAGAAGCATAAGCGATTGTAATCATGAAGTGGTTATAATTAACAGCTCTTGCGAGGCAAGGGAACTGGATTACTCTCAGTTAGGAGAGGAACCAATATAAATCTTTTGTGTCTTCTGCTGTTATTTTATTTACTTCTGTTGAATCCACTGCCAAATTAATTAACTCAGAATCTGAACATCAGTTCTAATTCTAAGACTCTGATCAAAAGCTAAATAGTAAGAAAATGTGAAACACAATTCACCCCCTTCTTGTGTACTTTTCACACCTTCAATTGGTATCAGAGCATGGTTTGTGCTTAACACTTAATAGTGGTGCAGATGTTGATCCAATAAGAAAAGTATATTTCTTCTTCAAGAAGGAATCAAATGCCACATTATAGCTGTCGATTTTTTCCTAATGACGCGACCACCTTACCGCATGATTGGTGCTGCTTTCTGATTTCTGTATTTATCCTATGAAGTTAGAAAGGAAGGGGAAGATATCTTAAACTAACCCTGCACCCAAATGTTTTCTTTAACAAATGCTAAGAGATCGGGGATCGGGGTCTGGTTATACAAAGGGAAGCTATTAACACCCAATGTATCTATGGTAATCCATAGGAACCTTCTTTTGCATGTATTTCTGTTAAGTTGAAATGCTTTCTTGTGTTTATCTGTTGTGGATTGGGAAAGTTTCTCCTTTGGGAGTGTTGAGAGAAAGTTTTTTTTTGTTTTTGGGTTTTCTTTTATTTTTGGAAGGTACTGGACCTAAGATTTTGATTTGTGTGCTCGCTAAGATTTCGCAATCTTATGCCTATGTATTCTCGTAAAGAGATTTGGGAAATCAGAGCAATCGTAGTTCCTCCTATTTCTATGGGAGGAAAAATATTTGGTGTCTTTTTCAAAGCCCAAGATTGAAGCTAAAAGGGGTGATTGAGAGAGAATTTCTCATCTCTAAAGGGAGGTATCTCACCTATTCATAACAGAATATTGAGGAATTGATTATAAGGGAAATTACTTTAACTGGGATGTGAGAATCCAGTAATGCCATAATTTCCTTTATAAGAGAGATGTCATGAAGGAAGACGCTTTAACTCAGTGCAGAGCAATGCCACTTTTTCCTTTATGAATCTTTCATGCTAAGAGAGGGACATTGGCTTGGATGTGTAGAATCCAGAATCTTGCCACTTATATCTGTTAGATGAAAGAGAAGTTTTAGCCAGGATAAGGGAAGGGCTCCAGCTTGGATTTTAAATCAACAAGTGTGCCACTTACAACAATTATCTGGAAAAAGGTTTTGATTGTTTGTTTTGATATGTGATGTACAGAGGATATATCTTCATGCAGAGAGGACTCATGGTCTCATCTGAGGGGATGTTGGGTTTTGTGTGCCTTGTTCAAAGCCCAAGGTTGAAGCTGAAAGAAAATGACTCCTCTGGGGAGTGTTATATCTGTCTTGTACAAAGCCCAAGATTAAGGCTGACTGGGGGAAATTCTTATATGAAGCCTAAGAGGAGGTTGTCTCTTGCTGAGGATTTATGGAAATCTAGGAGCAGGTCCAAATTGTATTGGGGAATCCAAAAGGATTTACTTTTGCTGGGAATCTGGGAAAAGCTGAAATACCAGATGCCATGAGGCTCTGATTTTATTGGGGATTTGTTGATGCTCAATTGACCATGGCTAGGATGTTTACAGTGAAAGTTTAAACCTTGTTAGGGGGTCAGGGGAGTTTAAGGTGAGTTTGAAAACATTAAAGGTTTTAACTCTTTTGGAAACTGGTGTATTGGTAGAGTGATCAGGGTTTTTCCTATGCTTTTAGGAAACTTAGGGTCTCTGTGTGTTAAGTCCAAAGGAGACTATAATAAGTGAGACTTTCCAAGTCTATTTGAATGAAGCCCAAGAGGAGGCTGAGACTGTCCAAGTCTCTTAAGAAGTGTTAGACTCTGGTGTAGGGAGGGGTCCTTGTATGATGCCCAAGAGGAGGATGTTGGTTTAAGGGATTAAGATCAACCCTTTGATGATAGGATGTGTAGCTTTTAACCATCCTGGGGATTGAACTAGTAGAGATGACTAATTTCTATCTTATGCTTTTTAGGAAGCCTGTGAGTCCTTGTACTAAGCCCAAGAGGAGGCTGGGGGACTTTTAAGAAGCCTGGTGGTCCTTGTACTAAGCCCAAGAGGAGGTTGGGGATACTTCTAAGAAGCCTGTGGGTCCAAGCCTAAGAAGAGTTCAAGAAAGGTTTCACCGGGAATTAATCCTTTCTTTGTTGAACAATTATAAGGTTTGAAGAAATCAGGAGAGGTTTCACCGGGAATTAATCCTCTTTGGGGAAATGAATTTCTTGTACATATATACATTTCTAAGTTTTAACAGTCCTGAGAAAAGTTTCACCGGGAATAATGTCTTTCTCTGTTCCATATTGAATAAGCCCAAGAGGAGGCATACTGTATTGAGGGAATTTCCTATGAGGGAACTAGTTTTGACTAAGTTAAAAAAGTAACATCTGGTTTGACCTATGTGTAGACCTAGCTGTTGGGGAAACTCTAAACAAATATGCACAAGTATATATACATATAAGTGTATTGACAGGTATATAAAAAATATGCATTAAATTGAAAAGATGTTGGGACTTATACTCTGAGAAGAGGCCCAAGTGTATGGTGATTGATTGTATTGATTTTACAACTGTATCATTAGGGTTTTAAGAAATTGAAGAAAGTTCTAAGAATAACTTTGAGTTTGAATTTTAAAAGAAAGTTGTTTGAAAAGATAAGAGTGTTTGAGGCTTATAACTCAAAGAGAGGCCCAAGTGGTCTTAGAGCAGTTTCTCCGGGAATAATGCTCCTCTTAGTACCAGTTTAAAACAGACAGATGATTTTGGAAATAGAGGTATGGGGCTTACAACTAAAGGAGAGGCCCATGAAAGTTGTTTATTGTTTGAAACAAAGTTTATGTACAAAAGATTGGGGTTTATACTCAAGGAGAGACCCAGATGACTTATTTTGAAAACAGAGATCGTACTGCGAGACCGAAAGACATTGTGGGACTTATACTATAGCAGAGGCCCAAAATTATTTTTGTACAAAGACGGGTGGGGTCTTACACTCTATTAGATGACCAAAAGTGTTTATGAAGAAATAAAAATGGGGCTTATACTCGGGGAGAGGCCCAAGATTTTATTTGACAGACGACGATCGCATCACGATTTTGAAAACCATAGAGGGACTTATACAATGACTGAGGTCCCAAAATTATTTATGTACAAAAAGTAATGGGTCTTACACTCTACAAAGAGGCCCAAAATTGTTTCAAATGAAGTTTGAAAAAATTAAAATCAAGGGAAAACCCTAATTTTAATTAAAAATACAATTTTTCAAAGAAAATTAAATAAAAAATGATATAAAATATCAAATATATTTAAAAACAAGTTGTGAATTTTGAAAAATGTTTTGAAAAATCATGTTTTATTTATATGAAGGTGTGAAATTCTTTTGAATTTGAAAAATCAAGAGGAAAATTTCATTAAAAATGTTTAAAAACAATTAAAATGAAATTCTTTACAAAAATTCAAAATATATTAAATAAATAATATAATTTTGATTTTTTGTAGAATAAAATATTTTAACATTTTTGTGAATTTTGAAAAAAAGACTCAATAAAAAATGATTAAAAATTAGAGAGAAATTAATTTTTGAAATCAATTAATAAAAATAACAAATATTCAAAAATTCAAAAATTCAAAAAAGGCGCCAAGGTCACCTTCTTCTTCCTCGCGCGTACCTCCATGGCCAGATTTGCAAAACCTCTCATATCTCTCTGATTACTTAATGGTTTTGACTTTTGTAAACATGAAAGTTGCTCGTTTTTGAAGAAAGATTCCAATGGTACCAATTAATTGCATTTATATTAAGTGTGGAGTTAGAAATCATGTGATGAACACATGAACCCTAATTACTGCAAGAACACTAAGAAATCCTATACACGATAGCTACAAAATAATTGATTGCGGGGAAACACTCTATACAAGTACATAAACATGTTTGTAACTTGAAAACACATTTATGATGCATGGATCATAGAGTTTGAGAGTGTCATACTTACCTCTGCAGGAGAAAATCAAATCCTCAGTTGTAGGTGTTACATAAGTGTTTTGATGATCTGGACAACTTCCTTGGACCTCAAGTAGTGTGTTGAGATGCTTGGAATTGATTGGAAACACCTAGAACTTGTTGTGGTACCTCAACTGCAAATAGGCCTAAGTTGAATTTAGAGCTTTATGATTCTGAGGTTACAGATGATGGAGAAGTGTTTGGATAGTTTCTATATGATGTATGTGTGGTGTTAAGATCATTGGTTGTGGTGGAATCCTTCTCTATTTGAAAATTCGCATGTTACTTGCCAGAGAAGGAAATTCTGGTTTTGAAAGGTGATTTGGAGAAAAACATAATTTTTGTGTTTTGGTGTGGTTTGATCAGTCACACATGACCTTTATTTATAGTATAGGAAGTTTGTTTTGCAAGGAATAGTGATTGGGGGCTGGATCACCCTATTATCCAAAGGAATTTGTCATGTAGCCAAAGTATCCTCTAGCCATTAACTTGAGTCAATCTTGCAGGCCTATGGTCTTCTGATTCTTGGACTAATCTTGACTCATTTATAATGTTATGAACTGATACATGCCAGCTCTATGCATCCATTCAATGCTTCATGACAAATTTGAAGTTTTTGGAAAAGAATCTTGAATGCCACATGCCTAAGGGATATGATTTTTGACTTGGTGGTCTTATGCTCAGATTCTTCATCATTCATGTTGATATTGGATAAAAATACAATGATGCAAGTGTCCAAAATTGGCTCAAGAAATAGTGGGATACAAGTCATGTACCAATGTTGTTGTGTAGGCAGGGTGAAAAATGCCATTTTGGGAAGCTTATAACTCCTTGCTCAAGTTGAATCATGGGAGGCTCTTGTACTTTTTAGAAAAACCCTATATCATACTTTAACTTTGATGTTTGACTTTGGTCTTGATTCATCTTAGATCATAATGAAAAATGGTCTCAAAGTTGGTAAAAATACAAAACAGATTCTGTCCAAAAATTTTACTAAGTGTCCAAGTTCAAAAGTTTTGAAACCCTAACTTCATGGCCCTATAACTCAAAATCCAAGCTTTTTTTGGCTCATGGAGCACTGTGAAATTTTTGTAGTGTGTAATGAGAGCTTTCTTTTGAGCTTTGGATTGAAGAAAATGACTTTGTGGTTTGGGAGTTATGACCTTGCAAAGTTAGGAAAAATCACCCTTTTTTCATAACTTAGAGAAATTTCAAGTTTCTTAAAATTACCCCTTTTGCAAGTAACCTCAATTTTCTTGATTTTTCTTGATGGGTGATGATACAAACCATGAGTTAACATTGTTTTTTACTTAAGGGAACCATGTTTGTCAAGAAATCTCAAAAGTCAAACTTGGTTTTTGGGCACAGTTGACTTTTTGTCAGATGAATTTCAAACTTTGTGATTCTCTATGAAATCAAGGTCTTGACCTAATTCAAACCTAATGGATGGATTCTATAGGTGTTTTAGAGTGTCTTGAATCATGTCCCAAGGTTTGAGATCATGTCTTGGTCAAAAGTCAAAGGTAGGGTTGACTTTTTCTCAGAAACCCTAGTTTGTGGTCCAGATGAATTTGAATCTTTGTATTGCTCATGAACCAAGTTTTTTGTGTCAATTTGAACTTGTGAGAGGGTTAATATGAGATATTTGAGGTCTTCAAAACATTCCTTGAGGTCTTGGCTCATGCCTTGCTCTAAAAGTCAACTTAGGGGTGAATTAGGTCAAGAAACTCTAATTCCTGATTTTTGATGAATGCATCCCCTGAGGCTATTTTGAACTCATGATTGGATCCATGAGATACCTTTGAGCTTCTTGAATCATGTTTTGAAGTATTTACTCATGTCCAGATGAAAATTTCCCTCTGGAGGCCTTGGTCGATCAAAACCCTAATTTGGTGACATTGATGATCTTGAGGCTTGATCCACTTGAAATGTTGCACTCTTGTGCTTAATTCTTGATGTGGGAGACCTCTTGACCCTTTATGGATGTTTGAGAGGCTTGAAAAGTTGAATATCATGTCAATTCTTGATTGATCTTTTGTTTGAGTACTTTGAGAGGGTCCAAAACCCTAATTCTTTGTTGAGGTGAATGCTCAATAATCTTTGAGAAGATTGATGAGGCATGAGGGTACATCCATATTGTGGTGATGATTTGCACAATGATGGGAAATCTTGTGGTCAAAATTTAGGGTATGACAGATGCCCCTATTTAATCTTCTTGGACCTGAAGGTGTGAATGGTGAATACATTCAGACATTCACGGTAAAAGAGGATTAAATATCGGAATACCCGAAATTTTGACTGTGGTTATGAATGGTAGTTGTTCACTCATCTATCTTCTTTTGCTAAGCAATGCCACTTAGAAAAGGGTAAAACTTCCCCTCGATCTTGGTTTTTAGCCATGGAACTGGTCTAAGTTTCTTTGGAAATAAACTTTCCCTCGATCCTGGTCTTCTGCCATGAAACTGGTCTCATTTTTTTCGGAAATAAACTTCCCCTCGATCCTGGTCTTCAGCCATGGAACTGGTCTTAGTTTCTTCTTGTCAAGTCCGTCTTTTGACAAGTAATGATATCTGTGATGGTTTCTTACCAAACTTCTCGCCGGGGAGATGCCATTTGATGGAAAAAGATTTGACGCCAGACTTACTAGGGAAACCCATTGGTCTGAACTGTAGAGGTTTGTAAACTTCTCTGTTGGAGATGCCATTTGCTGGGGAAATTACATCATACTCCCTCCTTTTTTGGAGAAATGCCACGTGATGTAGCTCAATTTTAAGGTGCTGATGACTCCATTTTCAGCAAAAAAATTCGGAGAGAAACTACCGTATTGTCAATAGTATTTTATAGAGAGGCTTCTTGTGGGGATTTTTTCTTAATCCGGGAAAGCAAAATATCATCTTCATTGGTGAAGAGTGAAGTTACAAAGGTGTATAACCAAACAACTTCTTGTCTTTCAAAGGTTTAAGTTATCAAAATGGTCGAGGATCGATTTCAATCCAGGAATACACTAGAGGGAGATTTGTCAGACGATACGTTTCCTAATAAGGAAATAACTCAAACCGGGATTTTGTCTTATCTAACGTAGAAAGGAAAACTGACGACTCTATCGGAGAGAGGACGTTTATCACTTGGGGATGAGTATGACCAAAGTGATATTAATGCAATATGAATATGAATATGAATCAATCATGTACGATGATTAAGATGCTGATGCTGACAAAACTGACACGACATACAGAATGTTGATGAACACAACCGGGTACTCGGCCACTCTAGGAGATGGGGGTACCATCGGAGATTTTGAAGGTAGTACTTTTGCTTGGGAGAAGAGATTCCCTCGTTCGTTCCGGTTTCCGGAGGTACAAACCTGCTAGGGATAGAAATCCGTTCTTGTTTTTTCAGGGGTGGACCCTACTGGGGGAAAAAATAATCATTGGTTCTCAGAGGTAAAAACTCTACCGGGGATGATAGATGTGTCATTTCGTCTGAAATAAATGACCCTTTATTTAGGGTGTACTGATCAAATAGAGTATTTTGATTCTGCATTTTGAAGTTTAATCACTCCCGGGGAAGCCGTCGATATTCCCTTTTGCGCTCATTAACCAAAAAGGAAATTGCCATCTTTATTTTAAAAGCAGAAGTAAATTTGAGAACAAAAGTAAATTCATTTTTGTTTCAAGAATCGTTGATCATATTAAAGCGTCATTTTGTAAAGCAGAATGAATAAGAATTGCAAATAAAAGGCACACAGACTCAAATATTATTGATAGAATGGTAATTAGCCAAATGCATGATCCCATGGAGTATTACAAAGTTTAGAAAATGGAGTATTACATTGAAACATAACGACCGTTATCCTTTCACCATTTTGAATTTTGGATATTCTGAGCTTCTGTCGAAGGTGACCTTGACTGAAGTTTTCCTGACGGATGACATTACCTCCAAAGAGTCAATCTTGTCGGATATAATTACTTGCCATGAATCCCTAACTTTTTCCTAGTTTGCCCTCTCGGGTTTTCAATCTATCGGGATAATTATTGTTTATGTCTCTAATTTTTTTCACCGCCCTTTCGGGTTTTCAATCCAACGAGACATTTTATTTATTTATTTATTTAGGCGAAGTATTTCTTGACTACATCCACATTTGTGGGGTAGGTAAACTCCTCTCCATCTATGGTTGTGAGTCTCAAGGCACCGCCTGAGAAGGATTTCTTAACAACATAAGGGCCATCATAATTCGTTGTCCGTTTGCCCCTGGAATCAGTGAGAAATGATTGTATCTTCTTGAGCACGAGGTCTCCTTCTCTGAAGACACGGGGTCAGACCTTTTTGTCAAATGCATTCTTCATTCTTCGCTGATATAACTGACCACGACATAAAGCCGACATTCTCTTTTCTTCGATTAGTTTTAGTTCATCGTATCTACTTCGACACCATTCAACTTCTGTTAGCTTGGCTTCCATCAATACTTTCATTGACGGGATTTCTACTTCTATGGAAACCACTACTTCCATGCCATATACTAGAGACAAGGGGGTTTCCCCTGTTGAAGTGCAGACAGATGTACGATAACCGTGAAGAGCAAATGGTAACATCTCGTGCCAATCCTTATACGTCACAACCATCTTCTAAATGATTTTCTTAATGTTTTTGTTAGCTGCCTCTACCGCTCCATTCATCTTAGGTCGGTAGAAAGATGAGTTATGGTATTCAATTTTGAACTCATCACATAATTCTTTCATCATCTTGTTGTTCGGGTTCGATCCATTATCAGTAATGATCTAGCTTGGAACACCATAACGACAGATGAGATTATTCCTGATAAATCAAACCATTACTTGCCTGGTTACATTGGTGTATGATACTACTTCGACCCACTTGGTGTAGTAATCAATGGATACCAGGATGAAGTGATGTCCGTTTGAAGCTTTGGGTTCAATCATGCCAATCATGTCAATCCCCCATATAGAGAAAGGCCATGGAGAAGAAAGAACTTTGAGATGTGTTGGCAGTACATGGATTTTCTCGGCGTATATCTGAAACTTGTGACACCTCCTCATGTACTTGTAGCAAATCAGATTCCATTGTCATCCAATATTATCCTGCTCTCAGAATTTTTTTTGCCATTGTATGCCCATTGGATGAGTTCCAAAGGATCCATCGTGAATCTCTTTTATTAACATGTTTGCTTCGTGTCTGTCTATGCATCTGAGCAAAACCATGTCGAAGTTTCTCTTGTAGAGTATATCATTATTCAAGAAGAAGTTGCCAGCTAGTCTTCTGAGAGTCTTCCTATATTTTCTTGATGCCCCAGGCGGGTATTCCTGTCTTTGAAGGAAGCATTTGATATTGTGATACCATGGTTTGTCATCTATGACTGCTTCAATTTCCAATATGTAAACAGGCCTGTCAAGGTGCATTATGTCAATCCTGGGTACGTCGTTCCACCGACTCACACTAATCATGGAGGATAGAGTGGCTAGCGCATCAGCCATGTGGCTTTCTTAACGAGGGATGTGATGAAACTCAATTCTGTTGAAGAATGGTAACAACCTTCTCGCGTAGCCTTTGTAAGGAATCAATCCTAATTGATATATGTTCCACTCTCCTTTGATCTGATTTATAACTAGGGTTGAGTCTCCATACATATCTAAGTTCTTTATCCTTAAGTCGATAGCTTCTTCGAGACCCATGATACAAGCTTCATATTCGGTCTCATTGTTTATGCATTTGCATGTCAATCTGGAAGTGAAAGGAATATGGGTACCCTGAGGTGTTACTATGATTGCCCCAATTCCATTTCCATAAGCGTTGACAACTCCATCGAATATTAGTCCCCATTAGGAACCTGGCTCTGGCCCTTCGTTTGGTAGAGGTTCATAGCAATCTTTCATTTTTAAGTACATTACATCTTCGTCTGGGAAGTCAAATTTGACTGATTCCTGATCGTCAATCGGCTAATGATCCAAATGATCGGCTAAAATACTTCCTTTGACGACTTTCTGAGCATGGTACTCGATGTCGTATTTCGATAACAACATTTGCCAACAGGCAATCCTTCCCACGAGAGCAGGCTTTTCAAAGACGTACTTGATTGGATCCATTTCGGAGATTAACCAAGTAGTGTGACAAATCATGTACTGGCGCAGACGTTTGGCAGCCCAAGCCAGAGCACAGCAAGTTTTCTCGAGCATAGTGTATCGAGTTTCGCAGTCCGTGAAATTCTTGCTTAAGTAATAAATGGTAGATTCTTTTCTTTTGGTCTCGTCTTGTTGGCCAAGCACACAACCCATGGAGTCTTCCAAGACTGTTAAGTAGATGATCAGTGGTCTTCCTTCCACTGGAGGATACAGAATTGGTGGATTTAGCAGATATTCTTTGATGTTGTTGAAAGCTTTTTGGCAATCTTCTGTCCATACATAGCTTTGGTTCTTTCTGAGTAGTTTGAAGATCGGTGCGCATGTCGCGGTCATGAGGGATAAGAATCTTGAGATGTAATTCAGACGTCCCAAAGATCCTCTGACCTGTTTTTTCAGTCTTTGGAGAAGGTATCTCTTGAATAGCCTTGACTTTGTCAGGATCAACCTCAATTCCTTTATGGCTGACGATGAATCCTAAAAGTTTTCCTGAGCGAACACTGAATGTACACTTATTAGGATTCAAGCGGAGTTTGTATTTTCTCAGACGCTCGAATAACTTTGATAGGTGTTCCACACGCTCTTCTTCTTTTTTAGATTTGGCAATCATGTCATCGACGTACACTTCAATCTCTTTGTGCATCATGTCATGAAATAGAGTTTTCATGGCCCTTTGATAGGTTGCCCATGCGTTCTTCAAACCGAACAAAATTACCTTGTAACAAAAGATGCCCCATGGGGTGATGAATGACGTTTTCTCCATGTCTTCTGGTGCCATTCTAATTTGATTATAGCCCGAGAATCCATCCATGAAGGAGAAGACTTTGAATTTTGTTGTGCTGTCTACCAGCATGTCAATGTGAGGTAGGGGAAGTTATCCTTTGGACTTGCTTTGTTCAAATCCCTGTAGTCTACACACATTATGACTTTTTCATCTTTTTTTGGAATTGGTACTATGTTGGCTAGCCATTGAGGATATTCTGAGGTGGCAAGGAAACCTGCGTCGACCTGTTTCTGCACTTCCTCCTTAATTTTGATGGCCATATCTAGACGAGTCATTCTCAGTCTTTGTTTTATTGGAGGACATTCTGTTTTCAGCAGTAAGTGATGTTCCATGATGCTGGTATCCAATCCTGGCATGTCCTGGTAGGACCAAGCAAACACATATGGAAATTCTTTGAGAAGTATTATCAAGCCTTCTCTGACAGTTGGACTGAGCAGTGCTCTAATCTTAACTTCCTTCCTTTCTTCTTCTGAACCCAAACTGACCATTTCCAACGGCTCTTCGTAAGGTTCAATGGACCTTTCCTCTTGTCTAAGTAGTCGGGAGATCTCTTATGGAATTTCTTCGTCTCCTTCTTCTTCTGCTTCAAATACCGGGAATTCAAAGTTGGGAGAAGGCATTGGATCGTATGTTTTAATGGGGTTTAAAACAAGTAATCTGCATGACGTGATGATTCCTTTTTAGAAAAGACAGAGAGGATACAAAAGTGTGTGCAGTGTATTTTCTGAAAATGCTTGTTTTTATTTTGATTTTTTTTTTAGGATTACCATTTTCTGAAAGAAACGAAAAGTGAAAATAACAATAGATGCAGGAATTCAGAATGACATTATTTATTTATGATTTGTCGATTCTTGAAACACAACCCTATAAAACAAAACTTTGGGAGAAGCGAAGAGGGACATTTACAGAAAAGTAAGCCCTATAAAACATCCATTTCACCTGGGCAAGGCGAAAGGTCAAAACAAAGATGTGGCAATTACTTCGATTTATGAACGACTTTTGGGACATCGACCGCAACCCAATGGCGGCGAACTCCTCTATGGATCACAAAGTCCGGTACTTTCCTTCTTGGTTTGTCTTCAGAAATGACACTGATTTCTGGCGGAGTGGGATCATTGGAGTCTTTTTCCCATGCAGAGTTATCATAAGAGGACTCTTCTGTCATATCTTCCATGGTGTTTTCACTCTCAAGAGGATCTCCCCATCCAGTTGGTTGGATGTCCTCATACCTAATGCGAGAGCTTTCAGGAGCGGTGTATTTGACTAGAAAGTCGTACTTGCCACTTGGCTGTCCCAAGGTAACCCAGGTTTCTGTGGGGATAGATGAGTCATCTTCTTCAATGAAGTTGACCTCAGAAAATGCATAGTTAATGAATTCTTGTCCTGCAATATTTGCACATTCATCAACGTGGTGTTGGATATTTTTGGAATGTTCTGGGTAAGGATTCCATGACTCCGGGAGAACAGGCGTATTCTTTTCAAGATCATTCAGCAGATAGGCATTATCCGACTGAATCTTTTGCCCCGAGTCTTCCATGTAAGGCCTCCAGATAGAAAAATCATCCAGGGGATCATAAGAATCGTAGCCAAAGTTGTCTTTCATCAAAGTGTCCTCCTCTAATGAGTTGGGTGGAGCACGACATCATTCGGGATCACAATCTCCGTAGATCATTCTAACATTTGATCTTGGTATATATCTAGGACTTTGCCTTGGAGAGCAGAATGGTATGTTCGTTTCTCCCTGAGATATATAACCTTCATCATTGAGATAAGACTTCCATTCCTCATCTGTATCAGGAGAGTTGTTTTCCTCGATGGTGTGGACTTCTTGAGATACTGGGTGGAGGAAGCCTCCGCTGTGAAAGAAATCCTGAATGGGACAAAAAATTTCATCCTTCTTTGTAGTCTGGGTACATGTCGGAGAAAAACCAAGATCTTTTCTTGTCTTGTTATCAGCAGGAATTACAATCTGTCCCCATCCTTTTATGTCACCACTCCCCATTACTTTGAGAGCGTCTTTGTATGAGGAAATCGATGTTCCTTTTTCTTGGTGATTCTCATTGCTCACCGAGAGTGCTTGAAATTGAGTTCCAACAATCTCCTCTGGTTCTACACAGGAGAATGATGATAAGTTGCTCATGACTAAAGCTTTCCCTCCGCATACTTCCATTCCTTATCTGTATCAGGAGAGTTGTTCTCCTCGATGGTGTGGACTTCTTGAGATACTGGGTGGAGGAAGCCTCCGCTGTGAAAGAAATCCTGAATGGGACGAAAAATTTCATCCTTCTTTGTAGTCTGGGTACATGTCGGAGAAAAACCAAGATCTTTTCTTGTCTTGTTATCAGCAGAAATTACAATCTGTCCCCATCCTTTTATGTCACCACTCCCCATTACTTTGAGAGCGTCTTTGTATGAGGAAATCGATGTTCCTTTTTCTTGGTGATTCTCATTGCTCACCGAGAGTGATTGAAATTGAGTTCCAAAAATCTCCTCTGGTTCTACACAGGAGAATGATGATAAGTTGCTCACGACTAAAGCTTGCTCTCCGCATACCGTGACTAATTTGTCGTTCTTGATGAACTTCAGTTTCTAGTGAAGTGTCGAAGTGACTTCCCCGACTTCGTGTATCCAAGGTCTTCCTAATAAACAGATGTACGTTACTCGGATGTCCATGAACAGGAAAGTGACTTGGAAAGTGTGAGGACCGATGGTTATGGGAAGATCGACTTCGCCGATAACCGTTTTTCTGGATCCGTCAAAAGCTTTGAAGATGATCTCACTGCCCCTCATGGGAGTACCTTGAAAATGTAGTCATACCAAAGTTGACCTTGGGATGATGTTCAAGGATGAACCTTGTCCACCAGTACGCTGGCTAAAGCATCATCTTAGCAATTGACTGTGATATTGAGTGCCATGTTATGGTTCTTGCCTTCCTCTGGAAGTTCTTCATCACTGAAACCCAAATTGTTGCAGGAAGTGATGTTGGAGATAATGCTATCGAACTGACCCACTGATACATCCTGTTCTACAAAGGCTTGTTCCAACACTCTCTGCAGAGCTTCTCTGTGAGCTTCTGAATTGAGCATGAGAGATAACACAGAGATCCGAGACGGAGTTTGCAACAATTAATCCATAATGTTATACTCGCTTTTCTGGATGAGCTTTAGCATTTCATCATTGTTCTTTATAGGTTCCGCGTTGCTAGATTGACCGACTTATTGATTAGAAACTTCTACTTGAGGTTCCTTTTCTTTGGCAGATTCTCCAACTCCTCTGTTGAAGATTCGACCGCTTCAGGTGACCCGACTAATGTCGGCAATGTTCACAACGGATGGTAATGGAATTTCTTTTCCATTTTTTATGGCCGTTGCACCGTACTTGTACGGGATAGCCTTTTCTGACTTGTATGGTATTGGACCTGGCAAGTAGACGACCATAGAGGCTTTTTGGGTCTTTCGACCGTCGTAGGCAACCTCGATTAACTCTAAGTTTGGAATTTTTCTATTGTTAAGAGAGACTTTTGACTCATTGAGAAGAGGAATTATGGTGAAAACATCCTTGGTTATTCCATGATTGGGAACTATGACAATGCTTTTGTCTAGTAGTCCTTGGTCCTTGTTTTGAACAGGGAGGCAATCTTGTATCATGTTGATTGATTCAAAATTCAAGCGTGGTTGAATTTCCTTTCGGCCTAACTGATGCTGGAGAGCTGCTCGTACGAGATAGCATCCTTGGTTATTTTCTGAGCATATTCTGCAACGTTCATAATTGTGAGGTGGTACCCGACCATATCCACTTTGTATGCAGTGCATCCTTACCAGATCTGTTTCTAGTAAGCGGACGTCACAACTTTGGTGTCTACCAGGATTCCCATTAGTTATGCTAACTTTTTGCGTGTCTTCATCCTGGTAGATCGGAAGCCACCAGTGGTCTAATAGATGTTGAAGAGTCCTTTGTACAAGCGCACACCATTGGTCGCTTTCGTAGAATTCTTTGCAGTCTTGATAGTCGTGTGAGGCTAGAAAACCAAGTCTGGCTTGATTGGCATGTAATTCTACTAGACTGGTATTCATTAAGCGGATGTCAAAGATTTAAACCATATTAACCTGATGATCATTCGTTTCATGGTAGTCTTGGATCCATCCAAGATCCATTTGACGTTGGAGGGTCTCTTGTACAAACGAGCATCCCTGATTATCTTTTGAGCAGATTGGGCAAGCGCTGTAATCGTGCCGCGACAAATTGTAATACTGACTTTGTCTTGAATGCATTGCCACTAGATTAACATTCATTACACGAATTTCATGGTTCTGAACAATGTTGGGATGTGCACGGGCCATGTTTACTTCACAAATCATGTGATCCTGAATCCAGCCTAGATCCATTTGCTCTTGCAGAGCTATTTGTACTATGGCACATCCTTGATTGTCTTTGGAACAGATGTCACACTGATGATAGTTGTGAGATGGCACATGGTCGTACCCACTCTGTCTGCAATGCATTTTTACCAAATTGGTTCCCAGTAAGCGTACATTGTGAATTTGATAACTGCTGCCAGATTCTTCTTCTATTAAATTCACCGTAGTCTTTTCATGTTACGGTAATAGGTTCGTCAAAACATTTGGATTAGTATCTTTGAAAGATAAAACCCCATTTCTGATGAGTTTCTGTACATCGGACTTGAAGCTGAGGCAATTCTCAATGTTAAGTCCTAATCCTCCTTGATGGTAAGGGCAAGTTTGATCTGCTTTGAACCGAAAAGGTGGATTTTATGGTACTATAAGGGGAGACCTGGTTTGAATGTGCCCCTTGGCCAGTACAAGTGGAAATAACTCTGCATACAATATTGGTATAGGGTCGAACCCTGATGGTCGTGTAGTACGATTGTTGTTATTGTACTGTGGGCGAACCTGCTGAAGAGGTTGCTGCTGCCTTTGCTGATACTGTTGTTGATTTGGCTGGCTCTGAGCAACCTGAGGTTGATAAGTCGGAGTTGGCGTCGGGTTGATAGCGGGAGTTAGTGCTGCTACTGGTTGATACCTTCGCCTTTACTTTCCCAGAGAGATATTATTGATGTCTTGCTCTTTATTCTTTTGGAAAGTACTACCGTATCTTTTAGTATTGCTAGATGGCTCTGCATCTTTGACCAATCTTCCTTCTCTGACTGCTTCTTCAAGGCGCACTCCCATGTTCACCATTTCAGTGAAATCACTAGGTACACTGGCGACCATCCTAATAAAACAAGCTTAATGTTTTCAGGAAGATCTTTGTCATTTCCTTTTCCTCGAGAAGAGGACAGATCTGGGCGGCGATTTCACGCCATCTCTGAGCATATTCCTTGAAGGTTTCTTTATTCTTTTGTGACATTGCTCTGAGCTGGTCCCTATCTAGTGCCGTGTCCAAATTGTATTTATACTGCTGAACGAAGGCTGCCCCGAGATCTCTGAAATTACTAATCTTGGTGCAGTTTAAACCCATGTACCATTTGAGTGTAGCACCGGTTAAACTGTCTTGGAAGTAATGGATTAATAGCTGTTGATTTTCTGTCTGGGTAGACATTTTTCGAGCGTACATCACCAAATGACTTTGAGGGCAAGAGTTGCCTTTGTATTTTTCAAAGTCAGGCACCTTGAATTTGTGCGGTATCTTTACATTAGGGACCAAACAAAGGTCAGCGGCGTCTTTACCAAACAAGTCCTGGCCGCGAATGGCATGTAGTTCCTTCTGCATTTCCAAGAATTGTTCCTGGAATTCATTCATCCTTTCGTATACTTCTTCGTTTCTGCTAGAAGCAGCCTGCATAATTTGTTCCTCCAGAATAGTGTGTATCACTAGTTGTGGTATAGTCATTACGGCGGTAACTCTTGGCGCTTCAGTGAGCTAAAGTTTGTAACCTTTAGGAGTTTCTGTTGTAACCCTTGCATCTTCATTTACCTAAAGTTTGTAACCTTCAGGTCTGGAGGTTCCTACTACGGCTTCCGGGTCTTTAGTGACCGGTGGGATGTATCCCTCAGGTATAAAGTTGAGAGGCATGCCCCAGGGGAAACCTTTAGGCATTTTGTACTGAGGATGACTGCCAGGTGTCTCAAATGTTTGTGTAGATGCAATCTCCGAGATCACATTCCTTTGATGTTGTTGTTCCTGTGCTGCTGCTAGGGATTCCATGGTGTTGTGGAATTTCTCCAAACTCTCCTTTAGAGCGTTGATTTCTTCTCTCAACTCTTTGTTCTCTTCCTTGAGATCGTCCATTTTCTTTTGTCGATTGGCCCGAGTATTGTACGAATGAGACAGTTTGACTCTAGAGTGCGACATATATGTGAGACTCAAAGACAAAGATGTGCTATGTGAGAATGATGAATGATATGCAAAGAATGAGAATGATATATTTTTTTAGTTTTTGTTTTCAAAAGAACTTTTAACAATTATATTGTAAATATCACACAGCGGGGGAGACCCTTTTATTGAACTCGAAAAATTGTAGTATTATACAGGGAAAAGTACAGTATTTTACAAAGTGCGAGAAGGAAAATTAGGCCTATGGATCCTGAGTTCTCTCTGAGGAGAGCTCAGATGTTGGTTCCTGAATTTTTCTTTTCTTCGATCGGGCCCCTTCAGCCTTTGTCGGGTCGACGATCCTTTTCCAGTGAAAGGAGAGAGCAAATTTCTTCGTTCCTCCTGACTTTCTATGGGATGCTGCTCTAATATCTCAATTAGAGCATCCTTTTCCTTTAGCAGTTCCTGAATCTTGGTACATTCCAAATTAAGAATCTGGTACTTGTTCTTCCAAGAGTTCTTCTCACGTTGGACTTTGTTAAGAGTAACCTGGAGTTTTTCCGCATCGAACATGAAATAAAGGACATATTCCTTTAAGGAAAAAACTTCTTGACGAGGGTAAGGCATCCTTAGTTTGATGCCCCTAGTTTGCACCAAGTGGAGATAAGGTTATGCAGAGATGCAATTTGGTCTCCCCAGGGACTCTCTCCCCTTCATGTGAATATGTTGCCAGGCATACACTATTTCTTTCTTTAGTGCCCTGTCATTTTCCCGTTCCTTGAAGAAAAGACCTTCTAGATGAGCATTATGTGGGATATTCTTCATCGGGTATCCAAGTTCATGGCGAGCAAAAATTTGATGATAGTTGATCCCTCTTTTAGTACCAATGAGGGATACATTGGGGAAATTTCGACATTTGTCGATGATTTTTACTCCGTCATAGATCTGATTATACCAATCTATGTCGGAATTGGTAAGGGACATAATCTTCTGCGAGCATCGCATACTACTCTTGTGATCCCAAAAAGTAGCAGATTTGGGCAAGTGGGAAATAAACCATTTGTAGAGTAATGGTACACATCATGTGATCATCCCTCTGCTGTACAAATTCCTTAAGTGTACAGAATGATAAGCATCTATGAGTAAGGTTGGGACCGGGTTCCCAATTAATAATATTTCAATAGCATTGATGTCGACGAAGTTGTCAATCTTGGGAAAGAGGAATAACCCATATATGAGCAGAACAAAGACATCCTCAAAAGCAGTTATATTTCCTATACTGGCAAAGTATATAGCTTTCTCCATCAGGAATTTAGCCGGTAAACCCTGGATCCCTCCCTTGGTGGTCATGTGAGTCCTGATTTCTGACTCGTCCAAAGAGATGGCTCTTACAATGGCTTGATCTTTTGGAATTTCTACAAGTCCGGAAAATGGATCTTGATCAGTGATAGGTAAATCAATCAGGTGAGAGTACTCTTCCAGTGTTGGTGTGAGCTGGTAATCTGGGAAAGTGAAGTAGTAGTAAACCGGATCGTAGAACTGAACTAGTGTAGATAGGATCCCTTCAACCATGTTGACTTTCAAAAGAGACAACAGTCCTCCGTGCTTAGCTCTGAAAGCTTCGGGATTAGTAATTATCCTTCCCAATTTCCTTAGGTCTTCTAGTTTTGGAACCTTGAAGGTGTACTTGTGCATTTTTCTTCTTCCGAAATCCATAACGCAACCTCTGATATTTGCAATTATTGTTTCAGTCTTTTTAGAAAAAGATTTTTTCTTATTTAAAAAAGGTTTTTTAATGAATGCATGGATGCATGAATGCAGCAAACAAAAACATTTGAAAACATGGGTTTAGGGGTTTATCGTCATGAGCATGGAGCTATGGATCTACTCATTCCCAAGGTGTGTACTAGAGGTTGAATTTTGTACCTGTAGAACGGGTTCTAACAAAGGTTCCCAAAATCATTGACCCCTCTTAAAGATATTGTAGCGAACGATTTCTGTCGGTGACGCGACCACCTTATCGCTGGGCTTTCCTCACCGCAATGGTAGGAGGGGGTGCTACTTTCTGATTTCTTATTTATCCCATGAAGCTGGAAGGGAAAGGGAAGCTATCTAAAACTAACCTTGCACGCGGATGTTTAACTGAACAAACGCTTAAAATAGATTGGGGGGTCCGGGGTCAGGTTATACAATGGGGAGTTGTCAATTACCCATCCTATATGTGGTTATCCACAGGATATTAGCTTTAGGTTTCACTTTATACTTGATGGTGTTTATCCGTTAATGGGTCGGGAAAGTTTCTTGGGAAGTATGAGTGAGTGAGTGAGTTTTTGTTGAAGTTCGGGTTTTCCCGATGTTTTGAGTGAGGTACTGGACTTGAATTTTGATTATTGTATGAAGGTACTGGGCCTAGGGTTTTTTATTAGTATGCTCGCTAAGATTTCGCAATCTTATGCTTACGTATTCCCTTTTAAACGAAACAGGGAAATCAGAGCAATCGTAGTTCCTCCTATTCTAAGGGAGGAAAAAGATATTTGGTGTCTTGTTCAAAGCCCAAGATTGAAGCTAAAAGGTTTATTTGTGTCTTGTTCAAAGCCCAAGATTGAAGCTAAAAGGTTTAACGGAGAGAGAACTTGTCATCTCTAAAGAGGTATTGTTGATTTTTGTGTGCCTTGATCAAAGCCCAAGGCTGAATCTAAGAGGTTGATGGACTCCACTGGGGAAATCCTGACCCAAAGCCTAAGAGGAGGTTGGGTAAGACCAACTCAACAAGAGAGTGAGTATATTGGTGTCTTGTACAAGGCCCAAGATTAAGGCAAAAAAGAGACTGACTATTTTGGGGATATCGTTATACAAAGCCTAAGAGGAGGCTGAAAGTTTGACTTTTCTGGGGAGGTTTGTATGGGTCTCGTACAAAGCCCAAGATTGAGGCTGAAATAAGTTTCACTCTGCTTGGGAAATCATTCCTCAAAGCCTAAAAGAAGGCTGGGAGGAAGTGACCTCGCTGGGGAAGATATATGTCCCAAGCTTAAGAGATGAAGATTTATGTTTTGTACAAAGCCCAAGATTAAGGCTAAAAGGGTTTGACTCAACAAGAGAGTGCTTTTATTTGTCCTGTACAAAGCCCAGAATTGTGGCTGAACAAGCTGGAGAAATTATTCTACACAACTTGAGAGGAGGCTAGCTCTAGCTAGGGGAAATCTTTACATCAAACCTACGAGGAGGCTGAAAAAAGATTGACTCAACAAGAGAGTATTTTTGTCTATCTCGTACAAAGCCCGAGATTGAGGCTAAAAAGGTTGACTCAACAAGAGAGTGCTGAAAGGTGATTAACTCAACAAGAGAGTCTGAAAAGGTGATTGACTCAACAAGAGAGTCTAAAAAGGTGATCGACTTAACAAGAGAGTCTAAAAAGGTGATTGACTCAACAAGAGAGTCTGAAAAGGGTTAGCTCCGCTGGGGAGAATCATTGTACAAAGCCCAATAGGAGGCTGACTTTGCTGAGGGAAGGTCATTATACAAAGCCTAAGAGGAGGCTATCTTTCTACTGGGGATTATTGAGATCCCTAGGCAGGTCTAAGTGGGGAATCAACTCTTGCTGAGAGTTCCAGAAGAGTTGAGATATCAGATACCTTGAGGTTCTGATACTGGGGATATATTCTCCCTGGTTTGGGGATTTTTAGGAGAGAGACCGGGTTTTAGAATTTTTTAGAGATTGATCCAGAGTGATCAGGGTTTCTCATATGTTTATAGGGAACTTGAGAATGTCTTTGAGACTCAAGGGGATTAGACTGTCCAAGTCTACTGGTGTGGAAGAGTTTTATCTTTTATATGATGCCCAAGAGGAGGTGGGTGTATTAAGAGATGAGAATCAACCCTAAATTAGTCAGAGGCTTGACACTGGAAAGACTGCTCTAGCAAAGGATGACTAAGTTCTGTCTTATACCTTTAAGAGGTCTTCAGGGTCCTTGTATTAAGCCCAAGAGAAGGCATGAGAACTTCTAAGAAGCCGGGGGGTCCTTGTACAAAGCCCAAGAGAAAGCGGGGATGCTTTTAGGAAGCTTGTGGGTCCCAAACCAAGAAAATTTCAAGAAATGCTATTCACTGAGAATAGATCATTTAGTGAAAATTCTGAGGTTTGAAGAAACTCAAGAGATGTTATTCACCGAGAATAGATCAAGTCTGGGGAATAGAGTTTCTTTGACAATTTCTAGGGGTGACAGTCTGAGAAAAGGTTCACGAAGAATACTGCCTTTCTCTTTGTTCCATATTGTTTAAGCCCAAGAGAAGGCAAGACTGTATCTGGAAATCCTATGGGGATCTAGTTTTGACTGTATTTAAGAGTGACCAACATGGTTTTACCTAGTTCTAGACCTAGTTGTCGGGGAAAAATCTAAATAACTATACTAGTATATATACACTTGATATATGACAAGTATTTAAAAGGATATGAAAGAAGACTTACAGTGCGCAGCTTCCCACAATACAGTTATATATATATATATATATATATATATATATATATGAAAGCGAGTAAATGAAAGCTGATAAAACTTACAGGTGAGTAAGCTTCCATGTTGTATTGTTAGTTGTTCAAAGAAATTAAAGAAAGTTTTGATAACAACGTATATATTTGAACTTAAATCAAAAGGGAAGTTGTTTTGAAAAGATTGTTGGGGCTTATACACAAGGAGAGGCCCTAGGTTTAACAGTGATCGCACGGTTGTTTTGAAAATTGCAGAGGGACTTATACAGAGACTGAGGCCCACAGAGGTTTATTTACAAAAGGTTTGGGTCTTACAACTCAAGGAGAGGCCCAAGGATGTTTTGAAAAATAAAGATGGGACTTACAACACGAGGGGAGGCCCACAGATTTCTATTTTAAAAAATGGCGATCGTGCCGAGATTTTTTATCGTGTCGGCACTTATACAATATCTGAGGCCCAAAATTGTTTATGTACAAAAAGGGTTGGGTCTTACACTCTATTAGAGGCCCATGAGTGTTTGAAAAAGATTTGTTAGGGTGAAAATGAAAGAAACCCTAATTTCATTTTCTTTTGAAAGTAATCCTTTTAATAAAATGAATAATAATGACAAAAATACCAAATAAGTCTAAATAAACTACTTGTGATTTTTTATTAAGGTTTGAAAAATGAGGCTTTAATCACAAGATGATTTAGGACTCATTTGATTTTGATTTTCAAGATGAATATTCATTTTTGAAAGGGTTAAAAACAATAAAAATGAATTTATTTACAAAAATATCAACTATATTAAATAAATAATATAATTTTTTTTTGGAATAAAATATTTTAACATTTTTGTGATTTTTTGCAAAAAGAACCAATAAAAAATAATTAAAATTGAGAGAGAAATTAATTTTCAAAGTTATTAAAAAGATGGTGAAAGAAATGAAAGAAAATGAGTGGTAAAAAATTAGGAATGGTCCCCCCAAGGCTTAAACTCACGCCCTTGGGTTGGAGAGTGTAAAATTGTACCATCTGAGCCATGTGTGTGGGCTGATGGAGAATGGCAAGGGTGTATAATATATGAAAGAAACCTTTGAAAATAGTTCAAAAAAATAAACCAAAGGGTCTGGGGCGAGGGGGATTCGAACCCCAGACCTCCAAGTTGCAGCGCGCGCCTTCTACCACTGGGTGGTGATACATCCGTGTATCAAAACCACCCCATGAATACATAAGGCATGCCTTGTTTTAGGCCTGGGCAAGGCAAGGCAAGGCCAACTTTTGGGCCAAAAATGTAAAGGTTGTAACTTTCTCATTTCTCCATGGATTGGGACAAAATTTAGGTCTATCCTGCCTAGAATTTCACAAGGAATCCAATGGTGCCCTTAGTTTTTTCAGATGAGGTCCCCATTTTAAAACCCGGTGGTTTTTTTGAAATAGGCCTATAATTGCATTTTATATGCTACCTCATGTTACAGGCAAGAATTACATGGTGAATTGGTTCAAACACAACATATACAACGTGTATGAGATGTTTATGATCAGTGGACTTCAAAGCAATGCATAATTCAAAGAGTTCAAGTTGTGATGCTTACCTCTTTAGGAGTTTTTTGTGCTATCTGCCAAGTTTCTTGTGCCAGAAGTAATTTGATGCTTTACATACTCTCAATTGATCCCTTAGGAGCTTTTAGAATGATCACTAACAGCTGGAATCCTCAGGAACAAGTTTGAGCTCTTTCTTGCAAAAGGGGAAAAAGTGACCAATATGGCAACCCTCTCAAATGGTGTTCTAGATGTGGGGAACCATTTGGGACAGTTCAAGGATGATATTTGGAGTGTGTTTGAGGTTTTATCTGGTTTTGGAAGTGACTGAATCAAGACATGGCTTGAAAAATGAAAAAAAGTCGAATTTTGAGGTTTTGAGAGGGGACTTTGTGATTTTGGTGTTACAGGTCACATATGAGAGTTTGGACAGCTTAGATATGACATATTGGATGTGTTTGGATCATGATCTGTGATGGAATTGCTCTCTAACTCAAAAACTCGGAGGTACCTTGCAAAAGAAGGCATTTTGGCCTAAAGAGAGGGATTTTGAGGAAAGCATCAGTTTGGGTGCTTTGGTGTACTCAAACTGATCACAATTGATGTCTATTTATAGTGTGTCAAGTTTGTTTTGGCATCAATAGTGAATGGAGGCTGCAGCAGGCCTTTGGCCAATGTTATGCAAAAGGAATCTCAAGTCTCCTCTAGCCATTGACTTGAGATTAGAGCACAGGCTTTGTAGCTTTGGTTCAGAGATAAACTTGGACTGAGTTCAGTTGGAGTAGGCTCAGTTCATTCCACCTTGGTGCATCCATTAAATGCTTGGAAATAAAATTGGAGTCTTGGCACTTTTTAGCTTTTTTAGGTTTGGCATGGCTACTTGTAGATTCTTGGACTTTGGAGGCTTGGAGATCAGATCATCCCCCTTGGATTTGATCCTCTAATGTGTCCAAATTGATGACAAGGCTTGGATTTATCAGATTTGGACAAATCGAGCAAATGCACAAATTCTGCCTTGTAAAAATCAGTTCAGGATGCCATGTTCCAAGGGTTGTATCTCCTTGCTCAAATAGAATTTGGAGATGATTTGGTACTTGTTGGAAAGCCCTCATGGCATACTTGAACTTTGATGTTTACCCCCTAGACCTGGTTTGACTTGGATCAAGGTGAAACTTGCCCCTACATTTTGGAAAAAGTAAGGCAGATTCTGACTTAGTGAAAATTTCACTAAGTGTTTGAAAAACGGCATTTTCATGTTTTCAGTCATTTTGATCACTCCATAACTTAAAATCCATGAAGAATTGGAATAAGATGTAGTTGACACTTTTAAAGTATGCCATGAGAGCTACAAATCCATCTTTGGACCACCCAAAATGGTTGCTTGGATCTCAAGTTATGGTCCTTGGAAGTTGGTACCCTAGCCACATTGTTCCATAACTTAGAAAAATTCTAAGTTTTTATGGTTACCCCTTTTACAAGTTAACTCATTTTCTTTGGTTTTTCTTGATGAATGATGATTCAAATCACATATTAACATTGTTTTAGGGTTAAAGAACCTTGGTTGACAAAAAATTCAATAAGTCAAACTTTGGATTTTTGTACAGTTGACTTTTTATCGGATGAAATCCAAACTGTGCGATCCTTTGTGAAATCAAGCCCTTAACCTAAATCAAACCTAATGGATGGATTCCATAGGTGTTATAGGGTGTATTGAATCATGTCCCAAGGTTCGGGAGCATGTCCTGGTCAAAAGTCAAAGGCACAATTGACTTTTTCCTCGAAATCCTAATTGTGGTCCAGATGAAATTGAAACTTGTGAATCAAGCTTTTTGGATCAACCCATTGTTGCAAATGGATCAATGTAGTGTATTGGAGACCCTCAAACCATGTCTTAAGGTCTTGGCTCATGCTTTGTCCCAAAAGTAAACTTTAGGGGTGAATTAGGTCAATAAACCCTAATTCCTGATTTTTTTTTGGGTAAATGCATCCCCTGAGGTTAAATTGACTTGATGATTGGGTCCATGAGGTCCCTTGGAGTATCTTGGGTTATGCTTTGAAGCATTGGCGCATGCCTAGAGGAAAATTTCTATCTGGAGGCCTTGGTCGACTAAAACCCTAATTTGGTGACACTAGCGATCTTGAGGCTTGATCCACTTGGAATGTTGCAACCTTGTGCTTGATTCTTGATATGAGAGTCCTCTAGATCCTTTATAGGTGTTTGAGAGTTTAGACAAGTTGAAGATCATGTCATTCCTTGATTGATCCTTTGTCTAAGGCTCTGAGAGGGCTTGAAACCCTAATTCTTGATTGTGGTAAATGCTCAAACATCTCTGAGGAGATTGATGAGGCATGTAGGTACATCCATATTGTGATGATGATTTTCCCAATGATGGGAAATCTTGGCGGTCAAAATTCGGGGTATGACAGATATTAATAGCAAACAAATTGACTCATGAGAGCTGTAATATCCTAAGATGGATCTCTTTTGAGTGTAGTATCGCGTATCAACTATTCCCGATAGTCACCGCACTACCTAATGGTCAAATGGTTAAGTATATACTAATCCTCAGCTTCAAGGGTAACCCAATGGGAAAAAACAATGCTTTCACGACATGCTCGTTCAATATTGGTAATTCCACGCGGGCACCTCCACTGATTCGGTGGACTCTCAAGTTAGCTTGGTCGGGATTCACTCCCTATAAGCCTCCCCGAATACGCCACTACTTATCTTAATGTTCTCTTGGATTATAATGAAAAATGGCCTCAAAGTTGGTAAAAATACAAAACAGATTCTGTCCAAAAATTTCACTAAGTGTCAAAGTTCAAAAGTTTTGAAACCTTAACTTCATGGCCCTATAACTCAAAATTCAAGCTCTTTTGGCTCATGGAGTACTATGACACTTTTGTAGTGTGTAATGAGAGCTTTCATTTGAGCTTTAGATGGAAGAAAATGACTTTGCGGTTTGGGAGTTATGACCTTGCAAAGTTGGGAAAATCACCATTTTTTCATAACTTAGAGAAATTTCAAGTTTCTTAAGATTACCCCTTTTGCAAGTAACCTCAATTTTCTTAATTTTTCTTGATGGATGATGATCCAAACCATGAGTTAACATTGTTTTTTACTTAAGGGAACCATGTTTGTCAAGAAAACTCAAAAGTGAAACTTGGTTTTTGGGCACAGTTGACTTTTTGTCAGATGAATTTCAAACTTTGTGATTCTCTATGAAATCAAGTTTTTGACCTAATTTAAACCTAATGGATGGATTCCATAGGTGTTTTAGAGTGTCTTGAATCATTTCCCAAGGTTTTAGATCATTTCGTGGTCAAAAGTCAAATGTATGGTTGACTTTTTCTCAGAAACCCTAGTTTGTGGTCCAGATGAATTTGAATCTTTGTATTGCTCATGAACCAAGTTATTTGTGTCAATTTGAACTTGTGAGAGGGTTAATATGAGATGTTTGAGGTCTTTAAAACATTCATTGAGGTCTTGGCTCATGCCTTGCTCCAAAAGTCAACTTAGGGGTGAATTAGGTCAAGAAACCCTAATTCCTTTTTTTGAGGAATGCATCCCCTGAGGCTATTTTGAACTCATGATTGGATTCATGAGGTCCCTTTGAGCTTCTTGAATCATGTTTTGAAGTATTGACTCATGCCCAGATGAAAATTTCCCTCTGGATGCCTTGGTCGATCAAAACCCTAATTTGGTGACACTGATGATCTTGAGGCTTGATCCACTTGAAATGTTGCACTCTTGTGATTGATTCTTGATGTGGGAGACCTCTTGACCATTTATGGATGTTTGAGAGGCTTGAAAAGTTGAATATCATGTCAATTCTTGATTGATCTTTTTTCTAAGTACTCTGAGAGGGTCCAAAACCCTAATTCTTGGTTTAGGTGAATGCTCAACAATCTTTGAGAGGATTGATGAGGCATGAGGGTACATTCATATTATGGTGATAATTTGAACAATGATGGGAAATCTTGTGGTCAAAATTTAGGGTATGACACACATGAAAAATATCATACGGCGTTTCCTACCATATTCAAATAGGCGATTCCATTGAATTTAAATGATCGAAAAGCTAAACATATTTTTAACTCATTGGACTTGATAAAAGGTTGCTGAAGGTCTATAGAATATCCTTGAAAAAGGTACTACTATAGAAGTTGATGGTGCTATAGATGATCTTTGTGAAAATATTTCTCACCAACTCAGAAGATGCATATTGAATATCTTCAGAGGTAGTTGCATTCTGGTAGATGCACTATCTCACTTCTGAGTATATCAACATCATTGATATGTCTGATGCCCGGACTATCTTTGAAGTCATGTGCTTAGGTTTGTGGGATCAGTTCTTGAAGTTTGATGTAGTTACACTTCATTTAATCTTTTCAAGCAATTTCTGAGAAGATTGTCTCTTGACTTAAATCAAAAGTCAAAGTTTGTTTTCTGATTTTTACATCCTAAATTTGTTGTGGTCTGAAGGTTTGTATTGCTGTCTTTAAATAAAAAGAAATGAAGTTGGATGATGAAAAAATATTCAACAGACAGCCTTCTCCTTTTTAGCTGAAGTTCTATGGAATGACTAATGATGAGAAACTTAGATTTCTTGTCAGAAGGATTTTCATATTGGCTGAATAGATTGAGATATCTATTAATAGAAGAGTAACTTGAAGAGCTTTTGAAATATTTGTATTTCAACTGATTTCCCAAATCTGAAAACAAGAAGTAATTTCTATCAGAACCTAATATCAGATGCTTGTCAATGCTTAATCGCTTGATGCTGATATTAGTGCATGATGCAAATGAAGAGAAGCATCTGTGTTCTGAAATAAAAATCAAATATTGAAATGCAAGAGAAGTTGCCAAAGCTATCTTGTGTCAAAATATTTGATTATATGGAGTTTGTTCTTTAAGGTGATATTTTAAGAAACCCCATTGCTTCTTGGTTGAGGACCGTTATGGAAGTTGTTTCAAAAGACATTTCTATGAGAAGTCTTCAACTTCTATTTGAGATCTGTTAGCTGTACTGAAACAGTACTCTGATATGCTTTATGTCAATATCTGATAGCTAACACCATCTGGTTCTGAGCTTTTCAATGATTTCAAAGTCAAAAGATTTAATACAAGATAATAAGATTATTGACATTTCTTAGAACAAGATTATGTTCCTATCATATCTTATTCTAGACTTATACTCTGGAGTGACTTATGATCTGCTGTTAGATTGAGATGTAAGGCACAGAAGAGTCTGTGTGTACTTACATGTATGGTCTTATAGAAATATGAGTATCATAATGTATCTGCTATAGATATCAAGGAAAGAAACAGATGCATCTTCCATAAGGTTGTTTACAACATTTCTTGGAAGAAGAGACAACAACCCAGATTCAAGTACTGGTGGTACTGATCTTGATGAGAGTAGTGGAATCAGTGGTCAGACAACCATTGAATCAGAATCCACTCAAAGTTGTGTTCAGACTCTATTGGTCAAGTCTGAATATTGAATCGAGTCTGACCAAACAAAAAAAAAAGTGGTATGTTTGTTCTTTTCTGGCTTATCTTTTTATTCAATGAAACATTTGTTTAGATTTAAATACAAAGTTTCTATTAGATCTCTAGAGAAGTTCTTTTGAAAAAAAGAACTTCATAAATCTTTAAGAGGAAACTTTGTTGTGTTTGTCTATACTGAATGTCTTATCAAGCCAGATGATGATCACATTTATGAAAACAATTTTCTCACTCGTGTGTCGATATTGTTGCTTGTTATCTATCTAAAGAAGATTTCAATATTCATCTATCACTCATGACTCTTGTTTCAAGATAAAGTGTTAGCTCTGAATAGAATCTTAGAGATTTGTAGCTGACAGATGATATCTCTGTCTAAGTCTAGTCTCTCTAGACTCTGATGGTTGATAGCTTCTGAAAGTTGTCAGTTTCTAAGGTTCAGAAGAAGATTCTTTTTTAGTGTCTTAAGCAGTTTAAGTAAAATGTTTTCTAAAAGCTTTTTAATACTTAACCTTTCATAAAGGTGAAACTCATCTGGTGGAATTGAAATATAAATTGGATAAAGAACCTTTGGGTATTGATGTTTTCTCTTTTAGTACTTGTTGTTACTATTCCATGTCTTGTGAAACATCATTGTGTCCTTTTTTCTGACACGATTCTTATTTCTGTACGATTCTTTTTCAACTTTTTTCCTTCTTCTTCTCTTTCTTCTTTTTCTCTTGTTAGTGTGCTGACCAAACCAAACTTGAGATGAGTTTTTCAATTTATTATCCTTTGAATCAAACTGATTATCATCAATGAAAAGTTTATGGATTTTGATGAGTTACTTAAGATTGGTTTTCAACTTCTAGGAGACTGTGTCTAAACAAAGGTGGAATGGCTACTTTGAGATGCTCTGACGATTCACTTATCCAAATCTTGTCAAAGAGTTTTGGATTATTACCTCCCTTGTTGAGCTGAATTATGAGTATGTTATTCTGTCTAAAGTAACTGGCGTTTTTATTACAGTAACCTCTAAAGCGATTGCAAATGTGATCAATTGTGAGAAGATTGGAGAAATCACAGGAACTTTTGTTTGGGAACACTATCTTCCTACTTGACGTATCTTTATAGATCCATCTAATACATCAGTGGCTTGTAATATTCTTCCTGATGCTATTGTTTGGAGTCAGATTTTGAATTCAAACTTACTGCCAAAGGATCAAGGTTTAGACCAAGTGGACCCTATTGAAAAATATCTGTTTCTACTTCATAATTCAGATTTGAAGATTGATCTTCCTCAAGTTATGTTTGACCATTTGAAGATGTATCTTTCTTCTATTAAAAAGGGAAAGACCTTCTTCATAACTTTTGGACGAGTTATTTCTGAATTACTTGTTCAGCAAGGGATTAACATAGGTTCTGAGGCTATTTATTCAAAGATTTGGAGAGACAAGTTTGAAGCTATCTACGAAAGATTCTGATGTTAGATTTTCTTCTTAGTTATGCTCTGTATTGTTGTTGAAATCTTTGTATTAAGCATCTTATTAATAAATTCTGAGTTTGTTCATGCTTGTGTTCAGTTTTAACTGATTAATATTTATTCATGTTATTCACTGAGAATTTGAAACAGATAAAATAACTCAAATGTTTGTGAAGATGGCTGGTTTATACCTGAGTGAATCGCACATTCAAAGATACAACAGAGTCTCCACCGAACTTTATTTAGTCCCAAAGGACAGGGAAAATATCGGTAAAACCCAGGGGAAGAGAAACGGGAACGGGGGTCGGTTATGCGAAAGGAAGGTATTAGCACCTTACGCACCCGTCGTAGTCGATAGGAACCATTTTGCTTGCTTCTAGGCTTGGATGGGTTATCTATCTAAAGGCTTCTAGCAAAAGGAAGATGAGAGAGAAAGAAGGGAGAAAATAAAAGAAAGAAAGAAGGTGCTCGCGGAGGATTAGGGCCCTCGTGCCTATGTACCCTCATAATGCAATGAGGAAATCAGAGCGTCGTAGTTCATGGAACCATGGAAATGAGAAGAATGGAAGAATGTGGAAGGGTGCTCGCCAAGATCATCACGATCTCGTGCCTACGTATCATACATTCGAAAGAATGCAGAATCAGAGCTTCCGTAGTTCAGGGAACTAAGAGGGAAAACAAAAAGAAAAGTGGTGTCAAAACCAAGAGCAAAAGAAGGGAGGAAAATCCGCTGGGGATTCCAAAGAAATGGTGTCAAAACCAAGAAAGGAGTGCAAAAGAAAGGTAGTAATTGTGCTGAGGATAAAGTGCAAGAGTGGTATCGAAACCAAGAAGATAAAGGAGTAAAAAGATAACAGAGACTCCACTGGGGAGTAAGAGAACAAAGTGATTGTGTTAGGGATCAGAGGGTAATGACAATACTGGGGATCAAAATAATAAAGGTTCGGCATGTTAACTGACTGGCAGTGGTTAACCGAAGCAAAGAGATTAAGACTCTAGTGGGGAAAAAGATTTGGTGTCAATAGGAAGGTTGTGAAGAACCGAAAGGAGAGAGTACTGAACCAAGAGAAGGTGTTTGACTCTGAAGGGATTTTGGAATATTAACTAATAAACAATGGTTAACTAAAGAAAATGATGAGGAACCAAGCAAAGGTTGTAACACAAGAGTGAGAGTATTTGAACCAAAAGGAGGTTGCTAACTGTCGGGGATTTGATTTTAACAGAAAGACTATGATTAACCAAAAGAAAGGGTGTAGAACCAAGCGAAGGTTATAACCCAAAGGATGGGTGTAGGACCAAGTGAAAGTCGTGACCCAAAGGACGGGTGTGGGACCAAGCGAAGGTTGTGACCCAAAGGACGGGTGTGGGACCAAGCGAAGGTCGTGACCCAAAGGACGGGTGTGGGACCAAGCGAAGGTCGTGATCCAAAGAACGAGTGTGGGACCAAGCGAAGGTTGTGACCCAAAGGACGGGTGTGGGACCAAGCGAAGGTCATGACCCAAAGGACGGGTGTAGGACCAAGCGAAGGTCGTGACCCAAAGGATGGGTGTGGGACCAGGCGAAGGTCGTGACCCAAATGACGGGTGTGGGACCAAGCGAAGGTCGTGACCCAAAGGATGTTCGGTACACTGAATGAACAAACAATACCTGACCGAAGAAAGGGTATTTGAACCAAAAGAAGGTTACTAACCCAAGGATGCAAGTATTCGAACCAAGAGAAGGTTGCTAACTGTTGGGGATTCGGTTTTAACTGAAAGACTGTGATTAACCGAGAAGAATGAGTGATTAACCAAGAGAAGGTGATTAACTCAAAAGGAGTTCAGTGTTAACAGATAGACTGTGATTAACTGAAAAATGGGTGATTAACCCAATAGGAACTCAGTATTAACAGATAGACTGTGATTAACTGAGAAGACGTGCAAATTGGTGTTTTAACTGACAGGCAGTGATTAACCAAACAAAGGGAGAAGAACCAAAAGGAGGTTGCGAACTCTGCAAGGGTTTCGGTTTTTAATAGGAAAAACTGTGTTTAACCAAAGAAATTATGATTGTTGAGGGAATAGAGCATTGGTTTTAACAATATGACTGTGATCAACCAAAGGAAGAATGATCATGACTCCGATGGGGAATGAATGAACAACGATTGATCAGAAGACAGGTGTCGAACCAAAAGATGGTTGCTAACCCAAGAGACCAAGATCTTTAACTAAGAGAATGATGATTGATCAAGAAAGAGATTGAAAGGGGTTGGAGTGATCAAGGATCGACTCGACTGGGGATGGAGATACGTTACCGCCTAGAGATAGAGGTTACTAAGCCAGACAAAGGGTCATTCGTCCCCTACCTGAAGTGGTCAGAATGAGAGTAGGAATTCTCCATTCTCATTCCTTCTCTACCACACAGGGTATAGTGCAGAAGTTGAAACTGACAGCGTAATAGCTCCAAGTTGTACAGTGCTCCAATGTCGCGCGAAACTCTAACTCCCCGGGAGAAAGAGAGAGAAAGCTCTAAAGGAAGCCTACAAGTCAGAGAATTGGCTTGATGATTGTTGCAAAGGATTCTTGATGAAGATAATCAGAGAAAACTAGAGGAATCTTCAATTATAGCCGAAACGTATCGAAATCGAGCAAATTACGACGAAACTCCGAAATACGAATTCGAACCGTTGAATCTTGAAGCAAACACTTGGAATGAATCCAAAAGCTAATAAAACTCCAGAAATCCAAGTATAATTGCAATATGATGAAGGTTAAGCTCAAGAAATAATCACTTCCAAGGTGAAAAGTGATTATTCTTCAATGGTGAAGAGTTATGGTGAGGTTTGGGAAGAAAAGTGAGAAGAAGATGAAGAAGTTGCAGAAAAATTTAGAGAGAATGTGAGAGAATTGAGTGTGAAATGTGTGAAAATGGTTGAGGTCCTTGAAAAATAATTGAAGGTTTGTTTATATAGAGTTTTGGTTTGGACTATGAGAGGTTTGGAATTAGGCCAGGAGCTAGCTTTAGGTAGTTTGGAATTAGGCTAGGAGTTATTTACACTTGACTCACCGAGTCAAGCGGCTAACTCGGTTAGTTAGGAAGATAACTCGGTAGCAATCCCAATGTAAGCTTCAAATCAAAGCTTGACATGCTTGGAAATCAAGGAACATGGTGCACTTAATTTAAAATGAGGCATTGGAATAAATGCAAGAGGAGTGTCTTGAATAGTCTTGAAATGTCTAGAGATGTCTAGAATGTTCCACACACTACTAGAACCAAGTAGAATCCCAAAACAAAGAGAGTGCAGAGTTGCTGTCCCAAAATGCAGCAAAATCTGCAAATCTGTGCAGAGTCACCAGTTATCCTATATTGAGTAATCGGTTACTCTAGGCAAAATTTTCCCAGATTGCTTAGAAAAAGGTGTCGAAGGCCCGATTTCGATTTTCCACCTTTTGTTTTGATGAGTAGGCATGGAAACCTTTATTTTGTGCTTGTTTTAAGGATATGGTGACCTTGTGAGGATGCAATTAACCGGGCTTAAAAAACCTGAATATTCCTGTGACAAAATCAAAGAGAAAAAAGTGCGAGTGCGTATGCCAGCGATGCGAATGCACGTGCTTATGCAAAAGAAAAAAAGGAGGTCAAATTTCAAGTTACGACAGCTGCCCCTATTTAATCCTCTTGGACCTGAATGTTCGAATTGCGCCAGTTTTTCGATGATTCGAGGTAGAAGGGGATTAAATAAAATAGTAGCTCGAAAATTTGGCCGACGGCGACAAGAAAGAGGTGCAAGTGTAGAAAGTTTGATTGAATGGAATTTGGCTGAATATTTGTTAGGGAGATGAATCAGGAAATGGAGAGTATGCAAATGCTATGTATGATGTTGTTCTACATGATGCTTGATATCATGTTATGCAAAGGATGCAAGTTAGATACAATGTTGCAAGTTTGTAGGTTCTGGACGAACCAGAGAATAAGGAAAAGTCTTTGGATGAACCAAAGGAAAGGGAGAGACTTTGAAAAAGTTTTCCCGACGCGAATTGGACTTGAAAAGTGTGAATAAATCATACGGGAACTAATTGGATTTTGTAAAGATTGGTCAGACGATAACTGACTACCAGACGAGAACAGGGCTTTGAAGAGACAAATCAACTGGGAACTTAATTTTGAAAAAATTTGCCAGACGAGAACTGGACTTTGGAATAGTGCTCCAAACGAGAACCGGACTTTGAAAATGTGCGCTAGACAAGAACTGGACTTTGAAAGGATAGGTCAGACGAGAACTGACTACCAGACGAGAACTGGATTTTGAAAAAGGCAAGTCAAACGAGAACTAAGGCAAGGATTGAATTATGTAAAGATAGGTCAGACGGGAACTGGCCACCAGACGAAAACTTGGCTTCGAGGAGACAAGTCAGACGGGCACTGACTATCAGACGAGAACTGGGTTTGAAAGATACAAGGTCAAACGAGAATTGACTACCAGACGAGAAATGGATTTTAATTAGGAGGCACGTTTGAACCTGTATGGCGTAATGCTCCATCTTGATGATTATGTTATGCGTCTAAGGATGCAATGTTATTCGGTGATGGTTACCATATGCAGAATGTCAGTAATCAGGTTTATGTCAAATGAATGATACACATGAGCGAAGCGACATGATTAACGCATAAGACTGGTCTATGCAATGGTCCAAGTGCTTTTTTTGTGGAAGGTGAAAGAGTTAAGGTTAGGGTGCAGCTGTAAAGACGTGATTCCCCGACACCTACTTCAGGATCAACAGTTGTTGATGCACCATTGCTCCTGCTTCAAAATAGGGAGAGAACTTATACTTTGGTAGCATGTCTCTGCCCCAGTCTGTTGGGTATCTGCATGGATTGCCCCAGTCACACGGTAGGAAACCGATGTGTCACAGGATGATCTTGATTCAGCTTTCCCCAGTGTATCGGAACAGTGTGCCCTTGATTAACCATCTCTTGGAGAGTTGACTTCTTGTGCTCTTGAGGCGACCTGCCCCAATGTGAGCTCTGAAGTGATTTTGCCCCTGGCTGATCGATCTTTTGAGGAATGCCCCTGACCAACTGATCTTTGAGATATTTGTCGAGTCTCGACGCGATTGGCCCGGATTGACTGAATCCTGAGGTGGCTAGGCCCTTTTGCTAAACAGAGTTTCCAGGCGTGTTGCCCCTTGAGATGATCCAACTTTCCATTGTGGAAACCTTCTTGATGTCACATGCTTGTTTGCAAGTAAAAAGTGTTTGTCTTGAAAATGACAATGCTAATGCCATGCATATGTCAGTTTTGAAGTCCAAGTATGTTCATTAAGATTATGAAACATAGTGAATAGATCACCATTTAGAATGCCATGTCAGTGCCAACACAAATGATAAGCAGGTCTTTAAGAGTCAGCTTTGACGTGATTTCACTGTAGTATGCTTTCGAAATAAACCCTGCTTCAGTTAGGTCTTTTGAGGGTTATAATGTAGCCTGGTTTTGGGTTTAAGAAAGAAAGGATATAAGGCTCAAAAATTATTTTAACCCACCCATTCTACTTGATGTTCTCCATTCCTACGTTCAGCTATTTTGACACAGCGTTCGCCTTTCAAAGAGACTTTGAATGGTGGACGTGATGGTAAAGGAACCGACGAGGGTTTTGGAGCGGCAGTCACTCATCTTTTATTTTTGTCACATGTGATCACACGAACTTGTTCTCATTGAGGATTTGTTTTCATTTGATTCTCCTTTTTGTTCTTTTTTGTTTTCCCTAATTTTTACGTAGACTGATTATTTTGAATCTGCAGTCTACCGGAATGCCCTAATTTTTGCGTAGACTGATTATTTTGAATCTGCAGTCCACTGGAATGCCCTAATTTTTGCCTAAGTCCTTTGTTTTAGAGTTTTTGACTTAGCGGGATTTTATTCTTTTGCTTTTTTTTAACAAAATCGTGTGACATATGTTTGTTTGATTTGTAAGGGTGAGTTGTGCCTGACTCATTCCTTTGGTCGGTGAGGGATAGCCAATGTGGATTTGTGATCTTTCCATCCTCTTGTGAGGGATAGGATGTGGTTGATCCGCAAATGGGGTAATCCTCTTTTGAAATTTGAACGCATGGTCAAACTAACTGAAGATTATCCTGCCCCTGGTTAAGATTGAGGGTTTGATGTGTATAGAAAGAAACTCCTACTTCAAGGCCCAAAGGGGTTGACTAGGGATTATCTTCCTTATACCTCCAGTGTTTGGGGATTTTAACAAATGTCTTACATCGTCAGCAAGGTTTTATTCAAAAGCATACAAACAGTTATCTCATGTCTTTCGATTTCATCATTCCCTTTTGATTTTGCTTGAACAAATGTGTGATACTGATAAAAAGTATGAGTGAACACAAATGAATTTATTCAAAACATGTATATTCATTTCAATATTATTATCGTTCGAAAACAAACAAGTTTTACAAGCGAACAATGCTTAACAAAATAGAAAGATTACAAATGGAAAAGATGGAATGCCATAATGGTTGCCGATGTTCAGGCTTATTCAAGGGATTCTTTTGCAATCTTGGCCCTCACATGGACAAGGGATTTCCGTTCACCCACAGTTTCTCACCTAGAATGGTTAAATGTTTCTTGTCAATCAACTGTTAGACTTTAGCTTTGAAAGCGTCGCAATCCTCGGTCGAATGCCCAACTGACCTAGCATGATATTTACATTGCACATTGGGATCATAACCATGTGGGAATGGTTTTGGTGGACGCTTTAGAGCTTTGGGAACCACCAACGAGTTCTGAACCAGATATGGGAGAAGTTGACTGTATGTCATGGGAATCGGATCTATTGGAGCATTCCTTAGTTCTAGATTGTTTCGAGGCTTGTGCTGATTTTGACTCTCTCAGCCTTGGGCTTGCGCATAATGAGTCTGAGGAGGCTGTTGATATGGTGGTTGTTGATACTGGGCGACAACAACATATGGATACGGACAATATGGCATAGGAGCCATGGGAGTTTGTGCTTGAAGGTGAACACTTGCCATGACAACATTTGTTTCCTCTTCCTTAAAGAACCCACCTTGCGGCTTACCGACCTCTGATTGTTGATTCACAGTGCCAGTAATTTTCCCTGTTTTAAGCCCATTCTCAATACGTTCCCCAATAGTCACAACATCAGCAAAATTGGAGGATGAGCTACCAACCTTCTTCTCATAGTACAAACCCTGAAGAGTGCCCATGAATATGTCAACCAACTATGTATCAAATATAGAAGGCCGGACTCGTGAAGCCATCTCACGCCACCTTTGAGCGTATTCTCTGAATGATTCACCAGCTTTTTGAGTTTGATTTTGTAGTTGTAACCTGGTAGGAGCCATATCCAAGTTGTACTTGTATTGCTTCAAGAATTCATCGGAAAGATCTTTCCATGTTCTGATCTTACCTTGCTCAAGGTTCATGTACCAATCCAAGGAAACCCCATATAGGTTATCCTGGAAAAAATGGATGAGCAGATCATCATTGTCTATGTAGGAAGCCATTTTTCTGCAATACATTATAATGTGGCTTCGTGGACAACTCAACCCCTTGTATTTAGGCAAATCAAGCACCTTGAATTTCTCGGGTAGCACAACATTTGGAACCAAGCACAAGTCTTTGGCATCCATGTCAAAGGCAGAAAAACCCTCAATAGCTCTGATTGTGTCCTATAACAGCTTGTAGTCTGCAGGTCTACTCTGATCATCAGGTCTGACAAGAATCTGAGGATTTGGCAGCTGAGATGCGGCCGGAGCGAATACTTGAGGAGAAGCAAATTGAGATGGATGTACTAACTCAGAATTAACCATCTGACCAGAAGTCTGACCCATCTGAACACCATATGTATATCTAGGAAGAGGTGCCATAGCAGCTGCAAATGCCCTAGGGTAAGGCATTCCAGAATGAACGTTGTGAACAACAGTTTGAGCAGATTGAGACAAGACCAGAACATGAACATGTTCATCTTCATCAGGGGTCTCCATATCATTTGGCATAGGAGCCTGACGAGTCTGTGTTTAAGGAATCTCATGACCATCATTCACCAAAGGAGGTGGGAGCGGGGTAGGCATGCTCCATGGGTAAGCGACATAATTCGCATTGGACACAGGCACAACAAAAGGTTGATATGGTATAAAGGCACCACCATTGGCAATATGATGAGTGAAATTCGGGGGCATTCCCCAAGGAAAGGCAGCAGGCATCCTATTCAGTGCGAGTTGAGCGCTTGATAGATTGACAGCACGTTGAACAACAGTTTCAATTGACGCTTCAACAACAGCAGGAGAAGAGGTAACAACAGGAGTGTCAACAATTACATCAGTGACAGTGGCGACAACAGAGGTAACAGTGGCATCCCTCTGAGTACGAAAGAGTTCCATGATGGCGTCCATGTTATCCTGGAATTGACCCATCCTACCCTGGAGCTAAGTCAAGATTTATGTGTAAGTGGTATTCTCAGAATCAGCCATGATTCTTGATCTGTTGGATCTGATGAAGCACCGGTGTCGGGTCGTCACTGTCTTCTGGTTGATGAAGGGGAGAAAGTGAGCTTTCTCTGGTTTGGATGTAAGCAATGCAAATGTATGTATGCACATGTTGTTTATGCAGGCGGAATGAAAATGAGATATACAACACCCAATGATGCAAAGGTTAGATGATGCAATAGTTCAACATACATATGGTGATGCGATAACTTAAGTTTAAAAGTCTGACATACAAAATAATGCAATAACAATATGCAATAATGTAAGTTAGAGATGCAACATCTTCTGGATAATTTGCACATGTAACTCTGTGTTGGTGTAAATATCTAACGTGCGTGAGAGAACAAAGGTATGAAGAGGCTTGGTTTCTTGCAAAACCCATATCCCACTCACAGGTGTGATCTAGACACAACAAGGTGGTCCCTAGAAAGTTCGCCCAAACCATAGGACTCAGAGTGAAAACCCCCTGCCGTTGCCAACTCTCGCAGGACGGAAGTATTCTCAAGCGAATCACGATCTGGGATGTGGCTCTCGTGGTAACCCAACGCGCAAAACGCAGGCCTCACGACTATCCACGTTCTAGCCTATGTGTATGCTAAGCTCGATGTTAAGACTTTTCTCTCCAATAATATCTACCCATCCCAACAACAGCAGAAAATATAGCAATTATCCAGAATATACAGCATATGAATATCCAAAGCAGTAAAGATATGCAGTAAATAAACATAAAGCTAAAGCAAAGAATAAAGCGAGTAAAGGGCAAAAGATAAACACCCAAACAAGCAAGAAAGCAAACAAAACTATGCGAGACCCCAACTTGCAAGCGCAAGTACTCCCCAGCAGAGTCGCCATCTGAAGATGGCTGGTTTATACCTGAGTGAATCGCACACTCAAAGATACAACAGAGTCGCCACCGAACTTTATTTAGTCCCAAAGGACAGGGAAAACATCGATAAAAGCAATGCATATGATTGTTGATTCACAGTACATCAATTTTCCCTGTTTTGAGCCCATTCTCAATACGTTCCCCAATGGTCACAACATCAGCAAAATTGGAGGATGAGCTACCAACCTTCTTCTCATAGTACAAACCCTGAAGAGTGCCCATGAATATGTCAACCAACTATGTATCAAATATAGCAGGCCGGACTCGTGAAGCCATCTCACGCCACCTTTGAGCGTATTCTCTGAATGATTCACCAGCTTTCTGAGTTTGATTTTGTAGTTGCAACCTGGTAAGAGCCATATCCAAGTTGTACTTATATTGCTTTAAGAATTCTTCGGATAGATTTTTCCATGTTCTGATCTTACCTTGCTCAAGGTTCATGTACCAATCCAGGGAAACCCCAGATAGGCTATCCTGGAAAAAATGGATGAGCAGATCATCATTGTCTATGTAGGAAGCCATTTTTCTGCAATACATTGTAATGTGGCTTCGTGGACAACTCAACCCCTTGTATTTAGGCAAATCAAGCACCTTGAATTTCTCGGGTAGCACAACATTTGGAACCAAGCACAAGTCTTTGGCATCCATGTCAAAGGCAGAAAAACCCTCAATAGCTCTGATTGTGTCCTATAACAGCTTGTAGTCTGCAGGTCTACTCTAATCATCAGGTCTGACAAGAATCTGAGGATTTGGCAGCTGAGATGCGGCCGGAGCGAATACTTGAGGAGAAGCAAATTGAGATGGATGTACTAACTCAGAATTAACCATCTGACCAGAAGTCTGACCCATCTGAACACCATATGTATATCTAGGAAGAGGTGCCATAGCAGCTGCAAATGCCCTAGGGTAAGGCATTCCAGAATGAACGTTGTGAACAACAGTTTGAGCAGATTGAGTCAAGACCGGAACATGAACATGTTCATCTTCATCAGGGGTCTCCATATCATTTGGCATAGGAGCCTGACGAGTCTGTGTTTAAGGAATCTCATGACCATCATTCACCAAAGGAGGTGGGAGCGGGGTAGGCATGCTCCATGGGTAAGCGACATAATTCGCATTGGACACAGGCACAACAAAAGGTTGTTATGGCATAAAGGCACCACCATTGGCAATATGATGAGTGAAATTCGGGGGCATTCCCAAAGGAAAGGCAGCAGGCATCCTATTCAGTGCGAGTTGAGCGCTTGATAGATTAACAGCACGTTGAACAACAGTTTCAATTGACGCTTCAACAACAGCAGGAGAAGAGGTAACAACAGGAGTGAAAACAATTACATCAGTGACAGTGGCGACAACAGAGGTAACAGTGGCATCCCTCTGAGTACGAAAGAGTTCCATGATGGCGTCCATGTTATCCTGGAATTGACCCATCCTACCCTGGAGCTGAGTCAAGATTTATGTGTAAGTGGTATTCTCAGAATCAGCCATGATTCTTGATCTGTTAGATCTGATGAAGCACCGGTGTCGGGTCGTCACTGTCTTCTGGTTGATGAAGGGAAGAAAGTGAGCTTTCTCTGGTTTGGATGTATGCAATGCAAATGTATGTATGCACATGTTGTTTATGCAGGCGGAATGAAAATGAGATATACAACACCCAATGATGCAAAGGTTAGATGATGCAATAGTTCAACATACATATGGTGATGCGATAACTTAAGTTTAAAAGTCTGACATACAAAATAATGCAATAACAATATGCAATAATGTAAGTTAGAGATGCAACATCTTCTGGATAATTTGCACATGTAACTCTGTATTGGTGTAAATATCTAACGTGCGTGAGAGAACAAAGGTATGAAGAGGCTTGGTTTCTTACAAAACCCATATCCCACTCACAGGTGTGATCTAGACACAACAAGGTGGTCCCTAGAAAGTTCGCCCAAACCATAGGACTCAGGGTGAAAACCCCCCGCCGTTGCCAACTCTCGCAGGACGGAAGTATTCTCAAGCGAATCACGATCTGGGATGTGGCTCTCGTGGTAACCCAACGCGCAAAACGCAGGCCTCACGACTATCCACGTTCTAGCCTATGTGTATGCTAAGCTCGATGTTAAGACTTTTCTCTCCAATAATATCTACCCATCCCAACAACAGCAGAAAATATAGCAATTATCCAGAAAATACAGCATATGAATATCCAAAGCAGTAAAGATATGCAGTAAATAAACATAAAGCTAAAGCAAAGAATAAAGCGAGTAAAGGGCAAAAGATAAACACCCGAACAAGCAAGAATGCAAACAAAACTATGCGAGACCGCAACTTGCAAGCGCAAGTACTCCCCAGCAGAGTCGCCATCTGAAGATGGCTGGTTTATACCTGAGTGAATCGCACACTCAAAGATACAACAGAGTCGCCACCGAACTTTATTTAGTCCTAAAGGACAGGGAAAACATCGATAAAAGCAATGCATATGATTGTTGATTCACAGTACATCAATTTTCCCTGTTTTGAGCCCATTCTCAATACGTTCCCCAATGGTCACAACATCAGCAAAATTGGAGGATGAGCTACCAACCTTCTTCTCATAGTACAAACCCTGAAGAGTGCCCATGAATATGTCAACCAACTATGTATCAAATATAGCAGGCCGGACTCGTGAAGCCATCTCACGCCACCTTTGAGCGTATTCTCTGAATGATTCACCAGCTTTCTGAGTTTGATTTTGTAGTTGCAACCTGGTAAGAGCCATATCCAAGTTGTACTTATATTGCTTTAAGAATTCTTCGGATAGATCTTTCCATGTTCTGATCTTACCTTGCTCAAGGTTCATGTACCAATCCAGGGAAACCCCAGATAGGCTATCCTGGAAAAAATGGATGAGCAGATCATCATTGTCTATGTAGGAAGCCATTTTTCTGCAATACATTGTAATGTGGCTTCGTGGACAACTCAACCCCTTGTATTTAGGCAAATCAAGCACCTTGAATTTCTCGGGTAGCACAACATTTGGAACCAAGCACAAGTCTTTGGCATCCATGTCAAAGGCAGAAAAACCCTCAATAGCTCTGATTGTGTCCTATAACAGCTTGTAGTCTGCAGGTCTACTCTGATCATCAGGTCTGACAAGAATCTGAGGATTTGGCAGCTGAGATGCGGCCGGAGCGAATACTTGAGGAGAAGCAAATTGAGATGGATGTACTAACTCAGAATTAACCATCTGACCAGAAGTCTGACCCATCTGAACACCATATGTATATCTAGGAAGAGGTGCCATAGCAGCTGCAAATGCCCTAGGGTAAGGCATTCCAGAATGAACGTTGTGAACAATAGTTTGAGCAGATTGAGACAAGACCGGAACATGAACATGTTCATCTTCATCAGGGGTCTCCATATCATTTGGCATAGGAGCCTGACGAGTCTGTGTTTAAGGAATCTCATGACCATCATTCACCAAAGGAGGTGGGAGCGGGGTAGGCATGCTCCATGGGTAAGCGACATAATTCGCATTGGACACAGGCACAACAAAAGGTTGATATGGCATAAAGGCACCACCATTGGCAATATGATGAGTGAAATTCGGGGGCATTCCCCAAGGAAAGGCAGCAGGCATCCTATTCAGTGCGAGTTGAGCGCTTGATAGATTAACAGCACGTTGAACAACAGTTTCAATTGACGCTTCAACAACAGCAGGAGAAGAGGTAACAACAGGAGTGGCAACAATTACATCAGTGACAGTGGCGACAACAGAGGTAACAGTGGCATCCCTCTGAGTACGAAAGAGTTCCATGATGGCGTCCATGTTATCCTGGAATTGACCCATCCTACCCTGGAGCTGAGTCAAGATTTATGTGTAAGTGGTATTCTCAGAATCAGCCATGATTCTTGATCTGTTAGATCTGATGAAGCACCGGTGTCGGGTCGTCACTATCTTCTGGTTGATGAAGGGAAGAAAGTGAGCTTTCTCTGGTTTGGATGTATGCAATGCAAATGTATGTATGCACATGTTGTTTATGCAGGCGGAATGAAAATGAGATATACAACACCCAATGATGCAAAGGTTAGATGATGCAATAGTTCAACATACATATGGTGATGCGATAACTTAAGTTTAAAAGTCTGACATACAAAATAATGCAATAACAATATGCAATAATGTAAGTTAGAGATGCAACATCTTCTGGATAATTTGCACATGTAACTCTGTGTTGGTGTAAATATCTAACGTGCGTGAGAGAACAAAGGTATGAAGAGGCTTGGTTTCTTGCAAAACCCATATCCCACTCACAGGTGTGATCTAGACACAACAAGGTGGTCCCTAGAAAGTTCGCCCAAACCATAGGACTCAGAGTGAAAACCCCCCGCCGTTGCCAACTCTCGCAGGACGGAAGTATTCTCAAGCGAATCACGATCTGGGATGTGGCTCTTGTGGTAACCCAACGCGCAAAACGCAGGCCTCACGACTATCCACGTTCTAGCCTATGTGTATGCTAAGCTCGATGTTAAGACTTTTCTCTCCAATAATATCTACCCATCCCAACAACAGCAGAAAATATAGCAATTATCCAGAATATACAGCATATGAATATCCAAAGCAGTAAAGATATGAAGTAAATAAACATAAAGCTAAAGCAAAGAATAAAGCGAGTAAAGGGCAAAAGATAAACACCCAAACAAGCAAGAAAGCAAACAAAACTATGCGAGACCCCAACTTGCAAGCGCAAGTACTCCCCAGCAGAGTCGCCATCTGAAGATGGCTGGCTTATACCTGAGTGAATCGCACACTCAAAGATACAACAGAGTCGCCACCGAACTTTATTTAGTCCCAAAGGACAGGGAAAACATCGATAAAAGCAATGCATATGATTGTTGATTCACAGTACATCAATTTTCCCTGTTTTGAGCCCATTCTCAATACGTTCCCCAATGGTCACAACATCAGCAAAATTGGAGGATGAGCTACCAACCTTCTTCTCATAGTACAAACCCTGAAGAGTGCCCATGAATATGTCAACCAACTATGTATCAAATATAGCAGGTCGGACTCGTGAAGCCATCTCACGCCACCTTTGAGCGTATTCTCTGAATGATTCACCAGCGTTCTGAGTTTGATTTTGTAGTTGTAACCTGGTAAGAGCCATATCCAAGTTGTACTTATATTGCTTTAAGAATTCTTCGGATAGATTTTTCCATGTTCTGATCTTACCTTGCTCAAGGTTCATGTACCAATCCAGGGAAACCCTAGATAGGCTATCCTGGAAAAAATGGATGAGCAGATCATCATTGTCTATGTAGGAAGCCATTTTTCTGCAATACATTGTAATGTGGCTTCGTGGACAACTCAACCCCTTGTATTTAGGCAAATCAAGCACCTTGAATTTCTCGGGTAGCACAACATTTGGAACCAAGCACAAGTCTTTGGCATCCATGTCAAAGGCAGAAAAACCCTCAATAGCTCTGATTGTGTCCTATAACAGCTTGTAGTCTGCAGGTCTACTCTGATCATCAGGTCTGACAAGAATCTGAGGATTTGGCAGCTGAGATGCGGCCGGAGCGAATACTTGAGGAGAAGCAAATTGAGATGGATGTACTAACTCAGAATTAACCATCTGACCAGAAGTCTGACCCATCTGAACACCATATGTATATCTAGGAAGAGGTGCCATAGCAGCTGCAAATGCCCTAGGGTAAGGCATTCCAGAATGAACATTGTGAACAACAGTTTGAGCAGATTGAGACAAGACCGGAACATGAACATGTTCATCTTCATCAGGGGTCTCCATATCATTTGGCATAGGAGCCTGACGAGTCTGTGTTTAAGGAATCTCATGACCATCATTCACCAAAGGAGGTGGGAGCGGGGTAGGCATGCTCCATGGGTAAGCGACATAATTCGCAATGGACACAGGCACAACAAAAGGTTGTTATGGCATAAAGGCACCACCATTGGCAATATGATGAGTGAAATTCGGGGGCATTCCCAAAGGAAAGGCAGCAGGCATCCTATTCAGTGCGAGTTGAGCGCTTGATAGATTAACAGCACGTTGAACAACAGTTTCAATTGACGCTTCAACAACAGCAGGAGAAGAGGTAACAACAGGAGTGACAACAATTACATCAGTGACAGTGGCGACAACAGAGGTAACAGTGGCATCCCTCTGAGTACGAAAGAGTTCCATGATGGCGTCCATGTTATCCTGGAATTGACCCATCCTACCCTGGAGCTGAGTCAAGATTTATGTGTAAGTGGTATTCTCAGAATCAGCCATGATTCTTGATCTGTTAGATCTGATGAAGCACCGGTGTCGGGTCGTCACTGTCTTCTGGTTGATGAAGGGAAGAAAGTGAGCTTTCTCTGGTTTGGATGTATGCAATGCAAATGTATGTATGCACATGTTGTTTATGCAGGCGGAATGAAAATGAGATATACAACACCCAATGATGCAAAGGTTAGATGATGCAATAGTTCAACATACATATGGTGATGCGATAACTTAAGTTTAAAAGTCTGACATACAAAATAATGCAATAACAATATGCAATAATGTAAGTTAGAGATGCAACATCTTCTGGATAATCTGCACATGTAACTCTGTGTTGGTGTAAATATCTAACGTGCGTGAGAGAACAAAGGTATGAAGAGGCTTGGTTTCTTGCAAAACCCATATCCCACTCACAGGTGTGATCTAGACACAACAAGGTGGTCCCTAGAAAGTTCGCCCAAACCATAGGACTCAGAGTGAAAACCCCCCGCCGTTGCCAACTCTCGCAGGATGGAAGTATTCTCAAGCGAATCACGATCTGGGATGTGGCTCTCGTGGTAACCCAACGCGCAAAACGCAGGCCTCACGACTATCCACGTTCTAGCCTATGTGTATGCTAAGCTCGATGTTAAGACTTTTCTCTCCAATAATATCTACCCATCCCAACAACAGCAGAAAATATAGCAATTATCCAGAATATACAGCATATGAATATCCAAAGCAGTAAAGATATGCAGTAAATAAACATAAAGCTAAAGCAAAGAATAAAGCGAGTAAAGGGCAAAAGATAAACACCCAAACAAGCAAGAAAGCAAAAAAAACTATGCGAGACCCCAACTTGCAAGCGCAAGTACTCCCCAGCAGAGTCGCCATCTGAAGATGGCTGGTTTATACCTGAGTGAATCGCACACTCAAAGATACAACAGAGTCGCCACCGAACTTTATTTAGTCCCAAAGGACAGGGAAAACATCGATAAAAGCAATGCATATGATTGTTGATTCACAGTACATCAATTTTCCCTGTTTTGAGCCCATTCTCAATACGTTCCCCAATGGTCACAACATCAGCAAAATTGGAGGATGAGCTACCAACCTTCTTCTCATAGTACAAACCCTGAAGAGTGCCCATGAATATGTCAACCAACTATGTATCAAATATAGCAGGTCGGACTCGTGAAGCCATCTCATGCCACCTTTGAGCGTATTCTCTGAATGATTCACCAGCTTTCTGAGTTTGATTTTGTAGTTGCAACCTGGTAAGAGCCATATCCAAGTTGTACTTATATTGCTTTAAGAATTCTTCGGATAGATCTTTCCATGTTCTGATCTTACCTTGCTCAAGGTTCATGTACCAATCCAGGGAAACCCCAGATAGGCTATCCTGGAAAAAATGGATGAGCAGATCATCATTGTCTATGTAGGAAGCCATTTTTCTGCAATACATTGTAATGTGGCTTCGTGGACAACTCAACCCCTTGTATTTAGGCAAATCAAGCACCTTGAATTTCTCGGGTAGCACAACATTTGGAACCAAGCACAAGTCTTTGGCATCCATGTCAAAGGCAGAAAAACCCTCAATAGCTCTGATTTTGTCCTCTAACAGCTTGTAGTCTGCAGGTCTACTCTGATCATCAGGTCTGACAAGAATCTGAGGATTTGGCAGCTGAGATGCGGCCGGAGCGAATACTTGAGGAGAAGCAAATTGAGATGGATGTACTAACTCAGAATTAACCATCTGACCAAAAGTCTGACCCATCTGAACACCATATGTATATCTAGGAAGAGGTGCCATAGCAGCTGCAAATGCCCTAGGGTAAGGCATTCCAGAATGAACGTTGTGAACAACAGTTTGAGCAGATTGAGACAAGACCGGAACATGAACATGTTCATCTTCATCAGGGGTCTCCATATCATTTGGCATAGGAGCCTGACGAGTCTGTGTTTAAGGAATCTCATGACCATCATTCACCAAAGGAGGTGGGAGCGGGGTAGGCATGCTCCATGGGTAAGCGACATAATTCGCATTGGACACAGGAACAACAAAAGGTTGATATGGCATAAAGGCACAACCATTGGAAATTTGATGAGTGAAATTCGGGGTCATTCCCCAAGGAAAGGCAGCAGGCATCCTATTCAGTGCGAGTTGAGCGCTTGATAGATTAACAGCACATTGAACAACAGTTTCAACTGACGCTTCAACAACAGCAGGAGAAGAGGTAACAACAGGAGGGACAACAATTACATCAGTGACAGTGGCGACAACAGAGGTAACAGTGGCATCCCTCTGAGTACAAAAGAGTTCCATGATGGCGTCCATGTTATCCTGGAATTGACCCATCCTACCCTGGAGCTGAGTCAAGATTTATGTGTAAGTGGTATTCTCAGAATCAGCCATGATTCTTGATCTGTTAGATCTGATGAAGCACCGGTGTCGGGTCGTCACTGTCTTCTGGTTGATGAAGGGAAGAAAGTGAGCTTTCTCTGGTTTGGATGTATGCAATGCAAATGTATGTATGCACATGTTGTTTATGCAGGCGGAATGAAAATGAGATATACAACACCCAATGATGCAAAGGTTAGATGATGCAATAGTTCAACATACATATGGTGATGCGATAACTTAAGTTTAAAAGTCTGACATACAAAATAATGCAATAACAATATGCAATAATGTAAGTTAGAGATGCAACATCTTCTGGATAATTTGCACATGTAACTCTGTGTTGGTGTAAATATCTAACGTGCGTGAGAGAACAAAGGTATGAAGAGGCTTGGTTTCTTGCAAAACCCATATCCCACTCACAGGTGTGATCTAGACACAACAAGGTGGTCCCTAGAAAGTTCGTCCAAACCATAGGACTCAGAGTGAAAACCCCCCGCCGTTGCCAACTCTCGCAGGACGGAAGTATTCTCAAGCGAATCACGATCTGGGATGTGGCTCTCGTGGTAACCCAACGTGCAAAACGCAGGCCTCACGACTATCCACGTTCTAGCCTATGTGTATGCTAAGCTCGATGTTAAGACTTTTCTCTCCAATAATATCTACCCATCCCAACAACAGCAGAAAATATAGCAATTATCCAGAATATACAGCATATGAATATCCAAAGCAGTAAAGATATGCAGTAAATAAACATAAAGCTAAAGCAAAGAATAAAGCGAGTAAAGGGCAAAAGATAAACACCCAAACAAGCAAGAAAGCAAACAAAACTATGCGAGACCCCAACTTGCAAGCGCAAGTACTCCCCAGCAGAGTCGCCATCTGAAGATGGCTGGTTTATACCTGAGTGAATCGCACACTCAAAGATACAACAGAGTCGCCACCGAACTTTATTTAGTCCCAAAGGACAGGGAAAACATCGATAAAAGCAATGCATATGATTGTTGATTCACAGTACATCAATTTTCCCTGTTTTGAGCCCATTCTCAATACGTTCCCCAATGGTCACAACATCAGCAAAATTGGAGGATGAGCTACCAACCTTCTTCTCATAGTACAAACCCTGAAGAGTGCCCATGAATATGTCAACCAACTATGTATCAAATATAGCAGGCCGGACTCGTGAAGCCATCTCACGCCACCTTTGAGCGTATTCTCTGAATGATTCACCAGCTTTCTGAGTTTGATTTTGTAGTTGCAACCTGGTAAGAGCCATATCCAAGTTGTACTTATATTGCTTTAAGAATTCTTCGGATAGATCTTTCCATGTTCTGATCTTACCTTGCTCAAGGTTCATGTACCAATCCAGGGAAACCCCAGATAGGCTATCCTGGAAAAAATGGATGAGCAGATCATCATTGTCTATGTAGGAAGCCATTTTTCTGCAATATATTGTAATGTGGCTTCGTGGACAACTCAACCCCTTGTATTTAGGCAAATCAAGCACCTTGAATTTCTCGGGTAGCACAACATTTGGAACCAAGCACAAGTCTTTGGCATCCATGTCAAAGGCAGAAAAACCCTCAATAGCTCTAATTTTGTCCTCTAACAGCTTGTAGTCTGCAGGTCTACTCTGATCATCAGGTCTGACAAGAATCTGAGGATTTGGCAGCTGAGATGCGGCCGGAGCGAATACTTGAGGAGAAGCAAATTGAGATGGATGTACTAACTCAGAATTAACCATCTGACCAAAAGTCTGACCCATCTGAACACCATATGTATATCTAGGAAGAGGTGCCATAGCAGCTGCAAATGCCCTAGGGTAAGGCATTCCAGAATGAACGTTGTGAACAACAGTTTGAGCAGATTGAGACAAGACCGGAACATGAACATGTTCATCTTCATCAGGGGTCTCCATATCATTTGGCATAGGAGCCTGACGAGTCTGTGTTTAAGGAATCTCATGACCATCATTCACCAAAGGAGGTGGGAGCGGGGTAGGCATGCTCCATGGGTAAGCGACATAATTCGCATTGGACACAGGAACAACAAAAGGTTGATATGGCATAAAGGCACCACCATTGGCAATTTGATGAGTGAAATTCGGGGGCATTCCCCAAGGAAAGGCAGCAGGCATCCTATTCAGTGCGAGTTGAGCGCTTGATAGATTAACAGCACATTGAACAACAGTTTCAACTGACGCTTCAACAACAGCAGGAGAAGAGGTAACAACAGGAGTGACAACAATTACATCAGTGACAGTGGCGACAACAGAGGTAACAGTGGCATCCCTCTGAGTACAAAAGAGTTCCATGATGGCGTCCATGTTATCCTGGAATTGACCCATCCTACCCTGGAGCTGAGTCAAGATTTATGTGTAAGTGGTATTCTCAGAATCAGCCATGATTCTTGATCTGTTAGATCTGATGAAGCACCGGTGTCGGGTCGTCACTGTCTTCTGGTTGATGAAGGGAAGAAAGTGAGCTTTCTCTGGTTTGGATGTATGCAATGCAAATGTATGCATGCACATGTTGTTTATGCAGGCGGAATGCAAATGAGATATGCAACACCCAATGATGCAAAGGTTAGATGATGCAACAGTTCAACATACATATGGTGATGCGATAACTTAAGTTTAAAAGTCCGACATACAAAATAATGCAATAACAATATGCAATAATGTAAGTTAGAGATGCAACATCTTCTGGATAATCTGCACATGTAACTCTGTGTTGGTGCAAATATCTGACGTGCGTGAGAGAACAAAGGTATGAAGAGGCTTGGTTTCTTGCAAAACCCATATCCCACTCACAAGTGTGATCTAGACACAACAAGATGGTCCCTAGAAAGGTTGCCCAAACCATAGGACTCAAAGTGAAAACCCCCCGCCGTTGCGAACTCTCGCAGGACAGAAGTATTCTTAAGCGAGTCACGATCTGGGATGTGGCTCTCGTGGTAACCCAACTCGCAAAACGCGGGCCTCACGACTATCCACGTTCTAGCCTATGTGTATGCTAAGCTCGATGTTAGGACTTTTCTCTCCAATAATATCTACCCATCCCAACAACAGCAGAAAATATAGCAATTATCCAGAATATACAGCATATGAATATCCAAAGCAGTAAAGATATACAGTAAATAAACATAAAGCTAAAGCAAAGAATAAAGCGAGTAAAGCGCAAAAGATAAACACCCAAACAAGCAAGAAAGCAAACAAAACTATGCGAGACCCCAACTTGCAAGCGCAAGTACTCCCCAGCAGAGTCGCCATCTGAAGATGGCTGGTTTATACCTGAGTGAATCTTACACTCAAAGATACAACAGAGTCGCCACTGAACTTTATTTAGCCCCAAAGGACAGGGAAAATATCGATAAAACCCAGGGGAAGAGAAACAGGAACGGGGGTCGGTTATGCGAAAGGAAGGTCCTAGAACCTTACGCATCCGTCGTACTCGAAGAGAGAAAAGAAAAGAAAGAAAGAAAGTACTCGCGGAGGATTAGGGCCCTCGTGCCTACGTACCCTCATAATGCAATGAGGAAATCAGAGCGTCGTAGTTCATGGAACCAGGGAAATGAGAAGAATGGAAGAATATGGAAGGGTGCTCGCCAAGATCATCGCGATCGCATGCCTACGTATCATACATTCGAAAGAATGCAGAATTAGAGCTTTCGTAGTTCAGGGAACTAAGACGGAAAATGAAAAAAAATGTGGTGTCAAAACCAAGAGCAAAAGAAGGGAGGAAAAATCCGCTGGGGATTCCAAAGAAATGGTGTTAAAACCAAGAAAGGAGTGCAAAAGAAAGGTAGTAACTGTGCTGAGGATAAAGTGCAAGAGTGGTATCGAAACCAAGAAGATAAAGTAGAAAAAAGATAACAGAGACTCCACTGGGGAATAAGAGAACAAAGTGATTGTGTTAGGGATCAGGGGGTAATGACCCTACTGGGGATCAAAATAATAAGGGTTCGACATGTTAACTGACTGGCAGTGGTTAACCGAAGCAAAGAGATTAAGACCCTGGTGGGGAAAAAGATTTGGTGTCAACAGGCAGGCTGTGAAGAACCGAAAGGAGAGAGTACTGAACCAAGAGAAGGTGTTTGACTCTGAAGGGATTTTGGAATATTAAATAATAAATAGTGGTTAACCAAAGAAAATGGTGAGGAACCAAGCAAAGGTTGTAACCCAAGAGTGAGAGTATTTGAACCAAAAGGAGGTTGCTAACTGCAGGGGATTTGATTTTAACAGAAAGACTGTGATTAACCAAAAGAACGGGTGTAGAACCAAGAGAAGGTTGTAACCCAAAGGATGGGTGTAGGACCAAGGGAAGGTCGTGACCCAAAGGTCGGGTGTGGGACCAAGCGAAGGTCGTGACCCAAAGGACGGGTGTGGGACCAAGCGAAGGTCATGACCCAAAGGACGAGTGTGGGGCCAAGCGAAGGTCGTGGCCCAAAGGACGGGTGTGGGACCAAGCGAAGGTCGCGACCCAAAGGACGGGTGTGGGACCAAGCGAAGGATGTGACCCAAAGGACGGGTGTGGGACCAAGTGAAGATCGCGACCCAAAGGACGGGTGTGGGACCAGGCGAAGGTCGTGACCCAAAGGACGGGTGTGGGACCAAGCGATGGTCGTGACCCAAAGGACGTTCAGTACACTGACTGATAAAATAGTACCTGACTGAAGAAAGGGTATTTGAACCAAAAGAAGGTTACTAACCCAAGGGTGCAAGTATTCGAATCAAGAGAAGGTTGCTAACTGCTGGGGATTCGGTTTTAATAGAAAGACTGTGATTAACCGAGAAGAATGAGTGATTAACCAAGAGAAGGTGATTAACTCAAAAGGAGCTCAGTGTTAACAGATAGACTGTGATTAACTGAAAAATGGGTGATTAACCAAGAGTATGTGATTAACCCAAGAGGAACTCAGTATTAACAGATAGACTGTGATTAACTGAGAAGACGTGCAAATTGATGTTTTAACTGACAGGCAGTGATTAACCAAACAAAGGGAGAATAACCAAAAGGAGGTTGCGAACTCTGCAAGGGTTTCGGTGTTTAATAGGAAAAACCGTGTTTAGCTGAAGAAATTATGATTGTTGAGGGAATAGAGCATTGGTTTTAACAGTATGATTGTGATCAACCAAAGGAAGAATGATCATGACTCCGATGGGGAATCAATGAACAAAGATGTATCAGAAGACAGGTGTCGAACCAAAAGATGGTTGCTAACCCAAGAGACCAAGTTCTTTAACCAAGAGAATGGTGATTGATCAAGAGAGAGATTGAAAGGGGTTAGAGTGATCAAGGATCGACTCGACTGGGGATGGAGATACGCTACCGCCTGGAGATAGAGGTGACTAAGCCAGGCACAGGGTCACTCGTCCCCTACCTGAAGTGGTCAGAATGAGAGTAGAAATTCTCCATTCTCATTCCTTCTCTACCACACAGGGTGTATAGTGCAGAAGTTGAAACTGACAATGTAACAACTCCAAGTTATACAGTGCTCAAATGTCGCGCGAAACTCTGACTCCACGGGGGAAAGAGAGAGAAAGCTCTAAAGGAAGCCTACAAGCCGGAGAATTGGCTTGGTGATTATTGAAAAGGATTCTTGATGAAGATAATCAGATAAAACCAGAGGAATCTTCAATTATAGCCGAATGTATCGAAACCGAGCAAATTGCGACGAAACTCCGAAATACGAATTCGAACCGTTGAATCTTGAAGCAAACACTAGGAATGAATCCAAAAGCTAATAAACTCCAGAAATCCAAGGATAATTGCAATACGATGAAGGTTAAGCTCAATAAATAATCACTTTCAAGGTGAAAAGTGATTATTCTTCCATGGTGAAGAGTTATGGTGGGGTTTGGGAAGAAAAGTGAGATGAAGATGAAGAAGTTGCAGAAAAATTCAGAGAGAATGTGAGAAAATTGAGTGTGAAAATGGTTGAGGTCCTTGAAAAAGGATTGAAGGTTTGTTTATATAGAGTTTTAGTTTGGAGTGTGAGAGGTTTGGAATTAGGCCAGGAGCTAGATTTGGGTGGTTTGGAATTAGGCTAGGAGTTAGTTACACTTGACTCACCGAGTCAAGCGGTTAACTTGGTTAGTTAGGAAGTTAACTCGGTAGCAATCCCAATGTAAGCTTCAAATCAAAGGTTGACATGCTTGGAAATCAAGGAACATGGTGCACTTAATTTAAAATGAGGCATTGGAATAAATGCAAAGAGAGTGTCTTGAATAGTCTTGAAATGTCTAGAATGTTCCACACACTGCTAGAATCAAGTAGAATCCCAAAACAAAGAGAGTGCAGAGTTGCTGTCCCAAAATGCAGCAAAATTTGCAAATCTGTGCAGAGTAACTGGTTATCCTATATTGAGTAATCGGTTACTCTAGGCAAAATTTTCCAGATTGCTTAGAAAAAGGCGTTGAAGCCCCAGTTTCGATTTTCCACCTCTTGTTTTGATGAGTAGGCATGGAAACCTTTATTTTGTGCTTGTTTTGAGGTTGTGGTGACCTTGTGAGGATGCGATTAATCGAGCTTAAAAAACCTGAATATTCCTGCGACAAAATCAAAGAGAAAAAAGTGCGAGTGCGTATGTTAGCATTGCGAATGCACATGCTTATGCAAAAGAAAAAAAGGAGGCCAAATTTCGGGTTACGACAGCTTGCAACTTGTTTCATTAATAAAAAGAGGAAGTTATTACAAGACAATTAGATCTTTCTAGTCTAATGGATGTGTCCTAAGGAACTCCCTATGATCATCTGACATGTCTAGATTGTCTAAGAAATCATGCCATTCTTCCTTAGCAAACTCTAAAACATCCTTCCTCAGTTTGCTTCTGCGTCTGGATCCAAAAGACTTCATTCTTTTGTGTGTCTTCACATAGGATGCTGATGAGGAGAGCACTTATGTAGCTGTCTGCTTGCTTGCAAGTTCTTCAACCGCTGCTTTGCTTTAATTTGCTTGGGTTGCTCCATTTAGTATTGTTGCCTTTCTGAAATCTCTTTTTGGAACCCATATTTGCTTCTGCTTATACATCTTGGTGTTTTAGGGATTAAGTGATGATGGAAGAAAGCTTACTATAGTCCTTTTATAGACGTGTCATATTAATTATCTTGAGTTTAATATTATTTAAGTACTGATTAAATTTTGTCAGTATTTTAATGGTAACTCTTGGTAATGCATTCTAAACGTTTAACCTATTAAGATTCTCTGAATAATTATGAATTTATGTCTGATCTGTTCTAACTGTCGTTTCTGTGTTAGTATTCACTTTATTAGTGTATCTTCATAAAATCTAAATAAAATTTTTGGAAAGTAAATGCATGTGAAAGAAGTTTTGGTATAGAAACTTTTTCATTAATTGAACAGAAGAATTACATTTTTTTAAAACAAAAAGGGGTACAAGATATTTCCTAGATTTCATCTTTAGCCATTGAATCGTGTGCCCAATGGCGTCCACTGTTGCTATAGTTTACCTCCTCATCCTCAGAATCAATCACTTCTTCCTCCTCTACGTTTGGAAGAGAGCTGTAGAACTTCTTGCTTGCCCTCCTTTTCTTCTTCCTCGATCTCATCATGCTTCTTCTCTAAGGCTTCAAAGCGGCTACTATTGAACCTCCTTCTGAAGGTCATTCAGGTGCTGCTGAAGTGGCTTCTTCAGAAGCAATTTGTGTTGAGAGCACAGAAACAATTGTAGAGGACTCAGAAGTAGCTCGCCTCTAAGGGGATTAGTTTGGCATGCTTTTAGAGCTCTCAGCTGTATCTGTTATGACATATACCTTATGACTCTCAGATGTTGACTCCATATTCTTAGGATGGGTGATTAATGAAATTGATTGTGGAGTGAGATGTTTTTACAGTGACTTCTGTGGATACCAAGCGTCTAAATTTAATCCTTGTTTAATTTTTGAAACGGTAACGACCACTAAGACTTCAAAGCGTGCATTTTACAAACCTTAATGACTCTTATTACTGGATTATTCTTCCTTTTTGGAAACTGATTCAGTAATGATGATCTGAGTTACATTTATTAAGTCATATTTTATTTCTCTTTCCTTCTTTTTCTTTTATTCTTTCTGATGTGACAAAAGGGGGAGAAATAATAGTAAGTATTTAAGTGGAAACTGAACCCATTAAATACATATTGGTCATTTATTTTTCTGTTTTTTCTATTACTTGCCCACGGCGCATTTTTAATTTTCTGTACATAGGTCTAAGGAAGAGCTTACAAACCTCAAACTTAGCCTATCAGACCCAGAAGGAGCTTACCAACCTCATATTCTGGTGTTGCCAAGGAAAGTTAAAAAGGGCAACATATTTTAACTCTCTTGTACATAGTGTTAAGAAAGAAAAAATATCTGACTTACCTATGAGACTCAGAAGGAGCTTACAAACCTAATATTCTGGTGTTGCCAAAAGAAGTTAAAATGCAGTTATCTTGGTATTCTTAAATATGGAGCTAAGGGGGAGCTTATAAACGTCAACCTTGGAACTGTTTGACTCAGGGGGAGCTTACAAACCCCAGACCCTGATGTCAGTAAGAAGACTAATTTATCTTTCTTGAAAAATACTACCATCGTTCCTTTATATAAGAGACAAATCATTTTTTAGGTTCATTCAATAATCAATGTATTTTGTCAGTTTATAGACTAGATACATTGATTATTCAATGAACCTAAAAAGTGATTTGTCTCTTATAAAAAGGAACGGAGGTAGTAGTTCTTAATGCTAGAGTAAATTAAACTCAACTGTGAGCTATTAGACTCAGGGGGAGCTTACAAACCTCACACCCTGTTGTTACAGAGAAAAGTAAATGCCCAACATTGTTCTTTAAATACTTGTGTTTGTCATCATAAAAAAGGGGGAGATTGTTATAACAAGATTTGTTCTTGATATTTTCTCTTTAGTTTTGATGATAACAAAAGTATTAAAAGAATAATGGTTTATTTGATGTGTGTTTCATTTATGTAGGTTCTTGTCTTGTACATAAATAATCAGAATTTGTTTACATAAGATACACTTGGAGTTGCTTCATTGCTAGCTTCTGGTGGCAGAGTCTGAAGAATAATTTCTAGTGTGGTTTGACGAAGACTCTGAACTGAAGGCCTCAACATTCATACAAGATTCCACACTTAGTAGTTGTATATCAACATCTGGTACCATTCAGAGTTGGTGATAAAGTTGTGGACTATCCATACTACTGAAAGCATGTTGTATTATCTTATCAGCCTGTCAGCTCGAGTTTATAGAATTACAAGGCTCAAGAAAAGCTGATACGTTCTATGGATGTCTACTCCCAACGACTCTATTAGTACAGAATCTCTTGAAGAATCAAAGGTTAAACGTGTTACACAATGGATTCAGAAATCTGTTGTGCATCCATCTTCAACGTCTCTTGTACTTTGGAGCAAAAGCAAAGACACTTGATCAAGTAACCTTGTCAACAACTAGTTTCTGGAAAGCCTATATATATGGCTGAAGATTCAAATCTGAATTTTTAACAAGGATTCTTGAAGGAGTAACAAAATCAAGCAATTATCAACTATGTAATAGACATATTTTCTATTTTAAGTTGTAATTGTAAAAGCCTTAAGATTTCTTAACCGTGTAAATATTCAAGATATCTTAAGTGCTTTAGGTCTTTGTTATGGTGATTTCCCGTACCTCTGATGCGTGCATCATGTACACCTTGTTCTCTATTCTGCTGAGCCTTCAGTAGTTTAGATTAAGTCTCCTACAATGTGCTTGAGCAAACAAAAGTCTTATTCAGCTAGTCTGATTAAGCAAAATAAAGTCTTAAACATGTTCTCTAAGCAAAGGTAAGTCTCAACCAGATGATAGATGAGCAGACGACTCAGTTAGATGGTGTGAGCAAAGGAAAGTCTTAGACCTGTGCTCTAAGCAAAGGAAAGTCTCAACTAGAAGACAGATGAGCAGGTGACTCAGTCAGATGGTGTGAGCAAAGGAAGTCTTAGACATGTACTATAAGCAGAGGGAAGTCTCAACCAGAGAACAGTTGAGTTGGTAGCTCAGTCAGATGGTGTGAGCAAAAGTTAAGTCTTAGACACGAGACCTAAGCAAGGGAAGTCTCAGACAGTTAGTCTAACCATTTGTAAAAGACTTATGCAGAAGCATAAACGATTGTAATCATGAAGTGGTTATAATGAAAAGCTCTTGCGAGGCAAAGAGACTGGACTACTCTCAGTCAGGAGAGGAACCAGTATAAGTCTTTTGTGTCTTCTACTGTTATTTTATTTACTTCTGTTAAATCCGCTGCCAAATGAATTAACTAAGAATTTGAACATTAGTTCTGATTCTGAGACTCTGATCAGAAGCTAAATAATAAGAAAACGCGAAACACAATTCAACCCCCTCTTCTTGTGTACTTTTCACACCTTCATAGGTGTCGTTGCATAGTGGAGATTGCGCGGGTAGGCATTGACGAGGGTATCTTCCCTGACGAGTTTGATGTTAGGCGGGCCCGAGATGCCATCATGATGGAGGCACAAAGGGAATTGCTATACCAGAGACATCGCCGAAGGACAGGAGGAATTGATGGCCGAGGAGGTAGAGCAGGAAGAAAAGGTAGATGAGAGGTTGTTAGACACACACATTAGTATTCTCTTATTATTTTGTTGTAGTATTATGGTCTGTACTTTATTTTGACGGTACTACTATATTTTGGATCTCGATTGTACGACATTTTCGACATATATTACTATTTTATTTTTGTATGGCATTTTTGGTCCATCTGAAATTATGTACGTCAATTTTTTTCCGATCATACATTATACTTCATTTGAACACATATAAATAACTTATAACATGAAATACTTGTTTTGATACATTTCAGAGATGTATCTCCGAAATATTCACGGAGATGCATCTCTGGAATAATTCAAATGTAAATAGATTCTAAGTGGGATTTATTGAATGTTTTAAATTGTTCCGGAGATGCATCTCCTGAATATTTCAACGTTTATTTAGAAATAGGTGCGTTCGGAGATGCATATCTAAAACTTAAGGGCATTAAATAGTTTTGCATAATGGCTAAGAAGTGTTTAGGGTACCTTAAAAAATTCTCAAAAGCTAACAGCTAAAAGGTAAATAACAATTAGCAAACAAAATTTTTTTATTGACGCAAACTTAAAAACTAAAAACTAAAAAACAAAGTTTATTATTTTTATTTTTATGTCAGTCTTTATTTATTGCACTTTAAAATTTGAAAGGTCTTATAAAAGGATTTTTTTTTAAATAACCACTATTTTCAAATAAAATACCAAATAAATAACCTTTTAAAAAAAATTACCAAAATAAACATGTTTCAGAAAAAGAGAAAGCATAGGTGCCATTTCAACTGGCTCATGTATTTGAAATAAAGCATAAGCACCATTTGATATAGCTTATGCATGTATGTCAAGCCATGGGAAATGGCGCATACATGTATGCATGGAGTGCATACGCCATTTCAAATGGCGCATCAACTTTAATCTTTTTTAATAAATGTAATTAAAAATAGAAATACATAAAAACGTAAATAAAAAATAATTAAAACTATTATTTATTGAAATTAAAGGTTACAACAATTGATTTGAAAATCAATGACACGCCCGATCGAAATTTTTCCCGGTTCCACATCCCAGTGCATTAGTCTGCCTCTGAGGTCTACTACGATTTTGTTGAGGTGAGGACCGTATGGTTGGCCAAATTGGTACATTAAATCATTTTGAAAACGAAGCAATGACTCTTGTGGGGGTAAGGAAGTCAAATAGTCGTTGGGTGGTTTGGCGGTGATATGTCTGGGTGTTCATTTGAGGGGGCTATGGTGGGTTGGGGTGGAGTCAAATGAGTTATCAGAGCTATAAGCAGATGTGGTGTCGATGTGTGGTTATTGGAGGTATGGATCAGGCTATTGTTGTTGTGTTTAGGTGTGTGGCATGAATGGGTTGCAGGTTTGGATGTTTGGTGGTTGGGTGTACATGACATGTTGACGCTATGAGGTTAGTAGTTGGGATTGGGTGGGTAGACATTATTGTTGGGTTTGGTAATGGTGTGGGGTTGGTTGTTGGGCGGGTGTTTGTTGTTGGGAGTATGACGACAAAGCTCGTTGGTGCGGGTCGATCAAATACATTGGCTCAAACACAAATTATTGCATTGTAACCGACCTAAACCAATTCATATAACGATGAGTTAGTCTAGCCCCTTCCATGACAGGCTCGTTTAAGATGTGGCGATGTCGTTTCCTCCAATGTCGACACATCTCTTTAACAAAGTCTTTCCAATCTTCATAACCCCATTGTGCATCTACTCTTTGTTGATGCTAGTCTCCCAAACACGTCAAAGGGACTGGAATATCTTATTGTATGCCGAATTGCAGTTTCACTCGGTCACTTTGGTGCATCTCCACTATAGTGAACCTAATGATTGGTGTTTTTGCTATCCAAACTGCAACATCATCGGGGTTAGGCTGATGGTCGAGACCCAGATACGGCCTCCAGACAAACTGCATAATAAAAATACATAATGAGAAGAATTGCAGTATGTTAATTTGTAAGCCAAATTTATAGTAGTTTAGTTGTAATACATTGTCTGGTCCAATATGGTCTAAAAGATTACGATACACAATTATAGCGTTTCTGGAACATCGGTTGTAATTCATCCCCAGAACTGACCATCTAAAATAAAAAAATTGAAAAGTAATTAGTTACAATAAACTTTATAGATTGAAAATTTATTATTTACAGTAGACTTTTGAAAATTTAAAATAAACTTACTTGTTTGCATAGGGGAATGTGAATGGCTTCATGTTGACCGAGGCGAGTATCAGCATTCTTGCGGGAGATCAAATACAAGACGTTACGGAAGAAGGTTATGAACGCATGGTAGCATTAACAGAACTTTCCTTCAAACACTACCACGAAAACGTCAGATCGACAAATGTAGATACAATAAGGTGGATCGACAATATTCAATTGGAGAAGTGGACCAGGGCATACGACAATGGACAACGATGGGACAACATGACAACAAATCTCGTGGAATCAATGAACTTTATCTTCAAAGACGTCTGAAACCTGCCAATAACCGCTTTGGTGAGGGCAACCTATTTTAGGCTCGGGACACTTTTTGATATTAGACGTTCAAAATGGAGTTTTGTCTTACCATCTGGGCAATTGTTCAGTGATAGTTTAATGAAATTAATTAAGGAGGAAGCTGCCAAAGCTAAAACACATGTGGTCACAGTGTTTGACCGTAATAAAGGTTGGTTCAGTGTTGCTGAGTCAATGAATCACAATGAAGGAAGATCGAGGGGATCCTACCGAGTAGGGTTGGACAAAATTATGGAAACCGGTCCAAACCGACCTATCCATGAGATTCGTTAGGCTTCGGTTCGGGTGGGTCGGTTTATCGGTTTGAAAAAAATGGGTTTATATGGGTTAAATCGGTCGGTTTAGGTTTGAATATTTGGACCCAGTGAAATCCTAAACCAACCGGTCAAAAAGAAGTTGCGAGGCTATAATGAGATTGGGCTGGCTGTATATATTTGGGCCCACAGAAATCTTTATACAACACACATTGATTCCCAGAAGAATACCCACCACACATTTTACGTTTCAATTCACTCTCTCTGCTAGGGTTTTCACTTTCACCTTCAGTCTCTCAAGAACCCTAGCCGCTGTGCACAAAACTCTGTTTCCGTCCACCAAACAAGATGTAACTATGAACCACTCACAATCATCATGTAAGTTCCTCGCTCTATCTCTCTATTTTTGTGTTTGTGATTGTTGTTTTGTTAGCGTTTAACGTTTGTAAGTTCTACGATTTTGAACTTTGATGTTACTTCTACTATCACCTTGGAGAAAAATATGGGTTTCATGTTCTTATTGCTTGTAGTTATGTGTTTAACACTCTGTATTCTTATTTTTCAAGTAGTTTGATGTTTAATTCTGAAGTGTAACACAGAAAAGTATTCTGATTTTAACTTTTATCATAATATTAGATCTAAATTTGAATTTTGTTCATGTAAAATATTTACACCTAAATGTGTTTAATTTGGTTTTAATGTTCTGCGTCTTTTTTATTTCTTTCTCATTAAATTTTGGCATTGTCTAAAAAGATTAATCTGAGTTTGATGTTATATAAGGGTTCATCTTCATCTTTGTTTAATGTTTGATTTGTTTGTTTGATTAATATGTTTGTGTAATGTATGTACTTGTTTTATGTGTAATGTCTACCGTGGTCTTTTTTTAATACAAGGGTTCATCTTCTCTTGGTTTTATGTTTTATGTCCTTCATTGTTGCTTCTAATTTTGTTTTTAATTTTTTTGTAGTTCATGATATTCCAGAAAAGATGAAAGGAACTAAGGTGTGAATTTATAAGGTATGAATGTTTTCTTGAAACTGGTTTGTTTATTCAAAAAAATTGTTGATTAATGTGTGTTTTCTTGAATTTGGTTTGATTATTCAAAAAATTTGTTGATTAGTGTGTGTTTGCTCTAACTTTCATTTTTGTTTTTTTACATTTGTTTAAAGTTTTGTATTATTGTTGATTAGGGTAATTGAACCAAGAACATGAGCAAGAAGAAAGCTAGAGACATCAGATCAATCTAACAATCTTAAAACCTGCACCTATGTTCAGAAAGTTATATTTTAGTTTTAGAGTTAAAGCCATTTATTGATATAGATTGTTATATTTTAGTTTTTAATTGATTTAAAGTTAAAGCCATTTATTAATATTTATTTTAAATTTAATTCAAATGATTTATACGTATATTTCTAAGTAATTATTGAATTTAATCTTTCATTTTTTTTATTAAAAAATATGGTTAAAAATTAAAATGAATTATTGAAAAAAGAACATAAAAATTTAAAGTGGGTCACCGCATAAACCGATCCAAAAAACTGACAAACCGTGAATCCGAAAACCGACAAAACCGATAATATAAATGGTCGAAATTGGATCCTCATTCTAGAACCACGGATTGGACTAGATTGAATTTTTTGGCCCGAATCCAATCCAATCCGACCGCTGTCCACCCTTACTACTGAGTGGAACTAGATAGAAGTTGGTGCGACTGCGGAAAGTTTCAAACCTTTCGTATGCCTTGCTCCCATGTCATAGCGGCATGTTCAAAGGCTCGCCAGGACAATTCCAACTTATTATCCACTGTTTACCAAGTCTTAAACCTATGCAATGTCTACAATGCTAGTTTTCCGGTAGTACCAAAAGATGACTATTGGTCTGTATATGAAGGGTATATAGTCTGACACAATGAAATTATGCGTAGAAAGAAAAAGGGCCCCTAACAGCATGAATATTCGTACCGAAATGGATACAACAAACAAAATGGCGAGATTATGTAGTTCATGTCATCATCCCGGACACAATCCTACAAACTGTCCAAATGTTGGACCAAACACAACAACATAATTTTAAATGTAACCGGTCAGCTTTATATCAATAACAACTTTCATTTCATAAATATCATAACATTTCGTTACTATAATTTAAAAACAACAATTGACAATAATTTAAACAATTAAACAACAAAACAAATAAATACAACGACTAAACAACATAACTATGCGATTACAACCATCAGGACAATTTCCTGAGAACTATACATTAACGTGTGAACATCTCTGTCAGTTTTAACATTCTCCCAGAAACGAACTTCTCCATTTTGGTTGAACGTGGTAACAAGCCTTTGAATTCTTCTAATCTTTTCACCATCAGCAATGTCTCCATCTAACCAATGGATTAGGCTTCTGTTAAGATATTTGAACGTCAGTGTATTCCAGAGTCGGATCTTCATCGAAGGCATTACTGCTGAATAAATTAAATCGAAATTTCTCTTATGGATATAGGGACACATGTATGAAGACACTTTTAAAGAAAAATGGAAGGAGATTATAGAAATGGAAGAAGAAAGTAAGAAGAACTGCGAAAAATGAAGAGGAGGTGGTGTTGTATTTATTGAAAGGTTGTATAAAGGAGTGACCATAGGAAATGGAGCATACATTGGGGAATGAAAGCATGCGCCAATTCATATAGCACATGGTATATGTATAAGCCATATGAATTGGCGCCTAAGTGTATATGTAGTGTGTATGCACCAATTCAAATGAAGACTTCTCTTCTACTCCAACCCAAACATGGTTATTTCGGTAATTTTTTTAAAAACATAGTTTATTTAGTATTTTATTTGCATACAGTGGTTAGTTTAAAAAAAATCTTATAAAAGAGATAAAGAAAAAACTAAGACTATCCTATATTTAAAGACATTATGAAAAATCAATAATTTAAAAAATTCCTATAATAAAAAAACTTAACGAAAAAATATGTTATACATAAATTAAGTATATGGAATAGAAACGAGAGATATCAATCTTTTTACCTGGATTTTAAAATAAATATTTACTCGATAATTAAAATCTAAGGTAAATTTTTTCAATAATAATGTATTAGAATGAATCTAACTTCTGCTGATAATAAAAAATCAAAATCAAAATCAAAAGCATAGTCAAGCATCAATTTTTTCACATTCTTTTTATGGAAAAATTATTTTTCACTGATTAATTTGTAAGAGTGCAAAAAATAAAAGTGAATTAAACTCGAATTCTTTTGTATATGTGTTCACGTTTTTCTATTAAAAATGTTTTTTCATTATTTTTTGTTTTTACTATTAAATATGTATTCGAGGCAATAAACCAATTAATTTAATTTGAAGGTTAATTCAAATAATTTTATTCTCATTTTAATTACAGTTGTGAAATTGAAGCATAATTCTCCTTATTAAATTTAGTGTCCATGACGAATTAATTAATTAAATCAGTAATTCTTTCTGTCCCACATTATAAGAAATTTTATAAAAAAAAAATTTATTCAAAATTACTACCTCTGTCCCAAATTATAAGTCACTTTGCCAAAAAAATTTGTCCCAAATTATAAGTCACTTTACAATCCCAATGCAACATTAATGACTTTTTTCCCAACATACCCTCTATTATTTATTATTATTTCTTCTTTCAATTCTTTAAATTTCTCTTTCATCAATATAAATGAAGGGCAATATTGTAAAGTTATACATAATTTGTCTTTCTCATACAACAATAATTATGTTTCTTAATATGCGTAAAATGTGCAAAACGTCTTACATTCCCAATGCAATATTAATGACATTTTTCCCAATATATCTTCAAATATTTATTATTATTTATTCATTCAACTCTTTTAATTTCTCTCTCTTCTGTGTAATTATGAGAGCATTACTGTAAAATCATACATATTTTGTCTTTCCCATAAAATAATAATTAAATTTCATAATTCGTATGAAATGCACAAGACGTTAATAGTTTGGATCAGATGGAATTAGGGATGGCAAAACAAATCCATACCCGTTGATTGTACCTGATCAGAAAAAGATCAGTGGCCAGTAACACGTCGTGAGCTCCGTTACTCCGGTGGTGGTGAGAAGGTGGGGGTGTACCTGCAAGGTACTCCGATGCTAAAGTCAGAGACGGGGTAAGCAAGTACAGAAAGGTAGTGAGAGTGAAAATTAGAATACATGATCCTCTAGTGAAAGAGGATATTTATAGTGTGCCCCCAGCGCTGGGCCAACGGTCGTCTGCACTGGGTTGGATCACTAGGCCCAATGCAGATAACTACCAAGGCTTACGTGGCGTAGGGAAGACCAGCACATGGTCTTCGCCTGGAGTAACTGCCCCGTGATCTCCGGAAAGTGGGTTGACCAGCTCTTCTGGAAGTGGGTAGTTACTTGATGACGTGTCCCCGCGTGGGGAGCACGTGGAGTCTGGGGGCAGACACATGATCTCTCCCCGAGCCGTGTAGTGACCTGCTCGATGATGATGGGATCTGGAATGTGCCCGACGAGGGGGAGGATCGGGCCTTAATGGGTTACTTAACGTAGTATTGGGTTGGGCCTGCCCGACTGATTGGCAGACGCCAGCCCAGTCCAGAACAGGAGCCCCCTAAGTCGTTGCTCCGAAGTGTCAGAGTAATGATTAAGGGTTAGCCCATTTGTCGGGGACCCGTTGAGTGGGGCTCGTGCCCGAAATACCGAGTTGGTGGCGGATGCAGGTGGCTAAGAGCAGGTGACATGAGACGAGGCAGGAGTCGCGGGGACGTCTGTCCGTCTGGCATCTACATGTCATCTTTTGTCGGGGGATGTCCCAATTTGGTATCCTGGTAGACAATGTGGGGGAGATGAAAAGAAACGGACGCGCTTAGCCCGCGAGCACGAAGGGAACTGAGAAGACGCACGAGGGGTTCCATGGCGCCATGTGGAACGTGTCATTAATGCCTAGGGCGGCTAGGAATAGGAGCACTCAAGTGCCTGGAGACGCCTCGAGTCCTGTGTTAGGATTATAAATAGGCGGTGAGTCCGTGCCATTTGCACGCTTTCCTTCCACTGATCTGAGTCTTCCACACTCTTCAAGCTCTCCTATATGTGCTCGCTGTCGCCGTTGCCGCTGTTGCTAAACGCTCCCCGCCACCCGAACTCATAATCTTCAAGTAAGCTCTCGTGTTCTATCTATATTAGTTTGATTTTATTGTTGATTTTTTGGGGAGGGACAAAGGTTTTAGGGTGGCGTTTGAACATTCCGGTAACTTTCATGAATTTCCCGGTTGATATATGAATTTCCCAGCCACATTCGTGAAGTTTCTGGCGGGTTTGCCGGAAAGCTCACGAGGATTCCGGTAGCTTCACGAATTTGGCGATGAATGCCCCGAGGACCTGCGATGAATGTTACGGGGAGCTGGGAAGAAGGTCTCGGGGAGGCTGGCTCCCCCTAGCGTTCAGGGATCGTGGCACGACTCTATCGGAGAGCCCCCTGCGACCGTTAGGTCTTGCCAGTCGGGGGTAAGTTCCCGACATAGTGACGAGGGAAGTTATCGGGGTTGCTCGTCGCCCTCTATGCCCTTTCACTTGATTTGCGGTGGAAGGGTGGATTTTATTTCGGAAGTCGAATTCACCATTTTCCTCTGCTTTTCAGGTAAAATAGCCATGAGGCTCGCGGGTATTATTCACATAGATGACCAGCCCGGCCTAGATGAGCCCGTGCAGTAGCCCGGAGAAGAACCAGTTCGCACGCCCGAGGACTAGGCAGGGGAAGAACCCCTAAGACTCAGTTCACGGTTTGCCCTCGATGACACTGACGCTTTCGCGACAGTCGAGGACGTTGTCGTGGGTTCTCCGACGAACTGGATGACCTTTAAACCTAGAGAACATCATCGTATATGCTCGAGGTTTCATGGATTGAGGTTTCCCATGTATGAGTTTGCGTTTCGGGAAGCAGGCCTCCGTCTCCCCTTCATCGACTTCCAGAGGGGGGTGTTCCACTGGCTACATCTGGCGCCCTCCCAGCTCCACCCCAATGCGATGGCCTTCATGCGGGCGTTTGAGCTCGTGTGCAAATACCTCCGCGTCGGGGCCACCTTTCCTCTATTTTTCCGCACTTTCCACTTGCAACGGTTAACTATTAACAACCGACATAGTTGGGTCTCCTTGAAGCAGCCGAGGAAATTGTTCAAGACATACCTAGATTCGGTCTGCTACTTCAAGGACATGTTTTACATTGTCCAGCCCGCCACACACAAATCTGTTGGCTCTTTATACGACCGCGTGGTCGACGAGATGGGCGAGGAGAAATTTGTGTCTAAGTGTCCTCTGGAGTGGCAGGAGGCGCATTTCGAGAGTAGCACGGAGAGCTACATCGTGAAGCCCGGTGATCTGTGCGTCGAGGATCGAGAATCATACACGAAGCTGGTCAAGTTTGTCGCCGGCTTTACTCGTGCTAAATGTATAAACAAAGATGGGAGTTTTATCCTCGACGCCCGAGGGCAAGTTTTCACTGAGCCCTGTTTTATTAACACCAAAGCTCTCCTCGAGTGCAACTCTAAAGATGAGGCCTTGAGGTTTTTAGGTAGTGGCCATTTGTTTTGTTCAGACATTCACCTCCTTTTGTTATCTTGCACTAACTTGTTTCTTGTCCCTTGTCGCAGGTCTAATGTCGAACGTGACTGAGCGTATCATGAAGTTGACGGCCACCAGGGGCGCGAAGAGGATCAAAGGTTGGGGTCCAAGAAGTCCAACAGACGGCGAAGCCCGGCGAGGGGGGAAATGGTTTCGTCTCCCCTCAATGCAGTCAGTCTCCCCCTCCGCAAAGGACCCTTTCCAAAATGCTGCGCGGCGAGGGGCCTGTTCTCGTGGACCTCGAGGAGGCTGTGTTCACCGATAAATTTATGCTGCCCCCTGCCACCTCCAGCGGGATTTCTTCGGAGGTAACCCCCCTGCTGTGGTCGAGGCTAAGGCCAAGGCGATTCTTGCCGCCATGATGCAAATTTTCAAGACGGCCCTGGTCCTAAATGATGAGACCGGTCCAGCTTCTAAACTGCAAAAGCTGCAAGATGAGTATGATGTCCTCGAGGTGGAGAAGAATAAAGCCGAGAGAAACCTGCTGAAGGCCAAGACGAGGTGCGAGAACTATGTGCGTGTCCTCCATGAGTTGAATGAAGCGAATGCAGAGCTAAAGAAAACCCAAGAGGAGTGAGACCATCTTCTGAAAAAGGTCGCCCAGCTGGAAGCTGCTACCAGTCCCGCAGAGGACGAAACAGAGGGGGAGAAGCATCTCGTCGGCCGTGGTGCTCTAATCGCCAAAGTTTGGGAGCTCGAGCAATGCTGCTTAGAGGCCCTCGAGGCGGGTTTTAACAGTGTTGTGGTGCAGGTCAAGGCTGAGAATCCGGGGGTCCAACTTGCCCTTGAGAGAGTCAGTCCATTCCACCGAGTGTTAGATGGTAAGGTGGTCGTACCTAGGGAGGATGACGATGATGCTGGCCGTGGTGGCGGGGAGACGGACGCCCGACTTAAGGAGGAAACAATTGTTTGAGTTTATTTTGTTTGTCTGGCCTGCGCGCCACTTTTTTTACTTTTGTTTATTTCGGCCTGACTTTTGCCCGACCTGCGTGCTAGGGGCTTAGATTCCTTTTTTGTACTTCTTGAACAATGGACTTCTGCCCGATTGAATGCATTGTCTTTTCTTACCTTGTGTGTGATGTTTGTATGTTGATTATATATTTGTTACTTTCAAAGTTGTATCCCGACATCGACGAAGCTAAGAGCTCGGTCGAGGTCTTAGCTTTGTGGCGTGGACCTCCCATCATGAGCTGGGCATCCTACCTAGTTGGTACGTCGACGGTGGGGCTAGGTCGAGTTATCCCCGTCAGATCAAGGGTCCTCGCGCACACACACAAAGCGGGCCCTTGTCTTCTTCTCTCGAGGTGGAGAGTCGCACTTGTACTTTAGTGCGCCCCTGTGGTCGCGACGGAGATGGGTCGCAGGCAGTGTTTAACTGTAGTACTGTTTAAGTTTTTTAGCTTTCCATGGTCAAGCAAGTTCCTCCACGTGGAAATTTTTGAGGTAGTAGGCTCCCGTCCCCTTTTTCGCGCGGACGCGATAGGATCCCTCTCAGTTCGGGGCAAGTTTGCCATCACGCGAATCTTTCTGGTTCCTTCGCAGGACAAGGATGCGTACTTGAAATTCGTGTTTGATAACTTTATTGTCATGGCATAAAGTTATCTCCTGTTTGAGCGAGGCTTCACGGAGGGATGCGCCCGTCCGTATCTCCTCGACCAGATCGAGCTCCTCCCTTAGGGCCTCATCGTTCATCTCCTCGTCGAGGGGAGTCTCAGTCTTTCTCGAGGGTTCCCTTATGAAATTCTGGTATAACAGATCCCAGATGTCCTACATGATGTCGAGACATCTGGTCTGACATAAACAACAAGGCAATTATAGACAATTAAATAAGTTGCTGAAAAGAAAAGTGCACACAGAATTTATTCACCCAGTTCGGTCTAACAACCTACATCTGGGGGCATACCAAGCCAGGAAGGAAGTCCACTATTAGCAGTATTAAATAACAGACTCAATAATACCAGTTGACAATCTACTCACTTAATCCCTACCCAATGACCCTTCTACCTAAGTTCTCCCTAGGTAAGAGACTTCATCTCACTTCCAATCATCGCAATGATGTCTAGCAGTCAACATCTCAGTTACTGCATCAACAACTTGATTTCCAACAACTCTCCAAACACATAAAAATAGAAGACACACTCCTATAACAATACCTAGACATGACCCTCATGACTAAGAACAATGCTTAGAGTTGCTTAACAGCTTCCTCTAAGACCAATACATCTCTTACCTACAGGCTTAGAGATAAACATGATGACCATCCCACAAACCGGGTGGTTCATCAAACAACACAGCCCTTATAGTTTACATGATGGCTGGCTTACTTTTTCTAGGTTACAATGCTTCTATTTTTAACCTATTTCCCAACTGGATTTAGGCCTTCAAATCACAACAAAAAAGCTGCTACAAATCTGCAAAAGATTCTGCTACTAAATAGATCTTCAATCAAATCTTCAATTAAATCTAATTATTCTCCATATCTTTTTGCATGAAAATAGTAACAAAATCTGCTGAATATAAGATTGCAACAGAATATATTTGTCCCATGATATTCGCCTGCAATCTCTCCACCAGATCTTCTCAAAACACACTTAAACAAATGCAGCCCTAACAAAACACATCAGACAGATGTTCTGATGTTCTGTCAACTGATGTCAAGACATCAGGTTTAACATCAGCATACAAAACTGCAACCCTTTTGAACTTAACATCAACTCAATGTTAAGAACTCATGTTAAGACATCAGACATATGACATCATTAACAACACCATTGTTTTACCAAAATTCCAGCCAATACAAGAACTAACAATCTCCCCTTTTGGCTAATTTTGGCTAAAACAATCTCAGCCTACACCAGAGATACCAGCCGCGGAAAAACACCATACAAACTAACATCAGCACACAACTAGCAGCAACAACTCCCCCTCAAAACTGCAACCAGTAAAACAGCTGCATAAACTACACACTCCCCCTCAAGCCTAGAACCACAACAGACAACTATGCAACAGCTATGCTAACTCTCCCCCTTTTTAGCCACAATTGGACAAACTTTGAATCTGCCAACCAACATACTCAGAACAAAATCCAGACTCAACAGCTACTACTGTACATTCTCTCCCCCTTTTTGGCCAAAAATTGACAAACATTTGTGTAAATGTATACTTCTGATTCAATCCATTGACACACAAATCTATAGAACCAGGTCTAAACTGTCAAGTACACCATGAACTTCACCAGTAACACAATGTCACTACATCTTGTCTGACATTACAATCTGGATAAACAACTTCTTCAACAAAAGATCAACTCTCCCTATCTAAGATAACCAGTGCTCCTTTGCAAGAAGAACACCTTAAATGAATGGAAAACATAAGACTCATTTTCATGTCTTCAAGAGCGCACCCTTTGTTCAACACACCTGCTGAACGCATTCACAAAATGTTTAATCCTCAAACAATCCAAGTACCACACTAGTACAGATAGAAGTTCTCCCCTTATATTTCACAACTGATGCTCCTTGACCAGTACATCATAGCATTTGGAAAATCCAGACACAGTCTTCATCCATCCAGTCAGGAATGCTTCACACAATCATCCACAAGTTCTGAAGCACACTCACAATGCCTTCCACTGAACTATAAGTAAACTCCTCTTACTTAGAATTAATAACACACATCAAGACAAGTGTGACATCTCCTATCAACAAAGACCCTCACAAAGTTTTTCCAAAATTGCATAAAATTGTCTTCAGACTTCTCCTCATAAGCATGTGCGCACATGATACAAACAATTAGCTTCACATGGCTAGAACCATTCATGTCCACACCAACATGCCATCCAACAGCCTAATGTCATAACATGTTATCTGACATTATCTCCTCATAAGAGGCAACCAATCTCCACAAGCTTGATCAGCATGCAAGCTTCACAATATATGCACCTTTGCTGCAGAATCCATAGACAAGTACTCCCATTGTCATGGTTAACTAATGATCTAGATGGAGATGAACATTTGAGCACACTTACTGAGCATATTCACATACTGTACTTTCACTTTTGGAGAACACAACCAAGTATCCTGACTTGTTTGACACTGCTCACAGACTCCACAAATTCTCTGCTTTACTGAGATCTAATCTCTTCAAGAAATACTTGTAGCAGAAGAAGGAACAACTCTCTAAAAAAATGTTCTGATCAGATCACATCACAATCCTTCTACCATTACATCCACCAGTAGTTGTTGATACTAGTGAAGTCTTCAAAATTAGTAGTCATGCTTTGCCAGAACAAACTACTAAAAACAAGACCAGAATCTCCACATTCTAATTCACATAGTCAGAAACATCTCTTCTGACAAAAATGCTTGAGCATCCAACTCCACACGCACACTCTCAATCATCTTCCAAATATAACCATCAGCAATCATGATGTTACAACATCACCATTCAACAACATCTTTTGGGGACATCAGCTTCTCATTACCATTTAGAGGACTCATTTCGTATAGAAGTCCTTCAAGAAGCTCCCAATAAAACACAGTCAGAGCAGCTTATTCAGGTTAACATACACACCTGAATCCCATGAGCTCGCACACCCTTTCTGAAGCAAAGAGTTCAGACTGCAAATTAGTATACTCACATGATTCCCTCTTGGTTTGTTATCTTCACATGCTCCAAAACTCCACATCTTGCCAGGCTGATCAACTATTCTCTAGCATGACTTGACAATAGGGCTATGTCCCCTTCACAGGCTTTTCTTCTGCCTTTAGCGATACACATCCAATCATCTATCTTTGACATTTGGATCAATTGATGAATATCCACATTCAGACTTTCAAGCAATCAATACCTGGTCTACTTCAGTCTTCTCTACATTCTCATTCCAAAACAAACCTTCTACTTCATCATTCTCCCATATGATTAGGTAGATTCTCTTTAGATACAATGTAGGTAATCATCCTAGATAATGTCCTATCACAAGTTAGACCATCTTCCACACACCAAAACATCAACACCATGATTCTTGATATGCTCCACCAACTGGACTTACTCTAGCATAGTAATCCAAAGAATCAGAGGAATAAACTCCCATCCACCTTCAAGAAAAATAATCTCCTTGAGTCTTCAACTCATCACCCTTCAGCCCAAGAGTAACTTGTTCCAAGACAATCATCAATAATAACCAGCTGCCACACTCTGATTATCTCGATTCTTCGAATTCACTTCTGAGATCAACCAAATGCCACAGTTTGATCACCTCAAGCATGAATCCTCTTATGAAAACAGCCAAATGCCACATTTTGACCTTTTTCATGTTTGTCAGAACTCTCACAAAGATACCCTGATCCACCAAGGAAACCAGATCTTCAAGTCACATGTTCCAATTGCTCAATAGCAAACACACTTAGACTCCCTAAGCCATGGTCACGTAACATCTTCTCCTTCCAGCAGCTCCCGCAAACTGCCATGAGAATAATCTTTTTGAAGCATCCTATTATTCATTCCTGTAGATCACCCTATCAAAAGTTGATGTGCCACATCACCAGTTGAGACTTCTGATATTAAGCTAGATGTCAGAACATTATGTCACCCAACTGTTGAATTCAGCTCTACCTTCTGCCACTCAGAAGAACCTCCTCCCTTTGCAGAAACAGATTTCCATGCTCTCATAGACTTGATTCAACAATCAAGTTTGATTAGACAACCTCCATCCTGCTTAGAAACTCCAAAGACTTCAAACCTACCACATCTGAATCTTCAGAAAATAAGTAGTCCAAGACTACCCCATAGCAATACTAAAGAAAGTCACTTCCCTTAGTAGAGTCGTAAGTAGAAAGCCAGAGGTAACTGCCACTTATCCTCGACCTTCACAACCAGAGAAAACACCATGCTCCAAACCACTTAGATCAGAAATAAACTGATCCAAGCTATAACCAATAAGATTATGATGTCTACATAGTCTTCCGTCTTCATCTTCAACAGCATCACCATCTGGACAAGTCATTCACAATACTTTCTAGGAACAGATGCTAAGCAATAATCCCAGGTCAACACCTAGGCGACTTGTGAGCGAATGTAGAACCCCTCCCATGATTCTCCAAACCTCTGATGAAAAGATGTTAAAACAATTGACAGAACATCCTTAATCTTGTCTTTCAAGGATAATCAATTAAATACTTGTGAATATCACAAATAGCAATTGATCTTAAATCCCTGTGGTTTAACCCTTCTCCAGATTCTAGCATCTTCTGAATCTTCTTCATGACAACCATTATGACAACCATTCATACCACAAAAGCCTTCCAGGTTAGGCCAGTGTCTTGATCTTTCACTCCACCCTGAGCAAAGAACTGAAGTGATGTTTCAACATCAGTTCCGACATCAGTCTAAATCACATTAAACATCTACTAGGATTTGGAGACTACAACCATAGTAATCCACACATATCTCTTGCAGCGAAAACACGAGAACATATCAACATCTGATCAACTTCCAAGATCAGACCAACAAAACTGCAGTAACTTGCATAACACACTCTTCCAGAAGTTTCTTCTTATAAGCACAAGGTTCAGACCTCTTGTCTAACTTAAGAGTGATAACATACCATAGACAATCTGCTACTTCCAATCCTTCAATCCACAAAATTAAAAGAGCTCACGCATACACCAATTGACCACAGGCTGATTTACACTGCTACTGCACACACACTCTTGGATGCATTTTCCCTATAAAGTCCTCAGACATTTTAGCTTAAACAGGGATCATCTCCTTCTCTTCTGCTATCAAGATTACTACTTTTTCTTCAACCAGCTCCAGCTGAGATGCTATGACATTATGAATAGCATCTCAAAAATTATTCAACTTCACAGCTTCAGTGATCCTTCAGAACAGCTACAATCTAATAGGACTTTGACTCAGCATTTACCATAAACTGCTGATGTGTAGCGCGAAGTCGAGACATTAGGATTGACATATCAAGCTCAGCTTCTTTCTTGATGAAACTTCCTCCAGTTCATGATTTTGAAAATCAGAAACATGTATCTTCACAAGAGAATCCATCTTCAGATATACCAGAACTACATTGGACACCATAAAAACGCTTAAGAGATAACTTATCAAGATCTTCACTCCCGCATGAAAGATTTGACAGTGATACTCTTTTTCTTTGGCTCCACCCTCTTCTTTCATCATCAAGAAAATTAAGAAGGAAGGAATCAGTGTTCTGGACAGATTGGTCTTCAATACCTGATTTGAAATATATTCTTCTTCTGCTGAGGAGACCAAACTCTAAAGTCTTTCCAAGAAAATACCTTCCTAAAGTCTCACCACCAGAGACATAAGAAACAACCAGGGTTACATCAGATACCATGCAGCGAAACACACAATAACTCCTCAACACCCTTCAGGCACTACTCAATAATCCTTGCACACCATCACCATAAATCAAACTCACAACAGCAGTTCTCCACCAAAGCTACACACCTGATAACAACAGACAGGTCCAATACATACCCTGTCATGAATAGTTCATCCTTCACTACAAGGGATCAAACAAACAACAATATGAACTGACCAAGTCCATAACTCAGCAAAACTATCTTCCTTGCTCATGAACCAGAAAGTATCTTCCCTAGATCTCATCCAGAAACAGATAGGATGCCTGCTCTGATACCAATTGAAATTCTGGTATAACAGATCCCAGATGTCCTACATGATGTCGAGACATCTGGTCTGACATAAACAGCAAGGCAATTATAGACAATTAAATAAGTTACTAAAAAGAAAAGTGCACACAGAATTTGTTCACCCAATTCGGTCTAACAACCTACATCTGGGGGCATACCAAGCCAGGAAGGAAGTCCACTATTAGCAGTATTAAATAACAGACTCAACAATACCAGTTGATAATCTACTCACTTAATCCCTACCCAATGACCCTTCTACCTAAGTTCTCCCTAGGTAAGAGACTCCATCTCACTTCTAATCATCGCAATGATGTCTAGCAGTTAACATCTCAGTTACTGCATCAACAACTTGATTTCCAATAACTCTCCAAACACATAAAAATAGAAGACACACTCCTATAACAATACCTAGACATGACCCTCATGACTAAGAACAATGCTTAGAGTTGCTTAACAGCTTCCTCTAAGACCAATACATCTCTTACCTACAGGCTAAGAGATAAACATGATGACCATCCCACAAACCGGGTGGTTCATCAAACAACACAACCCTTATAGTTTACATGATGGCTGGCTTACTTTTTCTAGGTTACAATATTTCTATTTATAACCTATTTCTCAACTGGATTTAGGCCTTCAAATCACAACAAATCAGCTGCTACAAATCTGCAAAAGATTCTGCTACTAAATAGATCTTCAATCAAATCTTCAATTAAATCTAATTATTCTCCATATCTTTTTGCATGAAAATAGTAACAAAATCTGCTCAATATAAGATTGCAATAGAATATATTTGTCCCATGATATTCGCCTGCAATCTCTCCACCAGATCTTCTCAAAACACACTTAAACAAATGCAACCCTAACAAAACACATCAGACTGATGTTCTGATGTTCTGTCAACTGATGTCAAGACATCAGGTTTAACATCAGCATACAAAACTGCAACCCTTCTGAACTTAACATCAACTCAATGTTAAGAACTCATGTTAAGACATCAGACATATGACATCATTAACAACACCATTGTTTTACCAAAATTCCTGCCAATACAAGAACTAACAATCTCCCCCTTTGGCTAATTTTGGCTAAAACAATCTCAGCCTACACCAGAGATACCAGCCGCGGAAAAACACCATACAAACTAACATCAGCACACAACTAGCAGCAGCAACTCCCCCTCAAAACTGCAACCAGTAAAACAGCTGCACAAACTACACACTCCCCCTCAAGCCTAGAACCACAACAGACAACTATGCAACAGCTAGGCTAACTCTCCCCCTTTTTAGCCACAATTGGACAAACTTTGAATCTGCCAACCAACATACTCAGAACAAAATCCAGACTCAACAGCTACTACTGTACATTCGCTCCCCTTTTTTGGCCAAAAATTGACAAACATTTGTGTAAATGTATACTTTTGATTCAATCCATTGACACACAAATCTATAGAACCAGGTCTAAACTGTCAAGTACACCATGAACTTCACCAGTAACACAATGTCACTACATCTTGTCTGACATTACAATCTGGATAAACAACTTCTTCAACAAAAGATCAACTCTCCCTATCTAAGATAACCAGTGCTCCTTTGCAAGAAGAACGCCTTAAATGAATGGAAAACATAAGATTCATCTTCATGTCTTCAAGAGCGCACCCTCTGTTCAACACACCTGCTGAACGCATTCACAAAATGCTTAATCCTCAAACAATCCAAGTACCACACTAGTACAGACAGAAGTTCTCCCCTTATATTTCACAACTGATGCTCCTTAACTAGTACATCATAGCATTTGGAAAATCCAGACACAGTCTTCATCCATCCAGTCAGGAATGCTTCACACAATCATCCACAAGTTCTGAAGCACACTCACAATGCCTTCCACTGAACTCTAAGTAAACTCCTCTTACTTAGAATTAATAACACACATCAAGACAAGTGTGACATCTCCCATCAACAAAAACCCTCACAAATTTTTTCCAAAATTGCATAAAATTGTCTTCAGACTTCTTCTTATAAGCATGTGCGCACATGATACAAACAATTAGCTTCACATGGCTAGAACCATTCATGTCCACACCAACATGCCATCCAACAGCCTAATGTCATAACATGTTATCTGACATTATCTCCTCATAAGAGGCAACCAATCTCCACAAGCTTGATCAGCATGCAAGCTTCACAATATATGCACCTTTGCTGCAGAATCCATAGACAAGTACTCCCCTTGTCATGGTTAACTAATGCTCTAGATGGAGATGAACATTTGAGCACACTTGCTTAGCACATTCACATACTGTACTTTCACTTTTGGAGAACACAACCAAGTATCCTGACTTGTTTGACACTGCTCACAGACTCCACAAATTCTCTGCTTTATTGAGATCTAATCTCTTCAAGAAATACTTGTAGTAGAAGAAGGAACAACTCTCTGAAAAAATGTTCTGATCAGATCACATCACAATCCCTCTACCATTACATCCACCAGTAGTTGTTGATACTAGTGAAGTCTTCAAAATTAGTAGTCATGCTTTTCCAGAACAAACCACTAAAAACAAGACCAGAATCTCCACATTATAATTCACATAGTCAGAAACATCTCTTCTGACAAAAATGCTTGAGCATCCAACTCCACATGCATACTCTCAATCATCTTCCAAATATAACCATCAGCAATCATGATGTTACAACATCATCATTCAACAACATCTTTTGGGGACATCAGCTTCTCATTACCATTTAGAGGACTCATTTCGTATAGAAGTCCTTCAAGAAGCTCCCAATAAAACACAGTCAGAGCAACTTATTCAGGTTAACATACACACCTGAATCCCATGAGCTCGCACACCCTCTCTGAAGCAAAGAGTTCAGACTGCAAATTAGTATACTCACATGATTCCCTCTTGGTTTGTTATCTTCACGTGCTCCAAAACTCCACATCTTACCAGGCTGATCAACTATTCTCTAGCATGACTTGACAATAGGGTTATATCCCCTTCACAGGCTTTTCTTCTGCCTTTAACGATACACATCCAATCATCTATCTTTGATATTTGGATCAATTGATGAATATCCACATTCAGACTTTCAAGCAATCAATACCTGATCTACTTCAATCTTCTCTACATTCCCATTCTAAAACAGACCTTCTACTTCATCATTCTCCCGTATGATTAGGTAGATTCTCTTTAGATACAATGTAGGTAATCATCCCAGATAATGTCCTATCACAAGTTAGACCATCTTCCACACACCAAAACATCAACACCATGATTCTTGATATGCTCCACCAACTGGACTTACTCTAGCATAGTAATCCAAAGATCCAGAGGAATAAACTCCCATCCACCTTCAAGAAAAATAATATCCTTGAGTCTTCAACTCATCACCCTTCAGCCCAAGAGTAACTTGTTCCAAGACAATCCTCAATAATAACCAGCTTCCACACTCTGATTATCTTGATTCTTTGAATTCATTTCTGAGATCAACCAAATGCCACAGTTTGATCACCTCAAGCATGAATCCTCATATGAAAACAGCCAAATGCCACATTTTGACCTTTTTCATGTTTGTCAGAACTCTCACAAAGATATCCTGATCCACCAAGGAAACCAGATCTTCAAGTCACATGTTCCAATTGCTCAATAGCAAACACACTTAGACTCCCTAAGCCATGGTCACGTAACATCTTCTCCTTCCTGCAGCTCCGTAAACTGCCATGAGAACAATCTTTTTGAAGCATCCTATTGTTCATTCCTGTAGATCACCCTATCAAAAGCTGATGTGCCACATCACCTGTTGAGACTTCTGATATTAAGCTAGATGTCAGAACATTATGTCACCCAACTGTTGAATTCAGCTCTACCTTCTGCCACTCAGAAGAACCTCTTCCCTTTGCAGAAACAGATTTCCATGCTCTCATAGACTTGATTCAACAATCAAGTTTGATTAGACAACCTCTATCCTGCTTAGAAACTCCAAAGACTTCAAACCTACCACATCTGAATCTTCAGAAAATAAGTAGTCCAAGACTACCCCATAGCAATACTAAAGAAAGTCACTTCCCTTAGTAGAACCGTCAGTAGAAAGCCAGAGGTAACTGCCACTTATCCTCGACCTTCACAACCAGAGCAAACACCATGCTCCAAACCACTTAGATCATAAATAAACTGATCCAAGTTGTAACCAACAAGATTATGATGTCTACATAGTCTTCCGTCTTCATCTTCAACAGCACCACCATCTGGACAAGTCATTCACAATACTTTCTAGGAACAGATGCTAAGCAATAATCCCAGGTCAACACCTAGGCGACTTGTGAGCGAATATAGAACCCCTCCCATGATTCTCCAAACCTCTGATGAAAAGATGTTAAAACAATTGACACAACATCCTTAATCTTGTCTTTCAAGGATAATCAATTAAATACTTGTGAATATCACAAATAGAAATTGATCTTAAATCCCTGTGGTTTAACCCTTCTTCAGATTCTAGCATCTTCTGAATCTTCTTCATGACAACCATTATGACAACCATTCATACCACAAAAGCCTTCCAGGTTAGGTCAGTGTCTTGATCTTTCACTCCACCCTGAGCAAAGAACTGAAGTGATGTTTCAACATCAGTTCCGACATCAGTCTAAATCACATTAAACATCTACTAGGATTTGGAGACTACAACCATAGTAATCCACACATATCTCTTGCAGCGAACACACGAGAACATATCAACATCTGATCAACTTCCAAGATCAGACCAACAAAACTGCAGTAACTTGCATAACACACTCTTTCAGAAGCTTCTTCTTATAAGCACAAGGTTCAGACCTCTTGTCTAACTTAAGAGTGATAACATACCATAGACAATCTTCTACTTCCAATCCTTCAAGCCACAAAATTGAAAGAGCTCACGCATACACCAATTGACCACAGGCTGATTTACACTGCTACTGCACACACACTCTTGGATGCATTTTCCCTATAAAGTCCTCAGACATTTTAGCTTAAACAGGGATCATCTCCTTCTCTTCTGCTATCAAGATTACTACCTTTTCTTCAACCAGCTCCAGCTGAGATGCTATGACATTATGAACAGCATCTCAAAAATTGTTCAACTTCACAGCTTCAGTGATCCTTCAGAACAGCTACAATCTAATAGGACTTTGACTCAGCATTTACCATAAACTGCTGATGTGTAGCGCGAAGTCGAGACATTAGGATTGACATATCAAGCTCAGCTTCTTTCTTGATGAAACTTCCTCCAGTTCATGATTTTGAAAATCAGAAACATGTATCTTCACAAGAGAATCCATCTTCAGATATACCAGAACTACATTGGACACCATAAAAACGCTTAAGAGATAACTTATCAAGATCTTCACTCCCGCATGAAAGATTTGACAGCGATACTCTTTTTCTTTGGCTCCACCCTCTTCTTTCATCATCAAGAAAATTAAGAAGGAAGGAATCAGTGTTCTGGACAGATTGGTCTTCAATACCTGATTTGAAATATATTCTTCTTCTGCTGAGGAGACCAAACTCTAAAGTCTTTCCAAGAAAATACCTTCCTAAAGTCTCACCACCAGAGACATAAGAAACAACCAGGGTTACATCAGATACCATGCAGCGAAACACACAATAACTCCTCAACACCCTTCAGGCACTACTCAATAATCCTTGCACACCATCACCATAAATCAAACTCACAACAGCAGTTCTCCACCAAAGCTACACACCTGATAACAACAGACAGGTCCAATACATACCCTGTCATGAATAGTTCATCCTTCACTACAAGGGATCAAACAAACAACAATATGAACTGACCAAGTCCATAACTCAGCAAAACTATCTTCCTTGCTCATGAACCAGAAAGTATCTTCCCTAGATCTCATCCAGAAACAGATAGGATGCCTGCTCTGATACCAATTGAAATTCTGGTATAACAGATCCCAGATGTCCTACATGATGTCGAGACATCTGGTCTGACATAAACAGCAAGGCAATTATAGACAATTAAATAAGTTACTAAAAAGAAAAGTGCACACAGAATTTGTTCACCCAATTCGGTCTAACAACCTACATCTGGGGGCATACCAAGCCAGGAAGGAAGTCCACTATTAGCAGTATTAAATAACAGACTCAACAATACCAGTTGATAATCTACTCACTTAATCCCTACCCAATGACCCTTCTACCTAAGTTCTCCCTAGGTAAGAGACTCCATCTCACTTCTAATCATCGCAATGATGTCTAGCAGTTAACATCTCAGTTACTGCATCAACAACTTGATTTCCAATAACTCTCCAAACACATAAAAATAGAAGACACACTCCTATAACAATACCTAGACATGACCCTCATGACTAAGAACAATGCTTAGAGTTGCTTAACAGCTTCCTCTAAGACCAATACATCTCTTACCTACAGGCTAAGAGATAAACATGATGACCATCCCACAAACCGGGTGGTTCATCAAACAACACAACCCTTATAGTTTACATGATGGCTGGCTTACTTTTTCTAGGTTACAATATTTCTATTTATAACCTATTTCTCAACTGGATTTAGGCCTTCAAATCACAACAAATCAGCTGCTACAAATCTGCAAAAGATTCTGCTACTAAATAGATCTTCAATCAAATCTTCAATTAAATCTAATTATTCTCCATATCTTTTTGCATGAAAATAGTAACAAAATCTGCTCAATATAAGATTGCAATAGAATATATTTGTCCCATGATATTCGCCTGCAATCTCTCCACCAGATCTTCTCAAAACACACTTAAACAAATGCAACCCTAACAAAACACATCAGACTGATGTTCTGATGTTCTGTCAACTGATGTCAAGACATCAGGTTTAACATCAGCATACAAAACTGCAACCCTTCTGAACTTAACATCAACTCAATGTTAAGAACTCATGTTAAGACATCAGACATATGACATCATTAACAACACCATTGTTTTACCAAAATTCCTGCCAATACAAGAACTAACAATCTCCCCCTTTGGCTAATTTTGGCTAAAACAATCTCAGCCTACACCAGAGATACCAGCCGCGGAAAAACACCATACAAACTAACATCAGCACACAACTAGCAGCAGCAACTCCCCCTCAAAACTGCAACCAGTAAAACAGCTGCACAAACTACACACTCCCCCTCAAGCCTAGAACCACAACAGACAACTATGCAACAGCTAGGCTAACTCTCCCCCTTTTTAGCCACAATTGGACAAACTTTGAATCTGCCAACCAACATACTCAGAACAAAATCCAGACTCAACAGCTACTACTGTACATTCGCTCCCCTTTTTTGGCCAAAAATTGACAAACATTTGTGTAAATGTATACTTTTGATTCAATCCATTGACACACAAATCTATAGAACCAGGTCTAAACTGTCAAGTACACCATGAACTTCACCAGTAACACAATGTCACTACATCTTGTCTGACATTACAATCTGGATAAACAACTTCTTCAACAAAAGATCAACTCTCCCTATCTAAGATAACCAGTGCTCCTTTGCAAGAAGAACGCCTTAAATGAATGGAAAACATAAGATTCATCTTCATGTCTTCAAGAGCGCACCCTCTGTTCAACACACCTGCTGAACGCATTCACAAAATGCTTAATCCTCAAACAATCCAAGTACCACACTAGTACAGACAGAAGTTCTCCCCTTATATTTCACAACTGATGCTCCTTAACTAGTACATCATAGCATTTGGAAAATCCAGACACAGTCTTCATCCATCCAGTCAGGAATGCTTCACACAATCATCCACAAGTTCTGAAGCACACTCACAATGCCTTCCACTGAACTCTAAGTAAACTCCTCTTACTTAGAATTAATAACACACATCAAGACAAGTGTGACATCTCCCATCAACAAAAACCCTCACAAAATTTTTCCAAAATTGCATAAAATTGTCTTCAGACTTCTTCTTATAAGCATGTGCGCACATGATACAAACAATTAGCTTCACATGGCTAGAACCATTCATGTCCACACCAACATGCCATCCAACAGCCTAATGTCATAACATGTTATCTGACATTATCTCCTCATAAGAGGCAACCAATCTCCACAAGCTTGATCAGCATGCAAGCTTCACAATATATGCACCTTTGCTGCAGAATCCATAGACAAGTACTCCCCTTGTCATGGTTAACTAATGCTCTAGATGGAGATGAACATTTGAGCACACTTGCTTAGCACATTCACATACTGTACTTTCACTTTTGGAGAACACAACCAAGTATCCTGACTTGTTTGACACTGCTCACAGACTCCACAAATTCTCTGCTTTATTGAGATCTAATCTCTTCAAGAAATACTTGTAGTAGAAGAAGGAACAACTCTCTGAAAAAATGTTCTGATCAGATCACATCACAATCCCTCTACCATTACATCCACCAGTAGTTGTTGATACTAGTGAAGTCTTCAAAATTAGTAGTCATGCTTTTCCAGAACAAACCACTAAAAACAAGACCAGAATCTCCACATTATAATTCACATAGTCAGAAACATCTCTTCTGACAAAAATGCTTGAGCATCCAACTCCACATGCATACTCTCAATCATCTTCCAAATATAACCATCAGCAATCATGATGTTACAACATCATCATTCAACAACATCTTTTGGGGACATCAGCTTCTCATTACCATTTAGAGGACTCATTTCGTATAGAAGTCCTTCAAGAAGCTCCCAATAAAACACAGTCAGAGCAACTTATTCAGGTTAACATACACACCTGAATCCCATGAGCTCGCACACCCTCTCTGAAGCAAAGAGTTCAGACTGCAAATTAGTATACTCACATGATTCCCTCTTGGTTTGTTATCTTCACGTGCTCCAAAACTCCACATCTTACCAGGCTGATCAACTATTCTCTAGCATGACTTGACAATAGGGTTATATCCCCTTCACAGGCTTTTCTTCTGCCTTTAACGATACACATCCAATCATCTATCTTTGATATTTGGATCAATTGATGAATATCCACATTCAGACTTTCAAGCAATCAATACCTGATCTACTTCAATCTTCTCTACATTCCCATTCTAAAACAGACCTTCTACTTCATCATTCTCCCGTATGATTAGGTAGATTCTCTTTAGATACAATGTAGGTAATCATCCCAGATAATGTCCTATCACAAGTTAGACCATCTTCCACACACCAAAACATCAACACCATGATTCTTGATATGCTCCACCAACTGGACTTACTCTAGCATAGTAATCCAAAGATCCAGAGGAATAAACTCCCATCCACCTTCAAGAAAAATAATATCCTTGAGTCTTCAACTCATCACCCTTCAGCCCAAGAGTAACTTGTTCCAAGACAATCCTCAATAATAACCAGCTTCCACACTCTGATTATCTTGATTCTTTGAATTCACTTCTGAGATCAACCAAATGCCACAGTTTGATCACCTCAAGCATGAATCCTCATATGAAAACAGCCAAATGACACATTTTGACCTTTTTCATGTTTGTCAGAACTCTCACAAAGATATCCTGATCCACCAAGGAAACCAGATCTTCAAGTCACATGTTCCAATTGCTCAATAGCAAACACACTTAGACTCCCTAAGCCATGGTCACGTAACATCTTCTCCTTCCTGCAGCTCCGTAAACTGCCATGAGAACAATCTTTTTGAAGCATCCTATTGTTCATTCCTGTAGATCACCCTATCAAAAGCTGATGTGCCACATCACCTGTTGAGACTTCTGATATTAAGCTAGATGTCAGAACATTATGTCACCCAACTGTTGAATTCAGCTCTACCTTCTGCCACTCAGAAGAACCTCTTCCCTTTGCAGAAACAGATTTCCATGCTCTCATAGACTTGATTCAACAATTAAGTTTGATTAGACAACCTCTATCCTGCTTAGAAACTCCAAAGACTTCAAACCTACCACATCTGAATCTTCAGAAAATAAGTAGTCCAAGACTACCCCATAGCAATACTAAAGAAAGTCACTTCCCTTAGTAGAACCGTCAGTAGAAAGCCAGAGGTAACTGCCACTTATCCTCGACCTTCACAACCAGAGCAAACACCATGCTCCAAACCACTTAGATCATAAATAAACTGATCCAAGTTGTAACCAACAAGATTATGATGTCTACATAGTCTTCCGTCTTCATCTTCAACAGCACCACCATCTGGACAAGTCATTCACAATACTTTCTAGGAACAGATGCTAAGCAATAATCCCAGGTCAACACCTAGGCGACTTGTGAGCGAATATAGAACCCCTCCCATGATTCTCCAAACCTCTGATGAAAAGATGTTAAAACAATTGACACAACATCCTTAATCTTGTCTTTCAAGGATAATCAATTAAATACTTGTGAATATCACAAATAGAAATTGATCTTAAATCCCTGTGGTTTAACCCTTCTTCAGATTCTAGCATCTTCTGAATCTTCTTCATGACAACCATTATGACAACCATTCATACCACAAAAGCCTTCCAGGTTAGGTCAGTGTCTTGATCTTTCACTCCACCCTGAGCAAAGAACTGAAGTGATGTTTCAACATCAGTTCCGACATCAGTCTAAATCACATTAAACATCTACTAGGATTTGGAGACTACAACCATAGTAATCCACACATATCTCTTGCAGCGAACACACGAGAACATATCAACATCTGATCAACTTCCAAGATCAGACCAACAAAACTGCAGTAACTTGCATAACACACTCTTTCAGAAGCTTCTTCTTATAAGCACAAGGTTCAGACCTCTTGTCTAACTTAAGAGTGATAACATACCATAGACAATCTTCTACTTCCAATCCTTCAAGCCACAAAATTGAAAGAGCTCACGCATACACCAATTGACCACAGGCTGATTTACACTGCTACTGCACACACACTCTTGGATGCATTTTCCCTATAAAGTCCTCAGACATTTTAGCTTAAACAGGGATCATCTCCTTCTCTTCTGCTATCAAGATTACTACCTTTTCTTCAACCAGCTCCAGCTGAGATGCTATGACATTATGAACAGCATCTCAAAAATTGTTCAACTTCACAGCTTCAGTGATCCTTCAGAACAGCTACAATCTAATAGGACTTTGACTCAGCATTTACCATAAACTGCTGATGTGTAGCGCGAAGTCGAGACATTAGGATTGACATATCAAGCTCAGCTTCTTTCTTGATGAAACTTCCTCCAGTTCATGATTTTGAAAATCAGAAACATGTATCTTCACAAGAGAATCCATCTTCAGATATACCAGAACTACATTGGACACCATAAAAACGCTTAAGAGATAACTTATCAAGATCTTCACTCCCGCATGAAAGATTTGACAGTGATACTCTTTTTCTTTGGCTCCACCCTCTTCTTTCATCATCAAGAAAATTGAGAAGGAAGGAATCAGTGTTCTAGACAGATTGGTCTTCAATACCTGATTTGAAATATATTCTTCTTCTGCTGAGGAGACCAAACTCTAAAGTCTTTCCAAGAAAACACCTTCCTAAAGTCTCACCACCAGAGACATAAGAAACAACCAGGGTTACATCAGATACCATGCAGCGGAACACACAATAACTCCTCAACACCCTTCAGGCACTACTCAATAATCCTTGCACACCATCACCATAAATCAAACTCACAACAGCAGTTCTCCACCAAAGCTACACGCCTGATAACAACAGACAGGTCCAATACATACCCTGTCATGAATAGTTCATCCTTCACTACAAGGGATCAAACAAACAATAATATGAACTGACCAAGTCCATAACTCAGCAAAACTATCTTCCTTGCTCATGAACCAGAAAGTATCTTCCCTAGATCTCATCCAGAAACAGATAGGATGCCTGCTCTGATACCAATTGAAATTCTGGTATAACAGATCCCAGATGTCCTACATGATGTCGAGACATCTGGTCTGACATAAACAGCAAGGCAATTATAGACAATTAAATAAGTTGCTGAAAAGAAAAGTGCACACAGAATTTGTTTACCCAGTTCGGTCTAACAACCTACATCTGGGGGCATACCAAGCCAGGAAGGAAGTCCACTATTAGCAGTATTAAATAACAGACTCAACAATACCAGTTGATAATCTACTCACTTAATCCCTACCCAATGACCCTTCTACCTAAGTTCTCCCTAGGTAAGAGACTCCATCTTACTTCTAATCATCGCAATGATGTCTAGCAGTCAACATCTCAGTTACCGCATCAACAGCTTGATTCCCAACAACTCTCCAAACACATAAAAATAGAAGACACACTCCTATAACAATACCTAGACATGACCCTCATGACTAAGAACAATGCTTAAAGTTGCTTAACAACTTCCTCTAAGACCAATACATCTCTTACCTCCAGGCTTAGAGATAAACATGATGACCATCCCACAAACCGGGTGGTTCATCAAACAACACAACCCTTATAGTTTACATAATGGCTGGCTTACTTTTTCTAGGTTACAATGCTTCTATTTATAACCTATTTCCCAACTGGATTTAGGCCTTCAAATCACAACAAATTAGCTACTACAAATCTGCAAAAGATTCTGATAAATCTTCAATCAAATCTTCAATTAAATCTAATTATTCTCCATATCTTTTTGCATAAAAATAGTAACAAAATCTGCTCAATATAAGATTGCAACAGAATATATTTGTCCCATGATATTCGCCTGCAATCTCTCCACCAGATCTTCTCAAAACACACTTAAACAAATGCAGCCCTAACAAAACACATCAGACTGATGTTCTGATGTTCTGTCAACTGATGTCAAAACATCAGGTTTAACATCAGCATACAAAACTGCAACCCTTCTGAACTTAACATCAACTCAATGTTAAGAACTCATGTTAAGACATCAGACATATGACATCATTAACAACACCATTGTTTTACCAAAATTCCAGCCAATACAAGAACTAACAATCTCCCCCTTTGGCTAATTTTGGCTAAAACAATCTCAGCCTACACCAGAGATACCAGCCGCGGAAAAACACCATACAAACTAACATCAGCACACAACTAGCAGCAGCAACTCCCCCTCAAAACTGCAACCAGTAAAACAGCTGCACAAACTACACACTTCCCCTCAAGCCTAGAACCACAACAGACAACTATGCAATAGCTAGGCTAACTCTCCCCCCTTTTAAAAACAATTGGACAAACTTTGAATCTGCCAACCAACATACTCAGAACAAAATCCAGACTCAACAGCTACTACTGTACATTCTCTCCCCCTTTTTGGCCAAAAATTGACAAACATTTGTGTAAATGTATACTTCTGATTCAATTCATTGACACACAAATCTATAGAACCAGGTCTAAACTGTCAAGTACACCATGAACTTCACCAGTAACACAATGTCACTACATCTTGTCTGACATTACAATCTGGATAAACAACTTCTTCAACAAAAGATCAACTCTCCCTATCTAAGATAACCAGTGCTCCTTTGCAAGAAGAACACCTTAAATGAATGGAAAACATAAGACTCATCTTCATGTCTTCAAGAGCGCACCCTCTGTTTAACACACCTGCTGAACGCATTCACAAAATGCTTAATCCTCAAACAATCCAAGTACCACACTAGTACAGACAGAAGTTCTCCCCTTATATTTCACAACTGATGCTCCTTGACCAGTACATCATAGCATTTGGAAAATCCAGACACAGTCTTCATCCATCCAGTCAGGAATGCTTCACACAATCATCCACAAGTTCTGAAGCACACTCACAATGCCTTCCACTGAACTCTAAGTAAACTCCTCTTACTTAGAATTAATAACACACATCAAGACAAGTGTGACATCTCTCATCAACAAAGACCCTCACAAAGTTTTTCCAAAATTGCATAAAATTGTCTTCAGACTTCTCCTTATAAGCATGTGCGCACATGATACAAACAATTAGCTTCACATGGCTAGAACCATTCATGTCCACACCAACATGCCATCCAACAGCCTAATGTCATAACATGTTATCTGACATTATCTCCTCATAAGAGGCAACCAATCTCCACAAGCTTGATCAGCATGCAAGCTTCACAATATATGCACCTTTGCTGCAGAATCCATAGACAAGTACTCCCCTTGTCATGGTTAACTAATGCTCTAGATGGAGATGAACATTTGAGCACACTTGCTTAGCACATTCACATACTGTACTTTCACTTTTGGAGAACACAACCAAGTATCCTGACTTGTTTGACACTGCTCACAGACTCCACAAATTCTCTGCTTTACTGAGATCTAATCTCTTCAAGAAATACTTGTAGCAGAAGAAGGAACAACTCTCTGAAAAAATGTTCTGATCAGATCACATCACAATCCCTCTACCATTACATCCACCAGTAGTTGTTGATACTAGTGAAGTCTTCAAAATTAGTAGTCATGCTTTGCCAGAACAAACTACTAAAAACAAGACCAGAATCTCCACATTATAATTCACATAGTCAGAAACATCTCTTCTGACAAAAATGCTTGAGCATCCAACTCCACACGCACACTCTCAATCATCTTCCAAATATAACCATCAGCAATCATGATGTTACAACATCACCATTCAACAGCATCTTTTGGGGACATCAGCTTCTCATTACCATTTAGAGGACTCATTTCGTATAGAAGTCCTTCAAGAAGCTCCCAATAAAACACAGTCAGAGCAGCTTATTCAGGTTAACAAACACACATGAATCCCATGAGCTCGCACTCCCTCTCTGAAGCAAAGAGTTCAGACTGCAAATTAGTATACTCACATGATTCCCTCTTGGTTTGTTATCTTCACATGCTCCAAAACTCCACATCTTACCAGGCTGATCAACTATTCTCTAGCATGACTTGACAATAGGGCTATATCCCCTTCACAGGCTTTTCTTCTGCTTTTAGCGATACACATCCAATCATCTATCTTTGACATTTGGATCAATTGATGAATATCCACATTCAGACTTTCAAGCAATCAATACCTGATCTACTTCAGTCTTCTCTACATTCTCATTCCAAAACAGACCTTCTACTTCATCATTCTCCCGTATGATTAGGTAGATTCTCTTTAGATACAATGTAGGTAATCATCCCAGATAATGTCCTATCACAAGTTAGACCATCTTCCACACACCAAAACATCAACACCATGATTCTTGATATGCTCCACCAACTGGACTTACTCTAGTATAGTAATCCACAGAACCAGAGGAATAAACTCCCATCCACCTTCAAGAAAAATAATATCCTTGAGTCTTCAACTCATCACCCTTCAGCCCAAGAGTAACTTGTTCCAAGACAATCCTCAATAATAACCAGCTGCCACACTCTGATTATCTTGATTCTTTGAATTCACTTCTGAGATCAACCAAATGCCACAGTTTGATCACCTCAAGCATGAATCCTCATATGAAAACAGCCAAATGACACATTTTGACCTTTTTCATTTTTGTCAGAACTCTCACAAAGATATCCTGATCCACCAAGGAAACCAGATCTTCAAGTCACATGTTCCAATTGCTCAATAGCAAACACACTTAGACTCCCTAAGCCATGGTCACGTAACATCTTCTCCTTCCTATAGCTCCCGCAAACTGCCATGAGAACAATCTTTTTGAAGCATCCTATTATTCATTCCTGTAGATCACCCTATCAAAAGCTGATGTGCCACATCACCTGTTGAGACTTCTGATATTAAGCTAGATGTCAGAACATTATGTCACCCAACTGTTGAATTCAGCTCTATCTTCTGCCACTCAGAAGAACCTCCTCCCTTTGCAGAAACAGATTTCCATGCTCTCATAGACTTGATTCAATAATCAAGTTTGATTAGACAACCTCTATCCTGCTTAGAAACTCCAAAGACTTCAAACCTACCACATCTGAATCTTCAGAAAATAAGTAGTCCAAGACTACCCCATAGCAATACTAAAGAAAGTCACTTCCCTTAGTAGAACCGTCAGTAGAAAGCCAGAGGTAACTGCCACTTATCCTCGACCTTCACAACCAGAGAAAACACCATGCTCCAAACCACTTAGATCAGAAATAAACTGATCCAAGCTGTAACCAACAAGATTATGATGTCTACATAGTCTTCCGTCTTCATCTTCAACAGCACCACCATCTGGACAAGTCATTCACAATACTTTCTAGGAACAGATGCTAAGCAATAATCCCAGGTCAACACCTAGGTGACTTGTGAGCGAATGTAGAACCCCTCCCATGATTCTCCAAACCTCTGATGAAAAGATGTTAAAACAATTGACAGAACATCCTTAATCTTGTCTTTCAAGGATAATCAATTAAATACTTGTGAATATCACAAATAGCAATTGATCTTAAATCCCTGTGGTTTAACCCTTCTTCAGATTCTAGCATCTTCTGAATCTTCTTCATGACAACCATTATGACAACCATTCATACCACAAAAGCCTTCCAGGTTAGGTCAGTGTCTTGATCTTTCACTCCACCCTGAGCAAAGAACTGAAGTGATGTTTCAACATCAGTTCCGACATCAGTCTAAATCACATTAAACATCTACTAGGATTTGGAGACTACAACCATAATAATCCACACATATCTCTTGCAGCGAACACACGAGAACATATCAACATCTGATCAACTTCCAAGATCAGACCAATAAAACTGCAGTAACTTGCATAACACACTCTTCCAGAAGCTTCTTCTTATAAGCACAAGGTTCAGACCTCTTGTCTAACTTAAGAGTGATAACATACCATAGACAATCTGCTACTTCCAATCCTTCAAGCCACAAAATTGAAAGAGCTCACGCATATACCAATTGACCACAGGCTGATTTACACTGCTACTGCACACACACTCTTGGATGCATTTTCCCTATAAAGTCCTCAGAAATTTTAGCTTAAACAGGGATCATCTCCTTCTCTTCTGCTATCAAGATTACTACTTTTTCTTCAACCAGCTCCAGCTGAGATGCTATGACATTATGAATAGCATCTCAAAAATTATTCAACTTCACAGCTTCAGTGATCCTTCAGAACAGCTACAATCTAATAGGACTTTGACTCAGCATTTACCATAAACTGCTGATGTGTAGCGTGAAGTTGAGACATTAGGATTGACATATCAAGCTCAGCTTCTTTCTTGATGAAACTTCCTCCAGTTCATGTTTTTGAAAATCAGAAACATGTATCTTCACAAGAGAATCCATCTTCAGATATACCAGAACTACATTGGACACCATAAAAACGCTTAAGAGATAACTTATCAAGATCTTCACTCCCGCATGAAAGATTTGACAGTGATACTCTTTTGCTTTGGCTCCACCCTCTTCTTTCATCATCAAGAAAATTGAGAAGGAAGGAATCAGTGTTCTAGACAGATTGGTCTTCAATACCTGATTTGAAATATATTTTTCTTCTGCTGAGGAGACCAAACTCTAAAGTCTTTCCAAGAAAATACCTTCCTAAAGTCTCACCACCAGAGACACAAGAAACAACCAGGGTTACATCAGATACCATGCAGCGGAACACACAACAACTCCTCAACACCCTTCAGGCACTACTCAATAATCCTTGCACACCATCACCATAAATCAAACTCACAACAGCAGTTCTCCACCAAAGCTACACACCTGATAAGAACAGACAGGTCCAATACATACCCTGTCATGAATAGTCCATCCTTCACTACAAGGGATCAAACAAACAACTATATGAACTGACCAAGTCCATAACTCAGCAAAACTATCTTCCTTGCTCATGAACCAGAAAGTATCTTCCCTAGATCTCATCCAGAAACAGATAGGATGCCTGCTCTGATACCAATTGAAATTCTGGTATAACAGATCCCAGATGTCCTACATGATGTCGAGACATCTGGTCTGACATAAACAGCAAGGCAATTATAGACAATTAAATAAGTTACTGAAAAGAAAAGTGCACACAGAATTTGTTTACCCAGTTCGGTCTAACAACCTACATCTGGGGGCATACAAAGCCAGGAAGGAAGTCCACTATTGGCAATATTAAATAACAGACTCAACAATACCAGTTGATAATCTACTCACTTAATCCCTACCCAATGACCCTTCTACCTAAGTTCTCCCTAGGTAAGAGACTTCATCTCACTTCCAATCATCGCAATGATGTCTAGCAGTCAAAATCTCAGTTACTGCATCAACAGCTTGATTTCCAGCAACTCTCCAAACACATAAAAGTAGAAGACACACTCCTATAACAATACCTAGACATGACCCTCATGACTAAGAACAATGCTTAGAGTTGCTTAACAGCTTCCTCTAAGACCAATACATCTCTTACCTACAGGCTTAGAGATAAACATGATGACCATCCCACAAACCGGGCGGTTCATCAAACAACACAGCCCTTATAGTTTACATGATGGCTGGCTTACTTTTTCTAGGTTACAATGCTTCTATTTATAACCTATTTCCCAACTGGATTTGGGCCTTCAAATCACAACAAATCAGCTGCTACAAATCTGCAAAAGATTCTGCTACTAAATAGATCTTCAATCAAATCTTCAATTAAATCTTCAATTAAATCTAATTATTCTCCATATCTTTTTGCATGAAAATAGTAACAAAATCTGCTCAATATAAGATTGCAACAGAATATATTTGTCCCATGATATTCGTCTGCAATCTCTCCACCAGATCTTCTCAAAACACACTTAAACAAATGCAGCCCTAACAAAACACATCAGACTGATGTTCTAATGTTCTGTCAACTGATGTCAAGACATTAGGTTTAACATCAGCATACAAAACTGCAACCCTTCTGAACTTAACATCAACTCAATGTTAAGAACTCATGTTAAGACATCAGACATATGACATCATTAACAACACCATTGTTTTACCAAAATTCCAGCCAATACAAGAACTAACACCTTATTTCCACTGGGATTACCGCCTCAGTTCCGTAGGTAAGTCAGAAGGGGGTTTCCCCGGTAGTGGAGTACGGGGTTGTCCTGTAGGCCCAGAGGACGTTGTGTAGCTCCTCGATCCACCTTTTATTGGTGTCACCCAGTCTCTGTTTTAGTCCTCGCAGGATCACCCTATTCGCGGCTTCGGCTTGTCCGTTTGTTTGTGGGTGCTCGACCGACGTGAAGTGTTGCTTCGTGCCCAGCTTGGTAACGAAGTCCTGAAAGTTCTTGTCGATGAACTGTGTCCCGTTGTCGGTGAAAATTGTCTGGGGTACCCCAAATCAGGAAAGTATATTCCTCTTGCAGAAACAGAGTATGTTGTGGGCCGTGATTTTGTCCAAGGCTTCGGCCTTTATCCACTTGGTGAAGTAGTCGACACCGACAATCAGGCACTTATTTTGGCACGACCTTACGGTGAAGGGTCTGAGGATGTCCATCCCCCACCAGGCAAACGGCCATGAGGACGAAAGTTTTTTTAGCTCATTGGGCAGTGCCAGGTGCATGTCCCTGCGTCGTTGGCATCTGTCACACTTCTTGACGTGATCCTTGGCGTCCTACTGCATGGTGGGCCAGTAGTATCCTGCTCGCAATGCTTTACGGGCTAGGGATCGTCCGCCCAGGTGTTGCGCATTGATCCCCTCATGGATCTCTTGGAGTATGCCGGGGACCTTAGACTCCTCGATGCATTTGAGGAGGGGGATCGAGAAGCCGTGCCGATATAACTTGTCCTCGACAATCGCATATGAGCAGGCACGTCGCCTTACTACTCCGGCGTCCTTGGGTACATCAGGTAGTTTTCCTGTGCTGAGGTACTCGTATACCGGGGTCATCTAGCAGTGGTTGTCTCAAATGGCATGCACGTCAGCCGTGCTGATGGTTTTCTCGATGCTCGGATGTGGAAGCACTTCTTGAATGATGGACTTGTTCCCGCCTTTCTTCTTTGTGCTCGCGAGCTTTGATAGGACATCTGCCCGAGTATTGTGTTCGCGCGGGACATGATTCACTTCTGCCGAGGTGAACCTTTTCATCATTTCTTTCACTAGACCAAGTATTCGATGGGGTTGTCGTTCTTGATTTGGTACTCTCCTCGTACTTAGGAGGCCACGAGCTGGGAGTCAGTGAATATTTTTACTTCTTTGGCACTGAGATCCTCGGCTAGTCGTAACCCGGCGAGGAAAGCCTCGTATTCGGCCTAGTTGTTTGACGCCGGGAAGGATAATGTGAGGGATACCACGATTAGGATACCTTCCTCGTTCTCTAGGATGATGCCCGCTCCGCTTCTTGTCGAGCTGGATGCCCCGTCGACGTAGATCGTCCATTTTTGGGATCCGTCGGCCGAAGGTTCTGGGATGGTCATCTCCGCAACGAAGTTGGCCAGCACCTGAGCATTCAGGGCCTTTCTCCCCTCATATTGGACATCAAACTCGACGAGTTCGAGCGACCACTTGAGCATCCTACCCGCCATGTCTAGTCGTCCGAGGAGTTGCCTCACGGGCTGCTCGATCCTCACCATGATCGTGTGAGCTAAGAAGTAATGCCGCAGTCTTTTGGCCGCAGTGACGAGGGATAGAGCTACATTTTAGATCTATTGGTATCTAAGTTCAGGGCCTTGAAGGGCTTTACTGGTGAAGTAAATCAGCTTTTGCCCGTCGGGAATTTCCCAGATCAGAACCGCGCTGACCGCTTCGCTCGTGACGGCGAGGTATAGGAACAACGTCTCCTCGTCTTCTGGTAGTGAGAGGACGGGGGTTGCGAGAGGACTTGTTTGAGGTGGAGGAGTTCCTGTTTGCACTCCTCGGTCCATTCCAACATGGCTTCCTTGCATAGGAGTTTGAAAAATAGAAGTGCGTATTGCGCTGATTTGGCCACGAAGCGGGAAAGCGAGGTGAGCATCCCGTTTAGCGATTGTATCAACTTCTTTGAGTTCGGCATCAGGAGTTTGGAGAATGCCCTACACTTGTTGGGGTTTGCCTCGATCCCTTGTTCTGTGAGGTAGAAACCGAGGAACTTGCCTGCCTGGACGCCGAAGGTACATTTCTCCGGGTTAAACCTCATATTGCATTTCCTCGCTGTGTCGAAGACCCTTTTGAGGTGGGAAGCGTGGTCAACTTCTTATGCAGATTTTACGATCATGTCGTCCATGTAAACCTCGAGCATGTCGCTGACCTCTCCCCGGAAGACTTTGTTCATCATCCGCTGGTAGGTCGTGCCATAGTTCTTCAGGCCGAAGGGCATTACATTGTAGTAGTAGTTGCCCAACTCGGTCATGAAGGCTGTGTGCTGCTTGTCGGCCTTCGCCATGAATGACAATAATTTAAAACCTGCAGAATTATCGACCAGTTTGTCAATGTTAGGCAGTGGATAAGCATCTTTCGGGCATGCCCGGTTAAGAACAGTGTAATCAACGCACATCCTCCATTTTCCATTATTTGTATTAACAAGTACAACGTTGGATAGCTAGGTTGTGTACTGGGCTTCAGAAATAAATTTTGCCTCTAAGAGGTCTTTTACAGCTTTTTTAGAAGCCTCCGCTTTCTCGGGAGACTGCCTATGCAGATGTTGCACTATAGCCCTAGCGGATGGATCTATTGTAAGTTGGTGGCATGCCACATTTGGATCGAGGTTGGGCATCACCGACGTGCTCCACGCGAACAAGTCAGCATTCTCCCGGAGGCAGGCCTTCAACTGCTTCCTCGCCAGGTCGGGGAGCCCTGTACCAATCTTCACATTCCTGTCTGGATTGTCCCCGAGAGTGATGAGCTCGAAGTCTTCATCTGGAATGGGACGCGTTGGGTGGAGAGGCTTCCCATTGCCTTTGGCTGGGAGGTCTTTTCCAGCTGCTTCTCCTTGTTCCTGCTCGCTGGGGAAGCGACTGTCGAGGTCGATCGCGTTGATGCGCGGGAGTGGCTTCTGTTCTGCGTCGGGGGTTGGCTTCTCCGCGGTCTTGGACATGATGTTGATCGAGTTCAGACCTTTGGTTGCAGCTTTGAAGCATCTCCTAGTAGCTTCAATATCCCGGTGAAGGGTGACGACCTGGCCTCTGGTCGTGTAGTACTTCATCTTCAGATGGACTATAGATGGAACTGCCGTGAGCTCGGCTAGAGTCGGTCTTCCAAGGATGCACTGGTACAGGGAAGGGCACTCCACCACCAGGAAGCGGGTCTTAACTTGTCAGGCAGTGTCGTCGCTCCCGAAAGTAACCATCAGCTCGACATAGCCCCATGGTCTAGTGGCGGTGCTGTTGAAACCCTGGAGGTCTGATCCCACGTAAGGGGTCAGATGTGTTTCATTGACTTGAAGGGTTTCAAAGAGGTGGGCGTACATGATGTCCACCGAACTCTTTTGGTCGACCAGGATCCGGTGGACATCGAAGTTTGTCATCTGCGCCCTGATAAGGAAAAGGATGGTGGAGTTGGGGGCGCCGCCCGACAACTCTTCGAGGTAGAAGGTGATGGGATTCGACCTCCCTTGGACCTTCTCGAAAGTTGTAGTCTATGTTGAGCTCGCCTCTATCAGCTGGTCGAACTTCCGCTTGATTGACCCTATCGAGACCCTGTTGAACCCTCCTCCGAATATAACCATTGCGGCGGGGAAACTTTCCCATGGGCTGCGAGTGGTCAAAGGGATGTCGAGCTCGTCGGGGAAGTAGAAGTCCTCTGGTCGGGTGACACACAAAGCGACTTGCAGTCCATTCTTGCCAGAGGAAGGGGTCGCCTCCACCCTTTGCGTCCCCCGGGCCTCTTGTCGAGGAGCGTCATTCCTCTTCGTGTACTGCTTGAGGTGCCCCTCCTTAATCATGATATTTATCGCATCCTCGAGGTGGATGCAGTCCTCCGTGACATGCCTGTGACTCCTATGGAACCTGCAGTACTTGGACTTGTCAACGTTTGGTTTGGGGCGTGTCGGCTTCGGAAAGTGGACACCTCCTTTTTAGAATTCCGAGTTGATGCACTCGGCCAGGATTCGCTCGTGGGGAGCAGTGAGCAGCATGTACTCTGTTACCCGACCAACTGGTCCTTTCGGCTCATGAGAGTCTCGGGGATAGTCTTCCCTTCTTTTGTCCCCGCCTCGTCGGAGGGCGGTGGAGTCTTCTTGTTTGGAGCTTCTGGGGCCCTCTAGATTTCGTGAGTCGTGGGCATAATGGGCGACCTCTATCTCCTCATACCGAATGTATAATTCGGCCTTGTGGAGGAGAGCTTCCAAGGTGCGGGGCCTTTTAATGCCAACAGCCTTGGCGAACTCGGTGCGAGGTCGTAGTCCTCGCTCGATCAAAAACTTCTTCATGTCGTCCGTGGTGGATACCTAGACGGCTTCTCGGTTGAATCTCTCGATGTAATCCCGGAGATATTCGTCTTTTCCCTGGATGATGGCCTCCAGGGATGCTTCCGTCTTCGGGTGGCATCAGGAAGCAGTGAAATGCCTGGAAAACTGCCTCTTCAGTTCCTTCCAGGTGGTGATGGACTCCGGTGCGAGGCTCTTGTACCACACCATGGCACCTTTCTGCAGGGTGGTGGGGAAGAGCCTGCACTTGATGGCTCCCCGAACATTGCGATAGTCGAGCATCGCGTCAAAGCTTTCGATGTGGTGGTCCGGGTCGGTGGTGCTGTCATACATCGTCAAGAGTGGAGGTTTCACCATCCCGACGAGCACGGGGGTCTCCATGATGTCCCTGGACAACAGAGTGCGCTGGTCATCCTCGTCACTCCTGACGTGTGATTGTGACGGGGATTGGTCACCCCGACCGCGCCTGCTTCGTTGGGGGGTACTTCTTGGTCGGCTCTTTTGCTTCTTATCGTGTCTGTCGGCCTTGCTCCTCTTCTGGACAGGGGAACGTCGTTCCTTCCGAGGAGGGGACCGGTCGCGCTTCTAGGCGACCACGGGTTGGGGTTGTTCTAGACGCGGGCGGCGCCCAGGCCTCCGGGGAGAAGGGCTCCTAGAGCCATCGTGTCCCGTCCTCCGTGGAGGAGGAGAGGGGCTATGAGATATGGGACGACGATGTTTCCGCGGGGGAGAGCGTTGTTGTCGCTCCCTCTCGAGCACTCATATCCGCTCATTCTGTTGAAAGATCATCAGATTAGTCTGATTGATCGCTGCGAACAGAGCCACCATGTACGGATCAAAATTAGGTGGTGCGGAGATGGGCTGGTAGATGGTCGGGCTATCAGCGTGTCAGGCGGCGTTGAATGTCGCATCGTCAAAGGAGGGGGAGGCGGTGTGCATGTCCCTGTGGTCGCCTTCTTCGGCGTGAACGACTACGTTGGGATCATGGTCATCTACTTTGTTGAATGGGACGAAGGCGATGTCCGGAGTGTTGGCGCCAGTTCGAGGGCTGGCCATGATCGTCAGAGATTGGAGATTGCTTTGGTTTTTACGGGAGGAAAAATGTGGAAGCAAAAGGGTTCCCACAGACGGCGCCACTGATCGTACCTGATTAGAAAAAGATCGGTGGCCAGCAACACGTTGTGAGCTCCGTTACTTCGGTGGTGGTGAGAAGGTGGGGGATGTACCTGCAAGGTACTCCGATGCTAAAAAGTCAGAGACGGAGTAAGCAAGTACAGAAAGGTAGTGAGAGTGAAAATTAGAATACCTGACCCTCTAGTGAAAGAGGGTATTTATAGTGTGCCCCCAGCACTGGGCCAACGCTCGTCTACAGTGGGTTGGATCACTAGGCCCAATGCAAATAACTGTCAGAGCTTACGTGGCGTAGGGAAGACCAGCACGTGGTTTTCGCCCTGGAGTAACTGCCCCATGATCTCCGGAAAGTGGGTTGACCAGCTCTTTCGGAAGTGGGTAGTTACCTGATAACGTGTCCCCGCGTGGGGAGGACGTGGAGTCCGGGGGACAGACACATGATTTCTTCCCGAGCCGTGTAGTGACCTGCTCGACGATGATGGGATCTAGAATGTGCCCGACGAGGGGGAGGATCGGGCCTTAATGGGCTGCTTAACGTACTATTCAGTTGGGCCTGCCCGACTGATGGGCAGGCGCCGACCCAGTCCAGAACACCCGTGGATATCCGCGGATAAAATTTGTCACGAATATGGGGTAGATCGTTTAATGGATATCCAAGGATAAAATAAATGGATATTTAAATAGCCGTTTGTTAATGGATATGGATACATGTTTAATGATATCCGTGCCCGCAGATATCCATATTTGTTAATAAATTATAAAAATCATTAGTTTATTATACCTTATCTTTTCATCTTCTATACAAAATTAGTTTTCTTATATTTCTTTTATTTTTATTTTTAATTTTCTTTGAAGAAAGCCTTTCACATTTCATTCAAATTCTATTAGCCATTTCATATTTAAACTCTTCAATATTTTATACCTCACTTTAACAATTTCACACTCCAACCAACTAGTGTTGTCATTCCTCTGTCGAACCAGTGTCCCCCTTCCTACTCCTCTGTCGTCCGCTCTTCCATCATAACTCACAATCACAATATCTTTTATTTGTTTTGTTAAAAATGAAATGTATGTATATTATGTTTGAATCTAATTATGTTTTTGTGAATAAGAAGAAAATTAATGTGATGAAATTTTATTGTTAAATTAAAAGCGAGTTGTATGAATGTTATGTAATAATAACTTTTTGTGTTTATAAAGAAGTTAAAAAAATTAAAAAAAAAATTATGAAAAAAATTATCCATGAATATCTGTAAATATCCGTGGATACCGTAAAATCCGTGGATAATTCGCTTAACGGATATCTGCATGGATATGAGATGGATATAAATATCATATTGAATTTTTTTTAATATAACACTTTTTTTTTTAAATTCCAAAAAAACTAACATTTCAGATAATTTACGAAAATGGCTGGGGTTGGAAAACCTTTATAAGGGTGGCGCCATATGGAATGGCGCCTCAGTTAGAGGCAATATGCCAAACCATATGGCGCCTCAGGCAAAGCAACATTGCCCTAATTTACACTAAGGAGTCGCCATATGGGATGACGCCTCAGTGTAATTAGTTTTTTTTAATATTTATTATTAATTGGAAATAAAAACATTTTTTATTTTAAATAATTTAAATTTTTTGAATTTAATATATAATTAATTATATTATTTAATAAGGTATCATGTGCCTATAAATAAGGGTTCACCCTTAGTTGTTATTGCACAACACTTGTCACAAAAAACCCTAATTTCCTCCATTCCCTCACCAATATCCCAAACTCTCCCCTACTCAACACAATGTCTTCATCCTTAAATCGCCGTCCGTCGTCATCATCATCAGCACCGGAGGAAAAGTTTCCAGAGTTTCCACTGATGAAACGAGATGCCCTAGTTATATACTCAGTTGTCAAGCCTCCGAACAAATCTAGCAGAAGAATTTCAGGCAGGTGAAAAGATCAGAAAGATTGATAGGCTGGTTGAGAAGTCTGGTCCAGACGGAGTCATCCGAGGGAGTGTAGTTGTATCTTTGAACCATATGAGCTATTATTGTACTCACCTTCACAAGAGGGTTGTCGCTGACGACTGCTAGAATTTCGTTGCAGATCAACTGAGAGCCGAGCTTGCGATGATCCTGACTTGGATTGGTGAGTATGCAAGTGTGCTTCGGACCCATTGACCCTATCTTCCAGGAATCGCTTCGCTTCCGAAAAGATGCCGTTAATCTAAAGGGGCACACCTCGTTGCGGCAGTAGATCTTGTATAGAGATAGATTTGTTCGATCGACTCTATAATCTGTAGATAAGTTCATGTGGTATTGTTTTATTGCTCGGACACAATCTTCTTTCGTACGAAAATTGTCTCCAACTTTTAATACTTCCCCTGTCTGTCTGTATGGGTCGTAAAAAATATTCGTTGATGGTTCGTCATCGCCTAAGCTGAGTGTTGTCATGTGTTGAGGTGGGCAATAAACATGACTCTCTGGAAATTGGTCTGCCTCGCCGTTGTTTATCATTTCGTCGACAATGTCCTCTGTTTCTTCTTCTTCCTTGTCAACGACGTCCAACTCAGCTTGTTCGTTGTCGGAATCGTTAAAAATCTGCGAAACTTCTAGTTGTTGAGACAATGGTTGATGTTGTAACATAATATATAACTCAACGTCATTGAACCCAGAATGCTCATGGCTGAGAAACATATTACGCACATCATCATCGTCCCGTATCTTCATCTGAAAAAATTTGCATTGCTCGTGCCCCTAAAAAAAGATAGGGTTTTTGTATACAATTTGCCCAACTAGACCGCACTGTAATTTCTTTTCTAACCAGGCTTTCAAATGATTAAAATTTGTTCTTCTATCAATTAAAAACCTAGTCACTTCTGTATCCCTAAAATTGAAACCCGTCATTGGACAATCAAATATCTCACCATTGAGATGTGCAGTTATCAGGTATTGTGGTCTTTGAGCCATAACTAAATTGTGTTAGGAAGAAATGGTTTACAAACTGTGAAGTTTGGAAGAAATGGTTTACAGAATAGAAATGGTTTGCAAGTGTGTGATGATAAGATGTATATTTGATGTGTATTAATAAGAGTATTGCTTCAGAATAGTCTTGCCAAAAACCATGTGCTGCTTTGCATGGCTACACTAGCCTTGACAAGACCACACAACTCTGCATGGGCATACTAGCCTTGACAAGACCACACATCTGCATGCCTACACTCTGCTTCCAGTGTTCGTTAGCATGCCCCTTCATTAAAAAAAGAATTAAATTTTTTTTTTCAATTTCCAAAATTAAAAAAAAAAAAAAACACCTGAGGCGCCATCCCAGATGTCCCTTTACCTGAGGCGCCATATGGTTTGACATATGACCTCTAACTGAGGCGCCATCCCATATGACGCCACCCTTATTAGGGGATTCGAAACCCAACCATTTTCGTAAATTATCTGAAATGTTAGTTTTTTTGAAATTTATTTTTAAAAAAGGTGTTATATTAAAAAAAATTCTATCATATTTATCCAACAGGACGAATACGAATATCATAATATTTGTCCCATGAATATCCATTTCCATCTTAGATGGAATACTAGAGGGAGTACTAGCTAATTACTTTTCCAAAAAATAAAAATATACTAGTAGTGGCATCTAGGAACCTCACGCGTGTAATGCGTGTTAAATTACAGAATTTCAATATAGATCTTTTAATATATATTTTTATTAGTTAAAATTTACAGGTTTCATATTAAATTGTATGAATTTTAATTAATTTAGTTAAATTTAAGTAAATATTATTCAATTAAAAATATGTGATACATTTATATTATTTTTTAGTATTATTATTTATTTAATATCCAAAGAAGACATATCCTCATTCAAAGAATACAACCGGAACGGTGAAAAAAATATAACTTATTTTATAATTTTATTTTATTTTATAATATTCTTCATAATTAAATATATAAAAACTAATATAACTTTTCTAAATTGAAAAATAACCAAATATACAAAATTGACCATACATTAATGAAATATTGTATTGAAGATTTTGACTTTTCTAAAATAATTAAATTAAAAATAGTAAAAAATAATGAAAATAAAAATATTCTTTATGCTTATTTTTAGTATATACTATAGATAATATCAACTAACAATTTATTTATAAATAATTAAAAATGTATATTATAAAAGGATAAATTTCAATTTAGATTTATTGTATTTTTATTTTTATTTGTATTTTTATTAATTGTATTTTTAGATTAATTGTATTTTTATTTAGATTAATTGAATTTTTATCAACTAACAGTTTATTTATATCAACTAACAATTTCAATTTAGATTAATTGTATTTTTATTAAAAAGGACAAATTTAATAATATAACATTATATTCTATTAACAAAAAATTAATCTATTAATTTATTTTTATTTATAATGTTAACTTTTAATATATTATATGTTATATTTTGTGTCAAATCTATTATTTTATTATGTATTTATAATTTTACTTTTTTTGTAATATTCAAATAAACAAAAAAATAGTCTATATTAATTGAATCATACCAGTCAATTTTTTGTATAAATTATTTAAATCATATCAAATCATGTTCTCAAAATAAATAAAAAATTAAAATATACATTGAAAATTATTTCTATGTAAAGTTTTTAAAATAAAAATGCAATGCGCAATCACCTTAACTACTTCAATATATACGAAGATTAATCATTCAAAAAATCGGTATATTAAAAACTTAAGGAAAATATCTTATCACACAAAGTATTTGGAATAAAAATGAATGATATCAATTTTTTACATGGATTTCAAAATAGATATCGATGCAATAATTGAAATCTAAGATAAAATTTTTCTAATAATAATATATTCGAATGAATCTAACTTCTGTAATAATAAAAAGACAAAAATTATTTAAAATCAAAAGCGAAGTCAATCATCAAACTTTTTACATTTTATTTACATAAAAATCATTATTTCATAGGTTAATTTGTAAAAGTGTGAGAAATAGAATTGAATTGAACTTAAATTCTTTTGTGATGCGTTGGCATTTTTCTATTAAAAATACATTTTTACTACTTTACTCCTACTAGCCAACGTCTCCTAATAATAAGAAGAAAAACTATGAAAAATAAAAAAAACGTAGTCCTCCATCAAACTTTTCACATTCTTTTTATAGAAAAATCATTATTTTCATAGATTAATTTGTAAAAGAATTTAATTGAAATATCGGGTAGGGTAAAAGAGTGTTACACTTATAAATTAATCATAATCGATGAATGTCGAAAAGAGTTTGCCTTTTATTTTTACACTATAAAATACGCCATCCGTTTAAAAAATGACTATTGGTATAGGGGACAAATTTTGTTTCAAAATGAATATCATTTTCACTTTTTAATGTAGTAATAATTGTTATTTTTTTAATTGTGTCATATAATTATTATTCTGTACATTATTTTCAACACATAATGAGACTAATTTAGTAAAAATACAATATTTTATGACAATGTATCATTATATTTTTTAATTTGTGTAAAAAAATCTTAAACGACAATAATTTTAAAACGGAAGGAGTAATTACAAACAAATGATAATGATAAATTTGATTATATAACATTTTTCTATTAAAAATACATTTTCACCACTTTACTACTCCTTTCTTTAGCAACTGCACGTGTGTAATGGGTGTGATACCATTCTGTATACTTGTGTAATTTTTATGGTCAATATTTTTCAACCAAACACTTTCAACATAGATCATTTAATTTATTTTTTTATTAATTATAATTACAGGTGTCATATTAAATTATAAAATTTTAATCAATTTAGTTAAATTTATATAAAACTTATCCAATTAAAAATATATTATAAGACTCTGTTGAGTTTTTTTCTTGTCTCTTTTTATAAGACCTTCTTCAACTTTTAAAGTGTATTAATTATTTTTTTTCATACATATTCCTAATTATATTATATCTTTTTTTGCACTCTGTAATAAATACAGTTACATACACATTAACTATTTCTCTCTCCTAAGGATAAACTTGTAAAATTATACAAAATAGTCAATAAATTTAATACTCTAACCAACTTTCTTAATTCCCGTAATTTTTTCAACGGGATCTTATATTTAGGGCCGAAGGTAATATTATTTTATTATTTACATAACTTTTATTTAGGAAAAAAATATCCTCGTTCAAAGAAGACAAATGAATGATGAAAAAAATAATATATATATATATATATATATATATATATATATATATATATATATATATATATATATATATATATATATATATATATATATATATATATAATGAAAAAAATTAATTTTAATTAAATATAGAAAAAATAATAAAATTATTTAAATTGAAAAATTACCAAAGATAAAAATTGACCATAACATTAGTAAAATGGTAATCAAACTTATTTTTAACAAAATTTATCAATATTTTATTAAATTTTTTGACTTTTCTAAAATAATTAAATTAAAAATAGTAAAAACTTGAAAATGAAAAAAATATTACAATTATTTTTAGTATATACCTATATATAGTATCAGCTAATAATTTATTTATTAAAAATTATAAACTTATACTAAAAATGAAAATTCAATTTAAACAAATTATATTCTTATAACGAAAAAAGGGTAAATGGAATAATATAATATTAACACAAAAGTTGTATAAATATATCGAATAGTGTAACAATGTAACCCAAATTACATAAAATATCTCTCTATTTGCTTTTTCTCTCCTCAAAAATGGGTTTACCCCACCAATAACCCACCATCTTCACATTCACCTAGGACCCACTTTCTTAATGCAATAAAATCGAGATAATGTTCAAACTCTAAAGTCCCTTTTCACTTTCTCTCTCTTCTCTCTCTGTTTCTTCTTCTGCTTCATTTGACTTGTTGCCACCATACAAGAAACTGAATCATCTCGTAAGATTCTATCTTTTATTTTTATTATTGTTATTATTTTTTTTACTTATCCTTTGAACTCTTTAACGTTGTGAACTTATGTTTTTGTTGTTTTGGTTAGTGTTTTTTTGCTTTTCATTTTCATTACTTAATTATATACTGAAGTTTCTTTCCTTATTTGTTTATACTGTTTTTATTTTATTTTCTCGTAACTTGCTGAAGTTGTTGTCGTTATTGGATTGATGATTTTTGTCATCAATTTTTCTTACGTTTCTGTTTTTATGATTACTATGGTTTTGTTTTTTTCGGTTTGCTTATGTTGCTTGTACTTTGATATTTTGATTCCTGGTGAATTCGATCACAATATGATTATGATTGAATTCAACTAGGAATCTAACACAAAGAATTCGGATTAGCCTGATCTATTTTTTATATATAAATAAGCGGGAAGTTTCATAAATTTTTTTTTCATTAAAAAGTTGCTAATTAATTTTTATGGAGAATTTCAGTTTTTTTATCTTCTTTTTTGTATTGTTTTTCTTTTTTTAATTTTTTTTAGCTTTGTTGGATTCGAAGGAAAAATTTATCTAATTTTCATAATTTGAGTTTTGGTGAAAATATATTAGTGTATTTGTTTTCTGATCTAGAATTTTTTTCCTGGAAGTATTTGATTTTTGTACTATGTTAATTTTTCTCTGTTTTATTGCTGTTGGCAGGTTTGTTAATGTCATTCAAATTACAGAATTTGTTGACTTGATTTGGTGAACAGTAGTAGTTGGTAAAATTTGCTGGTTGAATCTTTTTCTTCTTCTTCTGGATATTTAGGTTATCTTTTGGGGTTATTTTTCACAGAAAATGATGATGATGTATGATGAGATGGGTTTATCCGGTGATATGGACGTGTTTTCGGGTCCCCTAGTCGAGGGGGATGTTTCTGCCCGGCAAACTGAACCCGGGGTGATTGTTGGCAACGATTACAGTGATGATGAAATGGATATTGATGAGCTTGAGAAGAGGATGTGGAAGTACAAAATGCTTCACAAGCGGTTGAAGGATAAGGAGCAAAGCAAGCCAAGGGAAGGATTCGATGCGGCGAAGCAGAGGCAATCCCAAGAACAGGCAAGGAGGAAGAAGATGTCGAGGGCTCAAGACGGAATCTTGAAGTACATGCTGAAAATGATGGAGGTTTGTAAGGCTCAAGGGTTTGTTTACGGGATAATTCCGGAGAAAGGGAAGCCGGTGACTGGGGCATCGGATAATCTCCGGGAGTGGTGGAAGGATAAGGTTAGGTTTGATCGGAATGGTCCAGCTGCGATATCCAAGTACCTATCGGATAATGCGATTCCGGGGAACAACGATGGGGGTAATTCAATCGGTCCAACCCCTCATACCTTGCAAGAGCTGCAGGACACAACCTTGGGTTCTCTGTTGTCAGCACTGATGCAACACTGTGATCCCCCTCAGAGGCGGTTTCCGTTGGAGAAGGGTGTTTCTCCTCCATGGTGGCCAACGGGGAGTGAAGAGTGGTGGCCCCATATCGGTTTACCGAAAGATCATGGTCCTCCACCTTACAAGAAGCCTCATGACCTGAAGAAGGCATGGAAGGTTGGAGTCTTGACTGCTGTTATCAAGCACATGTCTCCCGACATTGCCAAAATTCGCAAGCTTGTGAGACAGTCCAAATGCCTTCAAGACAAAATGACGGCTAAGGAAAGTGCAACCTGGCTTGCAATCGTCAATCAAGAGGAGGCTTTAGCGCGAGAGCTTTATCCTGATTATGTTCCCCCGTATACCGCATCTGGTGGAAGCGGGTCTTTTTCCACCAATGATGGAAATGAGTACGATGTCGACGGGGGAGAAGATGACCCAAATTTTGACATCGAGGAACGGAAATCTGAAAGTCTTATTCTTCCATCCAACATCGGGATGATGGAGAGAATGAGGGGCATAAGACTGCCAATTCAGCAGCCTTCTTTCGCAATGAAGGCAGATGCTGTATCAAACATGGATTTCATGCGGAAGCGGAAAATCTCTGGTGACTTTAACATGATGATGGATCCGAAAATTTTCACTTGTGAACACCCTCCCTGTCCTTATAGCGAACTTCGCCTCGGTTTTCAGGACAGGACTTCTAGGGACAATCATCAATTGTGTTGTCCATATAGAGCCAGTTTATCAGATTATGGTGGTCCAAGTTTTCATGCTAACGAGGTTAAACCAGTCATATTCCCTCAGTCCTTTGTTCAACAGAAACCTACAGCTCAGTCTGTCAACATGGTTCCACCTTCAGTTAATCTCACCGGACTCGGAGTTTCAGAAGACGGTGAGAAAAATATCGGCGACCTTATGACAGTCTATGATTCCGATGTTCATCAAAGCAACCGGAATACTAACAATCGTGTAGCTACTTCCGCTGTGGAGAATCACAATTTACTGCATCCTAGCAGCATTCAGCCGCAGCAGCAACAACAGCAGCATCAGAATTTCTACCGCGGTCAAGGAATGATGATGGAAGGAACTAACATGTCGAATAATAACCATCATCATCACAGGTTTGCAAGAGATGAAAGTCAATTCAACCGGTTCAGAGCTTTGAATTCTCCCTTTGAGAACAATCACAATCACAATCAGAGTCACAATCACCACAACAACAGCAACAATAATTTCCAGTTTATGTTTGGGGCCCCCCAGTGTGATCTGTCATCCTTTGATTTTAAGGAGGACAGTCATGGAGTAGGCATGGATCCTCTGCAGAAACAGCAAGATATTTCAATATGGTACCAGTGAAATTGACAACTGTTTTTATTTTCTTTCAAAAGTTTGGTTTGGCCACCCATATCAGAATCATGTGAAGTTTCCCTTTGGGCCAAAAAGGTGTTACTGCAATTTTCTTCACATGTAATTTTCTAGGCCTAGAAAATCTAGATTTTTATTTTTACGCTTGTTGTTAGCTATGATATGGGGATATAATAATAATAATAATAATAAAAGCTTGTTTGTTCTTTCTTCCTATAATAATGTAGACCAATGGTTTTGTTATTTTACCTAAGATTATTGAATGTTTAATGTAAGACTTGTGATATAAATAAAATTTCAAAAATTTGGTTATTTTTCTCATGCTTATCCTATTGCCATGTGAAATGGGACCCCAAGTTTGGCAGATGCTAAGTTGAATGGCTTTTGGATTACGTGATGAGTTTGTATGCTTGTGTGGTGGGGTCTCTTTTTTGAAGGACACACGATGATTGTTCTAAGTTCTAACATCTTTATTGAGTCATTTGTCAATTAATCAATACTACATTGTTTTATCACTTCATCACCATTGAATGTGGCTGTTCATGGGACAATTGAAAGGGTCATATCTTGTGACTCACCAAGGTTGATCGATACTATAACACCTAGTTTTATCTTTTTAGGTGTTTAGTTTCACTTTTCTACTTTTATACTATGCCATCTATTTTGCATAACACATGCTTTTTCTTTGTTGGTTTAGATACTTTTTTATAACTAGTATTATAAAATGTGTTGTGGATTAATAGCACGTGTTAAAATTTAAGTCATTTAGTTTTGACTAAAACATATCATTACTTTGTCCGGTCTTTATCATATAAAAAATATATTATTTTAAAAATTTAACAAATAATTAATATATTTAGTTTATTATATAAATTAAGTATATTAATTATTTAATAAATTTTTAAAAAAATATTTGTAATATTAAAGATAAAAGGAAGTATAAAAGTTGATAAAAAATTTCTCCTAAATAGCAAAACCATTGTGCGATCTAGCAGGCCAAGATATAGATGGAACATAGTGACAGTATGATTTGTTTCGTAGCACTTTATGAAAAGGTTGCAGTTAGGCTGTTTGTTCATTGTGTCTGTCTGTGCATGAGCTTGAATGGTTGGCTTTGTTTGTTTTTTAATGTATGCTTTTGGGTTTTTGTTGAATGATATATAACATAAATTTTTTATTATGCTTTATAAAAAAAATTGTTATTCAGGATCAAGCATATCGGTTGGAAAAACAGAAGTAGTAATTTGTTAGGAATTCTTTCCATTTAATTAAACAATTAACAAATTTTAAAATAAATGGAAATGGTTAGAAAATGATATTAGTATTAACTGATTATGGAAAACCATTTTAATATATTTGTACATTTTGGTAATATATTTTTTTAAAATATGACTAAAATATTTTTTAGTTATCTTTTTTAAAATTGGGGGAAGAGTTTTTATTATCAGTAAAGGTGATATTCTTTTATATAGAATATATTTACAAAAATACATTGTTATATTTTTGTTTAAAATCTATTTTTATTCTTTTAATTTTATTTAATTTGACCAGATAATTTTATAACATTTTAAAAATTAATTTTTTAATATTGTAACTTTTAAATTACTATATATATATATATATATATATATATATATATATATATAATAATAATAATAATAATAATAATAATAATAATAATAATAATAATAATAATAATAATAATAATAATTTTAAACGGATATATCATATATTTATTTGATTTATTTTAAATATATAATTTTTCAAAATTTTTACTATAAATAATTTTTTACTTTATAAATTTATTAAATAATTAATTTATTTAAAACATATATAAATTAAGTTAAATACACAACAAAATAAGTTGGGTCAAATAAAAAAAATCGGTTTACTATGCATGATTTGAATTTTTTTGTTATAAAACATGAATTTCAGTTCAGTATACAATAGACATGAATTTTGGCACACTATACAAGTTACATGAATTTCTGTTCACTCTACAACATACATGATAATAAATTTCAATTAAAGAGAAATCGTTCTTTATTAAAAATAATTATTTGTCAATTTAAAAAAAAATTTGTGTGACTAATTTTGAAAATATACTAAAATATTGAATTGATAAAATTTAATATTGATCATAAATTATTAATCAAAATAACTTAAGAATAAATTATTGTTGAAATAACATAATCTATCCTCTATTATCTATGATTAAAATTGTTCACATTTTATATTAAAATTATCCAACTATTTTATCAGCACCAAACATGCCATATTTTTATCTTACAACGTTATGTTTATTTCATTGTGTTTAATTATAAAACATGAATTGAAGCTGAAAACTATATGCTTTACATTTGATAGAATGTGCAACAAAACATTTATAATGTCAATTTGATAGAGGGCATTGAGGGTCGCACTTCTTTAGTAAGGACAAACTTATTTTGAGGCATTAAAACTTCCACATATATACATCAAACAATAGTCCTGACATAAGAACATGTATGGTTTCTTGTAGGTTGTTTCTAAGCATCTCTAAGTGCAAGAACCTGGACACTTTACAACATATTTTATCAATTCAACAAAACTAACTCCATTGGTTACTTCAAGCACGTGTATAAAGATATATTAAACAAATTGAAACATCAATATAATTAATTAGAGTTTAAGTAAGAATATGTTTGACTTTATATTTTTGAAACGTCTCTTGAAATTTGTTAATGTGGTGAAAATAAAAAGTCTTATTGACTAGACTTAAATTAAATTTATGATTGGTACTTAAGGATATGATGGCACACTATATCTAGGAAAAGAGTCTGAATTATTTAGAGTTCAATTTTTAGTCTTCATTCCTTAGTATACTTTTCTTATTCTTAAACACTCATTTGACGGTGAAGTAAAAAAAAGAATACACATATTTTAAATTTGTGTACCTACCTATGCAAAAACACTTGATTAATAATTAAAAAAATTGAATACTTTAAATGTAGTGATGGTCTACATGAAAAAAATATATTTATAAAATGAGTTTATAATTTTTTTAAATTGAGATAGATTTGTTTATTATTACTAATAAAGTCTATATTAAAAGTTAGTTTTTATAAATATATCAAATTAAAATAAAGAACTGTTTTTCTTGTTTTTCAACTAATTTGACCTATTTTTCATTAGGAGTGTAAATCTACTTCAATAATTTTACATATATTTATATTTTTTCCTTTGCAATTTTTTTTTTCCTTTAAACATTATTAATCATTTTATGATAATTTTTTTAATGTTTATTCAACATGTGATAATACTTCAAACATTAAGTCTTTATTTGAGAGTTTGGAAAAGAGATGGAGAGTTTAAGAAAAATAAGATTTAAGAATAAAAATAGAGAAATCTTTTAACCCTTTTTAAAAGAGGGATTTTGAATAGAAAGATAAAGAATTTTTATCATTAATATATTTTTAATTTTTAGAATAATATAACAACATATTGTTTAAATCCCTAAACCCTTATCTCAAATACCATTTTTGAGTTTATTAAATTAGAGAGTTTTATATTATGAATAAAATGAAATCCTCCAAAACTCTTTATCTAATTCCCATTTATTTTTACTTTATTTTTTTTTTTAAATCTCTCTTCTCCCCTCCTCTTTAAACTCTCAAACAAGGCTAAATGTAAATGATAAGCTTCAAATATGAACACTATCAAAACTAAAAAAAAAACTAAAAATTTTCTAATAATAAAAAGACTATAAAAACTAGCTAAAAAATTAAAGGACATTTTTCATTGATTTTTGATGATGTTGTGAATGGCACAATACATGTGATATATACTACTCTAAATAAATCTATATACTACTCTAAATAAATTTTAATCATACAAATGTCTAAATCTTAAGTCCTAATAACTAGAATTTAAAATAACAACTAATATACTAAAATATTAAATGCATCTTTACTATTATAACCTTCTATCATTAAGTGCATGTGTTCTGTTTGAGGATTTTTTCCTCCATTCCATGATCATTGTTGTAATCTACATCATTAATCAAACTCTCTATCCTATTAACTTCATCAGTAGTTTGAGTGAATTTTTATACATCATTAATCAAACTCTCTATCCTATTAACTTCATCAGTAGTTTGAGTGATTTTTTAAGATGAATATTGTCAAATATCTCTTTATTCCATTTCTTAAAAATATGTTTAAGAGATCTCAACTTTGTAGATAAAATAAACACAGGGAAACCAACCATACAAGTATTCCAATTATCAACAATCAATTGTCTACTACTATCACCCAGAGTCCAAAACTTTAAAAAAAATTGAATTTTCTAGCTGAATCAAACCTACCTTTGTCACATTGGAGAAGAATAATGTAATGGTTTGAGTGATTCACTACTATGAAAAATATATACAACAATGGTTGGAAAAAATATATTATCACACAGGACCAGCCATTGTTACGTAGCGTGTGGTTATATATGCGTTACTTACAATCACGGTCCTATGGCCGTTGTAGAAAACATGAAAGCGTGCGACATATTACCAAGATTACTTTATCTAACCGTTGTAATATATTAAAGGTCCCATGTTCGATTATCAGCAGCGCCTTTTTGATATATATATTATTTTAGACTGCGTTCACTATACATAGGGATGACAATTTGATCCATCCCCAGTGGATACCCACAAAATTCCCCAAACGGGTAGGGTAAAAACTCGCAAAAATGGGTACGGGTACGGGGTCGGGTAATTACCCACTTAAATATGCAGGGATGGGCGAGGGTATGTGCACCTTAGTACCCACCCCGCCCCATACCCGCACAATATATATTATATATTTTAATTTATATTATTATATAAAAATAAATGTTTATAAATTTTTAAAAAAACATCAATTTTAAACTACTACATATTTAAGATAAGTGATCATTTATTTCATAATTCAACAATAAGTTTTTTTAAAAACTTTTTAATTTTTTTAAAAACTTAAAATAATATGATATTTTATAATTGATATATTTATTTTTATTAAAAATACGGGTAACGAGTACGGGTACGAGCACTTACATACCCATAGGGTACAGATACAAGTGCCAATGTTGATACCCAAGCGGGCATGAGCTCGGGTACGGGGATTTTTTCCAACTGCGAGTATGGGGACGAGTACTATAGTACCCTACCCAAATCCTGCCCACTGCCATCCCTAAGTATACAACCACGGTCATATATAACAACCGTCGTTAAATTATATGTTTTTTAAAAAAATATATTTATGCATTTTGAAAATTTTCCATTCTTTAATCTGTATTTTTTGTGACAGAACAGAAAAATTCTATAACCTGTATTTTTTAACTTGTATCAGAACAGAAACAACAATTGAACTCAAACTCAAGTATTTATTTATTTCATCAAATCAAAAAAATGTTATCTACAACACTCAAACTCAAATGTACATCAAACATATATATATATATATATATATATATATATATATATATATATATATATATATATATATATATATATATATGTATTACAAATTAAGCTCATGTTTGAGGACCCTTAAGCGCATTGAAGATATACGCCTAACGTTTACGAATGTCAACAAAGTCTTCACATGGAAATGGTGTATCGTTGCTAAACGTCTACATAAAAAAGTGGAAAAATGTGAATATCACATATATATGATAATCATAGCCAACTTAAAAAACAATATGTTATTGTAAACAATTCATTACATATATAATATATATTTGATCCCATTTATCAACAATGCAGGCGAAAACAATGTTTAACACGTGTTTCATTACATAATACCCACACTCGTATTCTTTTGGTTGTTTTCTCGTCTACAAAAATAAAATATTAATTTCATGAATGTTATAACCACTACACATGCATGTAACAATATATATATAAATGAATATCACAAGTAATATGACCACTTACATGAGGCAAGAGAAATGTTGGCTATTTTCTACTATTGTTCAACATATTGTGTCGATGCACAACACTGTACATTGAAAATTATTTAAACATATTACACGTTAAACCAATTACAAAGTCAAAGAAAATAATACTAAAAAGTTTCATATAAACATAAACTTACTAATTAATAATTTGATTCATTTTAGGTTCGAGTGAATTATGTAAGGAACACAATGTCGTTATCGTATTCGTCTTAAATGATATAATGATCAATTGCCAATGATCACTGAATAAACACGAGCATATATATAATTAGTATTTTCTAAAACAAAACTAACTATAATAGATAAACCACAATTTTAAAATTACTTAGGATTTAAGAAATGGTGCTAAGTAACATTTTTTTCCCCCTTGACTTAACCGATCTGAAATTTAAAAGTCAATCCCTTTTGGATAATTATTTGTCCATCGAATACTAAACGGATCCAAGATGACATAAATATTTAATTTATTTAACTCTATACAAACCCGGTGAATGTATCTAAATGGTTAAACAAAATTTAAAAAATAAGTGATGAAATACAAAAACGATAATGTATTATATATAATGACATGCATATTCAATTATATACTTACGTGCACCAAACTTGCAATATCCCTACGTCCAGCCATTTATATCCTGATAGAAAATATCGTAGGTCACTAGAAGGAGAATATAAGATTTCTACCGTTGGACAATGCTCTAGCGAAAGAGGAATCGGGTCAACGCTTTCCGCAACCAACATGTATAACGTGGCGATTTCATTTGCGGGAAGGATCTAATATCTCATTGACCTCTTGAGCGGGGGCGGCTGAACAATTACTTCCTTTGGTGCTAGCACCATATACAACATTTGTTTGGGGAACTTGATCATCAGCATTATCATCATTTTCATCCGTACGTTGTTGGAAGGATCCACTTATTCTCTGTAACATAATATTCGTTTTGAACCCAATACATAATAAACACATTTATATATTTTCTAACTTTTCAGATAAAACACAATATATCATACATTTCAGATAAAACACTAGTATTTCAGATAAAGCACATACCACCTATAACTCTTCTAACTTTTCTATGCCTTTCTTCTGACTTTCCTGCCCAACTTCTAACATCTTCCTCTGCTCTTCTAAATCCTTCTCAACAGCCGCAAGCTTTTCTCTTTGCGCTTGTAATTCAGTGTTTTCAGCGCTTTTTTTGGTTGGACCAATGTATAATCTCATGCCGACTTCTCCAACACCACGAACGCGCCCACCATGCTCATCTGTTCCGATAGCTTCTACTAGTATATCATGTCGTGGTTTTGGAAGAAATGAGCCTCCACGGGCCTCCTCAACCAACAGATCCTACACAACATATATGCATGATAATATTAATATTGTAATTACCACAACATTTAAATAACACATAACATACACACAACAAATCATACTTACAATTTTCTCAGTAACTGCTCTTGACGCATCTAAGGTGTACTTTCCATTTGGTCTTAGTCGAGCCCTCTTCCACTTCTCATATCGTGACGGTGGAGATGGGTTGTGATAAGGACTAATGGAGTCCTCATCTCCCATTTTTTTCATCCATCATTTTTTTCTCCAGTTTCCTGTAACCCCCACGAAACAATCTATGGGGGTACATGTTTTTCGCTTTATTTTGTATTCTTGCTTGACTAAAAGATAAATAAGACTAGTACTAATCAGGAATGTCTCAGAACGACGACCCTTCGCAAACTTTTTTCAAATCTTCTTCGGGAGAAAACTATATCTCACCCATGGATGCTCGGGGACCAATCTTAGGCTTCCTAATGTAGTCACGCGTGAGCCGTGACTTAAAGCTTCTCCAACACGTAGCAACATGACTTACCCACTTTTTTAAGTGCTTATCACCATCCTTAAACTCAAAAGTCAACTACATTTAAATCAATAAGAATGTATTAGAAATTATAGAAAGTCATATCGAAATGATGAAAATTAATATTAATACCTTAACGTCTATCCATATGCTCTGTTTGACAGCCTCTGGCACTTGTTTCCAATCATCTATCAATATAATAACTTTGCTACGTCCAAGAAACAAAACATAACTCTTAAAAAGCGAAGAGTATTTACTACCAACTACTCTATAATGCAGATCAAACATGATAGGTAATTTATTACCGGATTTGTGGACTTTTCTTACTTTGGTAAGCATTGTGGCGCCTCTTTGTGATATTTTCTTTTTGTTCTGAGTATCACTTATCATAGTTTCCTCGTCACTATATGAAGAATACGACGAAGATGACATCTATTTTAAAAAACAACAACAACAACAAACTCTTTCATCTATTATCACGTACACATTCAACAACAACCACAACAACAACCATAACCATAAGAAAAGATTAATCAAGTTTTATCAAACACATTCAACAACAATCAGAAAAACAACAAGAACAACAACATCAATGACAATGGAAACTGAAGTTTACTGTAGATGCATGGGAAAAATGTTTTACGTACCGTAAACGTGATGACTAAGTAAAAGTGAATATTTGGGTTGAAACAGATAATGTTGTTTTTGTATTCCTCCTTGATGATGACGATGATGTTAGTGTTGACGTTGGTGTTAGGGTTGAAAATTAACCAATGACTACAGGTTGAAAATGGTGTTTTGTATCGTATCGTTTCTCAGCAAAGAATGGCTAGTGAATAGACAAGCTAGTTAGTTGTGATAAAAATGAATGAATGATACCACCACAGTCAACAATCGGAACCGTGGTGATATATTAATTGCTTAATTAAATTTCATAAAAGCGCCAGTATATTACAATTTAAAATATTTAAACCAAAATGAAAAATATGTCACAACGGTTTAGCTACGCAACCGTGTTGGTATCACATTTATTTAAAAATAAAAAATAAATAAAAAATAAAAGGCGCGACTAAATGTTAAAGAAATAAAACATTTAAAGCGTCAGTACATTACAATTAAAAATATTTAAAACAAGTCATAACGGTTGAGTTACTCAACCATCGTGGTATCAAATTTATTTTGAAATTAAAAATAAATCAAAATACAAAGGCGCGACTAAATGTTAAAGAAATAAAACATTTAAGGATGCTGAGATTCGAACCCATAAAAGGGTGATTATATAACCACGGTCGTATCTTTCATCCGTGATTATGTTATATCAAAATTTTAATAAATAAATAAATGGAAATTTTCGCGCGTTAAGTAAAAGATGTCATCACGGTCCTTCGTGGTACCATGATAACCATGACGTTGTTGTATATACATTTTGTAGTAGTGATTCTAGATCGAAATGAAGAAATTGTTTGTGTTCCAATTATCTAGCCAATCCTAATTACAAATGGATACGTCAAACATAACAAAAGAGTAAGCACCACCTTTTCTTACATTGGTCCAAGTGTAATAGATACCATTTGTGTCATATGCATAAGCACATTTTAAATTATCCAACTAAGAAGCTCATCAGTGGAAGTTTTGTTTGGAGAGAATCTGACAAATTTCTCATGGAAGATAATTACTACAACGAAAATACCTGTCATGCACCAAGGGCCATTGGCCTGTTGAAGATTGGTAAGCTAAGTCCATATCTGTCTTCGAATTACATGGGAGTTACTTGCATATACAACTGCAATGTAGAATTTAGTTTGATTCACTTCTATAGGAAAAGTTACATGTTGTTCAGATAAACTCAACATAGAGGCATTCATATCTATTACACAAAATGACCATAGATTTGAATCATGGTTTTTCTAAGATTTAATGCAAATATCTTAAGCCTGATTTGTTTAAGACACTAAGCAGGGAAATGAACATAAGGAGTTATTGGATCAACAATCAAAAGTAACTCAAACTTTTGTTGATCACAAATATTTTTAATAGAAATCCAAGTATCAATGTTTCCTACTCCTTTAACATTCCAATTAATGGCTTTCATTAAATGGTTTTGTGTTTACCCAACATGGCACGAGTGTTAATTTCCATTCTAGACTAAGTAAGTTTATGTTTTCCCCGACCAATTTTCTTGACCAAAGTAAAATTTTCTTGACGCTGCTCAAGAGGATTATCTTCATCACCTCAAAGGTTGTTATTATGCTTCAAATTCAAATCATCATAAGGATATGTAACTAAATTCTTATAATTATTTTCCATAACCACAAGATTAGGATTAAGGTGCTCCCTTTTACCATTGACCAACTCTTTCTCAATCACCAAATTCTCATTCAAATCATTAGCAGTCTTTACTACTATTTTGTATTCATTTAGAGAACTTGTTTCTGATAAATTCTCCTCATTAGCATTAACCTCGTTCTCTAGTTGAATGGACACAACAAAGTTATGTTCCTTTATGTCATTTTAGAGAGTATGATTTTATGCCTTACTAAAATCTAGAGAGTCATCATTCACTATGTCATTCATTATGAAATTTACATATTCATCATTCTCTATGTCCTTCACACTATCATTAACTAGTATAACTTGTTTGGACGTTTTAGGCATGTATCTTGTAGATTCTTTAATTAGAGGCTTCTCAATATTCATGCCTTTAAACTTCCAACATTTATCAATATTGTTCTGGGCTGACCAAGAAGACCCTGGACGAACTAATCTACTACGTTTCCTTGACCTACATTCCAATAAAGGTCACAGTCCATCACAAGTATTCCTAATGAGTGAAGATAGTTATGTGTACGATCCCAAGAGATCTTAACCATAAAACATATCCAAAGCTCATCTGCAAAGAACTGAGGGTAAATCGTTGGTTCATTATTTCTCCTATATCTATATATAAGAGCAATCGCCAAATCAAGGTAACAAAATTTGAATACAAATTTCATTTCGCTCTTCTCCTTCATACAATGACTTGAGTGTTGGAGTGCTAACCTTGCAGGTACCCCCGACTCCACCGCATTAGAGGTTGAGGTCCACCATCACATATGTTTAAGCTTCTCATTTATTGTTCCAGGATATAATAAATACTATAACCAACCCACACAATGATCAACAAAAAGGGTAAAATCTCATATCTCAATTCAACAAAGAACACACAATCCTCTCATTCCAGCAAAATACGATCATGGAAAGTATGTGACATGTTAAGGTCTATCTCCACACGTGCAAAATACCCCCAAGTTTTTTTTTATTGTAAGCTCATCAATTGATAAAGGAGTGCCAATACCATAAGCAATTGCAAATAAAGTAGTTTGTTACAAATACACTAAAGGCAGACCATGCATCCACAACCACACTTGAACATGTGTAATCTTCAAATTCTCAAGTCTAAAATCTAGCGTTCACGCAGACATATGCAGGAGCGAGGTATTTACATTCGATTTCCCTACACTCGAAATTTTGTTGCGATCCTTCCTTGATTTGAATGAAAATTCAAAATAGCCAAGTCTTAAAGAAGTTAAATCCCAGTTATAGATTGGAATCCATAACTTTAGGAGTTTGTAAAGTAATTCTGATGCCTTCAATGATACGTTAACTTTACTAGTGATCAATCTCCCTAGTGAATTATTCATGCAACATTTGAGTCAGACTCTCTAAGCCTTTTTAGGTATCTTGATCAAGAGACGGTTATCTTTAAGTCAAGGCTTGGAAAAATTAGAAACTGGTATGTCACACACATTTTGAAGAGCTTGTGTAAATAATTTCTTTTGTACGTGGGGTTTGGATGGAGACATAGGATTCATTCGAGGAAGAAGATCTTGTGGATCTATGTGCTTGCATGTATTGTTAAGGTGATACAAGGTGATGAAATTAGTTGATATCAAAGCTGAAATCAAATGATTAGTTGTTTAGTTATGATGATGACAACACCTAATATCAAATAATATCCAATGAAATCCATATATATTGAAGATAGCTCAAGCGGTCGAAGATGCTCAAGATGTTTTATTAAGATATCATTTTGAATCAAGCTATTCTTTGAATATGTTCTTGAAGATCGAGTCATCTTTTTAAAGTCAACAGTGTGGTGAAACAACATTCAAGTGAAGACTTTTATTCCAAGTTTCGCCAGTGGTTTATCTTCTGAACTCTCTGATGATGGTAATAAAATTGAAGTCGTCTTAACCCTCATCAAGGTATAAAACTCAAGGTTATTTTGTGATACTAAATTAAAACATAATGATGTCAAGACTTGAAGCTTTAGAGTTGTGAAACAGAGGAAGTGTGAAAGCCCGTCTGGTCTTGTCCGTTTGAGTGACTAGTGTCTTGTGAAATCACAAGGGTACTTCTATAAATACTATGGCAAAATCACACACACTAAAATTTTTTGAGAAGCCTATCTTATTTTAGTAAAACCACCTGGAAATGTTTTTAAGGCCTAACTAACTGATTAGGTGATTGTCTGATCAATTGGATGATTATTTGCAATTGAATAATTGATTAGTCATAACCATATTATCCGTTATTTTAACTTGGTCAGATCTAAAATATATTGTGATAACCCCTTAATGATTGGTAATAGATAAATATAAAAACATTCCATTTATGGCTTGAACAATTAAGTATTGTGGGTCAATAATTAATAGGCCTAATTGATTATGACATTGATTTAGCCCATAAATTATTTCCAAATTTAAACCACAACCTGACCTATAAATAGATACCTTCTTTATCATTTTATTTCTTCCAAAAAATAAGCTTTGATCTTACTTTCTTTTCTCTCATCATTTTCTCTAAATTTCTGATCATCTCACATATATTTTTCCGTTAGTGCTTCGAGAGTATTCTTAAGTCTAAGTAACAATAATTGTTTTGGATAAGAGCTTGATTGTAATTTACAAAAGTGTATTATCCCTTAAGTAAATATTTCTTCTATAATACGTTGTTTAGTTGTAAGTTAAACAAATTAAAACTCTTGATTGGTATGGGGGATTGTCTTATGAAGTCTCTATTTAGTTTGTGAGTTTCGCCAAGAAGAAAAGCTCTATTTTGGTTCGTGAAGACCAACCATTAAAATTTCCATAATGGTTCTTGAGCTCATTGTTGGTGCGGTAAAGCGGCAAGCAACAAAAGATTTGGAAGTATTTTTCTGGGAAATATATCGTGTCCACAGAGATTAGTGTTATTGAACTGCCGTTCGACAATTTAAATGTTATTGAGTTTGGGTTAAAATGGGTTTAAAGTAAATGCGGAAATTAAAAGTAAACGTATAAAAGAATTCATTCTTCGGAAAGGATAGAACTCTCGGGATTGAATTTCACATACCCGTTAAATACTTAAACTTACTACCCAGTTGTACTCAACTTACATCACTCATCAACATCATCACGTACCGCTCACAACAAGGTTATTTCTAACACAGAGTTGAGATATCAACTGTATCACTCGCATCGACGATCTCTCAGTACAACACGAGTAACACGGAGGCATTAAGAGTTGATCCCCACATGAATATTAAACCTAAATCTATCTATAGAGTCTAAGCCAAATAAATGTTCATCCTAAACCCAGATTCGAACCGTACATTTCTGCTACAACTCAAACCCAAATCAAGAAATCAATCATTAATATTAATTTGTAAAGAAAGCTTCATACAACACCATGAGTAATAAATATACATATAAACAAAGCATACTTACAAAAAAACCCCAACAAATGGTACTTACAAAGGGAAAAAATGGAGAAGAAACCAAATTTCTCGCGGTGTCAAACACGATCAACCAAGATCCGACTCCGGATCATCCGATTACAAGCAACAAATGTTATTTCCTAAGCTCTAAAACTATGAAGAAATGAAGTTTGGATAAGTTGGGACCAAAAATACCCAACCCATGCCTAAAAAATTGTGTTTTTACCCCTTATAATGTGTTTCTGTCCAGACAGATTCGCCTAGCGAACAAAGGTGGCATTTGCTACTGCCTCTGGTGCATTTCTAGCTCTTTTGGTTCACCTCAGCTTTGCCCGGCCAGCTTGGGGCGAGAGCTAACAGTCAAAAATATCAGCATCTTGTTTTCTTCATAACTTTCGAACCGTAACTCCGTTTAAGGCCCGGTCGTGAGCGTCGAAAAGCTTATTCATTGCTCTATCTAACAATGACTAAATATCAATACTTGAATACTTGAAAAAATGAGATAAAAACAATTAAACTCAATGATATTTACACAAAATACTAGTATACACTAAATATACACTGTTACAAACAGAGTGGGATTTTATTCAAAGAATTCAATACAAATGAATCGATAAGTGCCGCAAAACTACTATTTAAAACATGACATTTTAGCACTTATCAAACTCTCCCCAACTTACATAATTGTTTGTCCTCAAACAAAGGTCTCCGACCAAAATAAACAAAAGGTAATAATAAAAAAATCACGAATCAACAGGTTTTGAAAACGGAAAACAAATGTATGGTTCAAAATAAAAACGTACAAGCAAAGTAAATACTTACCACTACACTACAATGACAACATAAAAACGAAACAACACCTAAATACAAAACACATGTCATAAATTCTAAAATAATACAATGTTCACAAATGAATCACACCTAGCACACACTTCATCAGTAGATTAAAAACACAAACATGAGGGACTTAACTCTCATCCAACAATATTGCTAACCACAACTAAATTATGCATTCATCAAAGAAAACTCATATTGAAAAGCACAAAAGCAAAAATCACAAGGACTTTCAAGGGTTGTAATGTGGCTTGGGTAACAAAGAAGAGGTCAATATCTAAAAGTAATTGAAACAAAACAATGCCTAATCCTATGGGAGTGATCACTCACAAAGTCTCAAACATACTCAATCACACTTCATCAATCTTTTTAGAACACTAGTTACACCAACACGCATCACTTATTTGTACATTTTTTTTCTTTTTTTTTTCAAAACTTTTTATGTTTTTTTTCTTCTTTTCGTTTCTTTTTCATAATTTTTTTTCTTTTTCTTTCTCAACCACTTTATTTTTATTAACCTCAAGGAAACATCTTATGAGCAACCAAACAATGTTTTCCCCAACTTAAACACAACCACACATAGTGACAAGGACACTCACAACTTTCTAAGGCAAGGAAAAATCCAACCACAATACATGGTTGAGGGTTAAGTACCAACAAACGACATTAGAATCCATGATGAACTACTCACTCATGCATAAGTTCATAGTTCAACACCAAAATAAGTTCTAAATAAAAAGGCTCAAAGGGGGGTAGAAATGCTCACACACTCACAAGGTGAATTACTTCTGGTAAGGTGGTTATTCTCAAAATCAAACAAAATGCTTTGATCCTTTTCATGCTTTCATACAAAACAACATAAATGCAAGATTAAACATAACAAAATTGAGTTAAGACAAAAATGATTGGTATTTCGTGCATATAGTAAACAATGGAAAGCAACCTCACAAAGGGTTTAGTCCTAAAATGATTCAAGAATGAACAAAAATTGCAAAAGAATGTATGACATGAATTTTGTACAAAAGAAAAGTCTCCTAATGATGCTATGTTCTAGAAAGCGATAAACGAGTACCTTGCATAGTACCAACTTTTCAAACAATATCATTACCATACATCCACAAGTTGAAACGATCAAACTTGAAAAATCACCATTTGCGACTTCAAACCAAAAGACTAAGATTTGAGTCCCAACAACGAACAAAACATTATAACATACTACTAATAAACATACTAAATGACCAGGTGAAAGTGGATAAACAAATTGAAAAGTGAAGATTTGGAGAATTTCAAAGTTGGTCCTATTTCAATTTGTTTAGTCAATTTCACCAAACAACTAAAAACAATAAAACATGCTTGTTTTACATCGTAAGCTCGACGCCTTTATTGGGCTCATCTAGTAACTTTCTCTCGTCACTTGGCGTTTCTCAACAATGTGCAACCGAAAACAAGTGTCCTAACCAAACTCTTGAACAAACATCAAAACAAAATAAGTATATATAATACAAGTAAATTATATGAATGTATTAAAACCAAAAAAATAATATTATGTATATGCTATGAACATTATGTGCAAAACTTAAAAACAAAGAAACTACCGGAATACGGTTCAATAAGAACACCAATCCTCGACAACGACGCCATTTTGTTGGTATGGTAAAGTGGCAGCAACAAAAGATTTGGAAGTATTTTTCCAGGAAATTTATCGTGTCCACAAAGATTAGTTTTATTGAACTGCCGTTTGACAATTTAAATGTTATTGAGTTTGGGTTAAAATGGGTGTAAAGTAAATGCAGAAATTAAAAGTAAACGTATAAAAGAATTCATTCTTCGGAAAGGATAGAACTCCCGAGATTGAATTTCACATAACCGTTAAATACTTAAACTTACTACCTAATTGTACTCAACTTACATCACTCATCAACATCATCACGTACTACTCACAACAAGGTTATTTCAAACACAGAGTTGAGATATCAACCGTATCACTCGCATCGACTATTTCTCAGTACAACACGAACAACACAGAGGCATTAAGAGTTGATACCCACATGAATATTAAACCTAAATCTATCTCTAGAGTCTAAGCCCAATAGATGTTCATCCTAAACCCAGATTCGAACCGTACATTTCTGCTACAACTCAAACCCAAATAGAGAAATCAATCATCAATATTAATTTGTAAAGAAAGCTTCATACAACACCATGAGTAATAAATATACAGATGAACAAAACATACTGTCAAAAAACCCCCAACAAATGGAACATACAAAGGGAAAAAATGGAGAAGAAACCAAATTTCTCGCGGTGTCAAACACGATCAACCAAGCTCCCGACTCCGGATCATCCTATTACAAGCAACAAATGTTATTTCCTAAGCTCTAAAACTATGAAGAAATGAAGTTTGGAGGAGTTATGACCAAAAATACCCACCCCATGCCGAAAAAATTGTGTTTTTACCCCTTATAATGTGTTTTTGCCCAGATAGATTCGTTCGGCGAAGGCACGGTTCGCCTGGCGAACAAAGGCGGCATTTGTTACTGCCTCTGGTGCATTTCTATCTCTTCTGGTTCGCCTCAGCTTCGCCCGGCGAGCTTGGGGCGAGAGCTCACAATAAAAAATATCAGCATCTTTTTTCTTCATAACTTTCGAACTGTAACTCCGTTTGAGGCCCGGTCGGAAGCGTCAGAAAGCTTATTCAATGCTCTATATAACAATGACTAAATATCAATGCTTGAATACCTACAAAAATGAGATAAAAACAATTAAACTCAATGATATTTACACAAAATACACTAAATATACACTTTTATTCAAAGAATTCAATACAAATGAATCGATAAGTGCCGCAAAACTACAATTCAAAACATGACATTTTGGCACTTATCAAACTCTGCCCAACTTAAATAATTGTTTGTCCTTAAATAAAGGTCTCCGAACAAAAGAAACAAAAGGTAATAATCAAAAAATCCCGAATCAATAGGTTTTGAAAACGGAAAACAAATGTTTGGTTCAAAACAAAAACGTACAAGCAAAGTAAATACTTACCACTACACTACAACGACAACATAAAAACGAAACAACCCCCAAATACAAAACACATGTCATAAATTCTAAAACAATATAGTGTTCATGTAACGCCCTGTATAATATTTATCTAGAATAATACCATACAAGTGTTTTTATTTGGTACTGACACCATCACAAGTGCCTATTGGCATAATTCACATACTTGTCCATTTCTAAAACATAAATACAACATATGGCACAAGTCATGGAAACTAGCCAAAATAGTAAAATCTAAGATCAATATACAATATTCCTCATTGTACAAGAAAATAATACACAGCGGAAATAAGCTCAACTAAGCTTCTCTTGAAACATCCAAGCATAGCTCCACTTGTAAATCACACCTGCAATTGCTTCCTGAAAATAATCAACAATAATGGGGTGAGATACATCAAATCTCAGTGAGTTCCCTATCTTATAGATTCTCTTGGCTTTACAGGGATCTAGCCAATTCTAACTCAAGTCAAGGGGAAGGGAAAATGACCTTGAGTTCTCAGTCTCACACTATATGGAAACATGTTTATGAGTTCAACAACTCAAGAAATTAATTATCACTAATCGGTAACACAAACCAGGGCATCTTTCCCCGGCCAACCCTACAAGAGAGTTTCAACACGGGTCACAGATCCTTAAATGTAGACATCCATTCTCGGCCAACCCTTCCAAAGAGTTCTCGACACGAGTCACGGAAGCTAACATAGATAACTTTCCCCGGTCATCCTACACAAGAGGATCTCGACACGGGTCATGGTTATCTAACCTAGATAACTTTCCCCGACCATCCTACACAAGAGGATCTCGACACGGGTCATGGTTATCTAAATACGGGTACTTCCCCCGTCCATCCTACACAAGAGGATCTCGACACGGGTCACTAATACCACCCACTAAGCAACTTTCCCCGGCCATCCCACACAAGAGGATATGGACATGGGTCACAGCTACTTACTTAATAAATACTTTCCCCGACCATCCCACACAAGAGGATATCAACACGGGTCACTAATATTTATTAAGGGATAAGAGCAGTTCCGATTATGTGATCTCACACACCACCGTGATTGTATTCGACAATCACCAAGCCACAATGCCTTAAGGCCACATTCACCTTTTCACAAAACCACCATGGTTTACACACATGTTCCATACTAGTGTTTCACTCTTTTCTATACCATTCAGTAATGGACACACGCCTCGGCCTCTTCTGCACGAGCGTTGTCATTAAGTTACTCAACAATTTCCTAGCTCATTACTAGGTTCCAATCTAAGTTTCATGGTAAGGTTTCCTCACTCTACCTATTCCATATTATTAACATGCATACTCTATCAATCATGTTTTACAACAATAATAGGCAAAGCATATTACAATATCAATCATAAAACACACATGATAGCATAACATGTCAACATAATTCACATAGTAGTTTACACACATTTTTAAGGCGTACTAGCACTACTATCCTCTACCAAGCATCCTTGGTTAAATCATGGTCTCACATTACCATTTAATAGCACATTGGATTCTCTTTCCAAGGCTTCAAGTCCCATATAAATCGGATTTTCGATTCATGAATTTCTGGTGGAAACATAAACCAATCTTTTCACATTCATCACAATATTTAACTATACCATAACAATCCATACCATATAACCATGTTTCTACCTCACCATCACAAATAGCATTAAAATAGCTTTCCAACACTTCCGACCGTGCGTCAATCCGAGTTACGGATCAAAAGTTATGAAGGAAACAAAATGGGAAAATCTGCCATGTTCGCTAGGCGAATCCCCAGCGAACGTTCGCTTTCTCCTTCGCCTTGCGAAGCTCTAGCGAACCAAGACAGAGCCAAAAGGGCACAAAGTTCGCTTTCCGAACACCAGACGAACATTCGCCTTCCCTCCGCTTTGGGGTTCGCTAGGCGAACCCACGAGAACCATTTGCTTTGCCCTTCGCCAGGGGTTCGCTAGGTGAACCCTGCAAAACCCAGAATTTCTCAGCAACGTAATAGCAGGTCCTTAGGGCCAAAAATCTCATCCAAAACATAACCAAAGACACAAACAAGTATTAACAGATGATTCCACACATGTATTGATCATACTACCCAGTTTATATCGCATTTCAACCGTTGAATTCTTTGATTTAGTAAAATTATTCACTTTCTCACAATATATAACCTAGCTCTAACATTTCCAAACTTCTAAAACAAAAGTTCTAACTAGAACCCACCTGGTAATCGAAGAGGAGTTTGAAGAAGATTATGAATTTATGATGATCCATAAACTTCTCTTGTTTATCTTTCTCCACTTCTCTCTTCTTCTCTTCCTTTCTCTTCTTTACTATATTTTTCTTTATCGTATAACATATATATATATATATATATATATATATATATATAATATAATATAATCCAACAGGGTAAAACATCTCCAGTTGATATTTTGTCATCTCAACCCAATTGATCAATTATTAGAGTTACCTTAATATACTCTCTTGGTATAATAAAATAATTGATCTCTTCAGAGTTCATTAGTTGCTCTATTGATCCCAAATGTCAACACTCAAAGTACTTAGAGGATTCCTCAAATCCAATTAACCAAAGATAGGTCACATAGATACTCATATGATTTCCAATTGAGCATTTAAATAATATGGGGTATTACACTCTCTCCCCCTTAAATTGAAATTCGCCCCCGAATTTCCTCTACTCGACAACAACTGCAACTTATATCCCTGTCTTAGATCCACACTTAACTTTACTTCCGTTAGAATTTATGACATAATCCAAAATCCAACTTGACTTCACAGACCAAAGTCCGTATTTTCACAATTTATCAAACTTCGTATCCTTAGTCATACTCGTATTCCATTATTGGGTTAACCTTCAACTTGCTTTTCCCAAAATTCATCTGTTATTTCCTACAAAGAGACTTGGTCGCATTCTACCTTCGGAAAGAAATACACCATTCCATATTCCTCTACTGAGTCACAAACAAAACCATAACTTCTTATCTCAAATTATGACCACAACCCTCAACACATCTTCGCGATGTAATTAAGTGATTTCTTAACTTTCCGTAATCACCAACGACTTATCCTTTCATAAATCCATTAACGTTCAAACCCACTTCCTATGGTAGAACAATTCCCTCGCCAACACACAGTATACAAACATCGATCCAATACTCTCTAGACGATAGGTGCCAGAATTACACTGTCACAATCATAACATATACAACTCCAAGTCCATTCTAAACTCGAACTAATATATCCAAAATAGTTTAACAACCTCCGGTTCTGGTTACCACATTCCAAATCAATTCTTCTTACTGGTTTTTTGACTTACTCAAAATTCCTTGTTGATACGAGTTCTCAACCAATATTACATCACACCATCTCGATACTTCAATCATATGCGAGTCACCACTTATCGAAACTTAAACCATTCAAGGCACAACTGTGAGATTCCATACTACTCACCCATTCACATACAACACTCCATATACACCTACACTTTCGAAGACCATACCACGTTTCTCAATTGAATCCACCTCTCTCAATCGTTCTGTTCCATATACAATTCAAGTTGCATGCTTAACTTCGGAACGTCCAATTCTTACTCATACTTGGAAGGATAACCCTCAAATTCCTCTCTGGATAAAGTACAACGGTACACAATTGGTACCACTTTCATGGAGTCTAAGTCCAATACCATGAACTCACGGAAGATAACAATTACTAACTCTGACCAACCGCTCATATCTTACTAACACCATAATTTCACACCGAAACGATCTTTACAAGATCAATACTTCGTGGGTATTTTCTAACTTCGTCCTTAAGGCTTGCAACAGTAATACACTTAAGACTTTCTCATACTCAATACAAATTCACAAGATTACTTCTCCAAAAGTCAGACTCCTTTGTCATCTAAACAGATGATCGACTAAGTAACACCCTCCCACAAGTTCCGATTTCAAAACACAAATTCGTCTTTTATTTACTCACAGTCCAGTTCTCCATTCACACAATACTCTCTACTCGGAGCAACATAAAGTAACAAAATACAGATGATGGTTCCTAAGGGATTTCACAATTTACACACATGTTAATCGATTACCCGTCTGAGCTAATCGGTTAACTCCTCAAAATTCAGCGCAAAATACCATCCTTGCACGTGTTAGTTGGTTAACACTGCTGTAGAAGCTGGACACCAATTTCTTCTAATTCAAAAACCATCCCTAATCAAAACCATCAATCCGACTTGCTCTAACCCACAATATCATTCTCAACTCGTGGCTTTTAACTTGTATAACATTCACTAACCATGATCCACTCAAGGTAATTCAGAACAAAGTCGACGACAAACTCCAACCAAGTGACAAGGAAAAATTCCAATTCTGACGCAGTCACACTACAAAACTGCAGCGGGATAGTTCATTCTCTGCTCAAACAACTACATTAGCGGAAAGTTAATAATGACGACATTCTAGGGTTTTAGCCACAACTCATGCTTGATTTGTCCATAAGCAAAACCCAACACACAACCACTATACGATACTGCAAAAGCGATGGACATAATATGTCGAGCCCACAACCTTGTTCTCTCACTTGAACTCCTTGGTGAGAACTAAAACAACTACGTCCTTAGCCCAACAAAAGGTAGATTCTGAATATTCCAATCATTCACAAACACAGAAGTTTCTCTATGCTTGAAAATAAATCGGGGCAATGCATCCTCTTGAAGAACCTTTCCATCACTACATACACATTAACCAGGATTTATTACCCTTCACTATCCATTGCACATCACACTTACATCAAATTACTTAATGGAAGATTCACAACCGACAATTCTCGTCAACTACTTACAAAACCCTTCCGGTATAAATCCTTCCAAGATTTACACCTAGTCCGTAATAAGTCCCGAATTGCTTTTCGTTATTTTACCACAATCTTACTTCTTAAAATAAAATATTCACTGTTCCACAAAGTACGTCCCTTCACACTTGTCTTAAGAATGAGAATCCATCACGTACACTTGTTACCACGGCGCTACCACTACGCTCATTCTTAATACCAAAGTGTAACTTTTCTCATTCCACGTCATACTATTAGTGTTCTCACGGATGAACCATCCGTGATTACACTTCCTTAATTATAGGTTCATCAACACCTTACAAACTCCATTGAACACTCGCCCAGAATATGCCCCGTTGTCACTTCCTCATAACATACCATCGATACCGCTTTCCACACCGTGTTTACTTTTCTTTCCTTTGTAATCCTCTTAGGTCCAAATATAAAACCATCTTACTAAAATTTCCTTAAATCCAAGATACTTACTCTATTCCTTAACACACACTTCTTCCGGTCTGTATCACTACACTTTCCGTTACTAAATAAAGTTCAAACTTTCTCCGACATAATACTTTATACTGTTCCTTGGGTAAGTTAACAAATTCCAAATTGATCTCTCACCGAATACAGAAATCCTGATGTATCATCTCGAACTTAATCTCTCTATATAACTGAAGATACACAATTTATCTCGCTACCGGACCTTACGTCACACATTCCACAAAACAACTTTTCTTTTTCACGGAATGAGATTACTTGAAATCTTGCCTATACTAGTGGTCAATCCAACTCTACCAGTGACTTTACATATTCCTCAATACCTTGAATAATCGTTCGATAGAGATCCTTAACTTTCAGACTCCATCAATTCCAAAGGATTATTTGAATAACACACCACTCTTTAATTCCATGCTACCCAAAACACAACTTCTACTAAAACCTCACCGAGCTGACCAAAACTCCTCACTACTAACTCTTGGCTTGAGCCTACCCTCACAGCATAAGTTCTGACAACACTTCGGAGTCCTCGTGGTCGCTCAACCATGATTCTACCTATCACATACATAGTATTAGGTTGATCAGGCCTAACACTACATAAAATGATATTAAGTTTCATGATGGCAAGACACACTTAAGAGGCAGGAATAGATTTACTTATGATGTTTCAAGGCTAGGTCAAGGACACAACCTGCTCTGATACCAACTGTAATGCCCTGTATAATATTTATCTAGAATAATACCATACAAGTGTTTTTATTTGGTACTGACACCACAAGTGCCTATTGGCATAATTCACATACTTGTCCATTTCTAAAACATAGATACAACATATGGCACAAGTAATGGAAACTAGCCAAAATAATAAAATCTAAGATCAATATACAATATTCCTCATTGTACAAGAAAATAATACACAGCGGAAATAAGCTCAACTAAGCTTCTCTTGAAACATCCAAGCATAGCTCCACTTGTAAATCACACCTGCAATTGCTTCCTGAAAATAATCAACAAAAAGTGGGGTGAGATACATCAATTCTCAGTGAGTTCCCTATCTTATAGATTCTCTCGGCTTTACAGGGATCTAGTCAATTCTAACTCAAGTCAAGGGGAAGGGAAAATGACATTGAGTTCTCTGTCTCACACTATATGGAAACATGTTTATGAGTTCAACAACTCAAAAAATCAATTATTACTAATCGGTAACACAAACCAAGGCATCTTTCCCCGGCCAACCCTACAAGAGAGTTTCAACACGGGTCACGGATCCTTAAATGTAGACATCCATTCCCAGCCAACCCTTCCAAAGAGTTCTCGACACGGGTCCCAGAAGCTAACATAGATAACTTTCCCAGGCCATCCTACACAAGAGGATCTCGACATGGGTCACAGTTATCTAACCTAGATAACTTTCCCCGACCATCCTACATAAGAGGATCTCGACACGGGTCACGGTTATCTAAACACGGGTACTTTCTCCGACCATCCTACACAAGAGGATCTCGACACGGGTCATCAATACCACCCACTAAGCAACTATACCACCCACTAAGCAACTTTCCCCAGCCATCCCACACAAGAGGATATCGACACGGGTCATGGCTACTTACTTAATAAATACTTTCCCCGGCCATCCCACACAAGAGGATATCGACACGGGTGACTAATATTTATTAAGGGATAAGAACGGTTCCGATTATGTGATCTCACACACCACCGTGATTGCATTCGACAATCACCAGGCCACAATGCCTTAAGGCCACATTCCTCTTTTCACAAAACCACCATGGTTTACACACATGTTCCATACTAGTGTTTCACTCTTTTCTATACCATTCAGTAATGGACACACGCCTCGGCCTCTTCTGCACGAGCGTTGTCATTAAGTTATTCAACAATTTCCTAGCTCATTACTAGGTTCCAATCTAAATTTCATGGTAAGGTTTCCTCAATCTACCTATTCCATATTCTTAACATGCATACTCTCTCAATCACGTTTTACAACAATAATAGGCAAAGCATATTACAATATCAATCATAAAACACACATGATAGCATAACATGTCAACATAATCCACATAGTAGTTTACACATATTCTTAAGGCGTACTAGCCATTACTATCCTATACCAAGCATCCTTGGTTAAATCATGGTCTCACATTACCATTTAATAGCACATTAGATTCTCTTTCCAAGGCTTCAAGTCCCATATCAATCGAACTTTTGATTCATGAATTTCCGGTGGAAACATAAACCACACTTTTCACATTTATCACAATATTTTACTCTACCATAATAATCCATGACATATAACCATATTTCTACCTCACCATCACAAAGAGCATTGAAATATATTTCCAACGCTTCTGACCGTGCGTCAATCCGAGTTACGGGTCAAAATTTATGAAGGAAACAAAATGGGAAAATCTGTCATGTTCGCTAGGCGAATCCCCAGCGAACGTTCGCTTTCGCCTTCGCCTTGCGAAGCTCTAGCGAACCAAGACATAGCCAAAAGGGTACAAAGTTCGCTTTGCTAATGTCAGGCGAACATTCGCCTTCCCTTCGCTTTGGGGTTCGCTAGGCGAACCCTCGAGAACCATTCGCTTTGCCCTTCGCCAAGGGTTCGCTTGCAAAACCCAGAATTTCTCAGCAATGTAACAGCAGGTCCTTAGGGCCAAAAATCTCATCCAAAACATAACCAAACACACAAACAAGTATTAACAGATGATTCCACACATGTATTGATCATACTACCCAGTTTATATCGCATTTCAACCGTTGAATTCTTTGATTTAGTAAAATTATTCATTTTCTCACAATATATAACCTAGCTCTAACATTTCCAAACTTCTAAAACAAAAGTTCTAACTAGAACCCACCTAGTAATCGAAGAGGAGTTTAAAGAAGATGATGAATTGATGATGATCCATAAACTTCTCTTGTTCATCTTTCTCCACTTCTCTCTTCTTCTCTTCCTTTCTCTTCTTTACTATCTTTTTCTTTCTCTTATAACAAATATATATATATATATATATATATATATATATATATATATATATAATCCAACAGGGTAAAACATCTCCAGTTGATATTGTGTCATCTCAACCCAATTGATAAATTATTAGAGTTACCTTAATATACTCTCTTGGTCTAATAAAATAATTGATCTCTTCAGAGTTCATTAATTGCTCTATTGATCCCAAATGTCAATACTCAAAGTACTTAGAGGATTCCTCAAATCCAATTAACCAAAGATAGAGCACATAGATACTCATCTGGTTTCTAGTTGAGCATTTAAATAATACGGGGCATTACAGTTCACAAATGAATCACTTCTAGCACACACTTCATCGGTAGATGAAAAATACAAACATGAGGGGCTTAACTCTCACCCAACAATATTGCTAACCACAACTAAATTATGCATTCATCAAAGCAAACTCATATTGAAAAGCTCAAAAGCAAAAATCACAAGGACTTTCAAGGGTTGTAATGTGGCTTGGGTAACAAAGAAGAGGTCAATATCTAAAGGCAATTGAAACAAAACAATGCCTAATCCTATGGGAGTGATCACTCACAAAGTCTCAAACATACTCAATCACACTTCATCAATCTTTTTAGCACACTTGTTACACAAACACACATCACTTATTTGTACATTTTTTCTTTTCTTTTTTTTTTCAAAACTTTTTCTCTTTTTTTTCTTTTCTTTTCTTTTTAACCATTTTTTTTATCTTTTTCTTTCTCAACCACTTTGTTTTTATTAACCTCAAGGAACCATCTTATGAGCAACCAAACAATGCTCTTCCCAAATTAAATACAACCACAAGTAATGACAAGGACACTCCCAACTTTCTAAGGCAAGAAAAAATCCAACCACAATACATGGTTGAGGGTTAAGTACTAACAAACGACATTAGAATCCATGATGACCTACTCACTCATGCATAAGTTCATAGTTCAACACCAAAATAAATTCTAACTAAAAAAGCTCAAAGGGGGGTACAAATGCTCACACACTCACAAGGTGAATTACTTTTGGTTAGGTGGTTATTCTCAAAATCAAACAAAATTCCTTGATCCTTTTCATGCTTTCATGCAAAGATTACTGGTATTCCGTCCATATAGTAAACAATGGAAAGCAACCTCACAAAGGGTTTAGTCCTAAAGTGATTCAAGAATGAACAAAAATTGCAAAATAATGAATGGCATGAAATTTGTTCAAAAGAAAAGTCTCCTAATCATGCTATGTTTTAGAAAGCGATAAACGAGTGCCTTGCACAGTACCAACTTTTAAAACAATATTATTACCATACATCCATAAGTTGAAATGATCAAACTTGAAAAATCACCACTTGCGACATCAAATCAAAAGACTAAGAATTGGGTCCCAACAACGAACACAACATTAGAACATACTACTAATTAACATACTAAAAGACCGGGTGAAAGTGGATAAGCAAATTGAAAAGTGAAGATTTGGAGAATTTCAAAGTTGATCCTATTTCAATTTGTTTAGTCAATTTCACCAAACAACTTAAAACAATAAAACATGCTTATTTAACGTCGTAAGCTCGACGCCTTTATTGTGCTCAGCTAGTAAATTCTTCTCGTCACGCGGTGCTTTTCAACAATGCGCAACCGAAAACAAGTGTCCTAACCAAACACTTGAACAAACATCAAAACAAAACAAGTATATACTACCTCCGTCCCTAAATATAAGACCCCAATAAGAAAAACACGGGAATTAAGAAAGTTGATTAGAGTATTAAACTTATTGACTATTTTGTATAATTTTACAAGTTTATCCTTAGGAGAGAGAAATAGTTAATGTGTATGTAATTGTATTTATTACATAGTGCAGAAAAAGATGTAACATAATTAGGGGTATGTTTGGAAAATAATAATTAATGCACTTTGAAAGTTGAAGAGGGTCTTATAAAAAGGGACAAGAAAAAAACTCAACAGGGTCTTATAATTAGGGACGGAGGTAGTATAATACAGGTAAATTGTATAAATGTATCAAAACAAAAAAAAAATCATGTATATGCTATGAACATTAAGTGCAAAAATCAAAAACAAAGAAACTATCGGAATGCGGTTCAATAAGAACACCAATCCTCGGCAACGACGCCATTTTGTTGGTGCGGTAAAGCGGCAAGCAACAAGAGATTTGGAAGTATTTTTTTGGAAAATTTATCGTGTCCACAGAGATTAGTGTTATTGAACTGCCGTTCGACAATTTAAATGTTATTGAGTTTGGGTTAAAATGGGTTTAAAGTAAATGTGGAAATTAAAAGTAAACGTATAAAAGAATTCATTCTTCAGAAAGGATAAAACTCTCGGGATTGAATTTCACATACCAGTTAAATACTTAAACTTATTACCCAGTTGTACTCAACTTACATCACTCATCAACATTATCATGTACCACTCACAACAAGCTTATTTCTAACACAAAGTTGAGATATCAACCGTATCACTCGCATCGACGATCTCTCAGTACAACATGATCAACACGGAGGCATTAAGAGTTGATACCCACATGAATATTAAACCTCAGTCTATCTCGAGAGTCTAAGCCCAATAGATGTTCATCCTAAACTCAGATTCGAACCGTACATTTCTGCTACAATTAAACTCAAATCAAGAAAGCAATCATCAACATTAATTTGTAAAGAAAGATTCATACAACACCATGAGTAATAAATATACATATAAACAAAGCATACTTACAAAAAAACCCCAACAAATGGTACTTACAACAGGAAAAAATGGGGAAGAAACCAAATTTCTCGCGGTGTCAGACACGATCAACCAAACTCCCGACTCTGGATCATCCGATTACAAGCAACAAATGTTATTTCCTAAGCTCTAAAACTATGAAGAAATGAAGTTTGGATAAGTTGGGACCAAAAATACCCAACCCATGCCTAAAGAATTGTGTTTTTACCCCTTATAATGTGTTTCTGCCCAGACAGATTCGCCCGGCGAAAAAGGCGGCATTTGCTACTGCCTCTGGTGCATTTCTGGCTCTTCTGGTTCGCCTCAGCTTTGCCCGGTAAGCTTGTGGTGAGAGCTTACAGTCAAAAATATCAGCATCTTGTTTTCTTCATAACTTTCGAACTATAACTCCGTTTGAGGCCCGGTCGGAAGCGTCAGAAAGCTTATTCAATGCTCTATCTAACAATGACTAAATATAAATGCTTGAATACCTTAAAAAATGAGATAAAAACAATTAAACTCAATGATATTTACACAAAATACTAGTATGCACTAAATATACACAATTACAAACAGATTGGGGTTTTATTCAAAGAATTCAATACAAATGAATCGATAAGTGCCGCAAAACTACTATTCAAAACACGAAATTTGGGCACTTATCAAAATCTCCCCATCTTACTTAATTGTTTGTCCTCAAACAAAGGTCTCCGACCAAAAGAAACAAAAGGTAATAATCAAAAAATCCTGAATCAACAGGTTTTGAAAATGGAAAACAAATGTATGGTTTAAAACAAAAACGTACAAGCAAAGTAAATATTTACCACTACACTACAACGACAACATAAAAATGAAACAACTCCTAAATAAAAAACACATGTCATAAATTCTAAAACAATATAATGTTCATAAATGAATCACACCTAGCACACACTTCATCGGTAGATGAAAAATACAAACATGAGGGGCTTAACTCTCACTCAACAATATTGCTATCCACAACTAAATTATGCATTCATCAAAGCAAACTCATATTGAAAAGCACAAAAGCAAAAATCACAAGGACTTTCAAGGGTTGTAATGTGGCTTGGGTAACAAAGAAGAGGTCAATATCTAAAGGTAATTGAAACAATACAATGCATAATCCTATGGGAGTGATCACTCACAAAGTCTCAAACATACTCAAGCACGCTTCATCAATCTTTTTAGCACACTTGAACACGCATCAATTATTTGTACATTTTTTCTTTTCTTTTTTTTTTTTTTAACTTTTTCTCTTTTTTCTTTTCTTTTCTTTTCTTTTTTGACAATTTTTTTTTATTTTTCTTTCTCAACCACTTTATTTTTATTAACCTCAAGGAACCATCTTATGAGCAACCAAACAATGCTCTCCCCAACTTAAACACAACCACACATAGTGACATGGACACTCGCAACTTTCTAAGGCAAGGAAAAATCCAACCACAATACATGGTTAAGGGTTAAGTACCAACAAATGACATTAGAATCCATGATGAACTACTCACTCATGCATAAGTTCATAGTTCAACACCAAAATAAATTCTAACTAAAAAGGCTCAAAGGGGGGTACAAATGCTCACACACTCACAAGGTGAATTACTTCTAGTTAGGTGGTTATTCTGTAAATCAAACAAAATGTCTTGATCCTTTTCATGCTTTCATACAAAACAACATAAATGCAAGATTAAACATAATAAAATTGAGTTAAGACAAAGATTATTGGTATTTCGTGCATATAATAAACAATGGAAAGCAGCCTCACAAAGGGTTTAGTCCTAAAGTGTTTCAAGAATGAACAAAAATTGCAAAAGAATGAATGGCATGAAATTTGTACAAAAGAAAAGTCTCCTAATCATGCTATGTTCTAGAAAGCGATAAACGAGTACCTTGCAAAGTACCAACTTTTAAAACAAAATCATTATCATACATCCACAAGTTGAAACGATCAAACTTGAAAAATGACCACTTGCGATTTCAAACCAAAAGACTAAGATTTGAGTCCCAACAACGAACAAAACATTATAACATACTACTAATAAACATATTAAAAGACCGGGTGAAAGTGGATAAACAAATTGAAAAGTGAAGATTTGGAGAATTTCAAAGTTGGTCATATTTCAATTTGTTTAGTCAATTTCACTAAACAACTAAAAACAATAAAACATGCTTGTTTTAAGTCGTAAGCTCGACGCCTTTATTGTGCTCAGCTAGTAACTTCCTCTCGTCACCCGGTGCTTCTCAATAATGCGCAACCGAAAACAAGTGTCCTAACCAAACACTTGAACAAACATGAAAACAAAACAAGTATATATAATACAAGTAAATTGTATAAATGTATCAAAACAAAAAAAATGTATTATGTATATGCTATGAACATTACGTGCAAAACTCAAAAACAAAGAAACTATCGGAATACAGTTCAATAAGAACACCAATCCCCGGCAACGACGCCATTTTATTGGTGCGGTAAACCGGCAAGCAACAAAAGATTTGGAAGTATTTTTTCAGAAAATTTATCGTGTCCACAGAGCTTAGTGTTACTAAACTGTCGTTCGACAATTTAAATGTTATTGAATTTGGGTTAAAATGGGTTTCAAGGAAATGTGGAAATTAAAAGTAAACGTAAAAAAGAATTCATTCTTCAGAAAGGATAGAACTCTCGGGATTAAATTTCACATACCCGTTAAATACTTAAACTTACTACCCAGTTGTACTCAACTTACATCACTCGTCAACATCATCACATACCACTCACAACAAGGTTATTTCTAACACAGAGTTGAGATATCAACCGTATCAATCACATCGACTATCTCTCAGTACAACACGAACAACATAAAGGCATTAAGAGTTGATACCCACATGAATATTAAACCTAAATCTATCTCTAGAGTCTAAGCCCAACAGATGTTCATCCTAAACCCAGATTCGAACTGTACATTTTTGCTACAAATAAAACCCAAATCAAGAAAGCAATCATCAACATTAATTTGTTAAGAAAGCTTCATACAACACCATGAGTAATAAATATACATATGAACAAATCATACTTACAAAAAAACCCCAACAAATGGTACTTACAAAGGGAAAAAATGGAGAAGAAACCAAATTTCTCGCGGTGTCAAACACGATCAACCAAGCTCCCGACTCCAGATCATCCGATTACAAGCAACAAATATTATTTTCTAAGCTCTAAAACTATGAAGAAATGAAGTTTGGATGAGTTGAGACCAAAAATACCCGACCCATGCCGTAAAAATTGTGTTTTTACCCCTTATAATGTGTTTCTGCCCAGATAGATTCATCCGGCAAAGGCACGGTTCACCCGGAGAACAAAGGCGGCATTTCCTACTGCCTCTGGTGCATTTCTGGCTCTTTTGGTTCGCCTCAACTTCGCCCGGCGAGCTTGGGGCGAGAGCTGATAGTAAAAAATATCAGCATCTTGTTTTCTTCATAACTTTAGAACCGTAACGCCGTTTGAGGCCCGGTCAGAAGCGTCAGAAAGCGTATTTAATGCTCTATCTAACAATGACTAAATATCAATGCTTAAATACCAGCAAAAATGAGATAAAAATAATTAAACTCAATGATATTTACACAAAATACTAGTATACACTAAATATACACTTTTACAAACAAAGTGGGGTTTTATTCAAAGAATTCAATACAAATGAATCGATAAGTGCCGCAAAACTACTATTTAAAACACGACATTTTGCCACTTATCAAACTCTCCCCAACTTACATAATTGTTTGTCCTCAAACAAAGGTCTCCGACCAAAAGAAATAAAAAGTAATATTCAAAAAATCCCGAATCAGCAGGTTTTGAAAACGGAAAACAAATGTATGGTTCAAAACAAAAGTTTACAAGCAAAGTAAATATTTATCACTTATTTACCTTGAAAATTGGTAAACAACCGCTGATCTTCTAAAACAACAAAGTTCTAGTAACTTACAGGATCGATCAGATTGATATTAGGACATGTGCTATGAGTGTATTTAGAATATCTCACAATTAGGCAAGATATACATTTCGACAGTGCATATAAATAAAAGAACGTGTTTTGAAATGTAAATGAAAGTGACAGAAATCAAAGAAATGTTTAAGTCGAACAACACATCGAAGGAGAAAAACTGAATATAAAGGTTTGATAAAAACTGGAGTTAAATGTTGGAAAAAAAGTGCATAAAGATCTTAAACTGCAGAAATGTAAATGCTTGAAGGTAAAGGCTTTTTAATGTAAAACTGCAAAGTAAAAACTTTATAACGTAGAATGCTCAGAAGTAAAAGACTGAATTAAAGATTTCAAAGTAAAGGATCTAAGATAGAAACTTCAAAGAAAATGGCATTACAATAAAAGATAAGGGTGATTACAATCACGTACATTCTCGCCTCACTCTTTTCTCTACACGCTGGATACTTTGAGTGATTTCAGAGTTACTTGTACAACACGATTTTTTCACACATTCTAACTCTAGAACTAACCTATTTATAATACTCTAAAGTAACCACCATTTGACGGTTTACTCCTAGAACACGCCACTTGGCACTTTGCATGTCTTCAACTTCTGGATATTCGCCACTTGTCCTCTTTTCAAATTCAAATAGTAGAAGTCCCCTCCACTATCCAGTTGTAACTGCAGCGCATTATCCATAGCTGTTTTACCCTGTCGAATTGACGCTTTGGACTTAGAAATGTTTGAAGTCTTAAAATCATTCTCTTCGACTCAGACTTCCAACAAATATAGTCGAATACATCTTGGTCGAAACCTTCTTCTCCTTTAGCTTATATTTTAAAGAATAAATTCTTTAAAGCCAAATCTGTTTGAAATCATGCAGTGTCGAAATTAGGAGCTAACACCACTACACTACAACGACAACATAAAAACAAAACAAATCCTAAATACAAAACACATGTCATAAATTCAAAAACAATACAATGTTCACAAATGAATCACACCTAGCACATACTTCATCGGTATATGAAAAATATAAACATGAGGGGCTTAACTCTCACCCAACAATATTGCTAACCACAACTAAATTATGCATTCATCAAAGCAAACTCACATTGAAAAGCTCAAAAGCAAAAAACACAAGGACTTTCAAGGGTTGTAATGTGGCTTGGGTAACAAAGAAGAGGTCAGTATTTAAAGGTAATTTAAACAAAACAATGCCTAATCCTATGAGAGTGATCACTCACAATGTCTCAAACATACTCAATCACACTTCATCAATCTTTTTAGCACACTTGTTACACCAACACGAATCACTTATTTGTACATTTTTTCTTTTCTTTTTTTTCAAAACTTTTTCTTTTTTTTTCTTTTTCACAAATTTTTTTTCTTTTTCTTTCTCAACCCCTTTGTTTTTATTAACCTCAAGGAACGATCTTATGAGCAACCAAACAATGCTCTCCCCAACTTAAACACAACCACACATAGTGGCAAGGACACTCCCATCTTCCTAAGGCAAGGAAAAATCCAACCACAATACATGGTTGAGGGTTAAGTACCAACAAACGACATTAGAATCCATGATGAACTACTCACTCATGCATAAGTTCATAGTTCAACACCAAAATAAGTTCTAACTAAAAAGGCTCAAAGGGGGGTACAAATGCTCACACACTCACAAGGTGAATTACTTTTGGTTAGGTGGTTATTCTCAAAATAAAACAAAATGCCTTGATCCTTTTCATGCTTCATACAAAACAACATAAATGCAAGATTAAACATAACAAAATTTAGTTAAGACAAAGATTATTGGTATCCCGTCCATATACTAAACAATGGAAATTAACCTCGCAAAGGGTTTAGTCCTAAAGTGATTCAAGAATGAACAAAAATTGCAAAAGAATGAATAGCATGAAATTTGTACAAAAGTAAAGTCTCCTAATCATGCCATGTTTTAGAAAGCGAAAAACTAGTGCCTTGCAAAGTACCAACTTTTCAAACAATATCATTACCATACATACACAAGTTGAAACGATTAAACTTGAAAAATCACCATTTACGACTTCAAACCAAAAGACTAAGATTTGAGTCCCAACAACGAACAAAACATTAGAACATAATACTAATAAACATACTAAAAGACCGGGTGAAAGTGGATAAACAAATTGAAAAGTGAAGATTTGGAGAATTTCAAAGTTGGTCCTATTTCAATTTGTTTAGTCAATTTCACCAAACTACTAAAAACAATAAAACATGCTTGTTATACGTCGTAAGCTCGACGCCTTTATTATGCTAAGCTAGTAACTTCCACTCGTCACCCGGTGCTTCTCAACAATGCGCAACCGAAAACAAGTGTCCTAACCAAGCACTTGAACAAACATTAAAACAAAACAAGTATATATAATACAAGTAAATTGTACAAATGTATAAAAAAAATTATGTATATGCTATGAACATTATTTGCAAAACTCAAAAACAAAGAAACTATCGGAATGCGGTTCAATAAGAACACCAATCCCCGACAACGGCGCCATTTTGTTGGTGCGGTAAACCGACAAGCAACAAAAGATTTGGAAGTATTTTTTCGGGAAATTTATCGTGTCCATAGAGATTAGTGTTATTGAACTGCCGTTCGACAATTTAAATGTTATTGAGTTTGGGTTAAAATGGGTTTAAAGTAAATGCGGAAATTAAAAGTAAATGTATAAAAGAATTCATTCTTCAGAAAGGATAGAACTCTCGGGATTGAATTTCACATACCCATTAAATACTTAAACTTATTACCCAGTTGTACTCAACTTACATCACTCATCAACATCATCATGTACCACTCACAACAAGGTAATTTCTAACACAAAGTTGAGATATTAACTGTATCACTCGCATCGACGATCTCTCAATACAACATGAACAACACGGAGGCATTAAGAGTTGGTACCCACATGAACATTAAACCTAAATCTATCTCTAGAGTCTAAGCCCAATAGATGTTCATCCTAAACCCAGATTCGAACCGTACATTTGTGCTACAACTCAAACACAAATCAAGAAAGCAATCATAAACATTAATTTATAAAGAAAGCTTCGTACGGCACCATGAGTAATAAATATAAATATAAACAAAGCATACTTACAAAAAAACCCCAACAAATGGTACTTACAAAGGGAAATAATAGAGAAGAAACCAAATTTCTTGCGGTGTCAAACACGATCAACCAATCTCCCGAATCCAGATCATCCGATTACAAGAAACAAATGTTATTTCCTAAGCTCTAAAACTATGTTGAAATGAAGTTTGGATAAGTTGGGACCAAAAATACCCAACCCATGCCTAAAAAATTGTGTTTTTACCCCTTATAATGGGTTTCTGCATAGACAGATTCGCTCGACGAACAATGGCGGCATTTGCTACTGCCTCTGGTGAATTTCTGGCTCTTCTGGTTTGCCTCAGCTTTGCCTGGTGAGCTTGGGGCGAGAGCTGACAGTCAAAAATATCAGCATCTTGTTTTCTTCATAACTTTCGAACCGTAACTCAAATTGAGGCTCGGTCGAAAGCGTCGGAAACCTTATCCAATGCTCTATCTAACAATGACTAAATATCAATGCTTGAATATCTGCAAAATTGAGATAAAAATAATTAAACCCATTGATATTGACACAAAATACTAGTATACACTAAATGTATACTTTTACAAACAGAGTGAAGTTTTATTCTAAGTATTCAATACAAATGAATCGATAAGTGCCGCAAAGCTATTATTCAAAACATGACATTTTGGCACTTATCAAACTCTCCCCAACTTACATAATTGTTTTTCCTCAAACAAAGGTCTCCGACTAAAAGAAACAAAAGGTAATAATAAAAAAATCCCGAATCAACAGGTTTTGAAAACGGAAAACAAATGTATGTTTCAAAACCAAAACGCACAAGCAAAGTAAATAATTATAACTACACTACAACGACAACAGAAAAACGAAACAACTCCTAAATACAAAACACATGTCATAAATTATAAAACAATACAATGTTCACAAATGAATATCGGTAGATGAAAAACACAAACATGAGGGGCTTAACTCTCACCCAACAATATTGCTAACCACAACTAAATTATGCATTCATCAAAGCAAACTCATATTGAAAAGCACAAAAGCAAAAATCACAAGGAATTTCAAGGGTTGTAATGTGGCTTGGGTAACAAAGAAGAGGTCAATATCTAAAGGTAATTGAAACAAAATAGTGCCCAATCCTATGGGAGTGATCACTCACAAAGTCTCAAACATACTCAATCACACTTCATCAATCTTTTTAGCACACTTGTTACACCAACACGCATCACTTATTGATACATTTTTTCTTTTCTTTTTTTTTTCAAAACTTTTTCTCTTTTTTTTTTCTTTTCTTTTCTTTTTCACATTTTTTCTTCTTTTTCTTTCTCAACCACTTTATTTTTATTAACCTCAAGGAACCATCTTATGAGCAACCAAACAATACTCTCCCCAACTTAAACACAACCACACATAGTGACAAGGACACTCGCAACTTTCTAAGTCAAGGAAAAATCCAACCACAATACATGCTTGAGGGTTAAGTACCAACAAACGAAATTAGAATCCATGATGAACTAATCACTCATGCATAAGTTCATAGTTCAACACCAAAATAAGTTCTAACTAAAAAGGCTCAAAGGGGGGGTACAAATGCTCACACACTCACAAGGTGAATTACTTCTGGTTAGATGGTTATTCTCAAAATAAAACAAAATGCCTTGATCCTTTTCATGCTTTCATACAAAACATCATAAATGCAAGATTAAACATAATAAAATTGAGTTAAGACAAAGATTATTAGTATTTCGTGCATATAGTAAACAATGGAAAGCAAACTCACAAAGGGTTTAGTCCTAAAGTGATTCAAGAATTAACAAAAATTGAAAAAGAATGAATGACATGAAATTTGTACAAAAGAAAAGTCTCCTAATCAGGCAATGTTCTTGAAAGCGATAAACGAGTACCTTGCAAAGTACCAACTTTTCAAACAACATCATTACCATACTTCCACAAGTTGAAATGATCAAACTTGAAAAATTACCACTTGCGACTTCAAACCAAAAGACTAAGATTTGAGTCCTAACAACGAACAAAACATTAGAATATACTACTAATAAACATACTAAAAGACCGGGTGAAAGTGGATAAACAAATTGAAAAGTGAAGATTTGGAGAATTTCAAAGTTGGTCCTTGATCTTGACGGTTGATCAGAAACTGAAGTGGGCCAAGAAAAACGTATGTGATGCTGGGTGTATGAGACGAGGAAGGGGGTATACCTGCAAGGCACTTCGATGCTAATGTAAGAATCGGGAAAAGAAAAAGGATAGTACAAAAATATGTGTTTCTTACGATGATTTAGAATACCCGACCCTCTCAAATGAGAGGGTTTTTAGAATACCCCAAACGCATGGCCAATGGTCCCTATTTTCGGGGGGAAATAACCGTTTCCCGAAGAATAGGTAACTGCCAAAAACTAGCCGTTAGAACGGGTAGAGTTTCCCGAAACTAGTCGTTGCCACGGGAAAAGACGTAGTTCCAGGCACGAGCGTCGTGGTTGTTTCTGGATGGAAGAGACGTGCATGACGGGCAGGAATGCCGAGGAGGAGCAGGTGACCCTGTGGGCTCTCTGACCATGTGTGCCTGACAGAGGGGTAAAAAGGAAAATGATGCCCCCATATTGGCAGGACATAGGCAATTGGGCCGTTTTAGGAGCAGGAGTGGATTGGGCCATGCATAGTCATTGGTCCAGTCCGGATTAGGAGCCCCCCAGGTCGTTGTTCCTAAGCATGAGAGTGATGACTTAAGGATAGCTCGCAGTCCCGAGGAGATCTGGAAGGGGTCGTCGCTTGTCGACGAGGTGGAGATGTTCTGTGATGCTCGGGGGATTAAGTGCTTGCGGGATACGTAACATTGTTTGGTGTGCCCGGCGTATGGGGAGACCACCGGTTGAGGTGATCTGAAGAGATGGGATGCCACGTGTGCCTCGTGCCTTGTGCTGCATTAAATGCGTCATGATGGCTAGGCTAGGGTCTTGATGATGCCCCTAGTCGCGCGTGCTCGTGCACGTGCCTTTAAAATAATTATAAATAGGGGGAGAAGCCGCTCATTTTCACTTTTCGCTTCTATCTCCTCCTTTATTCTTCTCTCTGAGCTTTACAGTTCGTCGTTGCCGATAGCTGCCGTTTCCTCCGCCGTACAAGCCCCGAGCAGCATCTTCGACCCTTTAAAGCTTCCCCGACCACGTAAGTTGCTCATTTCTTCCTTAGTTTCCAGCTTTTTTACTTCCGTTTTGCTAGAATGCATGTGTCTAGGGTGATTCTAGGTAGTTACAGTAGCAGTTTTCAGTGACTGTTGGTGGTAGACGATGGCTTGGCCACTTTCTACTGCTGTCGTGGTCACCGGAGCTTTAGGGAACTGTAGATTTAGGTTATTTCCGACGCCGTTGCGACGATGAGCGTGTGCGTTACCGGCGGAGCTCATGAATTTTCCGGCGTTCCCATGAACTTTCTGGCGAATTCATGAGTTTTTTCGTGAAGCTTCAAATGGAATTCTGGGTAGTGACCCGAGGAGGATTTCCCCGCATGCGTTGGGGGGGTTGCCCCAGGCATCTCCCCGTGCAGTAATTTTGTGCCAGTTGATTAGGGCTTAGGCCGGGGACGTCGTCCTTGGCCCTTTACGCGCCCTTTCACTTGTCTAGCAGTGGAACAGTGGATTTGATTTTGTCATCGAATTCACTTTTGTCCTCTACTTTTCAGGTGAACGAGATGACCCGTGAACCTGAGAAAGAGATCCTTATAGATTCGCCCGAGGAGAGCTCCTCAGAGAGTAGTGAAACTGAAGTTTCGACCGCCCCCAGCAATGTCGGGGAGACTCCCCCTGATAGGGCCTCCGTGGAGAAGTGGACAGTTGCGGAGCCAGCTGAACATGCTTCTGTCTTTGCTTCATTTATCGAGGATTCCTTCACGGCCGTGGGACCAGAAGGGGAGTGGAAGGTGAACTTCCCATGTGAGGACGACCGTATTTATACGGATTACGGGTAGATGTTCCCGATGTACGACTACGTCTTCAAGGACATAGGACTGAGGATGCCCTTCAGTGACTTTCAGCTGTCCGTCTTCATGCACTTGGACCTGGCCCCGTCACAGCTGCACCCTAACTCACTAGCATTCATTCGTGCCTTCGAGCCGACCAGTGAGTTCCTGAAGATAGGATCCACCCTTCCCCTGTTCTTTACGATCTTTGATCTCAAGAGGCAGGTTTTATGGAGGAAGTATGGCTGGGTCTCACTGAAGCAGGCGAAGAAATTGTTAAAACCGTTCTCCGATTCTATCAGGTCTTTTAAGGAGAGGTTTTATATCATCGAACCCGTGTCAGAGAAAGCCCAGGATACTACGTATGCCTGCGAAGTGTCGACAGATGAGGATGGTGATGACCTTTACGACGAGCATGGTAAGTTGGTGGCGGACATAGTGTTTAAGTTTCCCTTTTGTTGGAGTGGGGGCCATTTTTCCCGGGGCACTGACTATTACCTTGACCAACCGGAGATGCTAAATACTGATGACAAAGTCGGCTATTCAGCACTGGTGAATTATGTTAACAGTTTTAAACTTGCGGAGTACTGGCCAAGAAAGGGGACCTGATCTTCGAGGAAGATGGCAGGTAAAAAGTGGAACACCGTTATATCAACACGAAGGAGCTTCTTGAGTGCAAGACCCATGCTGACACCCTTAAATTACTTGGTAGTCTTTATTTTTTAGCTTGTCCGAATTATAGTTTTCCTCGTTTGCTAACGTGCCCATTATGTTTTTGCAGGTGAAATTCCTTCAGCACACGAAAGGATGGTGAAGAATGCTCTGGCGAAGGGCAAGGCCGGTGCAACGAATACAAAGAATCGGCTTACTCATCCGGTGCCTCCTCCTCAGCTGGCGTCGGGGAGCTCCTCATCCATTCTTTCATCTTCCCAGGGTTCTCCGGTGCCTGGGACTACAAGGTTCAAGCGGATCCGTCAGAACGAGGTAGTGGATCTTAGCCGGGCAGGGGAGAAGAGAAAATTCGAGCTTCCTTTTTGCCTCTACGACATATGGTTCTTTGAGGGTTCATCTTTGACGATTCCTCAGACAGAGTCCCTAAAGCTCAAGGGAATGTACCGCCCGAGCAAGAGGGCGATGTTGGCGCAGGATGCCTCTGCACTGATCAGGGTGCTGGAGATGGTGGCGGTCTACGCCGAGGAAGACCCCCCTCTGAATCCGAGCTAAAGAAGGCCCAGGCGCTGATATCAGCCCTGGAAGAAAAGGTGAAGAAGGCCAAGGAGGAGGCCAAGGTTGTCGATGACGCGAGGAAGAAGTCTCAGGAGGAAGCGGCTAAGTTAAAAGGGGAGAATGACACCCTGATCACTGAGAAGAAAGCTGCTGAAGATTTAGTCGAGCAGTTGAGGTCCGCGGCGGCTCCGGCTGAAGACGAGCATGATGAATTGAAGGCACTAAAGACTCGGGCTGAGCTAGTTTCTTGCATCGTGCGGGTGGAAGACGACGTCTGCGCCATCGGGGAGGAATCCTTCAACAATGCTGTGGCTCAGCTCAAACTTGTGAATCCAGGGGTTTAGCTGTCCACGGAGGGGACTAGTTTTCTTTATCATGTTAAAGATGGCAAGATTGTCACTCCGAACTTCTTCCAGATTGGCGATGAGTATGCCCATGTTCTTGATGAGGAGCCTCAGCCGACACAGGCTATCCCTGAGGAGACCGAGCAGATGGAGAAGTGATGTTTCTTTCTTTGTTATTGTTATATCTCTGGCCTACGTGCCATGTAATTTATTATTTTGTATGGGGCATTGCCCCTTTTTTATGTAACAAGTACAATCGTGGTCTTCGTGACCACTAATTATTTTGAAATGTATGTGTCAGGACGTCCTGGTCGGTTTTGTATGTTTTATATCCGTGCATGGATTTATTTGCTTTTCATTTTAGTTAAGTGTAGTAACTTTGCTCGATACGTGTGTATGCCCGTAATAAGGGTAACTTTGATTTGTTTATTGCTTTCGGGATTTGCTCGACTTAGATGTGTTCGGCAGTGAGGGGGACTGGTCAAACGGTCTGGGTATCTTCCGGGAATGAGAGCGGAGCTCAGGTCGCGTTTGAGGCCTGAGTTCGCTGCGTGAACCACCCATCGCGAGCTAGGTGTTCTGCCTATCATGGTACTTTGACGACGACGAGCTTGGTTGAGGAACCGCTGTCGGGCAGGGGTCCTGCTCGTTCTTGAGCAGGGTTTTGCCTTAGTTGGTATGCGATGCTTGTACCTGGGCGTGCATCATAGTCGGGATGTTATGTTTGTCGCTGACGATCAGGGCCTTAGCTATAATATTGTTTTAGCTTTTTGGCGTTCCATGGTCGAGCAAGTTCTTCCCCTTTGAGGTATTCTAGGTAGAAGGCCCCATTTTTCGTCTTTGCCCGAACGCGATAGGGTCCTTCCCAGTTTGCGGCGAGTTTACCTTCTCGAGAATCCTTGTGGTTCCTTCTTAAGACAAGGCTGCCCACTTGGAATTCTCATCGTATAACCTTGGCGTTGTGTCTGATCACAATTTTCTGCTTTAATGACGCTTCGCGGAGAGCTGCTCTTGATCGGACCTCTTCGATGAGGTCGAGCTCTTCTCTCAGTGCCTCGTCATTTTTCTCCTCGTTCTGAGGTGATCCAGTCTACCTGGATGACACGTGTATCTCGATGGGGATCACGGCCTCAGTCCCGTAAGCTAGACGGAATGGTGTTTCCCCGGTCGAAGAGTGGGGCGTAGTGCGGTAGGCCCAGAGTAAGCTGTGCAGTTCCTCGACCCAGGCTTTCTTTATTTCATCCAGCCTTTATTTTAGGCCTCACATGATTACTCTGTTTTCCGCTTCGGCCTGACCGTTGGTTTAGGGATGTTCGACGAACGCGAAATTTTGTTTTGTGCCTAGTTGGGAGACGAAGTCCTGAAATTTTCTGTTCGTGAACCGTGTCCCGTTGTCGGTGACTATTGCTTGCAGGATGCCGAAGCGGCCAAAGGATGTTTTGCTTATAGAAGCGAAGTATGTTGTGGGCCGCTATCTTGGCCAGAGCCTCTGCTTCTATCCACTTTGTGAAGTAGTCAACACCTACTATCAAGTACTTGTTCTGGTTTGACCCTACGACGAATGCTCCCAGGATGTCTAAGCCCCACCATGCGAAGGGCCATGGGGAGGACATAACTTTGAGCTCGTTAGGTGGAGCCAAGTGCATGTCCCCGTGCATTGGAATTTGTCATACTTCTTCACGTGTTCTTTTGCATCTTGCTACATGGTTGGCCAGTAGTACCCTGCTCGAAGGGCTTTCCTGACGAGGGATCTCCCTTCGAGGTGTTGGGCGTTGATTCCTTCGTGGATCTCGCGCAAGATATGGGCGACCATCTCTTCCTCGACGTACTTGAGTAAAGGGATGGAGAACCCTCTCCTGTAGAGCTTGTTTTCGACCAGGACGTAGGAGCAGGCTCTGCGCCTGACTATGCTGGCCTCTTTGGGGTCGAATGGGAGTTCATCCTTAGCGAGGTAATTATAAACGGGGGTTATCCAGCAGTTGCTGTCGCCGACGACTTGCACGTCGAGGATCGTGGAGGTTTTCTCGATGCTGGGTCGAGGAAGCACCTCCTAGATGACATATTTGTTTCCGCCCTTTTTCTTCGTGCTCGCCAGTTTAGACAACACGTCTGCTCTGACATTATGTTCGCGGGGAACATGTTTTACTTCTACTATTGCGAACTTCATTATTTTTTCCTTGACCAGGGATAAGTATTCAGACAGGTTGTTGTTCTTGGCCTGATATTCTCCTCAAACTTGAAGGGACACAAGTTGAGAATCAGTGCAGATGACGACTTCTTCGGCCCCCAGGTCCTCGGCCAGGCGTAGACCGGCGAGGAAAGCTTCATACTCAGCATAAATGTTGGAAGTAGGGAAAGATAAAGTGAGTGAGACTTCGAAAATAATTCCCTCGTTGTTTTCCAAGATGATACCTGCCCCGCTTTCTGCCAAGCTGGATACCCCGTCGACGAAGATGGTCCATTTGTGCGCCCCGCTTTTGGGGGAATCGGTGAACGTCATTTCTGCGACAAAGTCAGCTAGCGCCTGGGCGTTGAGCGCCTTTCTACTTTCATATTGAATGTCGAACTCTAATAGCTCCAGTGACCACTTAAGCATTTTACCAGCCATGTCTGGACGTCCCAACAATTGATTCACGGGTTGATCTGTTCGGACCACGATTGTGTGGGCCAGGAAGTAGTGCCTTAGCCTCTGCGCGACATTGATGAGGGCCAGAGCTACCTTCTCTATTTGTTGGTATCTCAGCTCTGGTCCCTGTAATGCTTTGCTCGTGAACTATATAGGCTTTTTCCCGTCGAGCGTCTCACAGATAAGGGTGGCACTAACAACCTCGGTCGCTACGGCGAGATAAAGGTTAAAGGTTTTTTCATTATCTGGCCGAGAGAGGACTGACGACTCTGATGGTGCTCGTTTTAGGTGGAGGAGAGCCTGGTCGCATTCCTTCGTCCATTCAAAGGTTGCCTCCTTGCGGAGGAGTTTGAAGAAGTGTAGAGCGTGCTAGGCAGACTTGGCCACGAAGCGAGATAATGAAGCTAGTATCCCGTTGAGGAACTGGATGGATTTCTTCGAGCTGGGCGTTGGAAACTCGGAGAAAGCCCTGCACTTCTCGGGGTTGGCTTCGATTCCTCGTTTTGTCAGATAGAAGCTGAGGAACTTGCCCGCCCGTACCCCAAAAGTGCATTTCTCCGGGTTAAAACACATCCGGTATTTCCTGGCTTGCTCAAAGACCTTTCTTAAATGGGTCGTGTGATCGGTTTCCTCGTGGGATTTCATGATCATATCGTCCATATAGACTTCGAGCATGTCGCTGATTTCTTCATGGAAGTCCTTGTTCATCATCCTTTGATAGGTTACACCAGTGTTTTTCAAGCCGAAGGGCATTACATTGTAGTAATAGTTGCCCGACTCGGTAATGAAGGCTATGTATTTTTTGTCACTTTTTGCCATTGGTATTTGATTGTAGCCCGAATAGGTGTCCATGAATGATAACAGTTTAAAACCGATAGAATTACCAACAAGTTTATCTATATTGGGGAGGGGGTAAGCATCTTTAGGGCATGCCCTATTGAGATTAGTATAATCAACACACATACGCCACTTTCCATTAGATTTTTTGAAGAGTACAACATTGGACAACTAAGTAGTGTACTTGGCCTCCGAAATGAAGTTTGCCTCGAGGAGGTCTATTACAGCTTCTTCCGCAGCCTCCGTTTTCTCCGGAGACTGCTTTCTCCTACGTTGTGCTACAACCTTGGCGGCGGGGTCAATTGTGAGCTGATGGCAGGCGACAACAGGATCTAAGTCGGGCATTTCCACGACGCTCCAGGCGAACAAGTCTGCTTTTTCTCAGAGGCAAGCTTTGAGTTATTTCCTCGCTACGTCGGGGAGGCCGATCCCTATCTTTACTCCTCGCTGAGGGTCATCGTCTAGAAGGACGAGTTTAAACTCGCCATCCGAAATCGGGCGCATCAGATGGGAGCCGTTGTTGGTGCTGGTCGAAGTCGACGGGTTGCTCAGGTAAGTCTGGGTCTCTTTCTGGTCATCTTCGGAGAAGCGGATGTCGAGGTCGATGGAGTCGACGCGGGGCAGCAGCTTGGCTTCCTCGAAGCTGTTGGGCAAGTCCAGCTTGTTGGAAGTCTTAGGCTTGGCAACAATGGTGTTGAGTCCTTTGGTGGCCGCTTCGAAGCATCTCCTTGCAGCCTCGATGTCCCTGTGCAAGGTGGCAACCATACCCTTAGAAGTGTAATACTTCATTTTAATATGAACAGTTGATGGCACGGTCACCAATTCGGCCAAGGTTGGCTGCCCGAATATGCACTGATAGAGAGATGAGCAGTCGATAACCAGGAATTAGACTTTGATAAATCTGGCCGTCTCTGCAGTTCCAAAAGTCACGATAAACTCAACATATCCCCAGGACTTTGTGACCGACCCGTTGAAACCCTGTAGGTTAGAGCCCACGTAGGGAGTGAGGTGCGATTCATCTAGCTGGAGGGTCGAAAACAGCTGCAAGTACATGATGTCGACCGAGCTGCCTTGATCGACTAAGATTTGGCGAACATCAAAATTTTCCATCTGGGCTCTTACGAGCAGTGGAATGCTTGAGTTCGGGGCCCCTCCGAGGAGTTTCTCTCGGTAGAAAAGGATGGGGACCGATTCTCCCTGGACCTTGTCGAGTGAGTGTTGTACACTTGTTGGAGCTCGTGCTGAGAAGGTGCTCGAACTTCCCTTTCACAGAGCCCACGGTGACTTTGTTGAATCCCCCTCCAAAAATGACCATGGAGGAGGGGAAAGTTTCCCACGGGCTATGGACTGCGAAGTAGGGGGAGCGCTGAGCTCTTCAGGAACATAAAAGTCCTCAGGCTGTGATATGCTCATGGCGACCTGAAGGTTTGTCTCTTCTGAGGAAAGCACCTCTTCCTCGACTTTCTTCGACTCCTGGGCATCTTGTCGGGGAGTTTTCCTCTTCTTCTTAAACTGCTTCAGGTGGTCGTCCCTGATCAGTATCTCTATGACATCCTTTAGGTGGATGCAGTCGTCAGTAGTGTGGTTGTGACTCTTCTAGAAACGGAAGTATTTCGACTTGTCAGCGTTCATCTTAGCCGGTATTTGCTTAAGGAATTGAACCCCTGCTTGTTTGAACTCCGAGCTGGCGCATCCGGAGAGTATTTTCTCCTTGGAGATGGTCAGGGGAGTATAATCATGGAAGCGGTCGGAGGGCCCTTTGTTATCCCAGGGCTCCCGGGGACAATCTTCACGTCTTCTATCTCCCCGACGGGATGTCGAGGGTTCATCATTTTTGGAGGCCAGAGCACTTTCCTGGTGGCGTGAGACCTGGGCGAAGCTGGCCGTCTCTTTCTCCTCGTACTAGATATATGCGTGTACCTTGAGGAGGAAGGCATTCTGTCGCAACGGCAAAAAACAACCGGCAGAAACAGAACAGAAGAGTCGCCACCAAACATTATTTATCCCGACGCAAGGAAAGGAAACGATCGAAGAAACCTCAAAAGGTAGAAGCCATGGTCATTGCAACCATAGTCCGGGTTCGGGAGCCGGTTACGCGAGGGGAAGGTATTAGCACCCCCACGCATCTATCGTACTCTATAGGATCCATGCTTGTTATCTAATCAAAGGGTGAGTTATCTAAAGCCTACTGCTGAACAGAAACGAGAAGAGAAAACGGGAAAAAGAGACTCGATAGGACATCACCGTCCTAGGCCTACATATTCCCTTGTGCAATGGGAAATTCAGAGTCAACGTAGTTTGGAGGACTTCAGGTGGATAGGGGGAAGGTTGCTGATGTATGGAAAATGATGATGGTATATGGAGTATTGAATGATATTCCTAAGGTAGTAAAGATGAACTCTCTCTAACATCCTCAATTTTTCTCCTTTAAAACCACTTCAAGACTTGTCTTTTTCCAATTCTCAAATCGCCTGTGCTGAATTGTTATTGTCCTTGTTGATGGTTGTGTCGCAGGCTCCATGCATGATGATGCGGCAAGGGTAAGGTGTGTGTTTTTGCAGCAAGTTTTGGTCGCCTGTGAGAGTTGGAACAGCAGGTTGTGGTATGTTGAGGTTGTGCAGGGTTTGTTTTGTAGGATGTAGCAGGATGTTGCATCGTACAACTTGGCGTGGGTGGTGTTGTAGCAGGATAGTACGAATGTTGTCTGATGTAACGTGAATTTTGTACTGATGATGTGCGGTTGGTCTTGCTTTTGGCACATGGAGTGTTATTAGGAAAAATTCATGTGGCCATGGTTGGGAATCTTGGCTTATTCATGAAATCCAAATGTTTACATGGATTGGGGTGTGACCTGAAGGAGGCTTGGTGTGGGGTCAAGATAATTTCATTTGGGAGCTCCAGGACGTGAAAATTATGTACGTTGGCTTTGAGGAAATGTTGTTCTTGTTAAGTGGCTCAAGTGGCATAGTATGAAAGTTTAGCACAACAAATTTTATATGCAGCGTCTTGTTATTTTATTTTTTATGCTGCAAGTTACTATTGCTTTTGGCTATTTTAAATGGCTTTGGTATTTATTTATTTTTATTCAATTATTGGTGTATGATGACTTTGAATAAATGGACTTAATGTGATGAATATGGGCCTTGAAAATTGGCTAATGAATATTGTTAGAAGATGGATTTAAATGGGTTAAAATGGATTTGGATTTTTGTAAAAAAAAATGGTTTAAGAAAAGGTTATGGAAAAGATAAGAAATTGGACAATGATGGATTAAAAATGGATATGGGTTAAAATTTGATGAATTGGATATTAAAAAAAAAGTGGATAAAGAAAAATGGAAATGGATAATTGGTTTATGGTTTGGATTAATTAAATTGGATAAAAATGGTTAAAAGAATGGGTATTGGGAATTGATTTGAAAAATGGGTAATGGATAGAAAATAGATCATGAATAAGAACGCCTGACTTTTAGCCCAAAGCCAATCTTAACTTCTTCATAAGCCTCTGACAAAACGTGAAACATGGTTACCACTGAACAACCCGCAATTGAAACAACAACCATCTGAGTGGGTCATCTTCTAAATCTCGGATCAAGTGAATCCTGGATCACTTTGAATCTATCTGAATAAATCTCCGGGAAAATAAGTCCACAAATGAACATAACTGAACCTATGATCATGATGATCATGAATTTTAAATCAAACCACTGCTTGATAACCTGACTTCCAGCACATAACAAAATGACCCTGGATGCGCACTACCTGGGAAATAAACCATTGACACAGATAACTTGCACTTGAAGCAAAACTCCTGATGATTTGACCAAGATGAGGTCAAACTTCCATCTGATCATGACCATGACTGAATAAACGACACTTGACTTTAAATTAAACACCTCAACCTGGAACCAATGCTCTTGAGATGTTGAGAAGGATTCAAACCCTAACTCACAGCCTTCCCAATTAAAACTATGATGAAAACCCAATCACTTGATGCCTCTTGAGAAATCTTGAAGAAAATGAACATGATGCTTAATGAACTCTGATGTGAAATTACAATAATAAGAATTCAACCCTCTGTCAAACTTGAATGAAAGTATCTCAAGACAAATAGGAAGCCCTGACTCAGAGAAACTCCTGATCCCATGTCTTAGCGACCAAAGCGTTGTATGATTATGAACTATGACCTAACGACGATGCAAAATGAAATGAAACATAAGCCAGTTAGTGTTAGAAAAAGAGAGGGCAAATTTTGGAGTGCTACAGCTGCCCTTATTCAATCAACTTGGACCTGAAGGAATGATAGCAACGACTTTCATACATTCAAGGTACATGGAGATTGAATACCAAAAGAACCCGAAAATTTGCAACCTGTGGGGAAAAATATTAGAGAGTGTTTGTCAGCCGAAGGTGGACTCAAAGTGGGGATGCCATTCGAAATTGGACTTGCAATAAAATGGTTTAAGAAAGAAAGAATGTCAGACGGAGGTGGTCTCACATCTAGACAGAGATGATGCTTTTAATAGGAATGCCGGCCGGAGGCGGACACACAAACAAACAAAGATTTACCAGCCGAAGGTGGGTTTCCAAAAGGAATGCCGACACGAAGGCGGACTCAGATCCCAAATAAAGGTTTACCAGCTGAAGGTGGGTTCACAACCAAAGTTAATAGATTAACGTCGGCCGAAGGCGGACTCACAACGAATGATTCAAAAGGAAAGCTGACACGAAGGCGGACTCACGACCTGACAAAGATTTACCGGCCGAAGGTGGATTCACAACCAAAGTTAACAAATGAACGCCGGCCGGAGGCGGACTCACAATGAATGATTCAAAAGGAAAGCCGACATGAAGGCGGACTCACGACCTGACAAAGGCTTACCAGCCAAAGGTGGATTTATAACCAAAGCTAACAGATGAACGCCGGCCGGAGGTGGACTCATTTCATCGCAAGAAAGAGGTTACCATCACAAGATGGATTTTCAAAAGGAATTCCAACACGAAGGCGGGCTCAGATCCCAAACACAATGGTAGGCCGACACGAAGGCGGACTCATAACCAGAGGTTACCATCACAAGATGGATTTTCAAAAGGAAAGCCAACATGAAGGCGGACTCAGATCCTAAACACAAAGGTAGGCCGACACGAAGGCAGACTCATAACCAGAGGTTACCATCACAAGATGGATTTTCAAACGGAAAGCCGACACTAAGGCGGACTCAGATCCCAAACACAAAGGTAGGCCGACACGAAGGCGGACTCATAACCAGAGGTTACCATCACAAGATGGATTTTCAAAAGGAAAGCCGACACTAAGGCGAACTCAAACACAAAGGTAGGCCGACACGAAGGCGGACTCATAACCAGAGATTAAAAGATGAATGTTGGCCGGAGGTGGACTCATATCATCATAAGAAAAAGGAATGCCAACACGAAGGAGGAATCAAATCCTGAACACAAAGGTAGGCCAACACGAAGGCAGACTCATAACCAGAGGTTACCATCATAAGATGGATTTTCAAAAGGAAAGCCGACACGAAGGCGGACTCAAATCCCAAGGTTAGTAGAACAACAGATCTACAAAGATGAATCTGCTGGGGGAAAAGAGAAATCTAAATAGACAACTCTGCAGGGGAGTATGAGATAGTTCCTCCGGAAGAGAACAACAATAGGAAGGACGAATCCATTGGTTGGGGTATAAAGTTAAACAACATCTTTTGAGTTATGCCACTTTCTGCTGGGAAAAAGTTTGGCAAAGGATATCAAACCTGGCTTATGCTTCGAATGCATATGTTTGAAGTTCTCTATGGCGTAATACTCCATGCGAAATGGAAATGCTACACGTTTGGAGGATGCAATGCAAATGATGCTTATGCTATGCAAAAGGAACACCTCAGCTAAATAAACGCTGAAAACAAAGGCAACTCCACCGGGGACGACAAACTGAATTCTCCTATGAGTCATAAACCCTGGCGAGGAAAATCACACTCAACGACTTTCCTGATTAACAACCTCTACTGAAGATGAAACCCAAAGAGAAATTTCCCCTTGATGGGGACTACAAATAACCCTTGCTGAAGGTAAAACCCAAAACCTGATACTGAAAAGTGCCAATAACAATTGGACTTAAAACTTGCTGGGGATGTCAACCACCGTTGAACTAGCTGTTGCGAGGATTGACACCAAACTCTGCTTGGGGAGAGAAGTCAATAATATCAAACCTGCCGAGGGATATCATTGAACTTAAACTGCTGTTGGAGAAATGTCTTTACCCTGCTGGGGATAAAATATACCGTTGTCAAAATTACACTCCCTGACCTGCTGAGGAAAGTAGATATCAAGACTCTGTGGGGAAAATAAAATCTCTGCCCATGGAAGATATCCAAAAAGTGTTCTGCTGGAGATGCAACATTGTTTTATCTGGTAGAGGTGGCTTCTGAATGCTTGCTGGGGAATAATAAACCAATCTGACCTGGGAAAGCAATCCACTGCACTCTTGCTGGGGAGAGTATGCTCTGCTGAGGATGATAAAATTTCAATGTTGGGGAGAGAAACACTATTGGGGAGAAGAGCGGTCGAACGAGCCTTATGCTGGGGGATGTGATGATATGTGATCCACTGGGAACGATTGTGCCAAATATGGTTGGAATTTTGGTTTAGGAGTGAGGCCAGATTGATGGTGATTGGATTTTTAGGGGCTTTATTCTTGGATGCCAATGAAATTGGACTTTGAAGGTGAACAACCAGACGAGAACTGGTTTTTAAAAGGGAAGACCACCAGACGAGAACTGGTGATAAAAGGTTAAGTTATCAGACGAGAACTGACTCCTTGTTTTTGGTATCAGACGAGAACTGATTTTGTGGTTTTCCAGAAGAGAGCTGGACTTTGAAACGGTGTTTACCAGACAAGAACTGGTTAAAGGATGTGAAAGCTCCTAATGTTTGACAAATTTTTGGTAAAACCTAACGTTAAAGAAATAACTGCAGAAGTCAAAGATGTTGAAGAAGATGTCATGACATCCTGATTATTACTTCAGCAGGTTTAATTCAGTAACAAATCTGTTCAAGATTTGTTTTTCTCCTAAAGACTGGATCAAAGACAGAGATAGAAAGCCCAAGACAGAAGACTATATATATGAAGACTTAGACCTAGGGTTAGCGTGTGCCTGATGTAACAATTGTAACCTAGTTCTCTTTTGTAAAAATAAGGGTTTAGGTTTTGAGAGTCGGTGGCTCTTAGGATTGTGGTTCTCCTTTATAGTTTGGGATGCAGAGAGAAAGGCATAGGTACAGGGACATAACCAGAAGCCTGTAGGTAATGGTTGTCGTATTGTTCTTGGACGAAGCTTTGAAGCAAGTCCAAGATAACTTGTAGGTCAAGAAACCACGACCGTTCTGAATTTCCAGAAGACAGAGATAACACAGGTTATGATTAGGGTGTGAGTGGGGCATCTCATATCAAGGTTGTTAATCATGGAGTTTAGCCTTGGTAAAGATGTTCATGGGGTAGATGTTAGGGATAAAGTTGTAAACGTGGGAGTTTAACTTTGTAACAGTCTACACAATAGTGAAATCTTCATCCTGGATTGGTATCCCTCAGATGTAGGTGAATTGCATCGAGCTGGGTTAACAATTACTGTCTTATTTAACATTCTACAGTTTACAGTTTTGTTAATATTCTTGACTGACATGTTGGATCAGATGTTGTGACATCTGAGAGTGTGCAGTTCTGATATTCAAGGTATCAGTCTGCAGTTGCGCTTCCAAGTTTAAGAGATTATGCAGCACAATGTCTTGACATCTGCTAGGAAATCTGTTGTCTGCATAGGCCAGTATTTCAATTGGTATCAGAGAAGGCATCCTGTCTGGTTCTGGATGAGATCTTTGGGAGATACTTTCTGGAATTTAAACAAGGAGGAGTTTTAAAGATCAGATCAATCAACTCAGACATACCAATGGGTATTAATAGATGAGATGAATGTTCTGGATCGAAGGGAGTAACCCGAAGATTGTTCATGTTGTTGAGGAGATTCTACAACAACTATAGGAGAAGTGGTTAGTTCTCTTGTTGGTGTGTCTTGTAAGATATTGTGACATCTTATTAGGGCAAGCAAGATCTGTTCCTTGGTGGTTCCGCTGCATGTGTTTCTGATGGAAGAGCTCTAGAATTATGGGATTCTGGAGTTGTTACTAAAGACAATTGGTGGAAGGTCTCAATAGTCGGCCTCTATAATCTTAAAGGTATCTGCGTTCTTTTATTCCAGAGTCGGGAGCGATGAAGTGAAGGAAGTTGTGGTCAGATATCTAGTATGATGACTTGGTACTTGGAAGCTTGTTTCCTGGTACAACTTGGAGTCAGTTGAAGAGGAGATATGTTGAGGTGTAAAGTTTATCAGGTTCTTGCTCTAGGAGTTTGATAGATGGTTGAACGTCTAGGTTGTCAAAGATACTTGAGAATTCTCTCAAGTCCACTCATAAAGACATTTATGTCGTGTATCTGGAGTCTTCTAGTTACTCTTCTGACTAGAAGGTGTTTCTTTGAAACACGATCTGAAGAAAGTGGAGGTGATTTATTTTCACCATCCAAAAATAGCAAGGAAGGATTCATCTCTCTTGACCCTAAGAGTGGATCCAATCTGATTGAAGAGTTGTTGAGGTAAATAAGACTTGTTCAGAGAAAGTCTTAGTTACTTGAGTCAAGGGTGGCAGCCTTGGTATCTCAACATTATCCTTTGAAGAAGATACTTGCAAAAAGGATTGAATACTTTATAAGTGTTCATGACATGATCTGGTGGAGCTCAGCTACAGCAGTGAAGAAGGGTTATTGTACAAGGATTTAAGATCAATTGCTATTTGTGGAATCCACAAGTATTTAATTGATTATCCTTGAAAGTCAAGATTGAGGATGTTCTGTCAGTTGTTCTAACATCTTTTCATCAGAGGCTTGTAGAATCATGGGAGGGGTTCTGCATTCGCTCAAAATTCTCCTAGGTGTTAACCTGGGATTATTGGCTTAGCATCTGTTTCCTGGAAAGTATTGTGAATGACTTATCCAGATGGTGATGCTGTTGAAGATGGAGATGGAAGACTATGAAGACATCATAATCTTGATGGTTACAGCTTGGGTCAGTTTATTTTTGATCTAGGTGCTTTGGAGCATAGTGTTTGCTCTGGTTGTGAAGGTCGAGGATAAGTGGCAGTTATCTCTGGCTTTCTTTTGACGGCTCTACTAAGGGAAGTGGCATTCTTTGGTATTGCTATGGGGTAGTCTTGGACTACTTATTTTCTGAAGAATCAGACGTGGCAGGTTTGAAGTCTTTGGAGTTTCAAAGCAGAATGAAGGTTGTTTACTCAAAACTTGGTTGTTGACTCAAGTCTGTGAGAGCATGGAAATCTGTTTCTGCAAAGGGAGGAGGTTCTTCTAAGTGGAAGAAGGAAGAGCTGAATTCAACAGTTGGATGTCATAATGTTTTGACATCTAGTTTAACATCAGAAGTCTCAGCTGGTGATGTGGCACATCAGCTTAAGATAAGGTGATCTACAGGAGAATGGGAGTGATAGTTTCTTTAAAAAGGTCTATCTCATGCAGTTTGCGGGAGCTGTGGATGAGAAGATGTTACATGACTAAGAGGCTTGAGGCTTGGTGGATCCAAGATGTCTTGCTATAGGATAAGTAGTTCGTGTGACTTAAAGATCTGGTTTCATTATTAGATCAGGGTATCTTATGGGAGTTCTGAAGATGAGTGAGGTCAATCAAAAGCTGGCATTTGATTGGTTTCACAATGTGCGTTCAAGCAGGATGCTTGAAACCGATTGCACTTTTGTTGAAGAGTAGTTAGTTGAAATTATTGAAGGTTCTGGTTCTCAGGGAGCTTGTGGCAGAAGTTCTGGGTTGAGAATAGAAGCATACCTTCTTGGTGGTTGAGAGTTTATTTCTCTCTGGGTTCCTGAAGACTTCTTTGTTCAAGCTGGTGGGTCAGTGTTGTGTAAAGATCTTCAGTGTGGATTACTATGCTGATAGTAAGTCCAGTAGTGGAGCATATCAAAAACCATGGTATGTGGTGTCTGTGATGTGTGGAAGATGTCCTAACTGATGTTAGAAAATCTTTGGGTTAGTTATCCTTGGTGAAGGATTTTAGGTTTTGTGATGAACTGGTTACTTGCATCGTGTTTAAGAAGTATCTACATGATCATCTGGGAGAATGATGGAGTAGAAGGGTCCCTTGGAAGGAGGATGTAAGTATTTGTGAAGACTGAAGTGGATCATGTGTTAATTGCATGGAAGTCTGTTTCCTGAATGCGTTCAGAAGTGGAGATTTACCATAAATCAAAAGTATTCCAGGTTATTATACAGGTGAATGATAGGAATGACTGTCTTGGATTGCGGGGTTTATCTCTATTGCTGGCTGGGTGAGGTCAGTGGAAAATCTTGCATACGTTGGAGCCCTTGGAGCAAGTCATGCTAGTAGTGGATCAGTTTAGCAACTGTGAAGTTCTGGAGCATGCATACGATAGCTGACATCGTGGTAACAAACTAAGGGGCCCTGTGCGTCTCTTTGAGGAATGTGAAGCATTCTATTTCAATTGGTTTGTGCCTCAAGCAACGGGATATCTATACATGAGAATTCAAAAGGAGTTTGTGTGGTGTATAAGATGGTTGTGGAATGAGGGGGATCAATGGGACTTAGATCTCAAGCCATGAGTTTGTTATGGTTGGTATACACGTACTCATGGGATGCATAACTTTGATCATGTGTGAGTAATTATTGTTTCTTGTCAGAGGGAACAATAATGAGTTAATGGTTGCGTGCAGCAGGTGTGTTGAACAGAGGGTGCGCTCTTGAAGACATGAAGATGCGTCTTATGTTTTCCAGTCATTATCTTGGGTGTTCAGTGGAGGAGCACCAGTTACCTTAGTCAAGGGGAGAGGCCTCTTGATCTAAGATGAATTTCCAGTTTGCATTTGTGCATCAAGCAAACTGAGATGTCAGGATGGCTTGGCATTATTATGGAAAATCTAGTTTACATTTGTACGTCAAGCAAACTGAGATGTCAAGGAGGATGTCTTGACATTAGAGTATTGTTGCAAGTTGTGGGAAACTTGGCATTGCATACTTAAATGGTTCTTATTGGATGCTTAAAAATCATTGGCTGAGTCTGGGAGAATTTATTTTTCTCTTGCAGACTGGGATCATATATTTGTGAAGATTTTTCTCTTGCATTTTTCAAGATCTGGATATGGAGCTGTCTTGGTCACCTTTGCCAAGTTTTGGCTAAAAAGGGGGAGAAGAATAGTGTTTTGGTGTTTGGGTTCATTCGAGCAGTGGCAGTGCAAGAATGGTGGAGGAAGATGTTCTATCATCTTATCTTACAAATTTCTGGTTTGTGTCTTGTGATCTGAGTTGTGAAGTAGGTCGTGTCTTGTGACCTGAGTTACATTTATTGTGCATTCTGTGTTACGAACTTAAACTTCGCTTCTTATCGTGAGTTCTCTTATGCCTCAAGGAAGACAAAGAATTGAGGGGGAGCATGTTAAAAATTCCCTCTCATACTTATCAATAGGCAGTGAGACTGGCTGCCTTGATTTATCTTAAAGGGTTGTAACTGCCTCATTCCTCGCGGTGAGAGATAACCATTGTGGTTGGTGAGGTACGACCTCTTGAGAGGGATATGATGTGATTGGTCCTCGATTGGGGACACTCCTCTTGAAATTTGAACTCTCGGTCAAATTAACTGACAACTACCCTGCCCCAAGTTAAGATGTGAGGGTTTGAAAGTCCGAAAGTAGCTCCTACTTCTAGGCTCGAAGTGGCTAACTAGGGGTTAACTCCTTATCTCTCCGGTGTTTAGGGGATTTAAAACAATGCCTTTACATCATCAGCATGATTTTATCAAAAAGCATACGATAAGCAATTATGGGTATTCGGTTTTCGTCATCCTCCCTCCAAGTCTTTGCTAAAATAACAGTGATGAAGTGAAGTGAGCAAGAAGTATATGTGTCTGTACTTTGCAATAAGTGAGAAAAATGAGCGAATGCGACATGATTGATTCAGAAAATGCATAATCACTTCATTAATATTACCATTCAAAAGAACAAGGTTTAAAAAAACAAGTAGCAATTAACAGGAAAGAAACTACAAATGCAAATGATAAAAATGCCCTAGGATTGCCAATGTTAAGGATGTCTTCCTGTCTGAACCACTGGCTTTAGGAAATGACCCTTGAAGTCTTCAAACTCAAACAAATGAGAGATTGACATGCACAACCAAATTTCCCTCTGGAAATGATATGTACCCCTTGTCAATCAACTGTTGTACCTGGCCTTGAAAGGCTTTGCAATCTTCAGTTGAATGCCCCATGGATCCTCTAAGATATCCACACTGTACATGGGGATTGTACCCAGGAGGGTATCAGGCTTCAGAGACTTGGGCTCTACCAATGAGTTTCGAACCAGATGTGGCAGAAGTTGACTGTACGACAAATAAACCGAATGAAAAGGAGCATTCCTTCTTTCCAAGTTGTTGCGAGGCCTATTCTGATTCTGGCGTTGATTCTGATAACCTCGGCCATGGGCTCGTTGATTTTCATGAGGAGCGACCCAAGGTTTCTAATATGGTGCCCTAGGCAATGATTGCTGAGAAGATGAAGAACCAAAAGATTTCACCGGTGCACCTTGAGAATACTCAACATCTGCCATAAATGCATTGATTACATCCTCCTCTTCCTCTTGGGAACTGTTGAAGGATCCAACCTCACTAACCTGGATGCTCAAGGCATCTTGGATTTTTCCACTCTTTAAGCCACTCTCAATACGTTCCCCAATTATCACCAGATCAGAGAATTTTGATGTCCCACTACTAATCATTTTATCCAGGTACGGTCCTTGCAAAGTATCCATGAATAGGTCAACCAATTCTCTGTCTAGAAGCGGTGGTTGTACTCTGGAAGCCAATTCTCTCCATCTCTGAGCATACCCTCTGAAGGATTCGTTGTTCTCTTGAGACAAGCTTTGCAACTGCATGCGACTGGGAGCCATGTCAAGATTATATTCATACTGCTTCAGAAAAGCTTTGGCTAAGTCCAACCATGATCGGATGTGACCACTCTCTAACTGCATGTACCAACTCAATGATGCCTCACCCAGATTGTCCTGAAAATAATGGATCATTAGCTTATCGTTGTGAAAAAATGAGGTCATTCTTCTGCAAAACATCACCAAATGCTGCCTTGGGCAACTATCCCCTTTGCACTTATCAAACCTCGGTGCTTTGAAACCTGGAGGTAACATTATGTCGGGTACCAGACAAATATCTGAAGCGTCGAGACCAAAAGTATCTTGAACTTCCAAGGATTTGAGTTTCTCATCTAATACACGATATCTTTCAGCAAACTCAAGAGCTCTCGGGTCCTTAGTTGTCATCACCGGGACCTCCCTTTGGGAATTCAGCATAGAGACTGCAAGACTCTGGACGAATGTCCACTTCGGATAACAGACTGCTCATGTAAATTCTGATTCTCAACAAAGAGCTGGACAGACTGAGCTTGAGTAAGATTGTTTACTTGTGGAAGTTCCTCATCAGGCAGAAAACCAACAGTGGATTAGTCGTCACAGTAAAACCTGGCGGAAGATCCGCATTCTGGAGATTGTCCCCTGACATAGCTACCAACGACCTCTAACTTGACCTTACTTCTTGACACTACTTGCTCTTGATTCAAACATTTTTCCGTCTTTCAACAATCCCTCTTGTTTAGAACGAGTACCGAGGAATCAACAGGCTGATCAAGGACAAAGGCAGGATGAGAGTTTTGACAGGTTGAAGAATGATATGCAAAATAATGCAAATGTGTATGCGAATGCAAATGCAAAAGACATGGGATCAAAGTTTTCGTAACTCTGAATAACTGTTATGTTGTTGACTGAATAAAACCCAGATTTCACTCTGACCAGAATACCAGAAATCCAGAAATCCAGAATAACAGACCAATCAGAATACCAGGTTGAGAAGTTCGTACTGACAAGAAAACTAGAAATCCGGGTAGGTTGGAGGTCAAAGTTACCTGTAAACCTGTAAACACCCAGCCCCTCTCACATGTGGGTTCTAAAACCGAGGATCCTCAGCATCACATACTCTCAAGTCGAGAAATGATGATACGGTCACCATTTCTGGTTTGGCATCATCATCAATCGAGGAGGCCTCAACTGATTCTCCTAAAAAAGGGCATCCTATAGCAAGTTCTCAGCCTCGGGTCCTCGGATCAAGAAGCATAATGGGTTTGCCATTTCTGGTATGCTATTATTACCTCTTGGGAGGAGTACCTCAACTGAGTTCTCGGGAATGGTCGCCAGAGTTGACAGCTCTCTAGGTTACGTTCTATCGTCTGCCCCAACGTGCAGGATAACACATTACCAAAGAAAGCCTCATCTGGATGTGGAATTTTCGTGTATACTAAGCCTGGCCAGGCGCCACACAAGTCATACTACTTTCCACTCTAATCCTAGGTGTATACTCAAGCATGGGTGTTGGGCTTATCTCTCATGGAACCAACCCACCCAACAGCACAACAACAACAGATCAATATGATAACAGTAATCAAATGCGATAAATGCAGTAAAATACAATAATATACAACAAATAATACACAGAAAATAAACACCCAATGAAATAAAAAAGACAAGCACTAGGATTGACTCGCATAGGGAACCAAAGTCCCCAGTGGATTCGCCAGCTGTCGTAATGGCGAAAAACAACCGGCAGAAACAGAACAGAATAGTCGCCACCGAACGTTATTTATCCCGACGCAAGGAAAGGAAACGATCGAAGAAACCTCAAAAGGGATAAGACATGGTCATCGCAACCATAGTCCGGGTTCGGGAGTCGGTGACGCGAGGGGAAGGTTTTAGCACCCCCCACATGTCCATCGTACTTGATGGGATCCACGCTTGTTGTCTAATCAAAGGGTGAGTTATCGAAAGCCTACTGCTAAACAGAAACGAGAAGAGAAAAAGGGAAAAAAGAGAGTCGATAGGACATCGTCGTCCTTGGATTATTCATGAAATCAGAATGTTTACACGGCTTGGGGTGTGAGCTGAATAGAGGCTTGGTGTGGGGTCAAGATCGTTTCATTTGGGAACTCCAGGACGTGAAAATTATGTACGCTGGCTTTGAGGAAATGTTGTTCTTGTTAAGTGGCTTAAGTGGCATAGTATGAAAGTTTGGCACAACAAATTTTATATGCAACGTCTTGTTATTTTGTTTTTTGTGTTGCAAGTTGCTATTGCTTTTGGCTATTTCAAATGGCTTTGGTCTTTATTTTCTTTATTCAATTATTGGTGTATGATGACTTTGGATAAATAGACTTAATGTGATGAATATGGGCCTTGAAAATTGGCTAATGTATATTGTTAGAAGATGGATTTAAATGGATTTAAATGGGTTAAAATGGAATTGGATTTTTGTAAAAAAAAATGGTTTAAGGTTATGGAAAAGATAAGAAATTGGACAATGATGGATTAAAAATGGATATGGGTTAAAATTTGATGAATTGGATATTAAAAAAAATGGATAAAGAAAAATGGAAGTGGATAATTGGTTTATGGTTTGGATTAATTAAATTGGATAAAAATGGTTAAAAGAATGGGTATTGGGAATTGATTTGAAAAATGGGTAATGGATAGAAAATAGATCATGAATAGGAACTCCTGACTTTTAGCCCAAAGCCAATCTTAACTTCTTCATAAGCCTCTAACAAAACTTGAAACATGGTGACCACTGAACAACCCGCAATTGAAACAACAACCATCTGAGTGGGTCATCTTCTGAATCTCAGATCAAGTGAATCATGGATTACTTTGAATCTGTCTGAATAAATCTCTAGGAAAATAAATCCACAGATGAACATAACTGAACCTATGATCATGATGATCCTGACTTTTAAATCAAACCCCACATGAACCACTGCTTGATAACCTGACTTCCAGCACATAACAAAATGACCTTGGATGCACACTGCTTAAGAAATAAACCATTGACACAGATAACTTGCACTTGAAGCAAAACTCCTGATGATTTGACCAAGATGAGGTCAAACTTCCATCTGATCCTGACTATGACTGAATAAGCGACACCTGACTTAAAATTGAACACCTCAACCTGGAACCAATGCTCTTGAGATGTTGAGAAGGATTCAAACCCTAATTCACAACCTTCCCAATTAAAACCATGATGAAAACCTAATCCCTTGATGCCTCTTGAGAAATCTTTAAGAAAATGAACATGATGCTTAATGAACTCTGATGTGAAATTACAACAATAAGAATTCAACCCACTGTCAAACTTGAATGAAAGTATCTCAAGGCAAATAGGAAGCCTTGACTCAGAGAAACTCCTGATCCTATGTCTTAGAAGACCAAAGCGTTGTATGATTATGAACTATGACCTAACGACGATGCAAAATGAAATGAAACATAAGCCAGTTAGTTTTAGAAAAAGAGAGGGAAAATTTTGGGGTACTACACGTCCAGAGTCCTGGGAGGAGCAATGCCAACAGCTTTGGCGAACTCTGTGCGGGGGCGAAGCCGTCGCTCGAGCAAGAACTTCTTCAAGTCATCGGTGGTGGGGACTTGCACAGCTTCTTTATTGAACCTCTCGATGTACGCTCGGAGAGGCTCGTCCTTCCCTTGAATTATGGCCTCTAGGGAGGCTTCGATCTTTGGGTGGCGGAGGGATGCCGTGAAGTGCCTGGAAAACATTCACCCCAGTTGTCTCCACGAGGTAATGGACTCGCCGGGTAGTTTTTTATACCAGGCCATTGCTCCTTTCCTGAGTGTGGTAGGGAACAAACGACATTTGATGGCGCCCCGGATGCCACGATAGTCGAGCAGCGCATCAATATTTTTGATGTACTCGTCAGGGTCCGTCGTACCGTCGTAAGTGCCTAAAGACGGTGATTTCTCCAAGCCCTTGGGGAGGCGCATAGCCATAATCTCTTGAGACAACGGGCCGTGGGGCTCGTCATCGCTACTGGTACTAGTCCATGATGTGGAGCGGGTGCTTCGCTCAGGGACAGGGCGGTGACTTCTGCAGGGAGACGGGGTTCGTGCCCGACCCTTCTACCTGACATGGGGTGAATGTTGGTCCCTCTTGTTCCTCTTGTTGCCTGGGGAGTACTGGTTCCGCGGGGAAATGTGGTCGCGCTTCCGGACGGTATAGGACTCTGGCTCCTGGTGCGCCCGACGGTTACTTTCACGTCGGAGAGGTGGACTTCTGGATCTTCAGTGATCTTTCCTAGGCTGAGGGGATCTTGGTCGGGCAGATTCTTCCAAGGCCCCAATCCTCTCGTTTTGTTGGAGGATTAAGAGGTTGGTTTTGTTGAGAGCTTCAAGAAGGGCCGCCACGGCCGGGTCGGCATTGGGAGGAACTGGAACGGGCTGGGGGTCCAGGGAAGCCTGGTCTTCAACATGATCAGTGCGAGTGGGAGAAGGAGATGCAGTGGCCCCATATCTCAGATGGTGGGCGTCGCCTCCGAAGAAAGGTGTAGTCCCGTCAGTATCAGTATTACTGACAGAGAAAAACAGGGTTGCGAGCATCACGAACGTGATCTTGGCTTGCCATGATCGGAGTCTTGGACAGAGAGCTGTTTTGGTCTTGAATCGACGGTGGATGTTAAGACGGGGATAACAGGTTTCCCACAGATGGCGCCACTGATCTTGACGATTGATCAGAACCTGAAGTAGGCCAAGAAAGACATCTGTGATGCTGGGTGTATGAGATGAGGAGGGGGGTGTACCTGCAAGGCACTCCGATGCTAAAGTAAGAATCGGGAGAGGAAAAAGGCAAGTACAAAAGTATGTGTTTCTTAGGATGATTTAGAATACCCGACCCTCTCAAATGAGAGGGTTTTTCTAATGCCCCCAGCGCGTGTTCAAGGGTCCCTATTTTCGGGGCGAAATAACTGTTTCCCAAAGAATAGGTAACTGCCAAAAACTAGCCGTTAGAACGGGCAGAGGTGCCCGAAACTAGCCGTTGCCACATGCAAAGACGTAGTTCTGGGCACGGACGTCGTGGCTATATCTGGATGGAAGAGCCGTGCATGACGGGTAGGAATGCCGAAGAGGATCAAGTGACCGTGTGGGCCCTCTGACCATGTGTGCTCGGCAGAGGGGCAGAAAGGTAAATGCTGCCCTATATTGGCTGGACATAGGCAATTGAGCCGTTCTGGGAGCAGTCCTATTTCAATTTGTTTAGTCAATTTCACCATAAAAACTAAAAACAATAAAACATGCTTGTTTCACGTCGTAAGCTCGACGCCTTTATTGTGCTCAGCTAGTAACTTCCTCTCGTCACCCGGTGCTTCTCAACAATGCGCAACCGAAAACAAGTGTCCTAACCAAACACTTGAACAAACATAAAAACAAAACAAGTATATATAATGCAAGTAAATTGTATAAATGTATCAAAACAAAAAAAAAAAATTATGTATATGTGCAAAACTCAAAAACAAAGAAACTATCGGAATGCGGTTCAATAAGAACACTAATCCCCGGAAACAGCGCCATTTTGTTGGTGCGGTAAAGCGGAAAACAACAAAAGATTTGGAAGTATTTATCGTGTCCACAGAGATTAGTGTTATTGAACTGCTGTTCGACAATTTAAATGTTATTGAGTTTGGGTTAAAATGGGTTTAAAGTAAATGCAGAAATTAAAAGTAAACGTATAAAAGAATTCATTCTTCGGAAAGGATAGAACTCTCGGGATTGAATTTCACATACCCGTTAAATACTTAAACTTACTACCCAGTTGTACTCAACTTACATCACTCATCAACATTATCACGTACCACTCACAACAAGGTTATTTCTAACACAGAGTTGAGATATCAACCGTATCACTCGCATCGACTATCTCTCAGTACAACACAAACAACACGGAGGTATTAAGAGTTGATACTCACATGAATATTAAACATAAATCTATCTCTAGAGTCTAAGCCCAATAGATGTTCATCCTAAACCCAGATTCGAACCGTACATTTCTGCTACAACTCAAACCCAAATCAAGAAAGCAATCATCAACATTAATTTTTAAAGAAAGCTTCATACAACAATATGAGTAATAAATATAGAGATGAACAAAGTATACTTACAAAAAAACCCCAACAAATGGTACTTACAAAGGGAAAAAATGGAGAAGAAACCAAATTTCTAGCGATGTCAAACATGATCAATCAAGCTCCCGACTCTGGATCATCCGATTACAAGCAATAAATGTTATTCCTAAGCTCTAAAACTATAAAGAAATGAAGTTTGGATGAGTTGGGACCAAAAATACCCAACCCTTGCCTAAAAAATTTGTCTTTTTATTCCTTATAATGTGTTTTTTCCTAGACAGATTCGCTCGGTGAAGGCACGGTTCGCCCGACGAACAAAGGCGGCATTTGCTACTGCCTTTGGGTGCATTTCTGGCTCTTCTTGTTCACCCCAGCTTCGCACGGCGAGCTTGGGGCGAGAACTGACAGTAAAAAATATCAGCATCTTGTTTTCTTCATAACTCCGTTTGAGGCCCGGTCGAAAGCGTCAGAAAGCTTATTAAATGCTCTATCTAACAATGACTAAATATCAATGCTTGAATACCTGCAAAAATGAGATAAAAATAATTAAACTAAATGATATTTACACAAAATACTAGTATACACCAAATATACACTTTTACAAACAGAGTGGGGTTTTATTCAATGAATTCAATACAAATGAATCGATAAGTGCCGCAAAACTACTATTCAAAACACGACATTTTGGCACTTATCACTCATCCTAATTAAAAGCACTATCAGTTCCAAATTTGCTAGTGTAAAATCTCATATTGATTCACAAGTTCAACTTGGTGTAAAAGTAGTGTGGGACTTTTAATGTAGCCCTGCTCAGTAAGTGGATTTTGAAAATTATGGATAAACATTACTTACCTTGGGTTCACGTTTGATCTTTTAAGTATGGAGATATAAAAAGTCATTTGCTCGACACTTCCATTCCTACGTCTAGGCATTCTTCACTATGGTGCCGAGTGTAACACCCGAGGCCGAAGAGGGCGGAGAATGGTTACATGTAACACCCGAGGGAGAGGGAGTGGTTGTCAGTGCACGGGGCATGACAATGAGACACTCCTAGAAGCTTCTAGGGAAAAACCGAATTCACATATGAATGAGAGGGATCCTAAGGCTTTGTAGGTATGAGACTGCATGGTTGAAAAAAGGCTTATAGGGATTAATTGGTACTGCCTATACTAACAAGATGCATCTTCTTTTCGGTAGCTTGTTCCATAAGAACTTCAATGTTAAACATGCTTGACTTGGAGCAATTTTAGGATGGGTGACCTTCTGAAAAGTTTCCTAGAAAGTGTGTGAGTGAGGAAAAAGCATGTTGAAAAGACCCGTGTTGGTTTGTGGGGTCAGTCGATAATCCTAAAATCAGTCTGGGGCGTTACACTGAGATATTAGAGATATTGTGACTTCAACGAGTTCAAATTTTGGTTGGTTTCAAATCATTATCTCTAGCAAGTTTGGTGTAGGTGTAGACTTTGATTTTTGGAGGTCTAGATGATAGGTCATCAACCACTCAAAGAAATGTTTACAACTTTATTTGATCTTTGTTGTGATCAAAGTGCAACTGTTTGTGATGCATATTTTTAGCCTGATGGTTGTTAGATTTTGATTAAGCGATTGATCTGCCAAATTTTTTTTTTGTAGAATCTAAATTGCAACTGGAAGATATTAAGGCAATGTCGCCATCCTTCTCCCCCAATCCATTTGTTGTACACTCAGTAGTTTGGTGGAGACATACTTCTGATTTTTCGGAAAAATCGGCATATAGAATTTTGGATGATTTTTCGGCTTCAGATGTTAGGGATGATGCAACGTGGTTTGCGACTTTAGCTCTAACTTGGAGGTATTGTTCCAAGCAACATCAAATTCTTTGCATTGAAGCTGCTTGTGAGAGGCTCCCAACTCTGGACGAATTGTCAATTAGAGATATTTTTTTTAATGTGCACAATCTCGTTTGTTTGCTTTGTCTTGGCCAACTGGAAGATCTTTATCAATTTTTTTCTTTGTCCGATTGCTTCTCGTGTTTTAATAATCATGCTAAACTGGATTGGTATTTCTCATATGCCACTCCAAGAAGATGCTATGACACACTTGCTTGAATTTTTTAAGTGCTTGGTAGGTAATATAATGAAATGCTTTCGTCTTCTTATTTGGTTGTCAGTTGTTTGGTCTATATGGTTGGCGAGAAATGATGTTCTCTTTAGAAGGGCCATAAAGGTGTATCTAATATTGTAATTTTGACTAAGAAACTAGCTTGGGAGTGGTTAGGTTCCAAGCAGGCCTTTAGATTTTGAGTTGGATGATTGATTTAGAAATCCTATTCTTTGTTTTCCTTTAATTTATTTGTTGGTTAGAGATCCTCTTTTTCTCTCTTTATATGGTCTCTCTTTATATGGATTGAGTATCCTAGTACTCAATTTCAATGCAATTAGTACTTATAAAAAAAAGTGCTCAAGCAATCATTAGTTTCTTCTAATCAAACTCAAAGTTTAAAATCAACCGTTTAATTCTTTGTTAGAAGATTGTGAATTTGTTTCTCTGGTGACCATTAATAAAAGTTAAGAAGTATGGTAGATGCTTTTCTTCCAAAGTCCTTTCATTCCTTTCCCCGGAAGAGTGTGAAATCGTAACTCCAAAAGCCTTACAAATTTCTTTCAATTGTATCAATACCTCAAGTATACAAATACAATATTGTACGAAGAAAAAAAACCGCTAAATGAAATGAATATGACACTTTCCAATAATTGTAGTGCTAAGGTTCTGCCTAAACTTAAGGATATAACAAGCTTTTGTTGTTTTGTGTGCTATTGATGCAAATAATTATATAAAATATCTTTGTACTTGGGAGTTGTCTGGTTGAAAAAGAAAAGAAACATGCATGTGTATGATATTTATATTTTTAATATACGTAGTTAGTTGCAAAAAGACTAATTCTAGCATGTACAACAACTTCGATCCTTGTATATACAATACAGTACCTAATTAGTGATGATTAATAATTGAAGATGAAGTAAAAAACAATAGAGAAGTGGACAAATTAATCCAGCAAGAGAAACAATGAAAGAACAATATATCATATATTAATCCATTCATTCATTGAATGGTTTATGAAGAATTAACGTGTGTACGTACGTACACACACAGCGAAGCAAAAGAGTGAAGTGTTAGATTGCAATCTTTAGGTTCAATGTATCAAACAGAGATTGAGATACCAAGCTTCATTTACAGTTTAACGGTTTGTACTTTGAAGTTGCGATAATATTAATTAATTTGAATAGAATGGAATCGAACTGAAAGTTGACTTATATATTTGTTTAAGAATGAAATGAGTTGCAAGGATGAATACCAACCGACAGTCCGTTTTGTTGAGGTTCCCTGATACCCAGCATTAGTTTTGGAGGAAACACAACCGTGTCATTCATTCACTAGTATATGATAACTTAGTGCTTGTTTTTTGTGTTATATATACATGTTGTTCTACATTATAACTCACTTTTAGGGACATGAAACTTTTTATGATAGTTATTAATTTTTAATTGAATAAATTACTAAAATTCTAAAGTGGTTTGATATCAGATGACCGTTAACTTTGGTGTGAAATTCGAAGTAACAAAGTTTGACGGGATGAGTAATTTTAGATTATGGTAAATGAGGGTTAAAGATTTGCTGCCTTAGCAAAATTTTCAAAAGGCGCTGTGTGAGACAAAATCAAATAACATGGAGGATGTCAATTGGATAGAGATGAAGGAGAAGGTTGTAGGATTGATTCACTTATGTGTTTTAAATGAGGTGATGTAACATATTTTAGACCTGGAGAATCTGAAGGAGGGTTGAGACAAATTGGAGAGTTAATCTATATAAAAAAGTTGATGAACAAATTGTTCGCGAAACAACAACTATATAGTCTGAAGATGCGAGAAAGATCTAATTTGCAACAACATGTCAAAGTCTTCAACAACATAATTACCAATCTGGTGAGTTTTTGAGTGAAGATTGATAACGAAGATAAGACATTTATTTTACTCTGCTCGTTACCAGGTTCTTATAACCACTTAGTGAGTATTCTTACCTACGAGAAAGACACTTTCAATCTTGATGTGATTACTGCTACACTTTTGTCTCATTCTCAAAGAGACAAAATGTAGAGGAAGGAACTCAAGGTGACAATCTGTATGTGAAATGAGGTCTAAATCGTGGAAGGAATAAGGATACTTGAGGTTCTGGAAAGAAGAGGTCTAAATCCAGGAATCATAAAACAACTGAATGTTATAGTTGCAAACAAAATGGGCATTTGAAGAGGGTTTATCCAAACAGAAAGTAGGGTTCGTTCGATTCTACAAGTATGATTTAAATTGATGATTGTGGTAATGAAGAATATATACTATTTATTTCATCTAGCAAGTGCACAAATGCTCGAATTCTTGACTATAGTTGTTCGTACTACATGAAGCCGCATCAGAAATAGTTATCTACATTTAGGTCAAATAATTTTGGATTTGCGTATCTAGGTGATGATAAAGCATGTGTTATCACCGAAATGAGAAAAATTATAATTTTCATGGACAATGGTGGGGTGCGAACACTGAACGAAGTCAGTTACATTCCAGAATTGAGAAAGAACTTGATTTTCTTGGTACTCTACAAGCAAATGTTTTCTCCTCAGGTCTGACAAAGATAGGGACATTATAAAGGTTACCAAGGGTGAATTGATTGTGATGAGAGCAAGGAGGTCTGCAGGTAACATCTAAAAAATATTGGGGAACGTTATTGTAGGTGATGTTGCATCAGTTGAGTCTGATAATAATACAACCAAACTCTGACATATGCGTCTGGGGTCATCTTAATGTGTGTCGGATGATAGAACTTCTTAATAAGAAAAATCTATTGAAGGGTGTTCATAGTTGCAAGTAAAAATTGTGCAAGTATTGTATACTTGGGAAACTATGTTGTGTTCGGTTCAAGACCAGAAAACACAAAACAGTGAGAATTTTAGACTATGTGCATTCTGACGTATATGGACCTACCAAAGAGGTTTTCATGGGTGGTTCTAAGTATTTTGTTACTTTCAAAGATGATTTTTACGCAAGGTAGAGAATCAAATTTAAGTTGTGGAAGGGAGAGGTAGAGAATTAAACAGGCAGAAAAATCAAGAGCTTGTTTGAATGAATTATAGTTTTTAGTATTTAAAAATTATTTTGCAAATCAATTTTAAAAAAGAATTTTGAAGGAAAAAAAATAAAAGAAAACATGTTTGGTAATTCTACTTTTAAAAAATGTACTACTTTTTCTTGTTTTTTGTCTTTTTAATTTTCAAAACTAAAAACTAAAAACTAAAACTTCTAAAACCTATTTTAGTTTTTAAAACTCAAAACGATAATAGTTTTTAAAAATAGTTTTGTAAAATTAGACTACCAAATAAGTTTTTTTTTTTAATTTTTAAATTTCAAAAACTAAAAAACAATTTTACAAAACCAAATCAAACGAAGATGGAGTACATGATTATATTCTTGTATGTGAATATATTCTTGTATGTGACAAAGAGTATCATTCAACAAGGCCACCCGAAAGATATGAGTATGAAGAATTGACAGCTTATGCACTTCTTACTAGTTCTAGTGACCCTTCCACTTTTTGAGAGGCTATAGTTAGTCAGGAGAATGATAAGTGGATGGGTGCAATGTTGGATGAGATGGAATCCTTGAAGAAAAATAAGACATGTGAGCTTGTTCAGCTTCCTTAGAGAAAAGGGTCATCAGTTGTAAATAAGTGTTCAAGAGAAAACCAATAGTAACAGAAACAAAAAGGGAAAAATTCAAGGCTCGTCTTGTAGCAAAGGGGTACTCACAACATAATAAGATTGAATATGATGATATTTTCTCTCCGGTTGTTAGACATACTTCTACCAGAGAAGTGTTATTGTGTTAGCCTTGGTAGCCAACCGAGACATGCATTTATGGAAGATGGATATGAAGACAACATTTTTTCACAGTAATCTAGATAAACACATTTACATGGAGAAGGCAGGGGGTTAAGTGACACTGGACATTGTAGAATAGTTTTTTCTGATGTGGAAGATCAGACAATTCTACAACCATAGATCATGCTAGAAATTCCTATCTATGGATCAAATCAAAAAAATTGATATCACTTGTTGGAAAAAATTAATATTTAAAAGAATAATAACACAACACAAACATATAACATAAAAACTCACAAAAAAAAGAAGCAAACTCTGGTTGTTGTTAAATGACAACCCTTGAATAACACTATGTGAAAATTGTCATAATACATAGATTTTTCTCACAACCACACCACGACTCAAATACATCCACACTTTCTAAACCAAATATGTAACTACATCTCACAACAATATAAGAGAATTAAAAAACACACACATCAATATATGCTTCTTTTAATATGTATTATTTAACCAACACCAACACAAAGCTCTTCTAGGAACTTATTTTTGTTAGTGTATAGGAAGAGGAGACAATAAGAAGACGTGAAAGGTTTTTTTGGTTGAAGATGGATTCTATAATTATCTATTGAGATGGCCTTATTTTTAATGCTAGCATACATCTTTGTGATTTGTTTATTTCATATACAGAGTGAAAAGCATCACACATATTTTAAATTTGTTAATCCTTTTGTTATAGACAAATTTCATCTTAATTATGGAGAATAAGACACATTAAGAAATGGAAATCAAGAGTTTCAATCTAAAATGGTTAACCACATTGCAGATGTTTGAAAGTTGTTGGAAATGGTGAGAAAAAATAATCGTATGCATAGGTGGTAACAAGAAGGAAAATGGTTCGACCTGCTACGGCCCGTTCCTTGGCTGTGGATTCTTTGGTGGAGGAGCTGATTGATAGGGACCATGCCTGTTGGAATTTGGATATCCTTAAAGAGAACTTTGATGATCATGATGCCTTACACATCAACAGTATTCCATTGGCTTCAAACCTGCCGGCAGATAAACTCTTGTGGAGTGCGGAGAAGAACGGTGAATACTCTGTTAAAACAGCGTACCACCTGCTTGGTGAGAAGAGGAAGGTGAATTCTCCTAGCTCCTCATCTAACAACCACAGAGTTCTGTGGAACAATGTTTGGAACATGGAAGTTAACCCTAGAGTCAAGAACATGGTCTGGAGGGTCCTGAAGAACATTCTCCCTACAAAGGATAATTTGCGGAAAAAAGGTACGCCTATTGATGATATATGTCCTTTATGTAACCTGGAATCTGAATCTTCTACCCATCTGTTCTTGAGATGCCACTTTGCAAGGAGAACTCTGTTCTCTGCTCCTCTGGGTGTTCGGTTACCTATGGTTGGAAATGTCATGGACTGGTTCAACATCGTCTTTTCCAGGAAGGAGGTTCAGTTGGGCCAATTAATAGCTTTTTATCTCTGGAAAATATGGCGCGCCCGTAATAGTGTTATTTTTAACAAGGCAAAGCCTGATCCTCAGCGGGTGGCTAAGGAGATATGGGAGGCTTTCCATGAGGAACGAGAGGCCGCGATGGTGAGGAAAGCAAAAAGCTTGGAGGTTGACCGGAACCTGATGGACTATAAAGGGTGGATCATTCAAACAGATGCAGGGTGTTTTGAAGGTGGAATTGTCGGGTTAGGCTGTGTCATCAGGGATCCCTCAACAAATATTTTCATTGCAGCTTGCAAGAGGCTGTCAAGTGTGGTGGATGCAGGATTGGCAGAACTTTTGGCGGTTAAATGGGCCTTACAGATGGTCGTTGATCTAGGCTTAAACAATTTTATTTTGCAGACTGATGCACTAAATGTTGTTAATTATCTTAATGGTTTGGATATTATTGCAGATTGGAACCCTGTTATCCATGATTGCAAGAGTATTATTAGTAATTGTTCTAATGTAGTGGTAATGTTTATCAGTAGGAATTGTAATGAGGATGCTCATGGTCTGGTTAGAACTGGTAGGTTGTTGGGGTGCAGAACCTGGTCTGGTTTTATTCCTAACCAGGATATGTGTAATCCTTGCTTTTCTCCTCTGCAGTAATGAATTGCTTCTGTTATAAAAAAAAAAAGATATTATATATAGTAGGGGTGGCAAAATGGATGGATTGGATGGATATGGATTGGATGGTTAATGGATGGATCAAAACAATCCATTAGTCCATTAACAATCCACTAAAATTTTCTTAAAATTATCCAATCCGATCCATCCGTTAAGAATAAAATTCATCCAATTCATCCATTAACATATTTTTAATGGATGGATATCCATCCATCCAATTTTTTTTTATTTTAAAAAAAATCAGTTTTTTATTCAGAAAAAAAAAATCGGTTTTTTTTTGAAAAAAAAATTGGTTTTTTTCGGAAAATATAGTCGATTTTTTTTCGGAAAAAATTCGGTTTTTTTTCGAAAAAAAAAGTCGTTTTTTTTTCGGAAAAATAGTCGTTTTTTTCCGGAAAAAAACGTCGTTTTTTCTTTTGAAAAAAAAAGTCGGGTTTTTTTTCGAAAAAAAAAAATCGTTTTTTTTTTTCGAAAAAAGACGTCGGTTTTTCTTTCGGAAAAAAGTCGGTTTTTTGTTTCGGAAAAAAACGTCGGTTTTTTTTTCGAAAAAAAGTCGATTTTTTTTCGAAAAACAAAGTCGGTTTTTTTTTTCGGAAAAAAAAGTCGGTTTTTGGTTTCGGAAAAAAAAGTCGGTTTTTTTTCGGAAAAAAAGTTGGTTTTTTTTCAGAAAAAAAATCGGTTTTTTTTTTCTGAAAAAAAGTCTGTTTTTTTTTTGAAAAAAATTTGGTTTTTTTTTTTGCAAAAAATTAATTCTTTTTTTAAAAAAATCAATTTTTAATTATTTTTTAAAAAATAAATCTAACGGAGATAAAAATAATCCATTGAATCTTTAAAATATGTTGGATGGATTGAACCAATTCATGCATATAAATGGATGGATTTAATCCAATCCATTAACTTACTTTTTATGTGATAGATAAATTGGATGAATTTTTTAATAGATGAATTGGATAAATTTTATCTTAATTGATCCAATTGTCACCTCTAATATATAGCACACAGGTAAAACTACCTCACAAATAATAAAGAGATGAGAAACCATCTCAACTAAGTGGCAACACAAGGGACAAGAGATCCTTCAAAAACCTGAATTCTTTGTAAACAGTCTCCATCTCCACTTCACCGAAAGGGTGCAATTAGCCACCTTAACATCTTTTCTGTTAATCCATGATATCCTTGAAGCACCTTTTACTTCTTCCTAAGGAGCTTCCTTTAACGCCTTACAAGTTTCTTCTAAACCGAAATAGACATCGTCTTAAAAGACATATAGAAGATGGTGATTGCATTAAGCACAAAGTTAACAAGATGGAGATATGATTTATGTTACTTATAACTTTGAATTCAACAGTATACTATAATATGAATATGCTGAAAAAATACTAAAAATGTCAAATCCAATAGTTCAAGAGTTCATTTCTCTTAGAATTATAAAGTCAAAATCCAATCTAAATTAAACTTATAAAAAAATTCACATTCACAAATGAGAGATTTGTGAAGGTATATATTTTATCCAAGACTCCTAATTCCAACATCGTTTTTGGAATTGATGAATTGCATAGAAAGAGTTATGATGAATTGCGTAAAAAGAATTATGATTGATGATGAAGTTCATTATTTACGCATCATGGAATAACCCTTCTTCTGCGTTGCAAAGGTACGGGTACGTACTCAGTACCCGGTACGGGTACTGGTACGAAATACGTTATTTTTATAAAAACCAAGGTACGGGTACGCGACTATAAATTCATATGTACTTCGATTTTTCTCAAAAGAAGATGAAGAATTTGGTTGTGCGAAGAGTTTCAATGCAATTGTTTGAAGTTTAGCGATTCGAGATCCATAAGTTATCAACCATTCTTTTGGTTTCAAGATCCACCGATCTTGCAACAAATCACATTGGTCAAATTCTACATCAGCACTTGAAAAGTTCATTAAAAAAAAGTATAAAACTATATCATTAGAAGAAAAAAATTGAATCCGCGTACCCAATATGTACCTAATATGTACTCGTTGGAATACCAACTTAAAAAACAATAAATAAAAAATAGGTACGGTGTCGATACGTACCATACGAGTACCGTACGCGTACTGGTACCCAATAAATACCCGGTACCAGTACTTTATCTAAAATGGAGTACCCATGCTTCACAGCCCTTCTTCATACTATATATGTGGATGAATTTGACGAAGAAATATGGTGCGATGAAGATGATTCATTTAATGAAACAAGATGCTACTCTGACCGCTTGCATTTCTTCATTTTGGTGATGGAGGTAATCGTTAAAGAATTGAATATTTAGTGGAGTAATTAAACGCAGATCGGAAGAGTTTGGAAGATACGTTATTAGAGGAAAGAAAAATAAACTAAAAAACTAATGGTTGATATTTATGATGACGTTATGGTACACAATAATATTAGCAAGAAATATTCACCAATTAGTATGAAAAATGGAGAGTTATAGAAAACATATGAAGTTTTTGACGTTGGGATCTTAAAATCATAAGCTTTCATAACTATTTATAAATTTAGTAAATTGGAAATTAAAATAATTTTTTTATTTAAAACATGTAAAGAATGTTTTTAGGGTACTCGTTAACAATCTTCAATAAAAAATTTAAATATGAAAAAGAGATTGGCCTACAGAGAAAAAACATAGTGTGATTAGAACACTAGTCCAAATTGGATAATTAGGTTGAGAAGAAGACATGGGGTGCAGTCATCCGAACATTGAGGCAGAGGAAGTTTTTCGACCACATGCGGATATGAAGATGGCCTAAACTAATGCCATTGATAGAGGATTAGACAACGAGATTTTAACTTACCATCCACTCCCATACTTTTAAATTGTCAAAAATACTCTTGATTGAAAATTGAATGAAATTTTCATTTCAAATTTTTGATGGGAAAAAACGAAATTTTCGATACAAATAAAATTTTTGGTAGTGTATTGTAAATTTTCAATATAAAAAAAATTTCAAAATTTCCAACATAAACACTTTATGTTGATATAAACACCTCGAGGCTACTGAACAAACACACGTACTGGACGTCGATATAAACACCTGATATTTTTGCAAAGAGAGTACATGCTACTAGATTTAGCATGTACATCCTAGCGGCAACCTCATAACTCCCAGCCGCTACAAGATCAGCGTATGTCTTCCAAAGTCAAGACATACAAAGGTGAGCGCCCCTGTTGATACTAAACTCCTTCTACACGAATGCCTCAGAAACTCCCAAATCTCGTGCGGCAATCATACATGCAAGCGACATGCTAAGAACAGGAGTCGTCCGGAATCTGCCGCCGATGGTGAGATGGGACAATGAGGAGACATCATCCAGAGTGATAGTCATCTCCCCAAACAGAAGATGAAATGAAGACGTCTCCTTGTGCCATCTTTCAACAAATGCAGTAAGTAGTGGAGCGTTGAGTATGGCGAAGGAACGGTGGGAAAAATCAAGGAGCTCGAACTCCCGTACAATCATGCTGACCTGCTCAGGCATCTAAATCTTTGGAAATTTCTTCAGCTTCGACCCGTGCGATGTCACCTTCAGTGTGGGACGGTCTTGTGACAAACATATATATATATATATATATATATATATATATATATATATATATATATAATAGCAGTTAGCTTTCTTGGTATAATAATAAACAAATTAAAGTTAAACATAAAAGATATATGCATTTCCCTGTCATGGTCGTAATGTCATATGATCAACATACTCAGTAAGCATCGACCGGTCAATAGGTCTTCCAGGGAATCCTCCGTCAGTGTGTGTCGTACCCCAAAATTTGCCCTACTTGTTTTCATTTTTACTTGGCTTACGACTTTGTTCATCTGCATGCATCTAGGAAGCATTCATGTCATTCATATGTAGGTTTCATTCATTTCATATGCATACATTCTATATTTCATCATTTCATCTCCATTTGCAACAATTAGGTCAAAGGTCCTTTATTAATGATGTTTTGCTTAACTTAGGAAGTACTTTGACTTTGGAAAATGGAAAGTAAAGAAGTGGTTGACTTTTGGTCAACAGGGTCAACACTGATGACCAGACGTTTGACCACTATCCTAGGCATTCCTAAACCTATTCATCATCCCTCTTTAAGTCATTACATCATGTACAAAGAGGATGTACCATGTGCACGACATATCCATCAAGCACACATTTTGCATTTTTACATAACCTGTATTGTTAGCCATTCAACATGACTTGCATTTTCGATCTTTCGATACATTTTTAATTTTTAAGTGATTCACTAAGTCACTTTTCACTTCATAGGTAAATTCCCTAATCATTCATTGGAATTCATTCCATACATACACTTTGGGTCATAATTCCTTTTTTATTCATGGTCTTTCAATCCATGTACATAAAGTTCAAAAATCGCTAAAAAGTGTCTTTACATCTACATGACATCACTTTACATCACTTTATGTTATTACAAGCATACTACATCATTTTCATACACAAAAGAATAAAAAAATTTCAAGCTCTTCAATAGTCTTCTTTCATGCTTCATTCTTGACCATGCTTGTTCATGCTTCATTAAGGGGACTCTTATTCAATTTTTGATTCCATTCATTCTTCACTTTCTCTCAAGTTTTCACTCCCCATTCTCCATTCTTCAACCTTCCCTCACTAAAGCTCAAATCCATGGTTGTTGAAGCTTCACACTGAAGCTTCAATCAACTTGAGCATAAACCTCCATCACACTCCACATCATGGGTTTTCATGATTCAACCATCAAAAGAATCAACAACAACAAGAAAACAAATTGAAGAAAATAGAGGAGATGAAGAAGGATTGAATCGGAAGAAGTAACAAGTGAACGCCAAGAATTGCTTACAAGATTGAATTTGCCTCGTCATTGAAGAACCATCAGAGGGTCTCTGATCGGTAAGCCTCAAACTCTATTTATCATTCCATGAATGCTTGCTTGCATGTGCCTTCTATGCTTGTTTGGTTGTTTAAGTTTTCTTTACATGCTTCTTTTATGTATTTTTCTTGCTTTTCATCTTGAGTGGACGGTTAGTGTACAAATTCAGCCCCAAAATATGACCTCCATCATCAACTTCAACCAGCATCGAAAATCCACCATGAACCACAAGAAACCGCCAAAAATCCGCTACTACACCAGTGCCTCACCAAAATCCAATTCACGAAACCATTACCAAACTTGACAATCGATTTACAATTAAAAAATAGTGAATGAAAAGAATTGTAATGGAACCGAAACAAGTAAAAAAGAAAGCAAGAAACTTGGTTCGTGAATTCTACCAAGCACTTGGTGTGCAAGTTATGGAAACACAAAACATAACCACAAATTGATTCCAAATCTAACCCGATGCAAACCGTAGAACTGAAATAACAACACAATATCACATAGCAGTAGAAATCAACAATAAAAATCAGTACCCACTCATTGATTCTAACATCCAAACCTTTTGCGGTTCCCAATCCATTTACGCAGCTATCATCATGCACTTGAGGCTCTATTACTTGTAACTATTCTGACAATGAATGCATCGCATGCCGCTCTGATGTTTTTATACCTACTGATCATGTTTCCTTTTGTTGCATACTTCTGTTGCATATTATTTACATTTCCTTGGAGAGTTTATGCGACCAATTTGGGATATGATCAAATGTAACAAACAAGAACCATTTGACAGAGAGTCTGTATCGGAACTGATTCTAGGTCCTAGCCCAAACATGAACTGAATTCTGAATAGCAACCGAAACAACTCTAATTCGAAGCCCACGCCAAGCTCAAGGAACTCATCCTCGGAAACTCCTCGGTAACAGTCCTCGGTAACAGTAGAAACCGAAAATTATAGCTACGACGTCGAAATCCAGATTAACCGAATCAGTAGCTCACCTCCCCGTGACAGCATCGCTCGTTGCTTTGACTCGTTCAGGAACAAGCTTTCGCTTAATGATGTAACTGTTATGTTCAAGGAATTTATTCAGGTCAGCATGGCATTGGGTGGAAGCTCGCTATTCAGGTTAGCTCCACAATATGCCGTTTTCACAAAGTCGTTCTCAGTAGGCAATAAGCTCGTTATTCTGAATGTGGGTCAGCAGAGTAATGTCGTTGACTCACTTGAAGGGTTCAAGCTTGGGGGGACAGAGGACTACTTCTCTATTCATCACAAAAAATTGGATAGTATACTTTCAACTAATTAATTAATGTCATATCATTTTATTATATTTAATTATTTATTTAATAGTTTAAATTTTATAGCTTTCCAATGTAATTTACTCTAAGGGTAACTCTACCCAATTTTTTGAGATGGATAGATAAGAATTCATCTTGGGGACAACTTCTCTACCCACCACAAAAAGTTGGGTAGTGTATCTTCAACCAATCAATCAATGCCATATCATTTTATTATATTTAATTATTTATTTAATTGTTTAAATTTTGTAGCTTTCTAATACAATTTACTCTAATTTACTCTATGAATAACTCTACCCAATTTTTTGAGGCGGGTAAATAAGAATTCACCTTCAAACTTTTCTTCCTTACCAGACCAATAACATGGGCCTACAAACCAATAACCACACATCCATTTGCTTTTACACCCCATGCTGAATGTAAACAAAACCACTAACAAATGACCGTGGGCCTGGCCATTTGGAGGCCCAGCTCCCCAGTTTTTACTCACACCTCAGTACAAGACTTTCAATCACTTATGTCTCCTTTGTTTTTAATTGTTATTTTTTTTCATTTTTTCCTACCTTTTAATACACTTTTGATTCATAAAAATATCTAAAAAAACATGCACAGTAAAAGTAGTTTTTTTTTTTTTTATTTAAACTTGAATTAATTTTTATTTTACTTTAATATAACTAAATTATTGCTTTAAATGCCATTTTCATAGCATATTAGTAAATTAGGATTTAATTAGGTTTAACTCTTAGATTCAAGTTTCAATTAAACAATTAAAAATTGATAAACATTTTGACATTAGGTTCACATTAGCACTTAATTAATTAGGTTAATTCTAGAATATATCTATAGAAATTAATATGTGTGATAACATTTTAAGTTCCATTAGGATTCTAGTATTTGATTATAAATCCATGTGCTTGTAATTCACATTCCTACACTATTTATGATTGATTGATCAAAATTCTTTTTGATCAAATGGTTCATTCATTTGTCTGACCCCCTTGTCTATTCAAGTGATCAAAAGTCTCTTGATCATTTGATAGGACTGATCCTCTGTACTTGCACTGCATTGGACAACAATTCAAGATTCGAACTTCACACTCAAGTCAAACACAAGCTCAAGACTAAAGACCAGGCTGGAGCACTGTTCAAGCACAAAAAAATGTTCAACACTTGTCGATTCTGATGTGAATTGTGCGCCATGAGCCTTAAGCAATGGAGAATGATGAGATGGATTATTCATATCCTTATCTAGAGTACCTCTGCATATGGGGCGTAGGCCCTAGTTATTCAGACTACTCGCCTCCGTTTATAGACTCTAGTGCAATTCAAATAATGTAATTGACAAGTTTTCTTCCCCACATTCAACAGACAACACTTCAATACTTCAACACATCAACATTGCAATAATCAACGTCAATAACACTCATCTCTACACAACACTCTCTTAGTTTAAACACCACTCTTTTGGTTTAAACACAACTCTCTTGGTTTAAACACCACTTCTATGGTTTAAACATCAATCTCTTGGTTTAAATACGATTTATCTGGTTTAAACACCACTATTTTGGCTTAAACACTACTTCTCTGGTTTAAACACCACTATCTTGGTTTAAACATCACTCCCTTGGTTTAAACAACACTTCTCTGTTTTAAACACCACTTCTCTGATTTAAACACCATTATCTTGGTTTAAACACCACTCTCTTGGTTTAAACACCACCTCTATCTCTTGATTGGTTTAAACACCATTTATATTTTCTATTTGGATTAAATCACCATCTTGGTTATATTTTCATATTTGGTTTAAACACCACTTTCCCTTCTTGATTTAAACACCACTTTTACCTTTTATTTCTCTTTAGTTTAAACGCCACTTTTACCTCTTGTTCGGTTTAAACACCACTTTTATTCTCCTATTCATATAAAAAACTTTATCCCTTCTTTGGTTCAAACACCACTTATATCACCTTTATTTCCTCAATGGTTTAAAAACTAAATCTTTTATTCTATCCTTGGTTCCATGAACTACGGAGCTCTGATTTCCTCATTTTAAACTTTTGGAAGGTAAGAATCATAAGTCGTGCTTTTCTATTGATTTCCCAATGATTTATATACAATGTTAATTTCCATATGTGTTTGCTATACAATAATGACTACTCTATAAATAAAGATTGTTAGAACAAGATTTGTTCATGACATAGACCCTTTAGGTTTTGATGATAATAAAGTATTGAAAGAACAATGATGTTGTCTAATGTGTGTTTAAGTATGCAAGTTCCAAAGCTTAAAGAGAATCTACTCATAATCTGTTAAGAGAACACATTTGAGAGAAGTTGAGTTCTTAGCTTCTGATGGTTCAGAACTGAAGGATGTTCTTAAGTGAAGTCTGATGATATATGATTACATAGACTCTGAATTTGAATGTATCATCATCAGAAGAGCAATATGTTATCTTTACACTTATTGAATGTATCAGGTTCTGGTGATCATAAAGCTACAATGTCAAATCAGTTTGTCAGCTAGAGTTTGTGTTCATATGGCTCAAGGAGAGTTGACATACTTTACAGATATGCACTCTCAACGGATCTATAGTATAGCTCACAAGGAAGACGCTACGGTTAAACAAGTTACGCAATGGATAAAGATTTTTTTGTGTATATAACTTCAACTTTTCTTAGTATTATGGAGTGACAAAGACACTTGTGTAAGTTATCTCTTATAACGGTTATTCTTTAGTATCTTCTATTTAAGTAACTGAAGAATCAACAACGAAAAAAAAAAGAAAGAGGGCCAAACAGAAAAAAGAGTGTTTTACGCTTCTATCAAAATGGAAGAATAACAAGATCAACAACAGCATCGAGTATGCATAGTTTCTATTATCTGTTGTAAATTGTTTAGAGCCTTAAGATTTCTTAAACAATGAAATATATTTGAGGCTTTCATTATTTGTTTCATTTTAAAAGGTTTGTGTTTGTTTTTTTGTGTGTGTGGGTTTTGCTTTGAAGTTGTAATGTTTGTAAGAGAGGTTTGTACATAGTGTGTGTGTGTGTGTGTGTGTGTGTGTATATATATATATATATATATATTGTTCTAGACTGGACCAATGGCTGGACATGGCCCAATCCGCTTCTGCTCCAGAGCGGCCCAAATCGCCTAAGTCCAACCGACAAGGGGGCAAAAGTTACCTTTCTGCCCCTCCAACCGGGCAAGGAATGCGTCGTTCCTCCCCAGAATAACTGCCCGTTACGCATGACTCCATTGCTCCCCGAACAGTCAAGGGCAGGTGCCCGAAACCATGCCTGTGCCCGACATAACGGCTAGTTTCGGGCACTCTGCCCGACATAACGGCTAGTTTTGGTAGTTACCTATTCTTTGGGGAAAACGGTTATTTCGCCCCGAAAATAGGACCGTTGGCCACGCACTGGGGGCTCTATATAAACCCTCTCGCTTGAGAGGGTCATGTATCCAATATTCACCCTACGAACTAATACTTTGTACTTGCCCCTTTTCTTTGACCCTTTCTTACTTGAGCGTCAGAGTGCCTTGCAGGTACACCCCCTCCTCTCCATACGACCAGCATCCCAGACGCACTTGGTGGCCCACTTCTACAGGATCTGATCCATCCTTCACGATCAATGGCGCCGTCTGTTGGGAATCATTGTTCTCCCCATCTTTCTTTCCCCGAAAACCGAAGATCAAAACAATTCTCAAAGATCATCATCATCATGGCCTCTCAAGATTGCGCCAAGGATGCTCTCCAAACCACTGTCTTCCCCGTCAACAAATCTGACGTTGACGGCCAATCATCTCTCCTTAGAGATGCCCGTTTTCTAAGGGACGGAGCCACTGTTTCTCCTTCCCATACCCCTGCTGATCGCAACAATGACCAGTCTTCACTTAACGTCCAGCCCGTTCCCGTTCCGCCCAACGCCGACCCGACCGTGGCAGCCCTCCTGGAGGCAATCAACAAAACCAACACCTTAATCCTGCAACAGAACGAGAGGATTAGGGCATTAGAAGAAGCCAAGCGTCCAAGATCCCCTCCTCTGCGGAGGAACCAACGACGATCAAGGAGCCCGCAGCCCCGGAGAGATATTGACCAGAGACTGCGCCAAGAGCCTGACCCTCGTGCCGCCCGGAAGCGTGACCAGGTTTCCCCACGTGACCAGCATTCTCCCAGCCATAAGAGGACTCGAAGGAACGAGCAGTCTCCCCCGTTCAAATCTAAAGGTCAGGCCCGTTCACCATCTCCCCAAAGGAATCGCTCACTTTCTCCTCGAAGGAACCATTCCCCTTCTCCCCGAAGGAACCGCCGCCACGAGCGTACCCTTCGGTCCCCGTCATTCACCAGTTCTAGAAGCGACGATGAGCCTCGCGACCCATTGTCCCAGGAGATCTTGGCTACCCGTCTCCCAAAGGGCCTGGAGAAGCCCCCGTCACTAGGCACGTATGACGGAACCACTGACCCCGACGAGCACATCGAGAACATCGATGCGCTGTTGGACTACCGTGGCGTACGAGGCACCATCAAATGCCGGTTATTTCTGACCATGCTCCGTAAGGGGGTGATGACATGGTACAAGCAGCTGCCTGAGGAGTCCATCACCTCATGGAGACAACTGGGCAGGATGTTCTCGCGGCTTTTCACAGTATCTCGCCGTCACCCCAAGACCGAGGCCTCCCTTGGTGCCATAATCCAAGGAAATGACGAACCTCTCCGCATATATATCAAGAGGTTCAACAAGGAAGCAGTACAGGTCCCTACAACAGACGAAATGAAGAAGTTTTTGCTCGAGCAAGGGCTCCGCCCGGGCTCCGAGTTCTCTAAAGCCGTCGGCCTTGCACCACCGAAGAACCTAGACACCCTCCTCCTCAAAGCCCAATCACACATTCAGTACGAAGAGAAGGTTGTGGCCTGCAACGTCCGAGCATCACGCCATCAGGAGAACGCTCGAACCTCCAGAGGTGAGGAGGCCTCAACATCTCGTCGAGGCGAACGGAGGCGCGAGGACTGTCCTCGTGACTCCCGTGACAACAAGGGGCCCTCCGGGCGGTTCCATGACTACACCCCCCTGACCGTCTCCAGGGAGAAGATTTTGTCTGAATGTGCCAAATCGGAGTTCAAGCAGGCAGGGGTCCGGTTCCCCAAACAACTGCCGGCCAGACCAAACATGGACAAATTGAAATACTGCCGTTTCCACAAGAGTCACGACCACACTACAGAAGACTGCATCCATCTGAAGGATGCCATTGAGATACTGATCAGGGACGGCCACCTGAAACAGTTCGCGAAGAAGAAAGACACCCCTCGGCAGGACGCCCAGGAGTCCAAGAAGATAGAGGAGGAAGTACCCTCCTCAAAAGACGCCAACATACAGGTCGCTATGTCCATATCACGACCGGAGGACTTCTACGTCCCGGACGGGCTCAGCGCCCCTACTTATTTCGCGGCCCACAACCCGTGGGAGACGTTTCCCTCCGCCATGGTTATCTCCGGCGGGGGCTTCAACAAAGTCACTGTGGGCTCTGTGAAATGAAAATTCGAGCATCTGATCAACATAAGCTCCAACAAGGTGACCACGCTTGATCAGGCCCGGAAAGGCTCCGTTCCCATCTCCTTCTATCGGGAAGAGCTCCTCAGGGGATCCCCGAACTCGAGCATACCCTTGCTCGTCAGAGCCTGAATGGCGAACTTCGATGTTTGCAGAATCCTAGTCGACCAGGGCAGCTCGGTCGACATCATGTACTCCCAGCTGTTTTCAACACTTCAGCTGGACGAATCACACCTTACCCCCTATGTAGGGTCTGATTTACAGGGATTCAATGGATCAGTGATCAAGCCATGGGGATACGTCGAACTGATCGTAACCTTTGGATCAGCTGAGACGGCCAGATCCATCAAGGTACAATTTCTGGTAATCGACTGCCCGTCGCTTTACCAGTGCATTTTCGGAAGGCCAACTCTGGCCGAGTTGGTAGCGGTGCCTTCAACAGTCCACCTGAAGATGAAGTATTACACTTCGAAGGGAATGGTCGCCACCCTCCATGGTGACATCGAAGCTGCACGACAGTGTTTTGAGGCAGCTACAAAGGGGCTCAACGCCATTGCGTCCAAGCCAAAAGCGTTGAGCAAGCCAGCGTTGGCAAGCAGCTCCGAGGAAGCCAAGCCTTTGCCCCAGGTCGACTCCATCGACCTCGACAGTCGCTTCCCCGAAGAAGACCAACAGGAGGAACGAGCAGCTTCAGCCAACCCGTCTACATCGTCCAGCAGCACCTCCCATCCGATGCGCCCTATCCCGGATGGCAACTTCGAGATCGTTCTGTTCGGCGACGACCCCCAACAGGGAGTGAAGATTAGAGCAGACCTGCCCGACATCGCGAGGAAGCAGCTCAAAGCATGCCTCCGTGAGAATGCTGACCTCTTCGCATAGAGCGCCGCCGAAATGCCCGGCTTGGATCCATCCGTCGCCTGCCACCAGCTGACAATCGACCCGGCCGTCAAGGCCGTAGCACAACGTAGGAGAAAGCAGTCTTCAGAGAAAACGGAGGCTGGTGAAAAAGCTGTAAAGAACCTCCTCGAGGCCAAATTTATTTCGGAGGCCAAGTACACTACTTAGCTGTCCAACGTTGTACTAGTTAAAAAATCTAATGGAAAATGGCGCATGTGCATTGATTACACCGATCTCAATAAGGCATGCCCAAAGGATGCCTACCCCCTCCCCAATATTGAAAAACTTGTTGATAATTCGGCCGGTTTTAAACTTTTATCGTTCATGGACGCCTACTTGGGCTATAATCAAATTCCAATGGCAATGACCGACAAAAAATATACGGCCTTCATGACCGAATCGGGCAACTATTACTACATCGTAATGCCCTTCGAACTGAAGAACGCCAGAGCAACCTACCAAAGAATGATGAACAAGGTCTTCCGGGGAGAAATAGGCGACATGCTCGAAGTCTACATGGACGACATGATCGTAAAATCCCACGAGGAAACCGATCATACTGCCCATTTGAGAAAGGTCTTCGAACAGGCCAGGAAATACAAAATGCGTTTTAATCCGAAGAAGTGCACGTTCGGTGTCCGAGCAAGCAAATTCCTCATCTTCTACTTAACGGAACAAGGAATCAAAGCCAACCCCGATAAATGTCGAGCATTCTCCGAGTTTCCTACGCCCAAGTCCAAGAAATCCATCCAGTCCCTCAACGGGATGCTCGCGTCACTATCTCGTTTCGTGGCCAAATCTGCGCAACACGCCCTACCATTCTTCAAACTCCTCTGCAAGGAGGCAGCATTCGAATGGACCGAGGAATGTGACAAGGCCCTTCTCCATCTGAAACGGGCACTCTCAGAGCCACCAGTCATCTCTCGCCCGGACAATGGCAAAACGTTGTACCTGTACCTCGCCGTAGCAACCGAAGCAGTGAACGTCGCTCTCATCCACGAGACACCTGACGGGCAGAAGCCCATATATTTCACGAGCAAAGCGCTGCAAGGACCAGAGTTAAGATTCCAACAGATAGAGAAAGTGGCTCTGGCCCTCATCAACGCAACCAGAAGATTAAGACACTACTTCCTGGCTCACACGATCGTGGTTCGAATAGATCAACCCATAAAACAGCTACTGGGACGACCAGACATGGCCTGTCGAATACTCAAATGGTCGCTTGAACTATCCGAATTTGACATCCGGTATGAAGGCATGAAAGCTCTCAAAGCCCAGGCTCTGGCCGACTTCGTCGCGGAAATAACATTCGCAGACTCCCCTACGGGCGAAGTACGCAAATGGACCATTTTTGTGGACGGTACCTCAAGCTCGGCAGGGAGCGGTGCGGGCGTCATCTTGGAAAGCAACGAAGGAATCATCGTCGAAGTATCACTCACCCTATCCTTCCTAACCCCGAACAACCAGGCCGAATACGAGGCCTTCCTCTCTGGGCTACGCCTAGCCGAGGACCTGGGCACAGAAGAAGTCGTCATCTGCACAGATTCGTAACTCGTGGCCCTCCAGGTCTGGGGAGAATATCAATCCAAAAACGACAACCTGACCGAATACTTAGCCCTGGTCAAGAAGGAAATGGCGAAGTTCGCAACAGTGGAAGTGAAACATGTTCCCCGCGAACATAACGTGCGAGCAGACGTGCTATCCAAACTAGCCAGCACAAAGAAGAAAGGCGGAAACAAATCCGCCATACAGGAAGTACTTCCTCGACCCAATATCGAGAAGGCCTCCCCGACCCTCGACGTGCAGGTGATCGACGACAACAACTGCTGGATGACCCCTGTTTACAACTATCTCGCCAAAGACGAACTTCCGTCCGACCCAAAAGAGGCCAACACAGTTAGGCGAAGAGCCTGCTCTTATGTCTTGGTCGAAGATAAACTCTACAGGCGGGGGTTCTCCATTTCGCTGCTCAAGTGTGTCGAGGAAGAAATGGCCGCGCACGTCCTGCGGGAAATCTACGAGGGAATTAACGCCCAACATCTCAGCGGAAAGTCCCTTGCTCGGAAGGCCCTCCGAGCAGGATATTACTGGCCGACCATGCAGCACGATGCGAAAGAACACGTGAAGAGGTACGATAAATGCCAACGGCACGTGGACATGCACCTGGCTCCACCTAACGAGCTCAAGACAATGTCCTCCCCGTGGCCATTCGCCTGGTGGGGCCTAGACATCCTAGGACCCTTCGTAGTAGGATCAAATCAGAACAAATACCTAATAGTGGGCGTAGACTACTTCACAAAATGGATAGAAGCGGAGGCTCTAGCCATAATAACTGCCCTCAACATACTACGTTTCTACAAACGAAACATCCTTGCACGTTTCGACATTCCCCAGGAAATAGTGACGGACAATGGGACGCAATTCACGGACCGAAAGTTTCAGGACTTCGTCGCCCAACTGGGCACAAAGCAGCACTTCGCATCCGTCGAGCACCCCCAAACAAACAGGCAAGCTGAGGCAGCTAACCGAGTCATCCTTCGAGGCCTCAAACAAAGGCTGGATGAAATGAAGAAGGCTTGGGTCGAGGAACTGCACAGCATATTGTGGGCATACCGTACAACCCCACACTCTACAACCGGGGAAACACCCTTCCGTTTAGCATACGGGACCGAGGTTGTAATCCCTGTCGAAGTTCACGTACCCTCCAGGCGGACAGAGTCGCCCCTAGATGAGGAGATGAACGACGAATCATTAAAAGAAGAACTCGACCTCGTCGAGGAAATCCGAACCGGGGCAGCCCTCCGCGAAGCCTCACTAAAACAAAAAATTACCATCAGGCACAACACCAAGGTGATACGACGAGAGTTCGACGTGGGAAGCCTTGTTCTAAGAAGAAATCACAAAGACTCTCGCAAAGGCAAACTAGCCAGCCAACTGGGAAGGACTCTATCGCATCTGAGCAAAAACGGAAAATGGGGCCTACTACCTAGAACATCTCAACGGGGAAGAACTTACTCGACCATGGAACGCCGAAAAGCTAAAAAAATACTATAACTAAGGACCTAATTCTCGGTTCGACCCGTCATGACAACAGACGTCAACTACCGACCACTATGCACGCCTAGGTACAAGCGTCGCATACCGAAAAAGTAGAACCCCACTCAATAACAAGCCGAGTAACTGCTCGACGGTGGTCCTCGATCGAGCATCGCCGTCGTCAAAGTACCATGATTGGCAGAACCCCAGCTCGCGATGGGACGTTCACGCCGCGAACTCCGGCCTCAAACGCGACCTGAGCTCCGCATCCCCTCCAGGACATTCCCCGGTCATTCGATCAGTACCTCTCACTGCCGAACACGTCTACAATGAGCAATCCCCCTAAAAGATCGCATAAGTCCAATACTCCCTATCACGGGCAGACACACATTCACAACGAGCATGAGTACAACACTTAGCAAAAAATAAAAGCAAGTAAAACCATGCAGATAGCAGAATCGAACATATAATTTAAGCATAAATAAGTGGCCACTAGGACCACGACTTTGCTGGGTTACATAAAATGGGGGCATGCCCCCGCAAAAAAAATAAATTACAACAACTACTCGGCACGCAGACCGGACAAATTACAACAACAAAAACAGACTCCTCCCTCGTCCATGTGCTCGGCTGGCTCAGACTAAGGCCCCTGGTCCTCCACGGGTTGATCCTCGGTGTTTCCTTCAAGGAGAGCGTCGGGCATAACGATCCGGCCATCCTCAACATGTGCCAGATAGTGTGTACCCTCGACAGAAAAGTCAAGCTCGGGGTTCACCACCCGCAGTTGAGCCACGACATTTCTGAAGGATTTATCCACGACGGCAATACTGTCATCCTCGGCCATCAGTATACGGGCGACCAGCTCGGATCTCGTTTTCAATTCCTTCACATCCTCCGGCTCATATTCACTAGGGGCATTGACCGCCGTCAACTGCTGGACCAGCTCCTCGGAAGCTTTCTTCTCCGCCGCCAGCGTGGAATTCTCCTTCTTCAACCGAGCTACCTCCTCATCAGCCTTCTTCTGGTCATCATCGACAACCTTGGCTTCTTCTCTGAGGGACGCTGTGGTAGCCCAAGCAGCGTTAAGTTCGGCCTCAGTTGCAGAGTCCCCTTCAGCATAAACGGCTGCCATCTCCAGCATCCTAACCAAAGCTAAAGAGTCTTGAGCCACCAACGCCCTCTTGCTCGGGCGGTCCATGCTTTCCAAGCGAAGAGACTCTGCCCGAGGCATGATCAAAGAGTTTCCCTCGAAGAATTTCCTATCGAGGATGCAAGGAGGAAGCTCAAACTTCCCTTTCTCCGATACCCGAGTGAGGTCCACAGCGTCAGTAACCCTTGGCCGCTTAGATCGTCCGGTCAAAGGGAGGGGAGACCCCCGGGGAGCCGGTGTAGGAGAAGAAGAAGTCCCCGCAGTAGTCTGAACCGGAGGGTGAGCACGAGCACCAGCAAACCGAGACTTCAGAGGAACCGCACCGACCTTGTTCCTCGCAAGAACGTTCTTCACAACCCTCTCATGGGCCTGGGCATCTCACCTGCACAAACAAAAGACGAACAAGTTAGTCACAAGGAAAAGAAATAACACGAGCAAATCTAAAATACATAAAACTACCAAGCAGCTTCTCGACTTCCACATGAGTCTTGCACTCCAGCAGTGCCTTGGTGTTGATAAACCGGTACTCAACCCTCTGACTACCGTCATCCTCGAAGATCGGATTACCCTTGTTTATCCAGCACTCAGCAAGCATGAAGGAGTTAACGTACTTCACCAACTCCTCGTACGCCACGGCATCCTGCCCGTGTAGCTCATGCGGTTGGAGAACGTAGTCGCCGGGCTTCTTGGCGAAATGATCAGGTGCCTAATGAATGGGGAACTTGTAGATTCTCTGCCCAATAAACTTCCCCGCCTCGTCGCGCAGGTCGTTCCCGTCCTCATCCACCTCAATCTCCCAAACGTATGTACTGTCCTGGGCAGCTTCGGACACGGGCTCGACAACATAATACCGCTCTTTAAACGTCCGTATCGACTCAGAAAATGGTTTAAACAACTTGCGAGGCTGCTTTAAAGAGACCCAACCATACTTCCTCCCCGACACCTGCCTCTGGAAATGGAAGACGGCGAAGAACAGAGGGAGAGTAGCCCCAATAGAGAGGTACTGGCACACCAGCTCGAAAGCCCGAATGAAGGCTAACGAGTTAGGGTGCAGTTGCATGGGGGCCAACTTCAAATGCGCGAACACCGACTGCTGGAAATCGGTGAATGGCAACCTCAAACCCAGCTCCTTGAAGGCGTACTCATACATGGTAAAGAGGTCCCCGAAATTTGTACAGACCCGCTCATCCTTGGAGGGAAAGTGCACCTTCCACTCCCCCTCCGGTCCGACCTCCGTGAAGACATCACCCAAGTACGTTGCGAAAGTGGGCACATGTTCAGCAGGTTCGGCCACCTCCCACTCCTCCACGGAATCCTCGGCAGCATCCTCGTCCATACCCTTAAACTCTTCTTCCTCCCCGACCTCACTGGAGGAACTCGAAGCTGTCGAGCTACTATTATCTGAAGAGCATGTTTCTTCCTCGGACGTATCTAAGATAATCTCTCCATCTGGCCCCGTCGCCATGTCGATCACCTGAAAAGCAGAAAAGAAAAGTGAATTCGAAAACAAATTAAATCTACCCTTCCACCGCTAAGTCAAGTGAAAGGGTGCGCAAAGGGCTGAGGACAATGTCCCCGGCCTAAGCCCTAACATCAAAAAACTGAAACCTCCCCGCGAGGAGACGCTCGAAACAAATCGTCCCCAAACGAGGAGCTTCCCCGCACTCATACCCAGTTTCCGATCGAAGCTTCGCCGGAAACCGCTAAGCTTCACCGGAACCTGGGAGCATTCTACCGGAAAACTCATCACCCACTCAAAAGATGAAAGATCACGACAGTTACACAAGCGTCGCCATCGCAACGACTCCGTCAACCGCCCTCATGACCAAAACATACTAACACGTCCGGCGACATGTCAGAAGTGGAAAAGTGGCACAACCACCGTCCACCACCAACAATCGTCGGAAATCAACCTATTTCGTCCTCTAAACCTAGCCCTAACCACATGCAATCTACCATTGACCACCAAAAGGAGTAGAACAAGCACAGGATCAGAAACTTACTTGATTTAAGAAGACGAAAGTGGATGCTCGAAGCTTGGAGCGGTGGTCGGAGTTAGCAGACGGCGGTGACGGGCAGGAATGTTGAAGGAGACGAAGAGAAATCAGAGCGAAAAAGTTCCAAATGGAACGAATTTCTCCCTTTTATACAAAGGGGCACGTGCAGACACACGCTCGTAGACCATGATGACTATCAACTAGCCATCATTACCTAGTGACTGCTACACGGAGCTCTAGGCACACGTGGCGCCCCAACGTTTCCAATTCTGATTGACCTTTAGTCTCCCCAGACTCCGGGCCACGAGGTCACGACCACGAATCTCACAGACACCAGGGGCCACAGGCACACTGGGACATTCCTCCTCGTCTTCAAACGACGACTTCATGCTAGGTCCTCGGAGTAACGAGCTGTCCTTAAGTCATCACTCTCATGCTCGGGAGCAACGACTTGGGGGCTCCTGTTCTGGACTGGACCAATGGCTGGACATGGCTCAATCCGCTTCTGCTCCAGAGCGACCCAAATCGCCTAAGTCCAACCGACAAGGGGGCAAAAGTTACCTTTTTGCCCCTCCAACCGGGCAAGGAATGCGTCGTTCCTCCCCGGAATAACTGCCCGTTACGCACGACTCTATTGCTCCCTGAACAGTCAAGGGCAGGTGCCCGAAACCATGCTTGTGCCTGACATAACGGCTAGTTTCGGGCACTCTGCCCGACATAACGGCTAGTTTGGGTAGTTACCTATTCTTTGGGGAAAACGGTTATTCCGCCCTAAAAAAATAGGACCGTTGGCCACGCGCTGGAGGCTCTATATAAACCCTCTCGCTTGAGTGGGTCAGGTATCTAATATTCACCCTACGAACTAATACTTTGTACTTGCCCATTTTCTCTGACCCTTTCTTACTTGAGCGTCGGAGTGCCTTGCAGGTACACCCCCTCCTCTCCATACGACCAGCACCCCAGACGCTCTTGGTGGCCCACTTTTACAGGATCTGATCCAGCCTTCACGATTATATATATATATATATATATATATATATATATATATATATATGGGGGGAGAGGGCACTGTGTTGAATTAAATCGGCGAGTTAAAGGAGCTTCCATGAAAGTTTTCTATGTTGTTTTTTTCTTCTTTTATGTTGCTGGAAGATTGCATTGCGAGAGAGATGAGTTTAGTTGGTTTTATTTTATTTTGAATCTTTCTCCCCCTACCACGTGTCAGACAGGGGGTGGTGGTTTTGTAAGAAGTTCCATGTCTCTCTTTCTTTGCTAAAGAATAGTCGTGCCACACATTTCCTTCTGTTTTTGCTGTTTTTCTTTTCTTTTATTTTTTACTTTTTATTTATTTATTTTTATTATATATATATATATATATATATATATATATATATATATATATATATATATATATATATATAAATATATATATATATATATATATATATATATATATATATATATAAATATATATATATATATATATATATATATATATATATATATATATATATAGTTATTATATATTATTATTATTAATATTATTATTATTTATTATGATTATTATTATGTTTATCACTATTGCTACTATATTGTTATTGTAAACTAATTATTATGATTATTACTAATTATAATTATTATTTATTATTATTGATGTTTATTATTTATTATTATTACTAATGTTTTATTGATTAATTATTATATTGTTGATATTTATCATTTAATATTAGAGAAAAAAGATTACACACCGACAGTGTAAAATATTTTTACACCGTCAATCAATCACGAACGTGTATCCCACCAAATCACAAGTTTAATTTTAAAATACTGATATGACATGGTGAAATGTTATAATTCTATTGGATGATGGTGTAAAATAAGTTTACACTGCACTACCTTTGCTCTCTTATTATTATACCTCACATTTAATTAATTTTTATTATTGTTGGTTATTATTATTAATTATCATCATTTATTTATTGTTAAATTTAATATTTATTATTGATGATTTATCATCATTATTTATTATTGTCATTTTATAATTATTGTTTTTATTTTTTATTATTGATAAACTTATTATTGTTAATTTTTATTATTTATCATTATTATTTATTGTTATGATTATATTTATTTGTTTATTATTATTGTTTTATTTTATTTATTGTGTATTTATTTTTATCTTTAATTGTTAAAAAGAAAATTTGATTTTGGTCTTGTCGTTTTTTTACAGATGCATTGCAATTTCAGAGTTAAAATTCAATTTAACTTCAGAAATTGCCCAAACGCGTAGAGTATTGTTGACCGGCCTCCCATAGAGTGATTTTCACATGAATCGTTTTACGATTGCTTAACATAGCGTTAAATTCTTTAGTTTATTTGTTATTTATTTTTCCTTTAAAAAAGTCTTTTGGAAAGCATCGGTTTTTCACAGATGCGTTGATAAATTCAATTTGGTTTTAAAAACGGCTTAAACGCATAAAGTTTTGTTGACCGACCTCCCATAAATTGATTCATACATGAATCGCTTTATGATTACTTAACATAGCGCTAAATTTTAATAAGTTTAAAACATCGATTTATTTCCAATCTTTTGTTTTTCTCTGTTGTATTTTTTACATCAATTCCGTTGCTGTTTACTTTTACTATTTACATTTGTTTATTTAAGCTTGCATTATTAATTACTGTACTATAAATCATCATTTGACAAAATGTACCCCCATCCCACAAATATGCAATAATTTTATCGCTTTTCTTTACTGTTTTATTATCTTAGTTGATTGTTAATTCAGAAATTAAAATCAACAGCTTTCAGAAAAGAACAAAAACAAACACTCGATCCAACGTCGAGTTTTTTTCCCAAATCAAATTCAATTGAACGCAACGTCTAGCATCTCCCCCGAAACATCCAAACTCTTTTTATAAATCAAACTTGCAACACTTGATCCAGTGTCAAGTTGTTTCTTTTAAAGCTTTCGCAATAAAAATAAATAAAAGAGAATTAGGTTTAGACTTTTCCCTTATCAAATGTTTGAATACTGTTGTGGAGCTCCATGTTCGAACATTTGTCTTCCATTTTAAAATACAGTAATCAACTGAATTAAGTCAGTTCTCTTATAGACAAAAAAGATTGATTGGGTATCAACCGTCTCCTTCTTGATTATTTGGATATTGTTGTAGTGCTCCCTGTGTGAATAATCGTCTTTCGTTAATGAACTTTAACTTAATTCACGACATAGTTTCATAATAACTCTTGAAAAAGAGTAATTGGGGTTTATGCCTCTTCCCTCCCAGGAATTTGAACTGCTGTAGAGCTCCCTGTTTGGATGTCTTCCTCTTTAAAAGCAATTTAATTTTTTTCAGAAAAGAGTGTGCTTTATCCATATTGATGTGAAAGAAACAAAGGCTTTAGTCTCCAAGAGCGAGTAACAAGCAAAGGTTTAAAACACTCGATATGTCTAAAGAGCTCTGGTTTTCTCATTTCACCATGAGAATACGTAGGCACAAGATTCTGAAATCTTGGCGAGCACAATAATAATAAAAAGCACCCATTTGTCACACCCTAATTTTTAATCATAAGATTCCACTTAGTTTGCATCATTTTGACATGACATCAATTATCTCATGTGTGTGTGTTTTATTCATTGCTAACCCATAGAGATTACAAGTTTGTGCTTTGGTTCACTTTTACTACAAGCTAGGGTTTAGACACCAAGAATCTCAGGAGTTAACCAATCAAGTGTTAATATGATCCTCAATCTCCAATATAATCAAGAGTCTCCTTTCATCAATAATTAAGTGCAATATTCCTTCAATATCACTTCATCAAGCCCCAAGTCATCAGATGCACCTAAATTAGGGTTTTGACCTAATTCAGTCCTGGGTTGACTTGTTGAGCAAGGCATGATCCTACACCTCAAGACATGATTCAAAGACCTCAAGTACATCATCTTAGTCTATTCACATGCTTGGATTAATCCTAGAAGCTTGATCCATTGTCAATTGAAGAAATCAAGCTCATATGGAAAAAGTCAACTATTCATCAAAGTCAAAGTTTGACTTTTGAGATTTTTGGTCAAACATGGACTCCACAAGTCAAGGATCATGAAAATATGATGGATGATTGCATTTTATCATGATTAATCAATAAAATCAAGAGAAAAATCAAGAATGGTGGAATTAGGGTTTCCAAAAAAATTCTAAGTTATGGAATTTCATGTTCAAATGCCCTACTTTCCAAGACCATAACTTCTTCCTCAAGCATCCAATGGAAACACTTGGGGACTCATTTTAAAGATGGTATTACATACTTCAATTTGGTGAAGGAATAGACTCAAAATCATTTACCAATTGGAAGTTATGGTTGTTCAAAGTTTAGGGTTTTCATGTTGTAAAATGTCCAACACTTAGAAATTTTTCTAAGTATAAATCAGTGAAAAGTTCAATTTTGGTAGCCATTTTTCTCCATGATCCAAACTGTTTTTTTCCAAGTGATCGACATCAAAGTTGTAATGTTTGATCTCATCTTTCTAATGATACCAAGAGCAAGAAAAGATCTTGCTTGAACATGAAGTTACAATGTTGCAAAGTGGCCATGGTAGGGCAGTTTTGACTTAGGCAGAATTATGCACCATGATTTTACACGAGTTCATGGCATGTTTTGTCCATTTTCCAAGTACTTTCTGAGCAAGTGGCCAACTAGAAACTTATTCCACTCCATGAAATCATCCCAAGGATATAAATTTCTGCAGAATTAGATCTAGTTACACCATGGAAAAGCATCATCCAACATGCCAACTTGATTGACATTTGGATATTGGACAAAAGGCTACTTTTTGCTCCCAACCACTCTCCATGATTTAAGGAGGTCTCACATACATCAGAAACAATTTGTACAAGTTGTGCAGCTAGGGGAAACATTAGAAGCAAGGTCAACTTTAGAAGCTAGAAAGCAAAATCCCCTTTTTCTTGTACTTGAAGTTACTTTATGCAAAAGGTGAAATGTCCATTGGATATTGATCACTCTTTGTCCAAAATCTTGCCACTTGAATCAGATCAGTTCAACTATAAATAGAGCCTCAAATCTCAGCAGAAACTCACAAAAAAACTGAGCCAAACCTGAACATCACATAACATCCCACATTGAAGTATCATTGTTCTTCATTTTCCATCCAAACCATAAAACCTCCCAAAACTTGAAATAGTCATAAAACCTTCAAACTAATCATCCAAACACACCATAAATCATCCCTATCAACTGTCCAAACTCACTACACCACCTCAGAACCCTCCAATAAGAAAGTTAACTCTCTCTTGGTCATTTTGTTGACCAAGGAGCCAAAACTCCCTAAAACTCAACCCTGGCCATTTCCATTCAAGCTACCACTCCAAACACTTCATAAATATATCATACAAACTATTTCAAGCATCACATTTCATCTATAACCTCCCTAGCACAGAGATCAATATCTCATTTTCAACACTTGCAAGAAGATTTGAGTTGAGGGATTGAAGCTATTTTAACACAAACCAAGCATTGCAATAGCATTCTAGAGGTTCAAGGAAGATGATTGCATCATCATCCATCATCTGAAAGCTTGTTTGAAGAGGCATTGGACCTACTCCAATAAGTAAGTTGATCATGTTTGAAACTACATGATTAAGGCATTATCTTCATCCATTTAAATTGCCAAAATACTTGCCATGATGTAGTGTTCAATACCCCTATGCTAATTGCCCTGAATCATTGATGTTTAGCATTTCATGTTGATTTGTAATTTTAGGGTTCATATTGATTTCTGATTGATTGTTTGCAATATGATGAAAATAAATGTAATTGAGTGATACCATTGTGTTCCTTGTTTGATTCTGAGTGAGTTTGTTTTTTACATTTTTGAAAATGGTTTAGAAATGAAGAAGTTGTGTTTTCAGAAAATTCAAAAATGGTGGCTGAGTCGTGGGAGGAAGAAGACGATCATGGGTGGCATGTTTTTTCATTTTAAAATCATGTTTCATATATTATTTTGTGTTTGCAATATGTTTAATGAATTGGCATTGTGCCCCAGGGGTAACGCTAGTTTGTGTGTGAGAAGTCTTGGGTTCGAATCCCCCTCGCCCCAGACTTTTGCTATTTTATTTCTTTTGTACATTTTCACATTGAGACATTATTTTTTATTTACTGCATGCATTTTGTATTACAACGCAGCAAATGGCCTGGTGGATAGTGTTTTACGCTATGAGTACAAGGGCGTGGGTTCAAGCCTTATGGACAGCATCCCTTTCTTTTTTTATCACCCTTTTCCCTTTTCTTTTAGTTTACTTATTTTAATTTAATTTTAATCATTTTGTTTGATTTTAAATATTCATATTTTATTTTTTTAATACATCAAAAATATCAAAAAAACATTTTATTATTTTATTCCACCCTTTTATTTTATTTTTCATCAAGATTAAATATTAATTATATTTTGTTATTTTGGTCATTTATTTTTAAAATCAAATTTAAAAATAAAAATTTTGTTTTTTACATTTTAAAAATAAAAATAAAATGTTCAAAAATATTTTCTTGCATTTTGGTTTGTTAAATCTCAGGTTTATATGTTTTTCTCTTTCATTTTAATTAATGATTAAGATGTTTTCAAGTGATTTAAACATGAATGCTTATACTTTGATTAGGGTTTTGTTTTGTCCTTGATCATTACCTTTGATCTTTGCTCATGTAAACGTTTTCTTGTGGTATGATTGTGCTTAAATGCTTCCTTTGTTTTGCCTTGAATACTTTGAATGGTTGAAATTGTTCATATTTCTTTCAAAGACATCCATGTGTTTCTTGCCCTAATTTCCATCTTCAAGTTGTTGCTTATTCTTGTATGTATATGTTGAAAATTGTTGAATCATGTTCACTCTAAATAGTTCATAAGTGACCTTACTTTGACTCCAATCATGAATTGTTCCATAACTTGTCTTGTTGAAGCATGTTTTGTAAATATGTGCCCATGTTCCTTTGTTCACTCAAATGTTGTATGCCATGACTAAATGTGTTTGTTCATAAACCTTGTATATGTTTTTTGAATCACTTTTAGTCCTTACTTATACCATATCTCATGTTTAACTTCTTTGATTGAATAATGGTTTACACTAATTCCAAGGGAGGGGCTTGTTGTTGACATCTTTGTCATCCTTGCATATGCATGTTTACATTCTTGTACATATATCTCTCTTGTTGTTATCCTTGAACTTGTTATCCCTTAGTAGGTTTCCCTAAGGATCATTTGCAACTTAGACACTCCAATTAATGTTTCCCCTCTTTTAAACTCAAAACCACTTTCAAGTAAGAACCTTGACTTTAGGTCATTGATCTTTTCAAACTCTTTTCTTAACAAAATGCTTTAAGGCATCTTAAGCACATTCAAACTCTTTCACAAAGACTAAAAGACACAAACTTCAACTTAAACCTTTTGACACTTTGGCTTTTCAATTCAAAAACCTTTTCAAATAGATTAGACATTAGTCATCCTTAGTTGAGATATAATTCTCCTACCCCATGACATTGTGAGAAAGATGATTGATTCTTTTCGGCATACTTGTTAATTATATATCCAAGTCGGAGCATTTCTCTTAACTTGAAGCAAAGATCCCTCTTTTAAATGTTTGTTGTGGTATAAGTTGAGGATTCTCCTTAAGATGACAACTTTCTCTTCTTCATTAAAATCCACCTTAACAAACCCTTTTCAATTCGTATCTCAAATTAAGAGGTTTTGATCCTTCATTGGTACGTAGGCGCAAGACTTTGTGTCTTGCCAAACACAAAAACAATAAGAAATATTTCTCTTCTCATCTCCCCAATCAATCCCAAATTGAAAACAAAATTTAACCATAACACAAATGTTATTTCTTTGATTTTGTGGTTGGCATTTATTTTGCTAAAACTATTCTAGCAGCAAGATGTTGAAACAAGATGTTCTAATATTCTGCATTTAACATGTCGGATAAAGATGTCCCATCCTGGATCATAGGACATCGCGTCTGATTTTGGTTTAAAAGGAAGATTCTGTTGTTGGTATTTGTTACTGAATATTCTGTGAATATTTAGTTATCCTATGTGGCATCCAAAGTATTTTGGGTTGGTTTTTGTGTGTTGGTTTTCGGATTTTCAACATTTTCTAAATATGGAGACATATTAGGAAACTTTAGATTGAAGACCTATTTTCTTGGAGTTTATTTTGCAGAATTGTGTGCAGTCTCTTTGTTGCGTTTTGAAGCCCAATCCAGTACAGATTTAATGATATATATTGACTGGTGTAAACCTAGTTTAGGTGTGGAACTTACGTGTGTTTTGTTAGGGTTTTTGAGTGTTATTTGTGAGCCTAACTGGTATCATTCTGATAACAGTACAAGGACTGATTTTGTGTTGTAAGTTCTGTCAGTTACTCATAAGCTTTTAAGCATTGAGTTTCTTGTGTGTCAATTCTCATAAGCTTTGAAGTATTAATAATTGTGTGTTTTGAAAGTGTGGCTTTCGTTTTGTTACTTGTGTTGAAAGGAACCAGTCACGGTTTGTGATTGAAGAGGGATTTGAGGAGGGCCTCATACCTAGGTGAGTCTTAGGTAGAAGTCACATGAAGGGTAGTGATTAAGTGAGCGGATTGTAACCGGGTGTGGTTGCTGTATGATCTGTGAATTGATACTATCGTATATTGATTTCGTCCCTGGCTTGGTAGCCCCCAGAGTAGGATTGTTGATCCGAACTGGGTAAACATATCACTGTGTTCTTTACTTTCTGCACTGTTATTATTGTTAACTTGTTCATTGTGTTGGATATCAGTGTCTCAACATCTGTGTAGGACATCTGATATCTGTGCCAGAATTTCAATTGGCATCAAGAGCCTGCACCCTTGTTTGGTTCTGGGTGAGATCCAGGGAAGGTACTTTCTGGTGCAATGGACAAGGATGGAGGATTTTTGAACAAACCACCTCTGCTTGATGGTTCCAACTATGACTATTGGAAACCAAGGATGATAGCCTTCATCAAATCCATGGATGATCAAGCATGGAAAGCTGTTATCAAAGGATGGGAACCCGCAAAGGTTAGAGATGGAGAAGGTAATCCTACTGATGTGGTGAAGGAAGAGGAAGATTGGGATTATGCAGACTACAAAGGGTCCTTGGGAAATTCCAAAGCCATGAATGCATTGTTTAATGGTGTTAACAAAAATATCTTCAGGTTGATTGAACACTGCACCATTGCAAAAGAGGCTTGGCAGGTCTTGAAGGTTGCTCATGAAGGGACTTCAAAGGTGAAGATGTCAAAACTTCAGATTCTCACTACCAAGTTTGAGAATTTGAAGATGAAGGAAGATGAGAGCATTCATGACTTTCACATGAACATTATTGAGATAGCTAATGCTTCAAGTTCCCTAGGTGAAAAGATGTCTGATAGCAAACTGGTCAGAAAAATCCTCAGATCTCTACCTAAGAGATTTGACATGAAAGTTACTGCTATAGAGGAAGCTCGGGACATAGATAAGATGAAAGTGGATGAACTTGTGGGATCACTTCAAACATTTGAATTGGGGATCAGTGAAAAGTCTGAAAAGAAGAAGAGTATAGCTTTTGTGTCAAAGGCAGGTGACTCAGAAGATGAAAGTAATCTGGACAGAGATGAAGGCCTTTCAGAAGACCTGGTGTTACTTGGCAAACAATTCAACAAAGTGTTCAGAAGGATGGATTGGAAGTCAAGATCAAATGTTAGGGACAAGCCATTCGACGTCAGTAAAAACCAGAATGCCGGGAGAAATGCCAGTACTGAAGAAAATTCCAACCAAGAGAAAAGAGCTCAGTGTCATGAGTGTGAAGGTTTTGGGCACATAAAATCTGAGTGTCCCACTTTTCTCAAGAGGCAAAAGAAGGGGTTATCAGTTTCATGGTCAGAAGATGACTCTGAAACTGAAACTGATGAGAAGTCTGGAAAGCTGGTTATAGCATTAACAAGTGTGTGTGAGTCTGATGAAGAGTCAGTCAGTGAAGAACTTACCTTTGAAGAGCTGGATGCTTCCTATAAGAATTTATGCATTAAAAGTGAAGAAGTATGTCAGCAGAGAGAAGAACAAAAGAGAGTTATTGCTCATCTAAAAGCTGAAAAGGTAGAGCATTTGTCTACTATCTCTGATCTGAAAAGTGAAGTGGTTGTTCTGAATTCAAAACTGGACAATGTGATCAAGACTGTCAGAATGGTCAATAGTAGCTCTGATGTGCTTGATGAGATTCTGAAGTCAGGGAGAGATGTTGGAAATGTTAGTGGTCTTGGGTTTGAAAGTTCAAGTGAGATAGACAAGGGAAAATGGCCTGAAGTGACACCTGCTCAATCTAAGAAAGAATTGAAGACGCCAAATAACATGTTGCAACATCCTCACAGACATTAGAAGAATTTCACAAGAAGAAAGAATCAAAGATGGAGATGTCACTATTGTGGAAGGTTTGGGCATATAAAACCCTTCTGCTACAGATTATATGGCTACCCCAAAACTGGGTTACAGTCTAGTAGGGAACAGGATTGGGTTGGAATAAAGAAGGTGTGGACTCCCAAGAATACTGTGGAAGAACACATAGCTCATAAGTCTTTCAGAGTCTCTACAAGGGAAAAGTGGTACTTTGATAGTGGATGTTCCAGGCACATGACTGGTGTCAAGGGATGTTTGTCAGATGTTAAGTCTCATTCTATTAACTATGTGACCTTTGGTAATGGATCAAAAGGGAGAGTAATGGGTGTTAGAAAATTGGACTGTACAGGACAACCCAATCTGGAGGAGGTATTACTTGTTGAAGGCTTAGATGCAAACTTGATAAGCATAAGTCAACTATGTGATCAGGGTCTCAGGGTCAACTTTACCAATTCTGAATGTCTGATAACAAATGAGAAGGGTAAGGTTGTCATGAGAGGCGGGAGAGCATCAGATAATTGTTATTTGTGGAGGTCTGAGAGCACTGCAATATGCTTGGAAACTAAGAAAGCTATTGAAAAGAATACAGAGTTAAAACAGGTGTTGATCAATTTTAAAGCAACTCAAAATGTTAGCATCGTGAACTATGATAATAAGATTAAACTTAGTAAGTATGTCAGCACAGAAAATTTAAAAAGAAAGTTTAATGGATGCACGTTTGAGGCGAATCGGGTGTTCAAAGTTTGTGACTGCCGCGCTTCTCTGGGACCACTTCTCAAAAATATAAATAGGCGGGCAAACACACTCTACCTACATCAAACATATTGTACAAAAATTCCTCCTGCCCTTTCTCTCCAAAGTTCACGGGCTTTAGGGTTTTCTCTTAACATCCTCAATATTGTGCCTTGTGATCAATCGAAAATGTCTCAACATCATGCATCAGAATCCATGCATGGCTCTTCTGATAACTCAGGATCTCCTCGGACCAATGCTGGAGATGATGAACCACTTCGAATGATCAACCTCTCAGATCTTGTGCTTGATATTGCTCCCTTGAATGTAGTACCCGGCTGATCCTAAAGGAAAACGACAAGTTTCTCACTCAATGGATGTCAATATTCCTGGTAAGAAGTCTAAACCTTTCTCATCTAGGAAGAAAGTTCACTCGATGACTAGTTTATATGCAGACCAAATAAGCCCTAGAAAAAACTTGTCTGAAAAAGGGTCTAAGTCTGGTTTGATTGAAAAGAAGAATGCTACTGAATCATGTGGTATAAACAAGAATCCTACTGATGCTGATGTAGTCAGAAAAGATAAGGAACTTAGGAAGTTTGTTGCCATGGTTTTGAGTGGAGTTGATACTAATGTTGGGTCTGATGTTCCAACATCCTTGACAGGAAATGCCAATGGCAGCCCTACAGATAAGACTGATGATGGTGTCCCCATTCATGTGGGTCACGAAAGAAGGAGTAAAAAGAAAGCCTATGTAGTTATTAATGTTAATGATCTCACTTCTGATGAGGTACCCATTGCTGGGATGTTAAGGAGAATTAAGAGAAGAAGAGAGAAAACTGTTATGATTGAAGGTTCAAAGTCTGCAAAATTGCATAGAAAGTCCGGAGGTGTGGATAGTACCAAGGGAAAAGTTGGAGCTGGGCCTCCTAAACAATGGAGTAAGGTTGTTGTTCCAACTAAGAAGAGAAAAGTCACCGCTCACAGTGAGTCTGAATATGAGGCTGTAACAGATGTTCAAGACATCATTGGTGTGAAAAACTCTACATACAAAAAGACATATGCTGATGGTTCTATGAGGAATGCAGATAGGTGGAGAGTTGTGGATCAAAGGAGGATTGCCTTGGAGAGAGAGCTGGGTAAGGATTTCATTAAATACAAAGAAATCTTGGATCTTATTGCAGCTGCTGGGTTGATGAGAATTGTGTCCAAGATAGGACCCTGCTATGAGAAATTAGTCAAGGAATTTGTTGTGAATATTCCTGAAGATTGTGATGATAACAGGAGTAACAACTTCAGAAAAGTGTCTGTGAGAGGAAAAGTCGTCATTTTTTCTCCTAAAGTAATCAATAACTTTCTGGGCAGGTGTGAAGAACCTCAGCCTGAGTTAGAGGTCACAGACAATGAAGTGTGTAAGAAGATTACAGGTGGTTGTCTTAAACACTGGCCAAATGAAGAAAAGTTATCCTCTGGAAAACTGAGTGTTAAATATGCTATTCTCCACAGGATTACTGTTGTGAATTGGGTACCTACCAATCATACATCTACTATTTCCTCCATACTTGGTAGGTTCATTTATGCTATTGGGAAAAAGGTCTCTTTTGATTTTGGGACATACATCTTTGAACAAATCCTGAAACAAGTAAGTTTAACTGCTGTCAAGATGCCTATTTGCTTTCCATCCCTGATCTGTGGTGTTATTTTAGATCAGTTTCCTAACCTTTTGTTAGGGAGTGATAGTGCTCTCAAAAGAAAACCTCATATGTCCCTACACTACAAGTTACTTGGTGGGGCACATGTTTCAGACATTGTTGGGACATCATCTCAAACTTCCAGTCATGCTACCTTTGATGATGAAGTCATTGCACAGCTGCAAGAGACGTGCAATGAACTGGAAGATTCCATCAGAAAATACACTGCTAGGAAGTCCAAACTTGAACAGTTAATTAAAACTTTCATGGAGAAAAAGAATGTTTCTGATGGAACAGTTGGTAAAGACCAAGAAACTGCTGAAGATGATGCCTGTGGTGGATCTGATAGAGAGAGTGCACAGGGTTCAGATGACTCTGTATTTGGGAATGGTGATATTGATGCTGAGACTGATGGACAGGGTGAAGAAATTGCAGAATCTGGGTCAGATGAAGATGATGATGGTGCTGCAGAATAATTGTAGAATATCTGCAGAAGATGATGTTTTTTTGCTTGTTTTGTTGTTGGTGCTGAACACCTAGGATAACTATATATATGTCTCTCCTTATGAACATTATCTTTTGCTATATTATGTTTTGTTTTGATCTGTTCTACTTGCCTTTGTCATATTTATGGCTAAAAAGGGGGAGTAGTGTGCTTGTGGTGAGCTTGTGCTGGTGCTGCAGCTGAGGGGGAGAATGTTGAATGTTGTTGTGTTGCTGCAGTTGAGGGGGAGTTTTTTTTTCGGTGTGAATTTTTGCTGCTATGGTTTGTGTTGGTATTATGGTGTGTTTTTCACTGTTGTCTCTGATATTGTTGTGCTGCTTGTGTTATCTTTGCAAGATTGTTTGGTGTGTAGTTTTAGCCAAAATAAGCCAAAGGGGGAGATTGTTATTTCTTTGATTTTGTGGTTGGCATTTATTTTGCTCAAACTATTCTAGCAGCAAGATGTTGAAACAAGATGTTCTAATATTCTGCATTTAACATGTCGGATAAAGATGTCCCATCCTGGATCATAGGACATCGCGTCTGATTTTGGTTTAAAAGGAAGATTCTGTTGTTGGTATTTGTTACTGAATATTCTGTGAATATTTAGTTATCCTATGTGGCATCCAAAGTATTTTGGGTTGGTTTTTGTGTGTTGGTTTTCGAATTTTCAACATTTTCTAAATATGGAGACATATTAGGAAACTTTAGATTGAAGACCTATTTTCTTGGAGTTTATTTTGCAGAATTGTGTGCAGTCTCTTTACTGCGTTTTGAAGCCCAATCCAGTCCAGATTTAATGATATATATTGACTGGTGTAAACCTAGTTTAGGTGTGGAACTTACGTGTGTTTTGTTAGGGTTTTTGAGTGTTATTTGTGAGCCTAACTGGTATCATTCTGATAACAGTACAAGGACTGGTTTTGTGTTGTAAGTTCTGTCAGTTACTCATAAGCTTTTAAGCATTGAGTTTCTTGTGTGTCAATTCTCATAAGCTTTGAAGTATTAAGAATTGTGTGTTTTGAAAGTGTGGCTTTCGTTTTGTTACTTGTGTTGAAAGGAACCAGTCACGGTTTGTGATTGAAGAGGGATTTGAGGAGGGCCTCATACCTAGGTGAGTCTTAGGTAGAAGTCACAGGAAGGGTAGTGATTAAGTGAGCAGATTGTAACCGGGCGTGGTTGCTGTATGATCTGTGAATTGACACTATCGTATATTGATTTCGTCCCTGGCTTGGTAGCCCCCAGAGTAGGATTGTTGATCTGAACTGGGTAAACATATCACTGTGTTCTTTACTTTCTGCACTGTTATTATTGTTAACTTGTTCATTGTGTTGGATATCAGTGTCTCAACATCTGTGTAGGACATCTGATATCTGTGCCAGAATTTCAACAAACAACAAAAGGTTCCTATAGGATACTATAGATAATTAGGGTGCTAATATCTTCCCTTAGTATAACCAACCCTCATACCTTTGATCTCTTTATTGATTTGTCTTTGCATTGCATATTTATGGGTTATTCTTTCTTTACCCCTTTCCTTGGATAAATTAAAGATCGGTGCTGATATCTCATGATTTTTGAAGCCTAGCTAACCCAATAACTATGGTCTCTGATTCTCACCGCGACAAAAATGACGACTTCACTGGGGATTATCCCCTAAGAGGGTTAAACCTATCTTGTTGACTTGTGTTATTTGTGTATATTTGTATATATTTGGTTGCTATTTGCATGGGTTCTTTGGGTGATCCAATTGAGGTGAGATAAGTCTTAACCCAGACTTGAGAATGCAAATAAGATCAGAAGGGTGGTATAGTCAAGGAGACTTTGAGGGAGTAATCCCGAAAAAGTTAACTTGAGATCCCCCGCTTAGTGGAGGCCCTCTTGAGGGTGATATTTGTTAAATGAGCAATCGTGAAAACATTTGTTACTTTCAACCTAGGAGCCCGAGAAGCTGAGGACTTTAGTTAAACCTTAGCCCACTTGGCCTATTAGGATGTAGTGCGGTGGCTATGAAGGTGTAAAACTGAAATAGTTGATACGCGATACTACACTCAAATGAGATTCTCTTGAGAATATTATTGATTCCCGAGTAATTGGTGTGCTAGTAATATCCGAAAGATGGATCAATGACTTTGGGAACTTGTTAAAACCTTGTCTTGCAGGTACAAAAAACCCATAGTACATACCCTTTGGAATGGTTAGACCATGGCTCTATGCTCGTGATGTCAAACCTTTAAACCTCACATGTTTGTATATATGTGTATATATGTGTTTGTGCATTCATCCATCCATGCATTTATGCACCATTTTCTAACCTCTTTCAAGGAACTTAGGGTTATCTTGCAAACATCAATAGGTCTTAACATGGATTTTGGAAAGAGAAGAACATAAAAGTACACTTTCAAAAGTCCTAAGCTGGAAGATTTGAGGAAGTTAGGAGGATTGGTTGCAAATCCATTGGCTTTCAAGGACAAGTATGAAAGGATCTTATCTCTGTTGAAGCTTAACATGGTGGATGGAATTCTTGCTACCTTGGTGCAGCTCTATGACCCCTTGTATCACTGCTTCACATTCCCAGATTATCACCTCATGCCTACATTGGAGGAATATTCTTGCTTGCTTGGATTGCCTATCTCTAATCAAGATCCATTTTTCAGTTTGGAGGAAACCCCTAAGCCTCAAGACATTGCAGAAGCCACCCACTTGAGGATGTTAGAGATTAAAGCTCACATGACTACCAAGGGAGGAATTCTAGGGTTGTCTGCCAAGTTTTTGATGGATAGAGCTCAGTATTTTGCTGACATGAAAAGTATGGATACCTTTAAGGCTATTCTTGCCTTGCTTATCTATGGATTATTTCTCTTCCCTAATGTTGACAACTTTGTTGACATTAATGTTATTAAAATCTTCTTGATTAGAAATCAAGTTCCAACCTTGCTCGCAAATGCCTACCATTCCGTTCATCTTAGGAACTCTCGTGGTGGAGGGATGATTACCTGTTGTACCTCATTGATTTATAAGTGGTTTATTTCGCACTTGCCTCTATCTGCTGCCTTTTGGGATTTCAATGATGGTCTGTTGTGGTCACAAAATATTATGTCCCTCACTCATTCAGACATTGAATGGTATAATCATGCTTATGGTGAAGTGGCAATTATTGATAGTTGTGGTGATTTTTCTAATGTACCTCTTCTTGGTACAAAAGGAGACATCAGTTACAATCCAGTCTTAGCCATATGAAGGACAAGCCAAATATCATCCATTTAGAGGGCCTTTTCTTTAAAGAATGTGAGGACAACACAGTGCTTAAAGAGAAGATCGTGCAGGTTTGGCGTCATGTTCATAGAAAAGAAAGGACAGTGTTAGGGAAGCCTGATTGTGTCTCTTTGGAGCCTTATCTCAAATGGGTGCAAGATAGGGCTATCAAGCTGAAGATGCCTTATCCCCGTCATGAACCTCTGCCTATAGCTGCCAAGGATCCTACCTTGATCTTCATGAGTGATGCAGAGAAACTAAAGATTGCCTTGACCAAAGTTCAACGAGAAAGAGATGCTTGGAAGAATAAATACCAAGTTGTCAACAATGGGAATGAAGAACTTCAGAAGCTTTTAAAGCAGAAGGTGAGGAAGACTCTACTAAGAAGAGAAAGATGCAAGAGGAATTATTTTCCTCTGGCATTCCATCAACTCCCACCATTCATAGTTCAAACACTCCTCTATCATCAGTTGCATGGAATTTGGTCATCAATAAGCGCATACTTGAGAAGGCAGAGATGAAGGAGCAGATCAAGAAGCTTACTAGGTGATTACCCCTGTCTATTCTCTGCCAATTGACAAGTTGAATCATCACTACAACACCCGAGCAGGTCAGAAAAGGAGAATGGATCAGTTAGAGCAGGAAAACAGAGAACTGGGGGAGGAAGTCACTACTCTATAAGACAACTTGGAAAGACTTACCAACATGATGGAAGCTATGGTGGCTGCATAGAATCAATCGCCAAATTCTCAAGAAACTACCCAAAGGACGGTGATTTCTGAAGTTGTCTCTACGCCCATTTCTGTGGCACCTGTAAATGACTCTCAGTACACCATGTATCCCGGTTTCCCTTGGGCATGCCTCCTCACTTTATACCAGCAAGGTATCACCCCAAGCTACCGAAGCCCTGGCCGCTACCGCAGTAATGTATGTACCGCCTCTTGTGATGCATACTACTCCTTACATCGAAGAGCCCGTATTTCATACCGCTCCGAGTGAGAGTGTGGTAGTAGATGAATGGTTAGATGAGTTCCAAGATCAGTTTCTAGAAATGCAGAAAGAGATCAAGGCCCCCCGAGGGAATGACTTATTTGGAAAAAATGCTTCAGACCTTTGTTTGGTTACTAATGTTAAAATTCCTCCCAAGTTCAAGGTTCCTAACTTTGGGAAGTATAAGGGCAATTCTTGTCTGCTTATGTTTGCCCAAAAGATGTTTACTTAGACAGATAATCATCAGCTGCTTATTCACTATTTTCAAGATAGCCTGACAGGTGCTGCCCTCAAGTGGTATATGGGCCTAGACAGTGCAAAGATTCAAACTTTCAATGATCTTGGTGAGGCCTTCATTAGGCAATATAAGTACAATGTTGATATGGCTCTAGATAGAGATCAGTTGAGAGCTATGGCTCAGAAAGACAAAGAAAGCTTCAACGAGTATGCGCAATGCTGGCGTGAGGTGGCTGCTCAAATCTGCCCACCTTTGGAGGAGAAAGAAATGACTAAAATCTTTTTGAAGACTTTGAGCTCATTTTACTATGAGAGAATGATAGCTAGTGCTCCCAGTGATTTTACTGAAATGGTAAACATGGGGATGCGCTTGGAAGAGGGGGTCCGTGAAGGCAGGTTGACCAAAGAAGGAAGTACTTCTAGTAGCTTGAAGAAGCATGGAAATAGCTTCGCAAAGAAGAAAGAACAGGAGGCGAATTCAATGCATCATGGAAGGTCTAAAAGAAGATATTAACAACAACATATTGCAGCTGTCTCTCAGGTTATCAATACTCTAACCTATCAGTCGCAGTTCACACAACAGCGTGTCCAACCGCAACAATATCAACCTCAACAACAACAGGTTCAACAACAACCAATTCAACATTATCATAAAAAAAATCAACAGCCTTTTCAACAGACTCGACCATCTTTCAACAACCAGAACCGTGTTCAAAGGAAGCCAGATATTGATCCAATTCCAATAACATGCGCAGAATTATTCCCAGCCTTATTATAAAAAGGCCACATTCAAACAATTTCTCCTCCAGTAGTTCCCAAAGAGATCCCTTATTGGTACAAAGTAGACCAGTTATGTCCGTATCATCAAGGAGCGCCAGGTCACAACATTTAGAATTGCTTTGGACTAAAGGCTGACATCCAAAGACTGATTAAATGTGGGATTTTGTCCTTCAAGGACACCAACCCAAATGCTCAAGTGAATCCTCTTCCGCAACATGGGACAACCAATGTAAATATGGTATACGGTTGTCCAGGCGAGTTCAAAATTTATGATGTACTATATTTGAATGACAATTTGGTCCGAATGCATGAAGGGATGGTCAGACGTAATCGTTTGCAATCACATGATTACGCCGCTTCCAGGGTGTGCACCAGAAATCCAAGGCGAGGGTGTCGAACTGTGATAAATAGCCTCAAAGATCTTTTAGATAGGGGGATCATCAAGTGCTATAGAAACAGGGATGCCCCTCTATTTTATCCTCCTATCAACATGGTTCAAGGATGCCCAGGGAAATACGTTGTCTTTGATGTCAGATTCATCCAAGAGTCCTTGATAAGAATGCATGGTGGTTTAACTAGAATAGCCTTCTCCAACCATGAGAACCACAACTACACCGCTTGTCAATATCAGTTTTGTGAATCCGCGAGGTTGTCGTCTTGTGAGGAATGATATCCAAGATATATTGGATCAAAGAGCTATTACCATTACATATAATAGAAATCCATATGCTATGGATAAAGATGAGGAAGTGTTTGTGATAGTACCACATTTCAAAGAACTGGAGCGTGTAGAGATTACCTATGACAGCAGCAGGTCCTTAGCGACTCCTCTAATTATCAACATACCAGGGCCAACTCTCTACATTTCTGATAGGGCAGTTCCGTACAAGTACAATACAACAATGCTGGAAGATGGAAAGGAGGTACCCTTACCTGTCTTTCGCTCTGTTGTTAATATAGCTTATGTAAGCAGGGTTACTAGAAGCGGTCGTGTATTCTTCACAACACCTCCAAAGAGGAATGAGATTTCTTTTGAACAACCACCTATGAATGATTCTACCATGGGGCAGGCTAATTGGACTGTTCCCATTTCTAATTCTGATTAAGTATTAAAGCTGATTAAAAAAGTGAGTACAAGATCGTTGACCAACTTTTACAGATGCCATCCAAGATCTTCATGCTGCAATTATTGCTGAGTTCAGAAGCGCATAGAGAGGCTCTGTAAAAAGTTCTCGAGCAAGCTTACGTTGACTATGATGTAACTATTGACTAATTCGGTGGGATTGTTGGTAACATTACTTCTTGCAACAATTTGGGATTATGTGAAGAAGAGCTCCCAGAGGAGGGGAGGAATCACAATTTGGATTTTCATATTTTAATGAACTGTATGAATGATGCGCTTTCCAATGTGCTGGTTGACACTGGATCGTCATTGAATGTGATGCCCAAAACAACTTTATCTAGATTATCGTATCAGGGGGTTCCTATGAGACCAAGTGGAATTATTGTCAAAGCCTTTGATGGTTCAAGAAAGACCGTTATTGGAGAGGTTGATTTGCCTATAACTATTGGGCCCCACACTTTTCAAATCACCTTTCAAGTAATGGACATTCGTGCGGCTTACAATTGTTTGTTAGGTCGACCATGGATTCATGAAGCTGAGGCAGTCACGTCAACGCTCGATCAAAAGCTCAAGTTTTTTCGAGAAGGGAAGATGGTAACGGTTTTTTGAGAGCAAGCATTGGTGGTGAGCCACCTCTCCTCTTTCTCTTATATAGATACGGATGAAGCAATTGGAAACCAGTTCCAGACTCTTTCAATTGTTGGCAGTAGCGCCAAGAAGAGAGGGGTTTTCATTTCATCTCTAAAAGATGCTCAACATGTTGTGGAGAGTGGCTCCAATGATGGATGAGGGCAAGTTCTAGCTTTGCTAGAAAACAAGAACAGAGAAGGTCTTGTCTTCTCTGCTGTTTCCACCAAAGCTGCTGTTGAAGATGGGGTTATCAGACCAATTGAAGAAGTGTTCCGCAGTGGAGGGTTCATTAATCCGCCTGAAGTCGACACCATTATTGATGATGAATCTGAAGAAGATTTACCAGACTTCATTATGCATTTACCAGTATGCCAAAACTGGAGTGTTGTTGATGTCCCTACCATTGTTCATTTATATAAGTAATCTTTCTTTGTTATGTTTTAAACTCTTTGCTCTGCCCAAGGCGAACGACTAGTTGTGTGGGTATTATTTTAATAATTCCATTGCTCTGCCCAAGGCAAAGGTGTACTTGTGTTGGGGATTTTGTTTCAAAATATGCTATCATCAATAAAATCTCCATTTTTTTGTTCCATCTTATTGTTTTTACTTTTTGCTTTTTTGGAAAATGGTAATCATAAAAAACCAAAAAAAAAAAGAATATATATATATATATATATATATATATATATATATATATATATATCACATAATCACTTGCATGTTTGCACACACAGTCACACTCATTGATTCTAAAATAAAGCAAAATCACATGTACAAATTATTGCACGAACAAACCTTCAAAAACAATGACCCAATGCCTTCGCCAAACTTTGAGTTTCCTATGTTTGAGGCAAAGCAGGAAGAACAAGAGGAGATTCCCAATGAGATCTTCCAGTTACTTGAAAACGAAGACAAAACCATTCAGCCTCACAAAGAGCCAATAGAGTAATCAACTTGGGTACAGAAGAAGAACGAAAGGAAGTGAAGATTGGGGCACTGCTTGTTCCAACCATCAAAGAGAGAATGATTGAGCTACTTAAAGAGTATGTTGATGTGTTTGCATGGTCTTACCAAGAAATGTCTGGTCTTGATACTAGTATTGTGGAGCAATGATTGCCTTTGAAGCCAAAGTGTCCACCAGTCAAACAGAACCCAAGAAGAACCCATCCAGACATGGCACTCAAGATTTAAAAAAAAAGGTGAAGAAATAGATTGATGCAGGGTTTCTTGTCACATCAAAGTATCCTCAGTGGTTAGCCAATATCGTGCCTGTTTCAAAGAAATATGGGAAGGTATGTATGTGTGTGGATTACAGAGATTTAAACAAGGCCAGTCCAAAAGATGACTTTCCACTGCCATATATTGATATGTTGGTCGATAGCACTGCTAAATTCAAGGTATTTTCTTTTATGGATGGTTTCTCAGATTATAACCAAATCAGGATGGCTCCTGAAGACATGGAGAAGACTTTGTTTATCACACCTTGGGGCACTTTTTGCTACAGGGTAATGCCTTTTGGTCTGAAAAATGCTGGCGCAACCTATCAAAGGGCTATGACTACTCTTTTCCATGATATGATGCATCAGGAAATCGAAGTTTATGTGGACGACATGATTTCTAATTCCAAGACTGAAGAGGGCCACATGGAATATTTGTTGAAGTTGTTTTAGCGGTTGAGGAAATATTAACTCCGTTTGAACCCGAACAAGTGTACATTTGTTGTCCGCTCAGGAAAGATCTTAGGTTTCATTGTTAGACAAAGAGGAATTGAGGTTGATACTGACAAAGTTAAATCCATTCAAGAAATGCCAGCTCCAACGACTGAAAAGCAAGTCAGAGGGTTTCTTGACGCCTAAATTACATCTCACGATTCATAACGCATATGACTACCACCTGTGGGCCGATCTTCAAAATCCCCAGGAAAGATCAGGGTTGCGTTTGGACAGATGAGTTCCAGAAGGCGTTTGACAGCATCAAAGAATATCTCCTTGAACCTCCAATTTTGATCCCTCCGGTTGAAGGAAGACCCTTAATCATGTATTTGACTATCTTGGAAGACTCCATGGGCTGTGTACTTGGTCAGCAGGATGAGACAGGGAAAAAAGAGCATGCAGTTTACTATTTGAGTAAGAAATTCACAGACTGTGAGTCTCGTTACTCCATGCTTGAGAAAACATGTTGCGCTTTAGCTTGGGCTGCTCGACGTTGTCTCCAGTACATGCTAAACCAGACTACTTGGTTGATTTCTAAAATAGACCCGATTAAGTATATTTTTGAGAAGCCTGCTTTGACTAGAAGGATTGCCCGTTGGCAGATGCTATTGTCAGAGTACGATATTAAATATCACACGCAGAAGGCTATAAAAGGTAGTGTTTTGGCTGACCACTTGGCTCATCAACCGATTGAAGATCATCATCCTGTCCAAGATGACTTCCCCGATGAAGAAGTGATGTACTTGAAAATGAAAGATTATGAAGAGTCGTTGCCAGATGAAGGGCCTGAACTAGATTCCCAATGGGGTTTAATCTTCGATGGAGCTGTCAATGCCTATGGCAAAGGGATTGGGGCAATTATCGTAACTCCTCATGGATCTCATATCCCATTGACTTCCAGATTGACTTTCACTTATACAAACAACATGGCTGAATACAAAGCATGGATCATGGGCCTTGAAGAGGCAATTGACCTGAGGATTAAGAACTTGGATGTGTATGGAGATTCTGCCTTGGTCATCAACCAAATCAAAGGAGAGTGGGAAACTCGTCAATATGGCTTAGTTCCTTATAGAGATTATGCTAGAAGATTGCTCCCATTCTTCAACAGAGTTGAGTTTCACCATGTTCCCCATGACAAGAATAGAATGGCAGATGCTCTGGCAACTTTGGCTTCTATGATTGTGGTGAACCGTTAGAATGATTGTCCTAAGATTGATGTTATGCATCTCGAATGACCCTCACATGTGTTTGCAATAGAAGAGGCCAGTGATGATAAGCCTTGGTACTATGACATTTAATGCTTCCTTCGAAGACAAGAATACCCACATGGGGCATCGAACAAGGATAAGAAGGCATTGAGAAGATTGGCTGGTAATTTCTTTTGGGACAATGATGTGTTGTATAAGGGAAACTTCGACATGGTCTTGCTAAGATGTGTAGACAAATGAGAAGCAGACATGTTGATAACTAAAATTCATGAAGGTTCCTTTGGCACTCATGCCAATGGACATGCTATGGCAAAAGAACTTCTAAGAGCAGGCTACTATTGGATGATGATGGAGTCTGATTATTGCAAATTTGCTAAGAGATACCACAAGTGTCAGATATATACCGACAAGATCCATGTACCACCAACTCTTCTCAAAGTTATCTCTTCTCCTTGGCCTTTTTCTATGTGGGGAATTGACATAATTGGCATGATAGAGCCGAAAGCTTCAAATGGGCATCACTTCATTTTGGTGGCAATTGATTACTTCACCAAGTGGGTAGAAGCTGCGTCGTATGCAAATGTCACTAGACAAGTGGTTGTTGGATTTATCAAGAATCAGCTTATATGTTGCTATGGAGTGCCAAAAAAATCATCCTTTACAATGGGTCAAACTTGAACAACAAAATAATGAAAGAGTTGTGTGAAGAGTTCAAGATTAAACACCATAACTCTTCCCTGTATAGACCGAAGAAGAACGGTGTTGTCGAGGCTTCAAATAAAAACATCATGAAGATCATTCAAAAAATGGTTGCCACTTACAAGACTGGCATGAGATGCTTCCATTTTCTTTGCATGGGTATTGTATCTCAGTTCGTACATCAACAGGGGCAACCCCATTTTCTCTTGTGTATGGCATGGAAGCAGTGCTCCCCATGGAAGTTGAGATTCCCTCAATGAGATTTATGATGGAGGCTAAATTGTTTGAGGCTAAATGGTGCTAAAGTAGATATGACCAGTTGAACTTAATTGAAGAAAAGAGGATGATGACTTTATGCCATGGTCAGCTTACCAACAAAGGATAAAAAGGGCTTTTAACAAGAAGGTCCGACCTCGTGAATCCAGAGAAGGCAACCTTGTGCTCAAGAAAATCCAATCTTTCATCACTGATTCTAGGGGAAAATGGACTCCTAACTATGAGGGTCCTTATGTTATAAAGAAAGTCTTCTCAGGTGGTGCTTTATTTCTTGCAACTATGGATGGATAGGAGATCACTCGTCCTGTGAATATTGATGCAGTCAAGAAATACTATGCCTAAAAAAATGAAGAAAAAAAACAGGTCGCTAAGTTGAAAACCCGAAAGGGAAACTTAGGCAAAAAGGAGCGTCTCGGTGGACTGAAAACCCGAAAGGGAGGTCCAGGCAAAAGTTAGAGACAAGACAAAAAAATATCATCCCGGTAGATTGAAAACCTGAAAAGGCAGTGTATGCAAAAGTTAGGGATCATGGCTAGTAACTGTATCAAATCAGATTGGATTATCAAAAGCAACTTTTATCATTAAGGACTTCTTTGTCAGATCATCAGAAGCTCGAGGCATATGGAACTCAAAGTTATTATTAGGATAATGGTCATTGTTTTTTATGTAACATTTCCATTATTTAACATTTTCCAAATTTTGTAATGATCCATGGAGTCGCGCCATTTGCGGACTACCTTTCAATTAATAAAATCTTGGGCCTTATCCATTTGTTTGCAATTCTTATCTTTATTTCTATCTTGCAAAATGTCTTTTCTGTTTTTGATAGCATGTTTTGAAACAAAGTTAAAACTTTTAATCTTGTTTTTAAATGTGTGTACGTGTGTTTTACTTTGATTTATGAGCACGAAAAAGGACATTAACAGTTCTCTGAGAACGGTAGACTTCAAATGTAGAGCAATGTTGTTTGGTAATACACATACCCCAGTAAGTCTTTACTTCAGGCAGTTATGTCATGTCTGACGATAGAAGTTCTCCAGTGAATCTCTCATAACTCCAGTCTTCCCAAGCAAAGTGGATGGTTATTTCATCCCCATGAAGTCTCAGTTTTGACATCTTCATCTACAACTCTGATTCAGGCCTCTCCAATGAAGTGGATATTTATTTTATCCCCTGTGAAGTTTCAGACTGGTTATTCTAACTACATCTTGATCAAGCTTCTCCGATTATGAGTGGTCTTTTCCCAGTGGACTTTTCTTTCCCCGTGAAGTGGAATTCATGTTGCTATTTCTCATTGGATTTTTGATGATAGAAGATTATTTTGGGTTACCCCCAAGTGAAGTATCTTCCTCTCCCCAGGGAGATTGAAGCCTTGAAATAGGACTTTATTCCACATGCGATCTTCAATTCATCCCCAGTGATGTTTCCATCTTGTTGAGATTGGCTAAATATCCATGTCGATATGTTTATTTCATGTCCAGTTTACCTGACCTCCCTTGTTTTGTTAGCATAAACATAGCATGACATACATTCATTCATACACATGATACATGTGCATTCCACATTATTGTAACATTTGTTTCATTCGCTCTGGCTGTGTTTATTCCCCAAGTGATGTTGTTTTCTCTCCAGTATAGGTGTCAGCTTTAAGCAGAAAGTGCACCTGTTTATTCCACGTGGAAGATCTTTGCTTTAACTTTCCTTCCCGTTTGTGGATAGGATAAAACCCCAGTTGAGTTCATTCCTCGTTGGGTATAGTCTTGCTTGACCGTTTCTCTCCAGTTTATCCCTGGACTGAACTTTGGTCTCTGACAATTATTATGGTTTTGAATATCTCTAGGTTGTTAAACCTAGATTGAGGGTGCATTTGTCTTTCATCTTTAAGTTTGAACACTTTGTTTCTCCAGGAGGAATCTGTTTACGAATCCCCATTGAAAACGAAGTCTTTATTCCTCAGCAGTGTTGTGATAATACTCTCTTAGGATTTATACTTAACAACAAGTGGCAGTCTCTTTATTTGAACAACTTGTTTTGTTCTTGGATTTTCCTTTTGGATGGAAAATGGCAGTCTCTCTTCAGGATAGCTTGACTATCCCCAATGAAGTTATCAGATTATCAATTGATCTTTCATCAAATGGCGTCTCTCTGGAAGTCCTGGCAGAGAAGTTTGTTGAAGACTTTACAAGTGTTTCTCTTTATTTAAGATATCATGTTCCCAACACTTTATTTGCCCTAGTGCAATTTCAAACTATAATTGCTTATGCTCTCCCTGGTGAGCTCATTATTCAATTTACTTCCATCAAATGACATATCTCTGGAAGTCCCGTCAGACAAGTTTCGTGAAGATTATTATAAATGATCTTTCATCTTTATTTGAGAAATCAGTTTTACAAGACAACCATCCCACGTCTCTTGAGGAGATCCCCAGTGAAGATATAGATCCCCAGCAAGACATTTGGTTTGTCCCCAGCGAAGTATTAACCCCAATGAAGTCTTAATTCCCAGTGAATTATTTTTTATCAAATGGCATCTCTCCGAAAATGTCTCGAAGGGAAGTTTGTTAAAGTTTATTTTTTATCAAATGACATCTCTCCGAAAATATATCGAAGGGAAGTTTGAAGAAGTTTATTTTAGCCTTTTCAAGTGGAAGACTTGATGAGAAGAAACTGGACCTGCTCGTGGCGTACAACCTCGAAGCATTGGGGAAGTTTATTTACCTTTTCTAAATGGATCATTTAGTTAAAGAAGAAGTTGAATTATATTTTGATCATGGAAGCTTATTTTTGGTCAGATACCTTTGCTTAGGCTACCATATGTTTGGTAGTAGGTCATATTTCCTTCTGAGTTTATTACCTTTGCTTAGGCTATCATATGTTTGATAGTAAGTAATACACCTTATTCTTGGTCATATACCTTTGCTTAAGCTACCATATACTTGGTAATAGGTAATCTTTCCTTCTGAATTTGACACCTTTGCTTAGGCTACCACAGGTTTGGTAATAGGTGCTCATTTCTTTCAAATTTGTTACCTTTGCTTAGGCTATCATATGTTTGATAGTAGGTAACATGCCTATCTATTTTGGTCAGATACCTTTTGCTTAGGCTACCATATGTTTGGTAGTAGGTCATCTTTCCTTCTGAGTTTATTACCTTTGCTTAGGCTATCATATGTTTAATAGTAGGTAATACATTGTATCTCTTGGACACGTACCTTTGCTTAGGCTATCATATGTTTGGTAGTAGGCGCTCTTTCCTTTCAAGTCTATTACCTTTGCTTAGGCTATCATATGTTTGATAGTAGGTAATAGGTCTATCTATTTTGGTTAGATGCCTATTGCTTAGGCTACCATATGTTTGGTAGTAGGTCATCTTTCCTTCTGAATTTATTACCTTTGGATTAAGCTATCATATGTTTGATAGTAGGTAATCACCCTTCCTTTTAGTCAGACACCTTTGCTTAGGCTATCATGTGTTTGGTAGTAGATGGTCTTTCCTTTCAAGTTTATTACCTTTTCTTAGGTTACCATATGTTTGGTAGTAGGCAATACATACCTTTTTCTCTGTTAAAGCTACTATGAGCTTGGTAGCCTCTTCCCCGTTGACGTTGTCAATCTTCCCCCAGTGGAGTTGCAATCTTTTCCTTGTTTACACTTTTCTCGTGTGACATTATTCCCCACAGGATCTTTGTCTTGCATTTCATATCATATCATAAGCATCTCTGTGGCATCTTAGGGCCAAAAATTGTGCATGTTTGTATTTAAGTCTCTCCAATCTCGTCGAGACGAAGATTTCAATCTCCATATCTCCGGATAGAAGAAACTTAAATAGGGGCATCTGTCACACCCTAATTTTTAACCCTAATATTCTACCTCATTTGCATCATTTTGACATAACATCAATCATCTCATGTGTGTGTGTTTTATGCATTGCTAACCCATTGAGATTACAAGTTTGTGCTTTGGTTCACTTTGACTACAAGCTAGGGTTTGGACACCAAGAAGCTCATGAGTTAACCAATCAAGGGTTAATATGATCCTCAATCTCCAAAATGATCAAGAGTCTCCATTCATCAATAATCAAGTGCAAGATTCCTTCGATATCACTTCATCAAACCCCAAGTCATCAGATGCACCCAAATTAGGGTTTTGACCTAATTCAGTCCTGGGTTAACTTGTTGAGCAAGGCATGATCCTACACCTCAAGGCATGATTCAAAGACCTCAAGTACATCATCTTAGTCCATTCATATGCTTGGATTAACCCTAGAATCTTGATCCATTGTCAATTTATGAAATCAAGTTCATCTGGAAAAAGTCAATTGTTCATCAAAGTCAAAGTTTGACTTTAGAGATTTTTGGTCAAACATGGACTCCACAAGTCATGGATCATGAAAATATGATTGGTGATTGCATTTGATCATGATTAATCAAGAAAATCAATAGAAAAATCAAGAATGATGGAATTAGGGTTTCCAACATTTTTCTAAGTTATGAAATTTCATGTTCAAATGCCCTACTTTCCAAGACCATAACTTTTTCCTCAAGCATCCAATGGAAACACTTGGGGGTTTAAAGATGGTATTACATACTTTAATTTGGTGAAAGAATGGACTCAAAACCATTTACCAATTGGAAGTTATGGTTGTTCAAAGTTTAGGTTTTTCATGTTGTAAAATGTTCAACACTTATAAGTTTTTCTAAGTATAAATCAGTGAAAAGTTCAATTTTGGTAGTCATTTTTCTCCATGATCCAAACTGTTTCTTTCCAACTGACTGACATTAAAGTTACAGTGTTTGATCTCATCTTTCCAATGATACCAAGAGAAAGAAAAGATCTTGCTTGAGCATGAAGTTACATTGTTGCAAAGTGGCCATGGTAGGGCAGTTTTGACTTAGGCAGAATTATGCACCATGATTTTACACGAGTTCATGGCATGTTTTGTCCATTTTCCAAGTACTTTCTGAGCAAGTGGCCAACTAGAAACTTGTTCCACTCCATGAAATCTTCCTAAGGATATCAATTTCTGCAGAATTGGAACTTGTTACACCATGGAAAAGCATCATCCAACATGCCAAGTTGATTGACTTTTGGATATTGGACAAAAGGCTACTTTTTGCTCCCAACCACTCTCCATGATTCAAGGAGGTCTCAAATACATAAAAAATAACTTGTACAAGTTGTACAGCCATGGGAAACATCAGAAGCAAGGTCAAGTTTAGAAGCTAGAAAGCAAAAACCCCTTTTTCTTGTACTTGAAGTTACTTTATGCAAAAGGTGAAATGTCCATTGGATCTTGATCACTCTTTGTCCAAACTCTTACCACTTGCATCAGACTAGTTCAACTATAAATAGAGCCTCAAATCTCAACAAAAACACACAACAAAACTGAGCCAAACCTCAGCATCACATAGCATCCCACATTGAAGTGTCATTGTTCTTCATTTACCATCCAAACCACGAAACCTTCCAAAACTTAAAACAGTCATAAAACCTTCAAACCAATCATCCAAACACACCACAAATCATCCCTATCAACTGTCCAAACTCACTACACCACCTCAGAACCCTCTAATCAGAAAGTCAACTCTCTCGAGTCATTTTGTTGACCAAGGAGCCAAAACGCCCTAAAACTCAACCCTGGCCATTTCCATTCAAGCTACCACTCCAAACACTTCATAAATACATCATACAAAATGTTCCTGAAGGTGTGAAAAACACAAGAAATGGGGGTTTGAATTGGTTTTTCAAAATAAAATTGTTTGTTTAAGATTACTCCTTTTTTCAAAAACTCTTTTGTTTAGTAAAATAACCTTGGTTGAATCTAAAGGGGATGACACGTTATGTTTATACTAGTTCACTTGAGAAACACTCAAGTTAATCTAGTCCACCCGCCAAGGTGATTTTGCCTCTCTCAATCGAGGTCTTAATCAACTAATGAATCAGATCAATACAATGCACTAGCCAAAATGCTGGTGACTAACAACAACCTCTAAAACTCTTCAAGTTCTAGACTTCTCAAGAAATACAACCACACAGGTCTTTCTCAAGGAATACAAACCTAAGTTTGAAAATAAGTTTTGTTTACAAGAAGTGTGCTTCTAATACAAGCTGAATATGTAAACAAGTTTCGACCAGAATGACTTAAGAAAGCTTTTAGTTAGAAAGTATGTTTTGTAGTTGCGTTCATGAGTGTCTTTCTTCAAGTCTTTGCTTCTTTATATAGCCGAGTAGAAAGTAGTCGTTGAAAGGTAATCATGATAGCTATCTAGGCTGGCGGCTAGAAGCGTGAGGACAGATAAAAACTTTTGCGTCCTGTCTTGTCAGAATATTTTTGTTTGTATCATTTGCACTGATATCAAGATATCTTCGCTTTGTATTGTGGTACAGCTGTACTATATAGCTTAGTCTTCTTGGCTTCTTAACTTTAGAGACCTTTTTACAAGCATGGGTGAGAAGGGAAAACATAGCTTGGTTCTTACGAACTTCAAGTCTTCGAGTCCTCAGAGCAGCGCCTTCGGAGTCTTCAGCACTTGGTCTTCAGAACCTTGTTCGTTTGGTGCGTTGTCTTCATATCTTCAGAGGCTTCCGATGGTATTTGGTTGAAGCATGAGTAGAGACTATGGATAGGTCTTCAGAACCTTGATCAGAGAGCATAAGCCTTCTGCATCTGGACTTCATTCAATCAGAACCTTTGTCTTCAGATCTTCAGAACTTGTTCTCTTTGCCTTTCGTATCAGAGTTTTGTGAACTTCACATTTTCTTGAAATAAATTCTGTATTTCAAGTGTAGTGCATAGGCGAAGTATTTTCTTTTTAGCATTGTATTCGCGCCAATTTACGGAAGCATAACCTGTTTGTTAGATTCTCAAAAGTAACAAACATTAGTCTTACAAAATTGTTCATACAGACATACTCGTTTGATATCATCAAAACTTAGAAGTAACATTGCAGAACCAAATCTTGTTCTCACAATCTCCCCCTTTTTGATGATGACAAAACTATGTATTTTGATGACACAATTTTGATATATAATGCAGGGATAATCACAGATTTTAAAAATTGCTTATCCTTCGTATGAAGTACTCCCCCTGAGTTTTAGACTTGATGAATTTATGTGCTTGGGCTCCCCCTGATTTCACTATTGGATCAGAATCCCTGAAAAAAATAATCTAATAGAAATAACAGTTTATCGGTTAGCATGTAAACAGCGTTATTTTTCTGATATTGACTATAGAATCAAAATATCACATTCATATAACTTCTCCCCCTTTTTGTCATGATAAAAAAGATTAGTGGTCCAAGGGTGAAAAACAAAGATCTAAAGCCTTAAAAACAAAAGAGACATAAATAAACTTAGGTGCTTCCAGAGGACATCTTGTCCCAAATCTTCTAAAGCACGCTCTGAACATTTGCATTGACAACCTTTTGTTCCTCAAAATTCTCTCTGAATTTCTGTTGTTCTTCTCTGATTTCTTCAACTGCGATTTCCAAACGCTTAACAAACGGATTAGATAAGGACACAACTATAGCATCTTGCTTGACCTTTTCCATGGCTTCAGCTTCTTTTGCCATCCTGGCTTCTTCAGCAGCCTTTTCTGCAAGAAGTCTGGCTTCTTCAACAGCTTTTTCTTCAACTTCTTTCTGTTTTGCGGCCAAGAACTTGAGTTCCCTGATCCGCTCTTTGGCTTCTACTTTTTCCTTTTCCAACTGAATTCCAGCAGTTATAGTGGCGTCCGAGAAGCTGACAATTCTTGCAAGTTCAGAATTCAACCATTTCTGGAAGATTTGACAAGAACTTTCAAGCTCCAAAGGCTTGGCACTTATGCTGATTTTTTCTCTTAATTTCACAAACTTCTTTAATGCCTTGTCATGAAATTGACCTATACATTCCTCAAAAGTTGTTGGAAGTGGTATGTCATAGATGACTATAGCTAGGTCAGGCTTAGCAGAATTAGTTTCAGATGGTGCTAGCTGAGATGAAACAATCTCAGCAGGAGGATGTTGATTAGTTAGTTGATCAGCAGGAGATGATACTTCTAGAGTGTCTGAGACCATGAGGATTTCAGGTGTGACAATTTTTAGAGATTCAGAGATGGTTTCCTTAGAGCTAGACTCAGTGCTGAGGTCTTGAGATTCAGAGGTTAGGTTCGTGGAACCTGGTTCATTTGGCTGAATGGTTGAAGAGGTTATTGTTAAGGTGTAGATAGGAGCAACTTCAGACGAGATAGGTGTACATATTGATGAGTTGGGTGAAGATTGGATAGTGGTAGTTGGAGGAGGAATTGAAAAAGATGGTGGTTTAAACTTCACTTGTGGATTGGAGGTAGGAATGAAGGTAGTTTGAGATGATGATGGTGCAGTGACAGTCTCAGTGACATTTATAGAACCAAAAGAATTGATAACAAATTTATTTATTTTCTCAAGGAGAAGAGACTCCAGTCTGGAAGTTTTAGAGGTTTCAGCCTTATCATCCTTTTTCTTCTTCTTAGGCTTAGAAACGTCTTCAGTTTGCTTCCTCTTGCTCCTGGTAATGTATTTAGGTTTGGGAGCAACATCTTCGATTCTGAAGCCAGACATGTCATGTCCTTCTTCTCTCATTATAGCAACGAATGAAGCAATAGTATACATAGTATCTCCTCTGTGATAAATTAGATAATCTGTTACAGGAAGTCTGTTGTGAATTACGGTGTTGTGAGGGATAGACCTAGGTTTCACTTCAACATTTGTCACCATTTTCATATGCTTAAGGTTCACAGCATTGGAAACTTCTCATATGCTTGCAGTCAGGTATTCTGTATATTTGGCTTCTTTGACAGATACTCCACTAAGCCGCTTTCAACAAAAATATCAAATAGAAGTCTTCCAAAAGGAATGTAGTTTACAATCTTCCTATCCGGTGAGGCTGTTGTTCTTGTCTTGTGCACCATATCTCTTAGGTAGTTAAATAGAATGGATGGAAGGCACATTTTCTCATTCTTGTGCAAGTAGTACAGTATGTACTTTTGATTTGCGTTGAAGAAATCTGCAGCACTCTTTGAAGGTCTTGGATTAATACATCCAAGAATAATTTTATGCCAGATCTTCAGATTGTCACGTAAATTCTTGCTTTTGTATTCTTTTGTCCCAGGTTGACAATTTTTGAAAATTGCTTTGTTGATGACAGAGTCAGATTTGTCGATTCTTCCATAGACCCTTTTTCCTTCCAAGAACTTCATTCCTAGCAAATCTGAAATTTACTTCTCAGTGATAATTATCTTTTGATCCATAACGAAGGAAACAACATGGATATTATCAGTTTCAGCTTGTCTCCAAAATTCTTTGACTAGATCTTCATAGGTAGGGCCTCTAAGTCTGTCAAAGTAACTTTTCCAACCTTGAGTGTTTAGCTGATCATCTAGGTTAAATCCATTATCATGAAGATTGTCGAAATCGACATCTAGTTCTTTGAGAACAGTTAGCTTTTCTGCATGAATGACACAGGTAACCGAGGGATTTCTTTGTGTTACATGGTTTGCATCGATCGTTGGAAGAGATGATGAAGTTGAAGCGATCGTCGCGGTGGTCACGATGGTTGAAGATGGTGCGATAGATGAGGATGATAACTCTTGAGAGGGATTCAGTGAAGCTTCAAATTCCTTGGAGAAGTGAACAGTTTCTTGTTGAATGGTAGTCATCATGATGATAGTTGAGGTCAGAGAGGAAGAGGACAATGATTGAGTAATAGAAGAAGAGAGAAAGGATGTTTAGGGTTTTCTTTGAGTGAGAGTGGAGTCAGGAGTGTTTTTGAAAGCTTAAGGAGATAGACACCGTACAGGGGATAAGTTAATGAATGTAATAAAGTTTTAAGTCATTCTTAAGAAAATTACTATTCGTTTGATTTGGGTAAATGTAGTGATTTGGATCAAATCATATGCAAAAATTTGACACGTCATGATTGACTGGACAACTCAGAAAGTTTCATCAGAACTAAGACATGTTTTAAAAAAAGGGTTCTGATGCTTTTAAAAATACTTATTTCTTCTGACTAAACACATTTGGTTCTGAAATACTCTTACTCTGGACAGTAGTCCATTTTCAGATGCTTTAAAATAATTTGAAATCTATCTTCAGCCAAGGGTTTTGTAAAAATGTCAGCCCATTGATGGTCTGTATCAATAAATTTTAAGCATAAAGTTCCCTTCTGAACATAGTCTCTGATAAAATGGTGTTTTATTTCAATGTGTTTAGCCCTAGAGTGTAAAATTGGATTTTTACTTAAACAAATAGCAGCAGTATTATCACAGAAGATAGGAATGTTACTCTCGTATATTTGATAATCCTCCAGCTGATTTTTCATCCATAATATCTGAGTACTGCATAAAGAAGCGGATATGTATTTTGCTTCTGCTGTTGAGAGAGCAATTGTAGATTGTCTCTTGCTTGACCATGAGATTAGGTTGTTCCCTAGGAACTGACAGTTACCAGATGTGCTTTTTCTTTCCAATCTGTCTCTAGCATAGTCTGCATCGCAGTAACCAGAAAAAGTGTACTCTGATGTTTTATCATACATCAAGCCAAGATTAGTTGTTCCTTTCAGGTACCTTAGAATTCGTTTAACAGCAGTTAAATGAGGTTCTATGGGATCTGATTGGAATCTAGCACATAAATGTACACTGAATAATATATCATGTCTAGAAGCAGTTAGATACAAGAGAGAGCCTATCATACCACGATAGATCTTCTGACAAACCTTAACTCCTGTTTCTTCCTTTCCCATGATACATGTTGGATGCATTGGGGTCTTTGCTGTATTGCAATCCATCATGTTGAATTTCTTCGGAAGTTCTTTAGTGTACTTACTTTGATGAATGTAGGTGCCTTCTGGTTTTTGATCAATTTGAATTCCCATGAGGAACTTTAACTCACCCATCAGACTCATTTTGAATTCTGCTTGCATTAATTTTGAAAATTCTTCGCATAAAGAGGGATTATCAAAACCAAAAATAATATCATCAACATAGATTTGAACTATAAGAATATCATTCTTAAATCTTTTACAGAAGAGAGTAGTGTCAACCTTTCCTCTGGTGAAATTGTTTTCTAAAAGAAATTTGCTCAATCTATCGTACCAAGCTCTGGGAGCTTGCTTCAGACCATAGAGAGACTTTTTAAGTTTAAAAACAAAATCTGATTTTTCTGAGTTTTCAAAACCAGGAGGTTGTTTGACATAAACTTCTTCTGATATGTAACCATTTAGGAATGCACTCTTAACATCCATTTGATATAATGTGATGTTATGATTTACTGAAAAGGAAATTAATAATCGTATGGCTTCAAGTCTAGCTACCGGAGCAAATGTTTTGTTGTAGTCAATTCCTTCTTGTTGACTGTAACCTTGAGCAACAAGTCATGCCTTGTTTCTGACAACTTCTCCATTCTCATTTAGCTTGTTCCTGAATACCCACTTGGTTCCAATTACATGAACATCTTTAGGTTTTGGAACGAGATCCCATACATCATTCTTTAAGAATTGATTAAGTTCTTCTTCCATGGCCAGAACCCAGTCCTTATCCAAAAGAGCTTCATCAACTGTAGCTGGTTCAATTAACGACACCAATCCTAAAAGTGTTTCTTCTGATGGTATGAAGGCTGATCTGGTTCTGATTGGAGTGTCCTTGTTACCCAGAATTAGTTCCTCAGGATGTGATGTAGACATTCTTCTTTTCTTTTGATGTGGAGTATTAGGAGTTACATCGATAGTGTTCAGAGTAGGATCTTGTTGTTCTTTAACTTCGTCTGCTTTTTCTTTAGGTTCCGAAAAGCTGATTTCCAAATCTGCAAGCTTTTCAACTAGCTTTGACTTTTCAGGGTCAAGCTTGTCATCGAATCTAACATGAATTGATTCTTCCATAATCCATGATTCTGTGTTATAAACTCTGTAGCTTTTTGAGTGTTCAGAGTATCCTAACAGCAGACACTTCTGTGCTTTGGAATCAAACTTGCCAAGATTCTCTTTAGTGTTTAATATAAAACAAGTACATCCAAAAGGATGAAAGTAAGAAATGTTGGGAATCTTATTCTTCCACAATTCATAAGGAGTTTTATTCAAGATAGGTCTAATAGAGATTCTATTTTGAATATAGCATGCTGTGTTAATTGCTTCTGCCCAAAAGTGCTTAACCATGTCAGTTTCTTGGATCATGGTGCGAGCCATTTCTTGTAAAGTCCTGTTTTTTATTTCTACAACTCCATTTTGTTGTGGAGTTCTAGGACAAGAAAAATCATGAGATATCCCATGTGAATCAAAAAGTTCTTCAAAATCCTTGTTTTCAAATTCTCCACCATGATCACTTCTGACTTTAACTATTTTGTAATTTTTCTCATTTTGTACTTGAGTGCAGAAAGAGGCAAACACAAAATGTGACTCATCCTTATGTTTTAAGAATTTCACCCATGTCCAATGACTGTAATCATCAACGATGACTAGTCCGTATTTCTTACCATTGATAGAGGCAGTTTTCACTGGTCCAAAAAGATCAATGTGAAGAAGTTCTAACGGTCTAGAGGTGGAAACAATATTCTTTGCTTTAAAAGAAGTTTTTGAAAACTTGCCTTTCTGACATGCTTCACAAAGAGCATCTGAAGAATACTTCAGATTTGGCAAGCCTCTGACAAGTCCTAGCTTGTTCAACTGAGATATTCTTCTCAAGCTAACATGACCAAGACGTCTGTGCCAGACCCATTGCTCTTCATTAACAGACATAGACATTTTACATTCTGATGTTTTAAATCTGATAATTTAATTTTGTATGTATTGTTCTTCCTCTTTCCGTTGAACAGGACAGATCCATCCTTTTGACTGACAGCCTTGCAGGACGTTTGATTGAAAATAACGTCACAACCATTGTCACTAAGTTGACTAATTGACAATAAATTATGCATTAGACCTTCAACTAACAGAACATTATTAATAGAAGGAAGCTTACCTTTGCCAACAGTTTCGGAGCCAATAATTCTTCCTTTTTGATTTCCTCTGAAACCGACGACACCTCTAGGTTTAAGTTTCAGATCTTGGAACATATGCCTTTCTCCCGTCATGTGTCGCGAGCATCCACTGTCCAGGTACCATGACTGGTGTTTCAGTGGTGCCATTAAGGATATCTGCAACATATACTATCTCATTTTTAGGTACCCATTTTGTGGGCCCTTTTGCATTAGTCTTTCTAGAGGTTCTGACACCTTTTGACTTCCTCACAGTAGAATAATAGTGTGGGACTTGTGCATAGTGTTTAAGATTAGAAGTTTTCTTTCGTGTCTGTGTTTATGTAGTAGTAGATTTTGAACCTTTTGGTTCTGAGCATTTCAGGTTAGTGCCAGAGGGCACACAATGTTTGGATAGAGGTATTATCTTGATACTCTTGGTCTCATCATATGGTTGTGATGGTCCTGATTATCCCAGACCCCTATTACCATTCTTGCTGACTCCATAGATCATTTAAGCCATTTTGCTTATATCTATGCTTTTAGCAAGGAAGTGATGAAAGGCTCTATCATATCTGACTACTTCATTAGTGTCATTTATGTTGGAAGTGATTTCTTCTTCTAACTTAGAGACTTTATTTTTTTAAAACAACATTTGATTTTTCTAAGAAAGATAATTTTTCATTTAATTCAGAGATGGTTTGCTTGATTTTAGCAAGATCTTCTGAAGGAACCACAAAAGTCTTTTTCAGAGTTTTGTGTTTTCTTAGAAGGGTTTGATATCTTTCCATAAGTTAAGATAATCCTATTTCGAGTTCAGAACGGGATACGGAAGAAAGTACCTATCTTTCGTCGTCAAAGTCTGATAGTTCTCCTTCTGACAAGACATCGTTAGTTTTTGCCATGAATGCCATGTTGACACGTTCTCCATCAGAATCATCCTCAGATTCTGAATCATCCCAAGTTGGCATAAGACTCTTTTTGGCTTTCTTAGGTCTCTCCTCTTTCTTTAATTTTGGACAATCATTTTTGATATGTCCAGGCTCCTTGCATTCAAAACATGTAACATCTCTTCCATAAGTTCTCTTTTGACCATATGTAGATTCAGATCTTCTTCTTGGTCCTCTGAACTTATTCTTTCTGTATTTCCATAATTGACTTATTTTCCTTGATATGAGAGATATATCATCTTCATTTGAATCATCTTCAGATTCTTCCACTTCTTCCTTTGCTTGATACGCCTTTTTCTTCTCAGACTTGGCCTTTAGAGCAATGGATTTACTTTTCTTCCGAGGTTCATCTCCTTGAAGCTCTATTTCATGACTTCTTAAAGAACTGATTAGTTCCTCAAGACTTATACTATTCAAATCCTTTGCCAGTTTCAAGGCAGTTACCATTGGTCTCCATTTGACAGGAAGACTTCTGATCATTTCCTTGACATGATCAGCAGTGGAATACCCTTTGTCTAGACTCTGAGTCCTGCAACAAGCATTTGAAATCTTGAGAACATGGTTTCCATTGATTCATCGTCTTCCATTTTAAAGACTTCATATTTTTGAATTAGTGCAAGAGCCTTCGTCTCCTTGACTTGAGCATTGCCTTCGTGAGTCATACGAAGAGAGTCAAAGATAGACTTTGCAATTTCTTTGTTTGTAATTTTTTTATATTTCGTATATGAAATTGCATTTAACAGAATCGTTCTTGCTCTGTGATGATTCTTGTAGTTTTTCTTTTGTGCATCTATAAATGCACTTCTTCCAATCTTTTTGCCTGCAGAATCTACAGGGTGACTGTAGCCATCAACTATCAGATCCCATAGATCTAAGTGAAACGACAAAAAGTAACTTTCAATTCTATCTTTCCAATAATCAAAATTTTCCCCATCAAATATAGGAGGTTTTGCAGTATAAGAATCTCTTTCATTCACAATAACACTTGTATCAGGAGTTGGTATAGCCATTGTTTTTCACACTTGGATCGGTACTGAACACTGATAAGTACTTAATAAAAATTCAACCTTTTTATCACCTCAGAACCGGAGCTCTGATGCCAATTAAAGGTGTGAAAAACACAAGAAAGGGGGGTTTGAATTGGTTTTTCAAAATAAAATTGTTTGTTTAAGATTACTCCTTTTTTCAAAAACCCTTTTGTTTAGTAAAATAACCTTGGTTGAATCTAAAGGGGATAACATGTTATGTTTATACTAGTTCACTTGAGAAACACTCAAGTTAGTCTAGTCCACCCGCCAAGGTGATTTTGCATCTCTCAATCGAGGTCTTAATCCACTAATCAATCAGATCAATACAATGCACTAGCCAAAATGCTGGTGACTAACAACAACCTCTAAAACTCTTCAAGTTCTAGACTTCTCAAGAAATACAACCACACAGGTCTTTCTCAAGGAATACAAACCTAAGTTTGAAAATAAGTTTCGTTTACAAGAAGTGTACTTCTAATACAAGCTGAATATGTAAACAAGTTTCGACCAGAATGACTTAAGAAAGCTTTTAGTTAGAAAGTATGTTTTGCAGTTGCGTTCATGTGTGTCTTTCTTCAAGTCTTTGCTTCTTTATATAGCCGAGTAGAAAGTAGTCATTGAAAGGTAATCATGATAGCTATCTAGGCTGGCGGCTAGAAGCGCGAGGACAGATAAAAATGTTTGTGTCCTGTCTTGTCAAAATATCTTTGTTTGTACCGTTTGCACTAATATCAAGATATCTTCGCTTTGTATTATGGTACAGCTGTACTATGTAGCTTAGTCTTCTTGGCTTCTCAACTTCAGAGACCTTTTTACAAGCATGAGTGAGAAGGGAAAACATATCTTGGTTCTTACGAACTTCAAGTCTTCGAGTCCTCAGAGCAGCGCCTTTGGAGTCTTCAGCACTTGGTCTTCAGAACCTTGTTCGCTTGGTGCGTTGTCTTCATATCTTCAGAGGCTTCCGATGGTATTTGGTTGAAGCATGAGTAGAGACTATGGTTAGGTCTTTAGAACCTTGATCAGAGAGCATAAGCCTTCTGCATTTGGACTTCGTTCAATCAGAACCTTTGTCTTCAGATCTTCAGAACTCGTTCTCTTTCCCTTTCGTATCAGAGTTTTGTGAACTTCACATTTTCTTGAAATAAATTCTGTATTTCAAGTGTAGTGCATAGGTGAAGTATTTTCCTTTTAGCATTGTATTCGCACCAATTTACAGAAGCATAACCTGTTTGTTAGATTCTCAAAAGTAACAAACATTAGTCTTACAAAATTATTCATACAAATATACTCGTTTGATATCATCAAAACTTAGAAGTAACATTGCAGAACCAAATCTTGTTCTCACAGTTCCAAGCATCACATTTCATCTGTAACCTCCCTAACACAAAGATCAATTTCTCATTTTCAACACTTGCAAGAAGATCCGAGTTGAGGGATTGAAGTTGTTTTAACCCAAACCAAGCATTGCAATAGCATCCTAGAGGTTCAAGGAAGTTGTTTGCATCATCATCCATCATCTGGAAGCTTGTTTGAAGAGGCATTGGACCTACCCCAATAGGTAAGTTGATCATGTCTGAAACCACATGATTAGGGCATCATCTTCATCCATTTAAATTGCCAAAAAACTTGCCATAATGTAGTGTTCAATACCCGAATGCTAATTGCCCTGAATCATTGATGTTTAGCATTTCATGTTGATGTGTAATTTTAGGGTTCATACTGATTTCTGATTGATTGTTTACAATATGATGAAAATAAATGCAATTGAGTGATGCCATTGTGTTCCTTGTTTGATTCTGAGTGAGTTTGTTTTTTACATTTTTGAAAATGGTTGAGAAATGAAGAACTTGTGTTTTCTGAAAATTCAAAAATGGTGGCTGAGTCGTGGGAGGAAGAAGACAATCATGGGTGGCACGTTTTTTCATTTAAAAATCATGTTTCATATATTATTTTGTGTTTGCAATATGTTTAATGAATTGGCATTACGACCTAGTGGTAACGCTGGTTTGTGTGTTTGTGTGTGAGAAGTCTGGGATTTGAATTCCCCTCGGCCCAGACTTTTGCTATTTTATTTATTTTGTACATTTTCACATTGAGACGTTATTTTTTATTTACTACGCGCATTTTGTATCACAACGCAGCAAATGGCCTGGTGGAAAGTGTTTTAGGCTATGAGTACAAGGGCGTGGGTTCATGCCTTATGGGCAGCATCCCCTTCTTTTTTTTTATCACCCTTTCCCTTTTTTTTAGTTTACTTCTTTTAATTTAATTTTAATCATTTTGTTTGATTTTAAATATTCATATTTTATTTTTTTAATACATAAAAAATATTTTTAAAAAAAACATTTTATTATTTTATTCCACCCTTTTATTTTATTTTTCATCAAGATTAAATATTAATTATATTTTGTTATTTTGGTCATTTATTTTTAAAATCAATTTTAAAAATCACCAAAATATTTTCATGTCATTTTAATTTTTGTTTCTGCAATTTAAAATGTCTAAAAATATTGTCTTTCACTTTGGTTTGGTAAATCCCATGTTTATATGTTTTTCTCTTTCATTTTCATTAATGATTAAGATGTTTTCAAGTAATTTAAACTTGAATACTTATACTTTGATTAGGGTTTTGTTTGGTCCTTGATCATTACCTTTGATCCTTGCTCATGTAAATGTTGTCTTGTGGTATGATTGTGCTTAAATGCTTCCTTTGTTTTGCCTTGAATACTTTGAATGGTTGAAATTGTTCATATTTGTTTCAAAGACATCCATGTGTTTCTTGCCCAAATTTCCATCTTCAAGTTGATGCTTATTCTTGTATGTATATGTTGAAAATTGTTGAATCATGTTCACTCTAGATAGTTCATAAGTGACCTCACTTTTACTTCAATCATGAATTAGTCCATAACTTGTCTTGTTGAAGCATGTTTTGTAAATATGTGTCCATGTTCCTTTGTTCACTCAAATGTTGTATGCCATGACCAAATGTGTTTATTCATAAACCTTGAATATGTTTCTTGAATCACTTTAAGTCCTTACTTATACCATATCTCATGTTTAACTTCTTTGGTTGAATAACGGTTTACACTAATTCCAAGGGAGGGGTTTGTTGTTGACATCTTTGTCATCCTTGCATATGCATGTTTACATTCTTGTACATATATCTCTATTGTTGTTATCCTTGAACTTGCTATCCCTTAGGAAGTCTCCCTTAGGATCATTTGCAACTTAGACACTCCAATTAGGGTTTCCCCTCTCTTAAACTCAAAACCACTTTCAAGTAAAAACCTTGACTTTAAGTCATTGATCTTTTCAAACTCTTTTCTTAACAAATTGCTTTAAGACATCTTAAGCACATTCAAACTCTTTCACAAAAACTAAAAGACACAAACTTCAACTTAAACCTTTTGCCACTTTGGCTTTTCAATTCAAAAACAATTTCAAATAGATTAGACATTAGTCATCCTTAGTTGAGATATAATTCTCCTACCCCATGATATTGTGAGAAAGATGATTGATTCTTTTCCACTTGAGAGAGGTATGTGGCATACTTGTTGATTATATATCCAAGTTGGAACCCTTCTCTCAACGTGAAGCAAAAATCCCTCTTCCACGTGTTTGTGGTGGTCTAAGTTGAGTATTCTCCTTAAGATGACAACTTGTCTCTTCTTCATTAAAATCCACCGTAACAAACCCTTTTCAATTTATATCTTGAACTACGAGGTTTCGATCCTTCATTGGTACGTAGGCACAAGACTTTGTGTCTTGACAAACACAAAAACAATAAAAAACATTTCTCTTCTCATCTCCTCAATCAATCCCAAATAGCAAATAAACTTTAACCATTACACAAACAACAAGTGGATACTATAGATACTTAGGGTGTTAATACCTTCCCTTAGTATAACCAACCCTCTTACCTTAGATCTCTTTATTGCTTTGTCTTTGCATTGCATATTTATGGGTTATTCTTTCTTTACCCCTTTCCTTGGATAAATTAAAGATCGGTGGTGATATCTTATGATCTGTGAAGCCTAGCTAACCCAATAACTATGGTTTCCGATTCTCACCACGACACCATTTAATAAAAAGCTTTCCTTTCTGTCTTTCTCTTTTCACAATCAATAAGTAGAGGATTTCAAACGATATCACACTAACACTCTTACACGAGACTAACTAAATGGGTTCTGATGAGTACAACGAATGTGAGAGGTGATAATACATTCCCCTTGCATAACTGACTCTTGAACCTAATCTGGTTGTGACGACCATTTCTTTTTTTTTTGTGGGTTTTATCGATATTTTCCTTTTCCCACTTTGAGAATAAATAAATTTCGTTTGTGACTATGTTTTGTTTATATTTCGAGCGTTCCTTACGTTCGGGTATTTTTTGCGCCGCGACACTTTTATAAGTAGCCATCGCTACATTGGTGGCGTTGTTTCGTGTCATGCAGCCCCAAGAAAATAGATGAAGAGGTTCATTCAGACCCACTGGTTGGTGGATGCCAAGTCGAAGGAGGAAAGGAAGAGAATATTCGGTAAGTAACACAAGAGCCCCATTTTCCTTGGTTTGTTTTCTTATATCCCTTTTTCTTTGATGTATTCTTTATTCATTATAGAGATACGATGAAGAGCAAAGAGGTAATGTGGATAACACATTAGGAGATTCAGGTTGTTTCTCTCTTGGTTAGCATTCTAAGTACCCCTTCCACTGAGGAAGCTTCTACCTCGGGTACACTGGTCGGTTCGCCTTCTACTCTGGTATCCGATCTAACCACTCGAGTCATTCATCCCCTACTGGAATAGAAATTCAGGCCTCTCTTAGTCAGATTGAAGTAGATGATTATTTACCCCCTCCTAGGTAGTAAGATGGGAGAATTGGTTCCTATCCCTGAATATGAAGAACTCCAGGTTGAGAGGCCATCTATCAAATGTCTTTAGCTCTGGTATAAACGAGGGAAAACTTATGTCCAAGTGGTGTCAGATCTTGTGTTGAAAGCTCATCCCAACCCAAGGAAGGATGTGGGGTTTTAGTCTCCTGTCTCTGAATAAGACTACACTTATTTCTTTAGTCTGTCTGAGTAATATTGGCAAAATAAATTGGCAAAGTTACTTTACCATACTCGTTGAGTATTATCCATTTTTGAGTTTGGGGTTACTAAACCGAGGAAAGCCTTCTAATTGAACCATTTTGCAATAAGAGATGGAAAAGTTCAAAAAACAGGTTGATGATCTTACAATTGAAATAAATTAGTATTTGGAGGAAATATGAGATGACTCTAACTCAGTTTTGGCCATGGAGACCAACATGAAGTCTTTTGAATATTTTGACACTTTGGTAAAAAGGAGAAACTAATTTCTCGGGAGCTAATTGAGAAGAATAAGGCTTTGACCTCTGCTCAAGCATCTTTGTCCAAGGTGGAGGTCACTCTAGAGGAAGCAAACCAGTCTTTAGATCCTACTCAAAAAAGGATAGATGACTTGGAGAATTCTTTGAAGGAGTCTTACAAGGGTCTAAAAAAGGCCGAGGATGACCTTCATGTGATACATCAAGAGAATCTTTATCTTTATAAGGAATTGGCTAAGTCGATAAAGAAATTTAGTCCAATGTCGAGGACGGATTTAAGAGAGCCTTGAAGTATGTGGAGTAATTTTATCCTACTGTGTCGGTCTCGAGATAGCAATTTTGTCTTGATTAAGTTATTGAGGATTGGAAAGTGGTCTCCTTAGGTATATGATGTATGTCAAGAAACATATCCTAGACAGTGTTCCCCATAATATTCCACATTTTGATGATGTGACACCTTAGAATAATTATGTGATTGATGATGATCATGCCCATGAAGAGGTTGAGATTGATTTTTTTGTATCCCATATTAAGGTTGTTAATAACAATAATAATAAAAATCATGAGATTGTTACTAGAAAGAATACTCAACTTGTAGCACAAGGCTATGTTGAAGACTATACTCTTATTGCTCATCTTGAAGCCATCAGAATGTTGCTAGGTTTTTATTCTATTAGTATGTTCACTCATTATCACATGGATGTGAAAAGTGTCTCCTTAAATAAGTATTTAAATGTAGATGTCAACCAGGATATGCCAGACAACTTGTATGACATGTTGGTGACTGAGTTTCCAACACAAAGCAAGGATGGGCAAGTTGCCCCTGTTAATTCTCAAGTGAATGATGTGGTGAATAATGTAAGTGACAACATTGATGATGTTGTGAATGACTATGCCAGTGCTTATAAGGGTTCTACCCATATGAATAATGGAGTTCATGTTGGATCTGCTCCTGTCAGTGAACGTATTACTAAATATGCTGGTATTAGTAAAATGTTTGACAAGAAGTCAAAGGAAAAGGTGAAAAATAAAAAGGTTATGCTAAAGGCTAAAAAGACTCCTTACAAGAAGATCCTTACTCCTACCAAGGCAAATAAGACTCCCATGAAAAATAAGAAATATGTGGTTGGTAGTAAAAAATCAACTAGGAAGAAAAGGAATGTTGCTCGTCATAAGAAAATGGATCTTGAAAAGGAGCATTATGTTGAAGCACTGAAATATTAGGAAATTATGCAGCTCCTTAGTAATGCTCAGTATTTGAAGATAGTGTTGAATGATGGTATTTATCATAGGTTGCTGAATTTGAGTCACATTCTGAATGTTAGGAAGATGTCTCAGACATTATGTCCAATATCTGTGCACTTTTTGATGAAACTGATCTGGTTTTTGATGGAGAAATGTTAGAGCTTTTTCACCTTAACTTGTTGTTGATGCTACTACAAGTTTGTAGTATGCGTTATTGGGTTCTAGTATTTGTGGCCTTACTGGGCTGCTCTTTTTTTTACCCATTTCTTAGTTTGATAAAATTAGGGGGAGATGATGATATGATGATACTCATAAGTAGTTGTGTGTTGTTATTATTTGAAGAATGGCTGGGAGAATGTGTGTATTATCATGTATGTCTGTAGGATCTACTACTGGGTTGTTTGATTGATGGTGGTCCGATGTTATTTATCTCTTTTTAGACAAAGAGGGGGAGAAAAAGGAAAATAGCACACTTCTTTGATAATATCTTCCTAATAATGTTTGTCTATTATGCACTAGCTCGGTGCAATCTTGAAGAAGTGTTTAATTTGTGCTTTGCCTAAAAAAGTATACAAAGGGGAATGATGTTTCTTTAATTATGAAAAATGGGTAGCAAGATGTCTGGAACATGTTGTGTGACATCTTGGCCTGTGTGCTATATTAATTGGATTCTCATGCACTTCAGATTTGTTCGAGTCCAAGGTTTAAAATAAAGATTTGGATTAGTTAAGAAGATTTGGAAGAATAAATTTGCATTGAAGAACAAACCTACTCAGATGATGATGAAGATTGGGTTAATTTTGTTTCATTAAGAGTTATTATAGCTTTTTGTTATGATGTTCTAGCTTCAGTCCTGATGTTTTAGATTTTTAATCAACACCTGTGCACATGGTTGTTATTGATAATTTCTACTCCTAGTTTTGTGTGAGCTCTTGTATTACACGTTCACTAACTGTGCTCATGGCTAATACTGACCTAGCTGTTTCTAACTGTGCTAATGGAGCTTTGCCTAATTGTGGCAAAAAGGGGGAGTAATGGTGTGCAGTGGAGTGGTGTGACTACTAAATTGACTACTGACTTTGTGATGTATGAGGATCATTTGTTAACCTAATATATTCTGGTGTGCTTAGTATTGTCTGATATGTGTGGTACAAGCTAATATAGTTTGTGTGTGTACACCTAATGAAGTATCTGGCCTAGCATCTGGGCCTCAACTAATGTGTATGTTTATATCTTTGTGTGTTAGTAGTGGCTTCTGACCTTTGACTATTGACTACTAACAATGTGTTCATGCATGACTAACCTATGGATTTCTATATAGAGAGACTCTTTCATGCCTTGAAGGCCAAGAGCCTGAGTGATATTTTGTGTTTTTAGGATGAGTTTTATTTTATGTTAATTGTACACCACGATATTGCTTAATTCATATCATAAGGCATTGTAGTTGGCTTGTTTAATTGAGTTGTATATTCAACATTAAATCATTCTGATTATTGTTGATGATCACTAGGGTTAGTGATTGAGAGAAAGTGAGAGGGGATTCTTATATTTATGGGGATACCTAAATAGAAATACACTAAGGGTAGAATTTAAGAAGATGGGTATTGAGTAAGGGGCTTGTTTATCTAAGATACTTTGTACTAGTTCTGTTAAAGAGTGAATTTCCTTTCTAGGGTATAGTGCCCCCTAGATGTAGGTGTTGTTTGCACTAAATGGGTTTAACAATTTTTAGTGTTATTTATTGCTTTTACCTTGATTTATTATTGTTGTCATAGTGCGTTTATTCTAGTATAACAAGTAGGAACAAAATTACAACTAGTATCAGAGCAGACACCCTATTCTATTTAGGTGAGCTCCAAGGAAGATATTTTTTGTTCAATGGACAACACAAAGGATGAAGGGTCTGTCAATAGACCACCTGTTTTGGATGACACCAATTATGATTATTGGAAAGCTAAGATGGTTGTCTTTATTAAATCCATAGAAATCAAAACTTGGAAGGTTGTGATTAAAGGTTGAAAACACCATGTGAATGTTTCTCAAGATGGTACATCAAGCTTAAAGCCAAAAGTTGAATGGACTGATGCAGAAGATAATGAAGCTCTTAGAAACTCCAAGCTTTGAATTCTATTTTCAATGGTGTTAAAAAGAACATCTTTAGATTAATCAACACATGTATTGAAGCAAAAGACGCTTGTGAGATTCTCAAGACCGTTCATGAAGGCATATCCAAAGTGTGTGTGTTAAGGTTGCAGATCCTCGCAACCAAGTTTGAAAATCTAAGAATGATGCAAGATGAATCCATATCTGAATTCAAAATTCGTATTCATGATATAGCCAACAATTCCTTGGCATTGGAGAGAAGATGTCAGAAGAGAAGTTTAACATGAAGGTGATAACTATTGAAGAAGCTCAAGATTTAAGTACGTTGAAGTTTGATGGATGCATTGGCTCTCTTCAAATATTTGAAGTTGCTATAAATTAAAGATCAAAAAAGATGAACAAAGGTGTAGCCTCTGTATCCAAATCTCAAGTAAGTGAAGATCAAGGTGAGAAGGGTACTGAAGAAAGTATGTCATATGTTATAACTTTTATTGGAATAAAGTTAAAGAAAGCATTGAAAATACTAGATAGAAGATGGAGGATAAATGTTCAAGACAAAGTATCAAACATCAATCCCCAGAGTAAGAACAGAGAGGAAGACAAACGTAATAGAGACAAAGGTGCACAGTGTTATGAATGTGAATGGTTTGGTCACATCAAAACTGAATGCCCTACTTATCTAAGGAAATAGAAAAAAGAATTGTTTATCACATGGTCTGATTCAGAAGATGAGCGTGAATGAGAAATAGCCAACAAAGTGATGGCTTTCATTGGAAAGTATGTGCCTGGAGGTGAGTCTACTGATGAAGACATGACTGATGAAGAACTGGATGCAACATATAGGCTTCTATAAACCAAGTGGAAGGAAGCATGCATAACTGTGGAGCAATAGAAAAAAATCATAGGCGCACTTCATAAGGAAAATGAGAGGCTTGTCTAAACCATCTCAAATCTGGAAGAGGAAGTTACTGTGTTAAATTCCAAGCTTGAACATATGACAAAATATGTGCGTATGTTGAATAGTTGTTCTGATATGTTAGATGAGATCTTGGAAATTAGAGTGAATAAGGTTATATGGCTTGGATATAACTCCTTAAACAAAAGGATCAAAATTCCCACCAAGAAGGTTGTTGCTCATGAAAAGAAAACTAAGTTTCTGATGAAGGGCCACATGTCTCAGCATCCTGCTCAACATGTGTCCCCTCATACAAAAGGCAAAAAAATTATATTGTAGTGGTTTGTCGTGAGTGTTTTGGCAGAAAAACATTTCTCCTCTTCTATTTTTAAAAAAAAAAAAATTCTATTGAAATGAGAGAGTTAAAGATTTGGAATGGAGACTTTTACTATCTTATGTGTGTGTTTTGAAAAAGAAGATGGTTGGAGTTTATGTTGAAAAGGTGTGGTTTGGCTGCAACTTAAAAAAAAAATAGGAAAATGTTTTTTTTTTCCAGTTGAAGAGATGTAGATGATAAATCGAAATTGTATCGTATTTTTCTATTCACTTTGCGCATTTTAGTTTCCGTTTTATCGAGTCATTTAGGATATTTACTATGTTTCACTTATGTTTTGTTTTATTTTATGTTTCAGGTGTCTATCAGCAGCAGTGTAAGAAAAGAGAGGATTCAGATCAGAAGAAGGAGAGAAATCAGAAGAAAAGCAAAAATCTGCATGTTTTACTGATATGGCGTTTGCCATATCACCATGGCGTTTGCCATGGCCCTTTTCCAGATGGCGTTCGCCATGCACCTACGGCGTTCGCCCTACAGTTCGAGAGCAGTTTTCCAGAATTAGTTTTAGGCAGTTTTGCTGCAGTTTTAATATTTGAATTTCCCTCCCTTGAAGGCATGAACTGAGCAGTTACCAGTGGGATATCTCTATATATACCTCAGTTCTAAAGCAGTTTTACATGGAGAAATTACCCTGCGGAAGCACTGTCGAAATTCCTCGAGCCTAACTACTATATTTACCGTCCAAAGTAACAATTGCTCGTATTGTGTGATTGTTACACTGTTGTAGTATTTTATTTCCGCATTGCTGTTGTAACTCTTGGATCACTGCAATTTCAATAGAAGTTTATTTCAGTTTATTAACTTCAGGTTATTTCTTTATTTTACCATCTTTACCGCATTATTATTTGTATGTGCATTGCAACATAACTTAATCTTTTCAAAAACTTAAACCAGAATTTTCGTTGAAATAGATTAAAATGTATGATTTAAATTACAGCACCTTTAACATGTTAGTCTTAGGATTAATTATGTCAGAGTAGATTTATATGAGCCCGTAGTATGAGTACCGCCATACCCGACGGGACTCTGTAGTTATAATTGGTATTAAACAATGACTTATTGTCATTTTGGTTTTAATTTCCATCCCGAATTTATGTAACTTTGTCACGAGAGTGAGAAGTTACTTAACATTACTTTGTCACGAGAGTGAGAAGTATATTAAGGTTTAAGCCGAGATTCGCGAGAGCGTGAGGAGTGAACCAGATAGTGGGAATTAGGCATCAAGTCTAAATGCAGCGAGAGCGCTTTAGATGTTGATTAGGATATTATTTGGTTTCTAAAGAGTGTTTCTTAGTTACCGGGCGAGCGAGAGCAAAATCTTGGGATTAAGAGATATGGCTTCTGTCAAGACCGCGAGAGCATGAGGCATAGCCTTTAAGTCAGTACATCCTACTAAATAGGCTTATAGTCGTAATTAGTACCGTTTTTCTACAAGTCCCTTAGGCGCGCGGAATTCATACTTCGTACTCGTTTTAGCATCGATTCTATTTTCCTCAGTATTAAGTTTCAATTTCCTTTTCTTTACACCGTGACACTAGCCTTAGCTTTACACCGCAACTATAGAATACTATAGATTGATTATTAGTCCCTGTGGGTTCGACAATCTTTTAAAACTATGCGATAGGCTGTATACTTGCAGTTGTAATCCGACCAATACGTAAAGTCGCGATCAGTAGAGGGAGGAAATAACATGTTTACGCTAGCATGAACAGAATTGATTACAGCATAAAAAGGTGGCCTTGAAAATGAAGTCTCTTCTCTCTTCTTAAAAATACTCTTTTTTTCTTTTTTTAGCTCCTTTTTTTCATTTTATAAATCGAGAAAGATATGGAGTATATGCTTGTTTGAAAATAAGAACCGTGGTGAATGGTTGGTCTCAATTAAAATAAGAAGGGATGATCAATGTCTGTTGGTTAAATTTAATATAGATGAAAGGTGACTTTTGAAATTGGAAGAAAAAGAAGATTATCTGTACATTGTTGATTTTTCAAAGAAAGAAAAAAATAGTTGGGTTTTCCAGTTCAGAAAGAGATGTCAGGGGTGAGCAGCGCCATTTGGGCTTGTAGTGTGTCTGAGCCTTTCCCTCTTTTCTTTCCCTGGCCAAAAATTAACGTTAAATAGTAGGGTTTGCTAATTTCATTTGGGTCAAAAATACCCTTAGATATTTATTTGGAATCAAAATGAGTTTAAAACTAAATTAAATAAAAATCAATCTTTTTTTAATAAAACAAAATAAACTCAAACAAACTATTTATTTAATTCTATTTATTTTTCTTGGCATTTTGATAAAAAAAAATAAAAAGAATTAAAATGAATAAAATCAGGCGCAATAATGTGCGAAAAAATAAAATGAACGCATTAAAATGATCTACGCGAAATAAAATTCTGGAAAACAGACAGACAAAAATCAAAATTTGGAATAAAAAATGTCCGGTTGAAAAGGCTCAAACTGTTCAAAATGCGAACATAAATATAATCAAAAAAATTAAATGAGCACGTCAGGTTAAACCACGCGAACCGTAGATCAATAAAACTTGCAATTGTAAGCCCGATCTTGAAATTTTTCGCCTGCTAATTTACGTTCAATTGAGAAACGATTCAACCGATCTTTCTTTAAAATCAAAATTTTATTCAAATCGACATTTTAAGCGTTATGTTGAAAGAAATACATGCTATGATATGAAAATGATGCAAATGTCATGACATATGTACCAATTTATTGCTTTAGGGGCAAAATTGGGGTGTGACATTCTGGACTCGGAATTTTGTTCTTTCTCCCTTCTCTTAAGTTTTTCCTTTCCTTCCAAAAATGAGTTCATCATCTAGAAAGGCAGATGAAAAGAATAATAACAAGCTGGAAGACAAGTATGAGAAGAAATTTGGGGCTTCAGATTCAAAGGAAACTGATTTGGAGAAAAGTGAATCCAAGATGGGGATATATGTTGGACCATCTGTTGGAGCTTCTGCGACTGGAAAGAAGTTTGTGACCAAGATGAATTCCTTGTAGAAAATGTATGTGAAAAAACATGACTCTAACTCAGATGCTGATGAAGACTGAAGATCAAATCTGAAGGGTGTTGATTCCGTGTGTTTTTGCTTAGTTTTTTGAAGGGTGTTTTGGATCTGTAATGGCTTGATAACCTCGTGATTTTGTTTCAAATAAATGTTCTGATGCTCTAGCATCATGTTCACCATTTTGTCTACTCCTGATCTGTTGTATGTATGTGCTAACATGTTGACATCTAAGCTGACTGAATGACTAATTTTTTATGGATCATACCTTTTCCAAATCATGGGAAAAAAAGGGGGAGTAATGGTCTATGAGTGCCCATATTTGCTGACTGACTCTACTGTGCTTAGTACTGACTAGTACTAAATGATGTTATGAATCTATGTGCACACATGCTGAAGCTTATGGCCTGGCATCTGGCCCTCAACTCTGTGTCCTGACTTTGTGTGTTAGTAGTAACTTCTTAATCTTGACTACTGGCTACTAACTGTGTGTGCATGCATGACTAACTAATCATGAATGATTACACGACTTACTGTTATGGAGCATTGGCTATGTGTAGATACCACTTGACTTTTGACTTGTGCTACTAACTTCTGTTGATGTTATATGTTTGTTCTGATGTGTGCTGCTATTGATTTTTTTATTTGACAATTATGTGTGTTGTGTGATTAATGATTAAATTATGATGCACATCTTATATGTTTTTGGAAGTGTTGTTTTGCCAAAATTTGTCAAAGGGGGGATTGTTGTTTCATTTTGAATTTGCTACATTATGCAAAATAACATGGTATAAACACATGTTGAACATAATGTTCTAACTGGTGTGGCACATATGTCTACAACTTCATTTGTGAAGAAAGGACACATCTGGGAACAAATATCCTAACATGTGGCCCTTGTTTGTAGGACAAGGTTGTTGCTGTGAGCGCGCATTTTTCAACTGTCTATAACACGTTTTTCTATTACTTGTGCATCAAGGGTTGTTGTTATCTTTTAAAAATATGATTTGTTTGATTAATTAATTAAATTAAATTTGAATCAGGGAGATTTAAATTTGAATTCAAATCAAATCAAATCTTTTTGTGGAGTTGTATTAGAGAAATTAATCTTAACTGAATCTTCATCACATTTGGACGAGATCACTGTCTAAATCAAGGAGAAAAGTCTATCTATGAATTGCTAAATATAGAGACTCTTACATGCCTTGAAGACCACGAGCTTGAGTGATATTATCTATTTTTAGACTGAGTCTTTATTTGTGTTAATTGTACACCACACTATTGCTTAATTCATATCATAAGGCATAATAGTTGGTCTGTTTAGTTGAGTTGTAAATTCAACATTGAATTATTATTGTTGATGATCACTAGGGTTAGTGATTGAGAGAAAGTGATAGGGGGTTCTCATATTTAGGAGGAGTCCTAAATATAAATAAGGTGAGGGTAGAATTAAGAAGAGGGGTATTGAGCAAGGGGTTTGTTCATCTAAGATACTTTGTACTAGTTCTGTTAAAGAGCATATTTCTTTTCTTGGGTAGAGTGCCTCAGATGTAGGTGTTGTTTGCACTGAACTAAGTTAACTATTTTTGGTGTTCTTTATTGCTTTTACCTTGATTTATTATTGTTTTCATATTGTGTTTATTCTAGTATAACAAGTTGGATAATTTGTCTCAGACATTTGATTCCCTTAAGGAACAAAATTACACTTTTCTTTTGTCTTCTTTGGTCCAATTAAAATTAGGTTTATTTACTACTTTTTCATCAAAAAAAAAAATAGGAATACTTCAGTGACTTTAGGCGTTGAAGTATTAACCTTGCATGTACACCACATATCATTGTATTAGAAGAATTCACTACAACACTGAAAGATCTCGCTAAGATCTTGTTCCCTATTCCTAATTCCATATCAGAACAACAAAAGAACATGTATTATCAGATTACTCCTTTCAAGCATGTTTATTTGTCATTTTATGATTTGTTAAACATGCTCTTAATTATTTATTATTTCATTCCTTCAATTAAGGGCATGTTTGTTTCAACTTTTTTTTTAATGTTTTTTATAGTATTATATATTTTTGTGTAAAAAAAATTTAAAATAAACTTTTCATAAAAGTTTCAAATAAAAATTTGGTTTAAATTATTATGCTTTAAATGTTACTTTAAGTATTTCATCATTTTTATTGAAAAAAATTTTTGGATATCAAAATTTTAAAAAATCACTTAATTTTGAAGTTATTTCAAATAGTTTTTCATAAAAATTGTTTTTCAGATACAACATTTTGAAAAAATTGTGATTTCGACTATGTTTTAATCTTCAAAAATATATGTTTATGCTATAAGATGTCAAAATTAATCTTTTAATTTAAAAAAAAAACAAATTTTTTAAAAAAATCTTATAATATATAAAAAAACATTTATATAAAAATTATTTTTAAAAATAATCTATTTTTTAAAGCTAAAACAAACAGGCCATAAATTATCTCTTTGTAATAAATAATAAAGAATAATATTGAAAAAAATAATGCTACTTTCATTTATTATTATATGTTATTTTAAGGAAAAAAACTCTAAATTGGAACTCATTTTTTTTACCAACAAATCATTAAATTTAGTTTATTATTAAAATTTTAAATATATTAGTTTTTATAATTTTTATAATTTACTTTTTCTATACCATTAATAAATAATAATTTTGAAAAAAAAATTATGATTTTTTTATTATATAAAATTGATTGTATTTGTTAGGTTTAATTATAAATTTAGTCTCTTTTATTCTATCCCATTTACATAATTAGTCTTTTTATTTTAAATTTAAACAATTTTGATATTTCTTTATTATTTTTGCATTTAAAATTAACAATATGTATATTTTAAAATGATATGTTGAATTTTTTTTTAATATAACTTATTTTTTTCAAAAAAATTACAAAAAAAAACAATGTTTCAGGTAAATTACCAAAGTGGTTGGGTTTCCAAAAATCCTCTAAGGGTGGCGCCATATGGGATGACGCCTCAGTTAGAGGCCACATGTCAAACCATATGGCGCCTCAGTGTTTTTTTTTTTTTTGCTGAGGAGTCGCTACCCCAGATGGCTCCTCCGTGTGTTTTTTTTTTTGTTTTTTTTTAATTGGGAATAAAAAATACATTTTTTAACTTTTTTTCTATGTTTTGTTAAATTTGTGAATTGAAAATTGTATTGGAAATAAAATTATGATAGCTATAAATGCATCACATTGTTAAGGATAATAATTAGTACAATATTTAGATACAAAAAAAATTCAATGATCGTGCATATCTAAACCACCACCGGTTCCACATTCAGGGGCTCTTGCACGACGTCTCTGTCTAGCACCACGAGTTTGTTGAGGTGTGACTGGTCTTTGTGTTTGTTGAGATGGCCCCGGCGCATCAGACGATGGCCCTGGCGCATGAGACAAATTCTGAAGCATCTGTCCCCAATAGCCGGGGGGTTGCCGCGGACAGCGCTTCCGTAATCCAGCTGCATGCCCATGTTTGTGTAATTTGTATGGGGGGTTGGGTTGGTTCCATACAGTATGGTTGGCCTAAATGATGCATTGATGGGTGTTGGTACTGAGTCAGCGGTTGATGTGGGGTTTGGTAGTCGAACAGTGGGTGGGTTTGTTGGCTGTAGGATGATTGTGGTTCTTGGTGGTAGGAAGATAGGGTGTTCATTTGTGGGGGGACTTGGGTGTGCTTCGGTGGGTTCGAAAGACTCGTCAGGGCTATAGGGGTAAGGGTTTTGTTGTTGTGGTGTATAGGTCGGTGTATGATGTTAGGCATATTGCTGGGTATTCTGCTGCGAGGAAGACGCATGTTGGCGGGGGTCAACTAGATACGTGGGCTGAGAGAGGAATGGTTGCGGTGTTATAACAGACCTAGACCAACTCATATATTGTTCCGTTGGCATAACATCTTGTACAACGGGGTCGGTTAAGACGTGCTGGTGTCGGTTCTCCCAGTGTTGACACAGCGCTGCTGCAAAGTTGGTTCACTCACCCACTTTCCATTGCATGCCGACTCAACACAGATGCCACGTTCCCAAACTTGTAGGAGCCACCGGAATATCCTGATGCATTCCGAATTGAAGTTTGACTCGGTCGCTCTAATGCATCTCCACCGTTGTGAACCGAATAATTTGCGTTTTAGAAGTCTACACAGCATCATCATTTTCGTTGGGCTGGTGGTCGAACTCCTCGTACGGCCTCCAGGCAAACTACAAGAGCAAAAGGTTTAATGAGAAACTGTACAAAATGTTAGAAATATTTATGGAAGTTGTAGGAATATATACGTCATCTGGGCTAATGTGGTCTAGCAGGTTGCGGTAGACTGTTATGGCGTTCCTGGGGTTTCGTTCGTAGGTCATTTTTGGAACTGCCCACCTGAAAATGTAGTTAGAAATGAATTAGTTACAACTAAACATTTCAATATACGAAAAAAGGGGAGGGGAGTGTATAAGCTTACCTTAATGCGTAGGGGAATGTGAAGGGGTTCCGGTTAATTGGAGCTAGCGTTGGCATTCTCGACCAACCCCACGCTTGAAGAAGATAAGCGCAACCATAAAATGTACACACGTCTTTTTTTGCAGTTTTGCAGAGTGAACTATACAGATGGGCCAGGACAGCTGAACCCCAACTATATTCGTTTACTCTGTTAATGTTATACAACAAAGGGAGATACATAATATTTACACTGTTTCCAGTGCTTTCTGGAAACAAAAAACGACCGAACAATAGCAATAAATAACATCTAGTTTTTTGTATCCTGTGAAAGGGGAGGGAATCCTCGTCTAATACAATAGAGTCATGGTATTCCCTAAGGCGTTTTAGGTTAATACCTTGCCCTCTAGGTCTACCGTCAGGTGAAGGCTGAAGTTCTTCCACCTGTAGGGATGTGCCCAACAACTCGACGCATAGTTGGCTGTCTATATTTACGGGGCCGTTGACGGCCATACCATCTATGCGGAGGCCCAGTAACATATGTACGTCTTGGAGGGTGACCGTGCATTCACCAAAAGGAAGGTGAAATGTGTGGGTCTCCGGCCTCCATCGTTCTAGCAAGGCCAGAATAAACTTGGGGTATACATGGTATGACGGGATTTTAATCACTTCTCCAAATCCACATCTTCTTAGATATTCTTCAGTGTAAAGGTCGTGTGCAAAGTATGCGTGTCCACGGCAACGGAACCTTGATACCTCCTGAACCAAAAAAATAAATAACATTACTTAGGTAAAAAAATACATCAAAGTTTAGGAATGTAAAACAATAGAAGGCCTAAACACTTACGAAGTCGTCAATGTTTTCCGGGGTTCCTCGGTGGTTGTTTCCCATCGTGAGCAGAGACATTTTTTTTCGTAATTGGTTTTAAGAGGAAGACTTTGTGATGGATGAGAAGTTTTTGTGGGTTGAAGAGAAGAGAAGAATTTGGGAAGAGATCAATTTGTGGAATACTAAGATGGTATTTATAGAGGAGAGTAAGGCATAGGATTCCTTGCATGTCTCTTGGTCTTTGTAGTATGACATGTGCAGTAAGGCATGAGATTCCTTGCTTTTTTCTTGGTCTTTATAGTCTAACATGTGCAGTAAGGCATGAGATTTCAAGGCAAGCTTGTATTGTCATGTCAATAGTGGTCTTGAATATTGGTCTGAAGCAAAAACAATAGTGCAGAGGCATGCTAAAGAACAGTGGAAATAGAGTATAGGCTTGCAGAGTGTAGGGCATCTCTTTTCATCAGTCTAGGGCATCACAAAACAATTAAAATTTTTTTTTTCATTTTCACTTATAAAAAAAAATACCCTTACACTGAGGCGCCATCCCAGATGGCGACTCTCAGGTAAGGTGGGAAAAAAATTAGGGCACACGAGATGTACTGAGGCGCCATATGGTTTGGCATGTGGCCTCTAACTGAGGCGCCATCCCATATGGCGCCACCCTTAGAGGGTTTTTGGAAACCCAGCCACTTTGGTAATTTACCTGAAACATTGGTTTTTTTTTGTAATTTTTTTTTGAAAAAATAAGTTATATTAAAAAAATTCTGATATGTTACTTGTATAGCATGACAAATTATCTTATACAAAAATTTTGTAGTACCTAAAAGATAAAAATGTTAGGGGATTTCACTAGGAAGCATTGAATATTAGGCCAAGAGCAACACAAGTGAGAGAGACACCACATATCCACCCAAAACTTTAAGGTGATAGGTGAGTGGGTTCTCTCACTTATAAATGCTCAAGTCACCACATTCCTATTCAATATGAGACTATTTACCCACTTACTCACACTTGCTATATTATTTCAACCAAAACTAATAAATTACAGAAAAGTGCGAGAATGGAGCCAAAAACATCTTTAAAAATCTTTAAAGGTAAGAGATATATGTTATAGATCATTAAAAAATTGACATGTCATCAACTTTTAGTGAAAAAATGTGAAGAGATGTTAAAAACAATTTCAATTTGAAATAGGTGGGGTAATTGGATGAATAAGATAAAATAGGAGGATAAAAACATAATTTAACATAAATTTTAATATATGTGAAAGGGACAAACCTTATATATAATTAATATTACATTCAACTTTATAAATAACAAACAAATACAATTAAAAAGGCATGAAAGGAGTAAATCTCAATAATATATTTTGCAACACTCACTTATTTATTTGTTTGAATGATAGAGAAGAAAAATAATAAAAATGAATGATTTATTGAAAATATATTAATTTATCTTTTTTTTTTTTTTGTAAGAACCAAATTATCCCCTTTCATTTAATAGTTGTTAAAGAGATGGTTGATATATTGATTCTTTTGGAAGGTTCGAAAATTATTTTATTTTTGAAAAATGAATATTTTATACTACTTTAAAATATAGATTATTGGCATGCTAAACCATTCTCTGCGCTTTGTATTTTTAGTGAAAATGAAAAAAAAAAAACATATATTTTGAAATAGATTAATTACTATGCATTGTAAAATAATTTACATTGTCAATTTATGACCATTATCAATTTGTATTATTTTTTAGTGATTAAAATAAAAATCAAATTTCTTTTAATATGAAACATTTATCCATTTGTATTATAATTAATTTTTTTTTACACTATCTATGTATTTCAATTAAATTCATTTTAAAAAAATATCAAACTAACGTATACGAAGGTCCAAACAAATGATAATTTTTTTTAAAAAGTTAATAGTGAAATTATCTTATTGATAAATTCAAATTAATGACCTTCTACACACTCATAATAAAACTTAGGTAAATAATTACTTTCAAAAAATTATATATTATTTATTTTGTTATATTTATATAAAATCCAACACAAAATTAATACTCTTAATTATTCGAGGTTTACTGCTGTGGATTTCCTTACACATGCATAAAGCAACTCTGATTTTGTAAAAAGAAAAAAAGAATGATAATTGATAATTTATGTCTGTGTAGAAAATATGGTAGAGATTAAAAAATAATTTAGAGGTCAAATTGAGTCTCATATTCACTTAATATTTTAATTATTACTAATTAATAATTAAACCTATATTTTTAAAGATAGATTAGGCAATGTCCAACTATTTATTTTTTTAAATTTTTTTATGAGTTGTTTTAACTCTCCACATTCATTTTATTTTTCTTTTTTTATTCAATAAACTATCCATATTAAATAAGTATATCTATATTTAATTGGATCCGATATTTTTTTTCTTTTTTTTTTTTTACTGAATTTCTTTATTATTTTTTCTTTCTACTACCAAATATTATTCTTTTGTATATTTTAATAAAAAGCACTTCTATTTTAAAAGGTAAATAAATAAAAAATATCAAAATTAAAAATACATTGCATTGATTTTACTTTCATTCCTTATTTAAACAACTTCATTCACCAACTCACTACACTTCCCTAATGGCGGAGTCTCAAAACACGTCGTCCCGGAAACCCCCATTGGCTTTAAACACTGCTCCATCGCCGGTCTACCATTACCTATCTCCGGAGAATGCTATTCGTTACACCAACAATAATCGCCGGAAAAATAACTGCTGCAGGTGCTTTTGTTGTCTCTGGTGTTTCATCGGTATCATACTCACTCTGGCCGTGCTCCTTTTCATCGCCGCTGTTGCTTTTTGCTTGATTATCAAGCCGGAATCTCCTTATTTTGCAATCGATAGTATCGCTGTGAAGGAAATGGACCTCACGTCATCGTCTGTTATTTCGCCGGCGGTTGACGTGTTCGTTAGGGCTGATAACGGTAACAGCAAGATTGGAATTTACTACGAAAAGGAAAGTACCGCTGAAATATTCTACAGGGATGTTAACCTCTGTAACGGCGTGTTACCGGCGTTTTATCAGCCGACGAATAACGTGACGGTGTTTCAGACTGTGTTGAAGGGTAGCGGCATCAAACTTGCGGAAACGGATCGGGAGGCGTTGGTGAGTGATGTTGAGAATTGGAGCGTGCCGTTAACGTTGAATATGAGGGCACCGGTGAAAATCAAGGTGGGGCCTGTTAAGACATGGAAGATTGGAGATTTTGTGTTTGAGTGTGATGTCACGGTTGATCAGTTAACGGCGCAGGCGAAGATTGTTGACAGTGATTGTAGTTATGGATTGGATCATTGATGATGAAAATCTTTGGATTTTGGGAAAGAATGAAAGCCTTCATAAATTATTAAGAGCTTACAAAGATTGTTCTTTTTAATCAAACTAATAAGATAGTTCTGCGCCAAATTTATAAGTAAATTTGAAATAAATTATTTAATTGTAAAATGAATTATAATTCTACAACATTTGAGAGAAGAAAAAGAATTGATTGAGAAAAAAAAGAAATTATAGTATTTTATAATAAAAGTTTTATCTTTTAAACAAAGATAAATTTTTATTAAAATAAAGTAAGTGTTGTGTTAATAATGACTTGTGAGATGAAATATTTTATTCATATTTATATAATAATTCTTTATTTATATTATCCATCAATTATCTAAGAATTTATAAATAGAACAATATTATATTTCACGATGATTTATGTGATAATTGGTTCAAGAATTTAACTAAGAAATAAAAATTCTCATTGATTAAAAAAGATACTTGGTGTATGGTACTCCCTCCGTCATATAATGAATTATTTAGTTGATCATTTTACATAAATTAAAAAATAAATAAATAAAAAAGAAAGAATAATATTTTATTAAAATACCTTTATCATTTATTAAAAATGGTGAAAGTAATATTAATTAGATAATAAAATTGGAAAATGTGTATTGAAAATTAAAATGACTCATTCATTTTAAAATATTATTTTATTTAAAATGAATTACTCGCTGTGGAACGGAGGAAATATTAATATAACGATCAACCAATTAAAAGTCTCTATATCAAAAAATCATGTGTTATGATATTTTAATATTATATCACATTCTTAATTATTGATTTATGATGTTTTGGTGATATATTTCTTCACCACAGATATCATTAATTATCATGTATAGAAAATAATTACAGAAATATTTTATTAAACTAATTAATTAGCATGTTAAATAACATGTTCCTTAAAAAATTCAAGTAAATAAAACAATTGTATTTTTTATAAGCAAAATGAATTAGAATGAGTATAAGGGATTTGAGTGCATCCTTCCATTTAGTCATGTTTTGAATAATGTCAAAATTAAGAGTAATTTTAGCGATTTTTTTGTACATTTGACGATGTCAACCAAATTTTAGATGTGCATTGATCATCTTAGCATTATGGTGCATATACATATGTTTGAAAATGATTGGAAATATCTTAGGCATGCTCCATGCATCAAAAATGAGTTTTTAGTGAGAAAAATGCTACATAGGCCAACACACACACACACTCAAGTCGACCTATAGAAGCTTTTGCTTCAGCATAGGTCGACACATAGCTTGTTCAGATCGACCTCCGTGCCTCAATAACGAAGGTTGTAACCACTGCCTTTAAGTCGCCCCAGATAGGCCGACCTATTACTTTCATAGGCCAACCTATTCACTTCAAAACTTAAAAATTTGTTTTTCCTCTCAATTATTCATACATGCATCTTTTTTTAGTAAGGTTCTAGTGTAAAACCTAAACAAAAAAACAGAATTACAAAGATATTCATCATCTTCAACCTCTCTTCTATGCATACACATAATCATCTTTTGATTGAGTGACCATCTAGATTAGGGTTGATAACGTCCAATTAGGTTGGTGTACCGAGAATATTGGGTAGAGTTCATTGTGTGTTTCAAATAAGAAAGTCGAATTGGGGTTTTCCTATAAGATCGTTGAGGATTTGAAGGTTTTGGATAAGATTACGCAAATATGAATCCGATCGAGTGAAGGTCTTAGGACAAGGTGGTTTTCTTGCACGGGAGTAGCGTGAGACGGTGGACCTTGTTCATAAATCTCGGGTTCAACAAGTGTGTGCTAGGGATTAATCTGGTCGAGCGAAAACCTTGAGACGACGAGGTCTTGTAAGGTAGTAACAAGAACTGGTAGCAATATTGTTGGTTACTTGATGAATCTTTGATCAATGGTTTGAGAGGTGGTAGATTCAACAATAAACCATAGGGTTTGTAGGGTTAGAATTCTTCATCTCTAGTATATACACTTTTTGCAGAGTATAATTAATTGCAACTATCTCAATTTGAATTTGAATTGAGGGCAGACGTACCCATAGCGAGGCCGATTGGGGAACTGCCTAAATAAATCATTATGTCTCTATTTCTCTCTCTCTTTCTCTCTCTCTCTCTCTCTCTCTCTCTCTCTCTCTCTCTCTCTCTCTCTCTATCTATCTATCTATCTATCTATCTATCTCTCTCTATCTATCTCTATCTATCTATCTATCTCTATCTCTTTATTTTTTATTTGTGCAAATTATCGAATTTGTTGTTGTTTTGATCAATTCATTTAGAAAACAACTTTTGATTACATTTTGAATTAATGTTTGTTGATATAATCACAATCACTTTGATTGTGATTGGCTTTAACATCAATAAAGCAAATTAAATTTCCAAACATTATCGATTACACATTAAGTGTTCGATAAATTGCTTTTTGTGTTTTATTTAGTTTGAATCCTTGGAAATAAGCTCTACATATAACTTAACATTTAATTGTGTTAAAATTAATCGTTGTTGAACAGGTTGTGTTTGTTATCATCCAATTGGGTTACGTTACCCATATCCGAGCTTTTCGATAGTAGGTTCGGTTAGACGATTCGATTCGGGTTGTTTCCGTTGTGCCATAGAACTTTTGTAAATTATTTTTGGGAAAATTTTGAATTTTAAATTTGTGATCTATTCACCCCCTCTAGATCTAAGCCAATCGTCTAACAATGGATAATCAACCTAATTACAAAAAATAAACTCAAGAAAACCGAAGAAATAACCAACTAAGTGTCGCTCCTCGAAAATTCATCGAAGACACGACCCTCGCGCGAAAGGCGCGGAACGGGTCGACCGAGTCGCCACCAAACTTTATTTATCCCAAAAGAGGGAAAGGAAAATATCGAGAAAACCTTTAAGGAGGAATAAGAACATGGTCGTCGCAATCACATTCCAGGTTCGGGAGTCGGTTACGTGAGGGGAAGGTACGCGCACCCCCTCACGTCCGTTGTACTCAACAGGAACCTCTTGATTCGAATCGCGATACTCGTTAGCTAAGCTTATTTGTTTTCTTCTCAAAATAAATGCGAAAAGGTAAGATAACGAGTATCGCGATTCGAATCAAGAGGTTTCCGTTGAGTACAACGGACGTGAGGGGGTGCGCGTACCTTCCCCTCACATAACCGACTCCCGAACCCGGAATGTGGTTGCGACGACAATGTTCTTATCCCTCCTTAAAGGTTTTCTCGATATTTTCCTTTCCCTCTTTTGGGATAAATAAAGTTCAGTGGCGACTCTGCCGAACCGTTCCGCGCCTTTCGCGCAAGGGTCGTGTCTTCGATGAATTTTCGAGGTGCGACAGCTGGCGACTCTGCTGAGGATATGATGAGTGAGGCTTATTTGGAGACATCAACAAAAGGTTGAAGCAAAGAAGTCACTGAAGAACACTATCCTTGTCAACAAAGGGGTAAATAAACCAACTCAATGGGGAACGCCTGAGGGGAATGTTGAATTTTGTTTGTAGAAGAACCAATGACTGGTTTGAGGATACCAATTGCATTAATAAAAGGTTGAAGAGATCCAACTCAATGAGGAACGCCCACCGACTCGGAGAGATGTTGCTTCATCAATAAAAAGGTTGGAATAATTTCATGAGGTACACCCATGAACTTGAAGAAGATGCACCTGACTGGGCTGCAGATCATCTTGGTCTTGAGATATAACTTTGTCAGGAACGCCCGCAGATTGATGAAGATGCCCCTGGCTGGGCTGAAGATCTTCTTGCAGTCTTGAGATTGATCCTGGATCTCGACTATGCATATATGAATGTTTGATTTTGTAATGATGTGCAATGTAAATGCTGACGCGCAGAGATGCAAGTGTTGGGGAAGTATGATTTGGTTTTTTGGAATGCACATGATGCATATGATGTCTATGATGTTGAATGCGGCGCATATGATTGCAGACGGGTGATTGGATATGTTTTGGTGAGGGTGCCAGCGTGATGGACTTTTTGGTAGTTGCCAATGCGGATTTGACTTCGGGTGGTGGGAGGGTTTGATTTCCTCGACACTCAGTTTATTGAGGACGCCATGATTGAAGCAGACGAAGATGCTCTTGAAGCCTCGAGTTTGACCACTTGATGATAAGTCGCTTCTGAGAGGACCACAACTATGTGCTTGATGATGAGCGTAGCGACGTGATCGGCTCATGAAGATTGTACTCTTGCTTTGAGCTTGATGATTGTCAATGTCTGGCAAGGTACGCTTGTCCAAGTTGAAAGATACAGAGGGATCTGCCTGCTGCAATATGTCTTGCCCCAGTCAGAACATGGTAATGGTCTGCCCCTGATTAGCCAGTTATGAAGAGGTCCGATCTTTAGAAGTTGAACTTTGATGTGTTTTGATCTGTCTTGCCCCTAATTGAACTACTGAGAGATTTGCCCCTAATTGAGCTGCTGAATGATTTGCCCCAGCTTGTGGGTTTGAGGTAGTCTTGCTTCGAGTCACGACCACTGAGAGCTCAAATTCCTCTTTGATTGCCCCTTGTTGGAATTGCTTTGATGTCAAGCATTGATTTGCAGTTAAAATTATACATTCATAAATGGTAATCTTAATGCAATGCTCATGCAAGTTTTGAAAAAGAGTCGTTTATTAGAGTGTCATGATAGTGAGAGACGAATGGCCCATTAGCCCAAACATTGTGCTGATTTTGTTGGCGTATGAAAGATATAGCAAGGAGAATGACACCAATGCTGAAGATTGGCAAATATGTGGGGAATCAGTTTACGCAACCTTGCAATAGTATGCTTTCAGAATAAACCTCGCCTCAATTAGGTCTTTCGAGGGTTGTAACGTGGTCTGGTTCACAGTTTATGAAACGAAGGATATAAAGCTCAAGACTTGGTTTGTACCCACCCCTTCTTCGTGATGATCTCTAGTCCTACGTTCAGTTAAATCTGCACATGTTTGTATTCCAAAAGGGTTGACGGTGTAAGCGATGAATGATTCAAGGTATGGCTCGGAATGGCAGTCACCTTATTTTGTTGTGAATGGATGTCAGTGACCCTTTGATTTTGATTTGGTGGCCACTAAATCTTATTTTGTTTTTGTTGGGGATTTGAGGACCTCTTTTGATTTTATTTTGACCCCTATCTTTTACATGGACTGATTTTGCTTGTCAAGTCCATCGGGATTGCCTTGATTTTTGCCTAAGTCTCCTTTTGAGGTGTTTGACTTAGCGGGCTTTTGATTTTTGATTTTTTTTTTATTTTCGATTTTGGTGGATGATTATGACTGCCATGTCATGGGTATTGATGGACAACCGTCATGTCTTTTGGAGTTTGCTTTGTGATTTAAGTGCGTAATTGAGTTAACTGAACACTACCCTGCCCCAGGTTGAGTGTAAGGGTTTGTATATCTGAAGGAAACTGCTACTTCTTGGCTCAAAGTGGTTTACTAGGGATTAACACCTTGTCTCTCCAGTGTTTGGGGGATTGAAACAATGTCTGTACATCATCGACGAGATTCTATCTGAAAGCATACATTTTGCAATTATGGGTATTTCGTTGTCATCATCCTCCCTCCAATCATTGCTAACAACAATTTGATATAGTGAGTGGAGTGGATAAATATGTCGGTGTTTTGCAGTAAATGGAAAAAATGAGTGAATACGACATAACTGATTCAAAACATGCATAGTTACTACATTAATAAACCAAATATGAAAGACAATGTTCAAAGCATACAGTACTTAAACAAATAAAGACAAAAAAATACAAGAATGCATATGATGGGATGGCAACATGACTGCCTTCTTTGGGGAGATGAACTTGACTTGATTTGACTTGACTTGATACTGACACTAGTTTGGCAGCGGCAGAGGGTTGTTGATGACATTAGGAGCCCTCCCATTGAATGTGAGAAACTTCGAATCAATCAGGTCTTGAACTTTGTGTTTGAAGGCTTTGTAGTCCTTAATTGTATGCCCTGGAGCACCCTTATGAAACTCACAATGAGCATTAGCATCATAATCTGGAGGAATGACAGTTGGATGAGCCAAGTCTCTGGGAGTAACAGCCCTCTTTTCCAGCAATTGAGCAAAGATTTGAGCATATAGCGTTGGCAGACGATCAAAGTCACTATCAGACCTCCTTGTCCTTTGTTGATTAGGCTGACGTTGTTGAGCAGCTCTCTGTTATTGATATTGAGGAGGATACTGATACCCTTGTTGATTGTAGGATTATTGCTGAGGAGCATGTTATTGAGGCATTGAAGCTTGAACAACTTGAACTGTTGGCTAATAAGGCATTGGAGCGTATTGCGCAGCAGCAACATATGGATACTGGAAGTAAGGGATTTGATAAGGCATTGGAGCAGGATATTGTTGTTGAACTTGCCCTTTCTGAAAAGAGACAGCATTTGCTTCGCCCTCTTTCTTTTTGTATCCATTGAAGGGTTTCTTGGCTGCAGACTGACTACTAGAACCTCCTTGGATCTTTCCACTTTTCAGACCCTCTTCGATTCTTTCACCGACAATTACCAAATCAGAGAATCCAGCATACACACTACCAATCAGCTTCTCATAGTATTGGCCTTGCAAAGTACCCATGAAGATGTCAATCAGTTCACGATCAACAAGAGATGGATGCACTATTACGGCTAGCTCTCTCCAGCGTTGCGCGTACTCCTTAAAGGATTCGTTGTCCTTTTGAGCCATAATCTGAAGTTGAGTAAGGTTCGGAGCAAGGTCAGTGTTGTATTTGTATTGCCTGATGAATGCATCAGCTAGCTCATCCCAAGTGCGCACATTACTATGCTCCAGCTGCATATACCATTCAAGAGATGCTCCAGACAAGCTGTCTTGGAAGCAATGAATCATCAACTTTTCATCTTTGGCATAAGCACCCATCTTACGACAGTACATCTTCAGATGAATGTTGGGACAACTGAGCCCTTTGTACTTCGAGAATTCTGGCACCTTGAACTTGGGAGGAATGACAGCATCTAGCACCAAGCACATTTCCATAGCATTGAAAGAAGTTGAGTTGCGCCCCTCCATGACTCGGAGTTTTTTAGCTACATCACGACACATTTTGATGGTTTCAAAATCCTGAGCAGCAGTAGGATTGACAATTGGGATAGCAGCATGGTAGTTATGTACCTCATCATATCGATCTAGCAGATTTTCTTCAGCATGAGGAATAGGAATCTGAGTGACAACAGGTTGGGCTTGCGGAATAGCTCCAACAGTAACTCCAGATGTTGGAAGTGGTTGAGAAGTGGCTCCTTCAGCGGCAGGAGTGAAGTTCATTGGTATCCCATAATTGATAGGGTTGGGAACAGGAACTGAGAGCCTTGAGGTTGACCCTTGCACAGGCACATTGTTGTTGGCAGCAGCGGCTTCACGCAGTTCTTCTTCTTTTCTGGCCATCATAATGGCTTCGAGAATCTGGTCAATCTTTCCCTTGATAGAGTCCAATTCTTCTCTAAAGGTAGCTTGCTCTTGTTGAATCTGCTCCATCATTCGTCTGGTATTGGCTCGAGTTGCGTACTGGTGTCGAGGAATCAGCTTGATTTACTGGAGAAGGAAGGAAGTTGAAGTGAGATTCTGAAGATGAAATGCAATGCAAGATGCGTAACAAATGCAATGAAATGACATGAGATGCAATACAAGATGCAAGATCCAGGATCGCAGATCACAGGTTCAGCGGATTCTGAGGTTGGCCGGAGGAACGAGTCAAGAACCACAACTAGGATCAAGAAAGCCCACGGGTAGGTTTCTAAGACGGGTAGGTGCCTAGAGTTATGGATATATTTCGACACATTATAACCAAGATAAAGAGACATCTGATTATAATATCCTCGAAATAATCTCGTCTAGGTGAGGTCTTCCTTTCTTCCCCACGAGAAAGACTCCTCGGAGGCGTTCACTACACAACCATCGACACACGGGTTCTATGTAGGTTCTCAGAATCCTAGATCGAGGTCAAAAATATTACTGTCAGGAAGTAATACGTTCGAGGGATCTCATCTGATTGGGGCGTTCGCATTAACTCACAAAGAGTTAACACTACCAACCACCATGGATAAATGGGTTAATGGTCCTTGGGATCAACGACTCATGCTCGAAAACATTACCATCGCGACGAAGGAACATTGAAACGATAACATCTCCAAGGGAGTCTTCTCCAAGCGGGGTTTTTGCTTTGGCTCATGCGGAAGAGACCATGGAAGCCTCCACTACACAACCACCATCCTAATCCTAGGGGTTTTCTCAACTCGGGTGTAGAGCCATCTCAAAAAGTTCCCAATATCAAAATAACCCAACAATGCCACAAAAGGTAACACAGATAAGAAAATAGGAAAGCAAGTAAGTAAGCAAATGAGAAGAAAATAAACAAACAAAACTAACGAACTCGCGATTCAAATCAAGATAGGCTTGGCACTCTCTTGCATGGAGAAAATGGTCCCCAGCAGATCGTCAGCTGTCGCACCTCGAAAAATCGCTTAATCGAAGACACGACCCTTCGCGCAAAAGGAGCGGAACGGTTCGATAGAGTCGCCACCAAACTTTATTTATCCCAAAATAGGGAAAGGAAAATATCGAGAAAACCTTTAAGGAGGGATAAGAACATGGTCGTCGCAACCACATTCCGGGTTCGGGAGTCGGTTACGTGAGGGGAAGGTACGCGCACCTCCTCACGTCCGTTGTACTCAATGGGAACCTCTTGATTAGAATCGCGATACTCGTTAGCTAAGCTTGTTTGTTTTCTTCTCAAAATAAATGCGAAAAGGTAAGATAAAAGGAACATATGCTAAGGGAAAAGGGTTGGTTTTAAAGATAGGGTGCTCGGCAAGATCATCGTAATCTTGTGCCTACATATGCTCATTTGGAACGAGAATGAGTAATCAGAGCAATTGTAGTTCGACTACACGGTTTGACAAAAAAAGATGGAAGTGTGGAAAGGTGGAAAAAGAAAAAGTGTGCTCGCCAAGATCATCGCAATCTTGTGCCTACGTATCTTTAATCGGACTAGAATAAAGAATCAGAGCAGTCGTAGTTCGTGGTACGCCCACGAAAAGAGGAGAGTTGGTTTGGTTTAAAGGCATCAATTGCTCACACACGAGTAAGAGAACCCGCACCTAAACAACCGAAGAGAGATCAAAGACTTGAACCCCCATTTTTCACCTTGAAAAGAGTTGCGATAGTTGTTAGTCGTTTTTTAGTTTTATTTTGAAAATCCGCTTGACGTTTGATCAAGGGTTTATTTATGTGCGAAGAGGTTAGTTTGAAAAAAAAAGTTTGGTTAGAGGTTGATTTGAAAATGGCTCGACGGCGAGTCGAGGGTTTGGTTGAAAATGGGTTTGTTTGAAAATGGCTCGATGACGAATCGAGAATTAGTTTGAAAATGGGTTGTCTATGCTAGTCCCTAGGGGTGCTCCTAGTAAACAAACCACAATCAAATAAAGCACGAATGCGTACATCGGAATGGGAGAAGGGTACATGTAAAGTACAGGGGATGACATGAAATAAAAGGTCTCATTGTAAGGTGGCCCAAGAGGAAGCCGTGTGTGTGCGAGGTGTCCTAAACTAAGCCTTGAGAAAGAGTCGGACAAAAGCTCCATTGTTAGGATTTTTGTACAAGGTCAAAGTAACCAACAGTCCACCAATTGAGTTTTTTATTGTTTCGATAATTGTTAGTGTGTTTTGATTAAAGAATGAACAAAGAAACAAGAAGAGGGTTAGATGAAAAAGTATGAATATGAACAAGATAATATGAGCAAGAATATAAAGTAAGGTAATATTGACGGAAAGTAAAGTTAATTGTTATTTGATTAATTGTTAGGAGCAAATGATACGGGACATGTAGCGCTAAACCATCGTAGCACGATCTATGACGAATATCATACTATAGGAGGATGCGCAATTTGATCTTTGTGCTAAAACACGATGGAGAAATGATATTGAGGATCATTCTCCAATGAAATCGTGTTACACGAAACGAAAAGGTGAAGATCTCATCTTAATCACAAACTTTCGTCGATTAATCGACGATAACCTATCACGATCTCAAAGTATAGAAAGAGATCTCAATGAGCACTCACTACAGATTTGAAATAATGAAGGTTAATCGCTTCAACCATCAACATTCGTGAATAGAAAGACTTCATCGATCGAAAATGAGAAAAGAAGATAGAAGAAGATGCGAGAAGTGAAAATCGAAATAGTCTCATCTTAATCAAGATTTAATCGAGAAATCGATAATCTTTGATATTAAACTTTCATTGACCAATAATAAAAAGAAAAGTGGCCTCATATTAATTAAGATTGTAAATCGATTTGAATAAACCAACTAATCAAGATTTTTGTTATATCATTGGCCAATAAAATAAAAATCGAAAATGAAAAGGAAATGAAATGAAAGTGAGAAGTAAAATCGAAATGACATAGAAAAAAAGAAAGGTCTCATCTTTACCAAGATTTTAAACTGATAAATTGACAATCTTTGGTTTTAGATTTTCATTGACCGATAAAAAGAAAAATGACCTCTTATTGATCAAGATTTAGACGATTTGAGTAAATCAACCAAACTATGACCTTTTGTTATATCATTGGCCAATAAAATAAAATCAAAAAAGGAAAAGGAAATGAAATGAAAGTGAGAATTAAAATCGAAATGAGATAGAAAAGAAGAAAGGTCTCATCTTTACTAAGATTCTAAATCGATAAATCGACGATCTATGGTTTTAGATTTTCATTGACCGATAAAAAAGAAAAATGGCCTCATATTGATCAAGATTTAGTCGATTCGAATAAATCAACCAAACTATAACCTTTTGTTATATCATTGGCCCATAATAAATAAAAATGAAATTAATCATTGTGAATAAAATTAATGGAAAGAAATCATGAAAAACAAATGACTAAAAAGTTATTACTTAAGAAAATTTAAAATGAGTAGTGAATGGTTAAAACAAACTAAAACAAAACCAAAATAAAAAGAATAAAAGAGGGGTGCGCTTGGTTGATTGGTGGTGTGAGAAGAATCCATGGGCTTCATCAAACCCCAACAAGACAACATATGTCTTATATTTTTTTTTTTAAAAAGAAAGGAAATGGGTGGTGCAATAACTCAATATGAGAATCATGTGGGCTTTACTTGAGCCCATCATCTCTTAAAAAAATGGCACGGAGGGTAATAAAAACAACAGGGTTTTGAAGCCCACAATCCATTACGGTTCACAACAACTCACGTATAACGGCAACAATGCATTGGTGTTTGACCAAATCATTTTCAAAAATAAAAAAACAAGGTCACAATATCAGCATTCAATTTTTTCAAAAATGAATCAAAGAACATAAACAAACAGCATGGCCAAGAATCACATGATCCGTTCAACCTTTTCTTTTTCTCGTCTCAAGATTGCTCACTGGCTTGTTTCATGTTCAAATCGAATCCATTCCGCTTTATTGTAGATCTGAAACCCTCTATTCTTCTTCTTCTATATTCATTCTCTCTGTTTTGGTTTATGGTTCGGATTTTGGGGTTTTATATGGGTATTGAAAGTTTGAGCTTGTTGGTGATTTTGGGGATTTGAAAAGCTTGAAGGTGGGTTGGTTAAAAATTTGGTAACGGTTTGAGTTACGGTTGAAGGGATGATTTAATGGAGGTGCGCAATTTGATTTGTGGAGGATGAACAAAGTTGGTTCGGTTTAATGAAAAGGTTGAAGAAGGTTTGGATTGAAAGGATTATTTGGGTGAATTTTGTGCAGAGTGTTTGGAGGCTTCTTGAGCTTCCTTTTGCAATGAGGAAGAAGTGTTATTTATAGCTGAGAGGTGAGGGTAGAATGGGAAGGATGTGAGGAATTGAAGTTGGTTGTCAAGCGGTGTGTACGATTTGTGAGCTGTTCATTTTGCCGTACGAGGGATTTGTAGTAGTGGTGCGAATCATACGGTTTGGCATGGTCTGTGATTTTATTAGCTGTTGAAAACATCGTTGTTGTTTGTGAGGTACGGTTTTGGACGTGAATCGTAGGTAGAGTACGTCTTGCAGGTTTGTGAGAAATTTGACAAGGTTGTAGTTTTGAAATTGGTTGCCAACAAGGTTGTTTTTACGCAAGTTTCTTTTGCCCGTATCATTTTCAGTAGCTGGATAGAGTGGAAATTGAAGCGGTGTATGTGCAGCGTTATGGTCTTGTGGAATTCTTGCTTGTGTGTAGCTACTGCAATTGTGGTACATGTTGGCGTGTGGGCTCTTGGCTTGTTGATAATGTTGTGGGCTCCATTTTATTGTAGTGGCTATTGTGGAGTGAATTTTGGTTGAAGAGTGTATGAAGCATGGAGATAGGGATGGTGGGTCCACGAAGAAGATTTTGTTCTCCCCATTCTCTTTTGTCTATTTCTTTCATGACCTTGTAATAAATTTCTTCTTGAAATAGGTTCAAGACATAGACCTATGGAATTGGGCTTAGTTTGTAGCATACTTGTAGGAGCCTTTTTGTAACATTTTGAATTTGGATTTTATTACTTGCACCTGCATCATATGATTGGAACCAATGCCTTATAATTTTGCAATTTGTTTAGACCAATTCTTGAATCATTAAATCTTGACATTCCAATCATGTTCAAAACTCATAAATCAAACTCCACCCTTTTGAATTCTCATTTGAAATGAATGAAACTTGAATAACTCTTGAGAACTATCATTGACCATGAATCAATTTTGATCTTCGAATAAATTAAAGCCTTGACACTAAAAAACCACCAATGAACCAATCTTTGAATTTTGCCACTGACCTTAAAATGAATCTTGAATCTGACTAAAAGTGAATCAATTCCTGAATCTTAACCATTCCTGAACAAATCCTTGAAATATGATTGAAATTAAATCCAACTTGAAATCATGAGGCCAAGTACATTGCATTTGAATATTCTGACTTTGCCATAGCCCAACATCTTGAGGATGAAACAAAACTACTTATTTAATCGAGATCAAGTTAACCTTCTCTTGAATTTCAACCATTACCAAACCCATGTGTCTTACAACACAACTTCCTTGAATATGACACCAAGCCCTGATTGAATCCTTAGCCACACACACCATCTGAATTATCACACTCTTACCTGGTGGTCTTGAAATAGACTTGCCACAACTTGAATAAGAAGTAATGAAAACAACAACATATTTTTTTGTTTTTTTTAATAATGGTTAGTGGATAGATGTACAGATGGAGATAAACAGGTAGGACAAATTTGGGGTATGACACTAAGATAAAAAACAGAACCACAGGTTTAAATCTCACTCCGGCCACGAATGAGAAGTAGAAGAATTAAACTTAGTTTGGAGCCAATCCTAGGATATCCATGTAATAAACATAACAAGATCCATATTAGCTAAGATCCCACCTTTTTACAAGATAGAATTCCTGCACATAACAAAATCCAGCAAACTACACACTAAAAGAAAGAGATCGGATTCCCCATTAACTTAGTCTTAACCATCTCACAAAAGAGCAAACAATGAGAGGAAATAGAATTCACTTTGAAATTAACATAAAGCCACATCCACTCAAACATTTTTTCCCAGACTTTTGAATTGATTTTGCATAATAGAAAAAGATTAAAAAAAAAAAATTAGCGTCATTGAAGCAAAGAGGACAAACCAAATTTGACACGCCTTGAATAATGCCTTTTTTTGCCAATTGAAATATGCATCAACTTACAACAAAATGCTTGAACATTGCTTGGCAACTTCGACTTTCAAATCTTGCACAAACTCCTCAAAATCAAGTCCTCAACAAAATCAACATCGTGAATAAGTTCGAAGAGGATCTTGTAGCTATTCTTGACTGACAACCTGCTATTGTCGTGCCACCAAACCAGATGGTCCTCACTACCTTGAATAGATTTAACCGAAAATAGGATTGACATCAGATACAAATATTGTGCTTGTTGTTCTGAGTTTAAGTCAGCAAGCTGAAATTCCAAGTCCCACGTCCAATTCAATCCATGTCACTCACGCGCTTTAGCTATTGTCAGATTCGGGTTTGCTGCTATCGCAAAAAGAAAAGTAAATTGCACACGCAACGAGATAGGGCATATTCGTTGAAAGTTCCATAAATTGATAAGCTTGCAATTTCCTAGTCTACATTTAATGGGGGAACCGAGGGAATCACGCTTGGAAGTAACCGGAGTTGTATGTCCAAAAATCTTCGATTTCAAATCTCCGTACTTGAAAATTAAAAAATTAAGCCAAATTAGATTTTCCTCATTGAGGATGCGCCAATTCCACTTGCGCAATAACTCCAGGTTGAATCCATCTCTATGTTTCAGCCTTAATCTACCTTCCTTCTTCGAATTAAAAATTATTAACCAGATGATCCTATTAACTTTACGGTTATGTCCATTATGGCCATGAATGGCTATCAAGCCCACTAGTGGTGGCTATTAAGGATCCAGGAAAGGAGAAAGGTCTGGCAATATAAAAGCAGGCCTTTAGCAACAAAAAAGAGGATACTTAATAACATAATAAGGAGAGAGTACACAAAAACCTTGTCCATCAACAATGGTGGCCATGAATTTTATACACTTACAAACATTTGACCATACATTTACGTCCTTCCCTGGCTAGCATCAGGGAGGTCAACCGGTTTATGTTTTTTACACAAGAACAACTCCATCTTATAATATTCATCAGAGATCCTTATCTCATGTCACAATACTCATCTGAGATCCTCACTCATACTTTCATCTTACAATACACCTTTTTTCTCGGACAAAATGGCACCGTTTTGTTAATTTTTTAATAATAAAATTAAAAATAATGTATAATTTAATATGCCTATATATAATATAATTTTTTCTAGAAAAAATAATATGTTATATCTAATATGTTAATTAATTTTTTTTGGAAAAAATAATATGTTACATGTATAATATTATCTGCCTATATATAAACTGACTTTTCTCCCTCTTCCATCTCCTGAACTAACACGGAACTCACATCCTTGTCTGATACAGCTAAATATAGGATACGTGGTTGGTTCACCTTCGGTCGTACCAAGATGGGAGGTGTAGATAGGAAACTCTTTACTTCTTTAAAATCCTCTACATACTCCTCCGTCCACTAGAACTTTGTCGACTTCTTCACCGCACCAAAGAAATGGATTGACTTATCCCCTGCATAAGATAAAAAGCAAGATAAAGCGGCCAAACACACCGTTAGTTGTTGTACCTCTTTTACTATTGACGGACTTCTCATATAAATAATCTCTTGGCATTTATTCGGATTCGGTTATATTCCTCAGCTGGTTAACATAAACCCAAGGAACTTTCTTGCTTATACTCCAAATGTACATTTGTCCAGGTTCAATCTCACGTTGTAACCTCTGATTGATGCAAATGTCTCTTCTAAATCTTTGACGTGCTTCTGGTCCTCTGGGGGTTTTACCACCATATCATCCAGATACACCTCCAGGTTTCATTCTATCTGTGAAGCAAACATTGTATCCATCAACCTCTGGTAGGTAGTCCCAGCATTTTTAAGCCTAAAAGGCATCACCTCGTAGTAGTAATTATTCTTGTTTGTCATAAATGTCGTCTTGGATGCATCTAACGGATTCATTCGTATCTGATTGTAACTCGAGTAGGCATCCAAAAAACTGAGAAGATGGAAACTGGAAGCTCCGTTAATGAGACAATCAATGTGAGGAAGCAGATAGGGATATTTAGGGCATGCTTTATTCAGGTTGATGAAGTTCACACACATTCGCCATTTTCCTGATTTCTTCTTTACCATAACTATGTTAGCCAACCAAGTTGGATACCTGGTCTCCTGAATAAAGCCGGCCTTTGTGAGCTTTCTGGATTCACCTTCTACAACCCTTTTCTTCTCTTCGTCATCTTTCCGTTTTCTTTGAGCTATCGATTTGATGGTTGCATTAAGCGTTAGATGGTGAAAAACTATGCTTAGGTCGATTCCGGGCATATCAACCGATTTCCATGCGAACATGTCTACATTCTTCCTTAATATTCCGACGATCTCAACTTCCTTTTTCAGAGACATACTAGAACCAATCTGAGTTATTTGTGATGATTAGGCACCAATCTGTACTGTCTTTACATCCTCAATGGGTATCAGACTATCCTCTACCGGATCTGCCCTTGGATCAATATCAACTAGGTTTATTTTTAAATGACCATCCTTTATTGGCTCGTCAGTTTGAGCTTTCCTTTTGAGTTTCAGACTGTTTTTATAACATTTCCTTGCTAACCCCTGATCACCCTTTACTACTCCTACTCGGCCATTTTTGAGAGGATATTTTAGTGTGAGGTATAAAGCAAATAACGCCGCCTCCAGGGCATTGAATGATGTTCTGCCAATAATAATATTGTAGAGAGATGCATCATTGATAATTAAGTGCCTCACTTGGACACTTTTTGCAATTTCTCCATTACCAAAAGTTGTTATCATAGGCAAATGTCCCAGCACCTACACCTGTTTTTCTGAGAATCCGACTAAAGTACCTTTAAAAGGTAACAACTCGGTAATATCAAAATTCATTCCCTTGAATGCTTCTCAATATAGAATGTAACACCCTACTCTACCCACTCATATAAAAATCAAAAATACAAAAATATTGCGGAAATAAATCAAAGTTAATACACGTAGGATGCCACATTACCAAAAATAATCATCATGAAGTATCAAGTCACTTCATGTCTTATTCATTAATAAAAATCAATGCTTTGATTAAACAACATAATTAATTCAAATGATTTAACATTAAACTCCAATTACATCAAATCTCTACATAATATGTGGTTCAACAACAAATAAACAAGTCACGATACGTAACAAATGACTAAGCATAAATAACATGAAAACATAACGAAATCCCCATCCTTCCCGTGTTACGTATCAGAGTGACTCTTAAGACTCAATCAACTAGCAACACATGCTCCAAGCACTACTCAAGACCTAATTATCTGTACTTCTCAAGGAGCACAGACACACAAACAGAAAAGGGGTGAGAACTACATTCAATAATACACGGTGAAAAACACATGCTAAGGAGTAGGTAACACACAAAACACACCAATTATACAATTACCACGCACATACAGGTGTCAAATCATCATTTGACATAATCAACCCACATTCAATCATATACATATGAAATACAACTCAACTGACACGACACAATGCATGTGGTACCATCACAATCATATACGGTTCACCCTAGAACCTGATTCCCGTCAGAATCTGGATAAGTCGTATACGTTCCTCTGAACTACAACTTATCTTCACACAACTCCCACATGGAGTCCGGACGAGACTAGGAACCCATCATGGATTCCCACCTAGCTCATCTCTACATCACATGACATGAATGCATGGCACAAATTATGCACAATATAAAATTTATTCAAGCATAAGTCACGATCCTCAGTGATCACACGTGAGCCACATACTCACCGTAATTCCCTCCAGAATTACCACCACCGCACAAGACCGTCCACACACGATAATCTTGGCTCACACACATCCAACACGTCTCAACCAGACATTCTCATAAAAACCCTGCGTATTATCCTATATAATGTTATTACTAGTTTCTCATATGTCTTGGTCGAGGATAAACTCTACAGGCGAGGGTTCTCCATCCCATTGCTCAAATGCATCGAGGAGGAGATGGTCGCCCACATCCTGCGCGAGATCCACAAAGGAATCAACACCCAACATCTCGGGGGAAGATCCCTCGCCCGGAAAGCCCTTCGAGCAGGGTACTACTGACCGACCATGCAGTAGGATGCTAAAGAGCACATGAAGAAATGCGACAAATGCCAACGACACGGGGATATGCACTTAGCTCCACCTAACGAGCTCAAAGATATCTCCTCCCCGTGGCCATTCGCCTGGTAGGGCCTGGACATCCTAGGACCATTCGTTGTAGGTTCAAACCAGAACAAATACTTAATAGTAGGCGTTGATTACTTCACAAAGTGGATAGAAGCGGAAGCTCTGGCCAAAATAACAGCCCTTAACATACTTCGTTTCTACAAACGAAACATCCTCGCACGCTTTGGCAACCCCCAAGCAATAGTCACAGACAATGGGACACAGTTCACGGACAGGAAGTTCCAGGATTTCGTCGCTCAACTGGGCACGAAACAACACTTCGCATCCGTTGAACACCCCCAGACTAACGGGGCAAGCCGAAGTGGCGAATCGTGTAATCATACGAGGCCTTAAGCGAAGGCTAGACAAAACGAAGAAAGCTTGGGTCGAGGAGCTGCACAGCGTCCTATGGGCGTACCGCACAACTCCACACTCTTCGACCGGGGAAACTCCCTTTCGCCTGGCCTACGGGATGGAGGCAGTGATCCCCCATCGAAATACACGTACCATCCAGGCGGACTGAGTCACCCCTGGACGAGGAAATGAACGACGAGGCACTAAGGGAGGAGCTCGACCTTGTCGAAGAGGTCCTGTCAAGGGCAGCTCTCCGCGAAGCCTCTTTAAAGCAAAAAATCACAATTAGGCATAACGCCAAGGTAATACAACGAGAGTTCCAAGTGGGCAGCTTTGTCTTGAGAAGAACCACAAAGACTCTCGAGAGGGCAAACTCGCCGCTAACTAGGAAGGACCCTATCGCGTCCGAGTAAAGACTAAGAATGGGGCCTACTACCTAGAACACCTCAACGGGGAAGAACTCGCTCGACCATGGAACACCGAAAAGCTAAAACAATATTATAGCTAAGGCCCTAACCGTCGGTTCACTTCGTCAAAGCAACAAACATAACATCTCGACTACGATGCGCGCCCAGGTACAAGCGTCGCATGCCAGCCAAGGCGAGACCCCGCTCAGGATCGAGCTAGGTCTCTGCCCGACAGCGGTTCCTCAACCGAGCCCGCCGTCGTCATAGTACCATGATAGGCAGAACACCCAGCTCGCGATGGGAGGTTCACGTTGTGAACTCAGGCCACAAATGCGACCTGAGCTCCGCTATCATGCCCGGAAACTCCCCAGACCGTTCGACCAGTTTCCTCTCATTGCCGAACACATCTAAATCAAGCAATTCCCCAAAAATGTTAAACAAGTCAAAGTCACCCCTACTACGGGCACACAAGTGTATCGAGCAGAGATATAACACTTAGCAAAAATAATCAAAGAAAGCCATGCACGAATATACAACATACAAAAACCAGCCACGATGGCCGGATACATACATATAATTAAAATGGCCCCAAGGACCATGAATGTGCATAATACAAAACCAGGGGGCCACGCCCCTACCGAACAAAATATAATTACATCCAATATGGCACGCATGCCAATTACATTACAACAAAATAAGAAGAGGATATCACTCCTCCATCCACTCAGGCTGCTCAGGGTTGGGCTCAGGCTGCTGGGCCTCCTCGTTCAAAAGCCGGGCATGCTCATCGCCGATGTTGAAGAAGTCTGGGACAACTATCTTGCCATTCTCTACATGGCCCAGGAACTTAGTACCCTCCATAGATATCTGGACTTCTGGGTTCACCAACCTGACTTGGGCCACGACGTTATTTAATGACTCCCTCCCCAATGGCAATAACATCGTCCTATTCCCGCAAAAGACGAGCAACCAGCTCGCCCCTAGTCTTCAACGCCCTCACTGCCTCGGGCTCGTCTTCAGCCGGAGCCGCCGCAGCCCTCACCTATTCGATCAGCTCCTCTGCAACCTTCTTTTCGGCAACCAGAGTCTCGTTCTCCCCTCTCAGCCTGACAGCCTCCTCGTCCGATTTCCTCCTCGCGTCGTTGGCATCCTTGACCTCCTCTTTGGCATTCCTCACCGTCTCCTCCAGGGATGCTATGGTCGCCTAGGCTTTTCTAAGTACAGACTCGGAGGAGAAATCTCCATCAGCATAGACCACCGCCATCTCCAGGACCCGGACCACCGTGGAAGCATCCTGTGCTAGCGCTGCCCTCTTGCTCGGACGGTCCATTCCTTCGAGCTTGAGAGACTCTGCCCGAGGCACCACCAGAGACGTCCCCTAAAAAAAACTTCTTGTCATGAAAGCACGAGGGAAGTTCAAACTTCCCATTCTCAGCCGCCCGACTGAGGTCCACCAACTCATTAGCTCTGGTCCGCTTGAATCTCAAAGCCCCGGGCACCGGAGACCCCTGGCCAGGTGAAGGAACAGGCGAAGAGCTCCCTGCAGCAGGTTGGGGAGGAGGCACACACTGTGTAAACCGAGACTTCGAGGTGGTCGCACCAGCTTTGCCCCTTGCCATGGCATTATTCACCATCCTCTCGCAGGCAGAAGGCATCTTACATGCAAAAACATAACAAGCATATCAGCCATCGAGAAAATTATAATTCGGACAAGCTATAAAAGGCTAAAACTACCAAGTAGCTTAAAAGCATCTACAGGGGTCTTGCACTCCAGAAGCGCCTTCGTATTTATGTAACGATACCCCACTCTCTGCCCACCATCATCCTCAAAGATAGGGTTCCCCTTCTTTGTCCAACACTCCGCGGACCTAAAAGAGTTAACATAGTTGACCAGCGACTCGTAATCGGCTATGTCCTACTCGTCCATCATATCCAAATGGGAAAGATATTGACCAGTACCCCGAGTGAAGTGGCTTTCACTCCAACTAAAAGGGAACTTGAACACCCTCTCCGCCAACAGCTTCCCGACCTCGTCATACATATCCTTGCCATCCTCGTTCGTGGTCACCGCCCAGGTATACGTGGTATCTTGGGCCTTCTCTGACACAGGTTCGATGACATAGAACCTCTCTTTAAAGGTCTTGATAGACTCTGAGAAAGGCTTAAACAATTTTCTTGGTTGCTTCAACGAAACCTAGCCATACCTCTTCCCCGAGACCTGCCTTTGGAGGTGGAAGATGGTAAAGAACAAAGGCTTTGTAGCTCTTATCTTTAGAAACTCGCAAGTCAGCTCAAAGGCGCGGATAACGCCAACGAATTTGGATGTAGTTGTGACGGGACTAAATCCAGATGAACGAAGACGGATTGCTGAAAGTCAGTAAAAGACAGCCTTATCCCTATTTTACTTGAAAGCATACTCATACATTGGGAACCTCTCCCCGTAGTCCGTACATATACGGTCGTCTTGGCTGGGGAAGTGTATCTTCAACTCCCCCTCTGGCCCTACGTCCGTAAAGACATCCCCGGTATAGGACGCGAAAGTATACGCGTGCTCGGCAGGCTCCGCTACAGTCCATTCCTCCGCAGAATCTTGCTCAGGATCCTCCCCGACTTCGCTGGGGGCATTTAAAACCTCTGTATCGCTACTATTCGAGGAGCTCTCCTCAGACGAGTCTATGAGAATCTCTTACTCAGGCTCATGCGCCATCTTGATCACCTGAAAAGCAGAGGACAAAAGTGAATTTGACTGCAAAATCAAATCCACCCTTCCACCGCTAGTCAAGTGAAAGGGCACGTGAAGGGTCGAGGACGGCGTCCCCGACCTAAGCCCTAAATCAAACAACACAAGAGTCTCCCGCGAGGAGATGCCCGGAGGCAACCCCTCCTGTGCTTGCGAGGAATCTCCCCAACCTACTACCCAGTTTCCGTTTGAAGCTCTACCGGAAAGTTCATATGCTCATAAAAAAATCTATCAGAGCACCGAAAAACTGGGTAGCTCAACCAATCGCGCCTGCGCCGTCATCGCGACAGCGCCGGAAACAGCCTAAGCCTACAGCCTCTAGGAAGTTCCGGTGACCACGTCGGCAGCAGAAGGTGGCCAAGCCACCGTCTACCGCCAACAAATGCCAGAAAACTCATCGATCCTTCCTAAGTTCAACCTAGCCACATGCTTTCTAACAAACAGAAACAAAAAATCTAGAAGTAAAGACGAAAACAGGTAACTTACATGGTCGAAGAGAACGTAGACGGACTGGAGAAGTTGTTCGAAGCTTCGTGCGGCGGCTTACGCGGAGGTTGACGGCAACGACAGACTAAGAGCTCTGAGAAGAACGAAGAAGGAGAGAGAAGCAAAAACACAAATAAGCAGCTCTCCCTCCTATATTTACAGTCTACAAGCACGTGCACGAACACGCGCGGCTAGGGGCATTATCATGACCATAGCCTAGCCATCATGACGCAGTTAATGCTGCATAAGGCTCGAGGCACACGTGGCATCATGTCTCTTCAGAGTACCTCAACTATCGGCCTCCCCGCTGGCTGGGCAGCCCGATCAACATTACGTATCCCACGGGCAATGTAACCCCCGAGCACCCAAGGACAATCCCGTCTCGTCGACAGACAACGGCCTCTTCAGAGTTCCCCGGGACTGCGGGCTATCCTTAAGTCATCACTCCCATGCTCGGGAGCAACGACTTGGGGGGCTCCTGTTCCAGATTGGATCAATGTCTAGGCATGGCCCAATCCACTTCTGCTTCCAGAACGGCCCAATTTCCTAAGTCCAGCTGAGGTGGGACAGCATTTACCTTTTTTCCCCTCTACCGGACACATGTGGACAGATGAATCTCAAGGTCATTTGCTCCTCCCCAACATTCCTGCCCGTTACACACGGCTTCATCATCCAGGAACAACCATGACGCCTGTGCCCGGAACTACGCCCTTGCCTGTGGCATCGACTAGTTTTGGGCATGCCTGCCCGTCATAACGGCTAGTTTTTGGCAATTACATATTCTTCAGGAAACGGTTATTTCGCCTTGAAAATAGGGAACGTTGTCCACGCGCTGGAGGCATTATAAATACCCTCTCATTAGAGAGGGTCAGGTATCCAAAAATCATCCTAAGAACTCATACTTTAGTACTTGCCTTTCTCTCCTCCGATTCTTACTTTAGCATCGGAGTGCCTTGCAGGTACACTCCCTCCTCATCTCACACACCCAGCATCGCAGACGTTCTTCTAGGCCCATCACAGGATCTAATCAGCCTTCATGATCAACATTTTTTCCTGTTTTATTCATCAATTATGAGAGAAAATATTAATTATAAATCAAATGATCCTAATTATTTTTAATTATCCCAAAGACATCAATCTTAACTTAATCCTAAAACCAATTAAATACTTAATTATTATTTTTTATATTTTTATCTGGGTAATTATTTATTTGTGTTAAACCCATTATTATATTAAATTCAAATTTAATTATTTTTAAATTATAACCCTAATTAACAACTATTATAAAAAGATTAACTAATCCTAATTATCCCAATTTAATATTATTACCCTCAATTCCCTATTAATATTCCAATATTAATTATATTTTTTCATTTTTTTAAAATACATTAAGGAGAAAATTTAATCCTTAAAACTAATTAATAATTTAATTATATATAATCATAAAACCCCAATTTAAACCACTAATTTTTTTTGTACTTTTTGTAATTGTTATAATAAACTACTTTATTATTTTTATGGTCTAATTAATTATTAAGTTGTTTTTTTAGTCAAATACATCAAAACCCTTAACCCTAAAATTCTAATACCTATCCCTAGATAACCCCAAAGCGCATCTAAACATGTTCTTGATTAACCTCCTTAATCAATCATTTAACCAATTATTATTAATATATATTTTTTATCTTTATTCGAGTTAGTAAATTAATTTAGCACTAGCTAATTATTATTACTATCAACCTAATTAACAACCGAAATCTTTAATTATCTCATTTCTAATATTTTAATTAATTAACTAATCTATAATCCCAATCCATAATTAATAATATAAATAAAAAAGGAAATTAGGGGTGTAGGTTCAACTAGATTAGTAAAATCGTAGGGTGTGAAGAAAAATAGAGGTAACAAACCTAAATAAAATAAAACCTAATTCTAGAATACACAAAATAATAAGATACAAATAGGAAAAACACATAAAAACGATCCGTCTGCTAGGGTTCCGAGCATGGCAAAAAGGGGCGTTGGCCGGCCAAGATCTCAGGTGGCGGCGCACCGGAAAGGATCCGTGAGAACAATTATCACACAAGCGACTATGGATGGAGAAACAGAAGAACGAGAAGATGCAACAAGCCAATCGCAATTGCAGCCGGAGAAACCACAATCAGAAAATAGCGAACCAGCTATGGCGACCAATCAGGAAACAATGATTGAAGGCGAACGAGAAAGTGATGATGATACCAATCCCAAATCTGCGAAGATATCTAAACCATGGGTAGAAGTACTTAAGGGAAATCGTACGCTAAGTCGAGGTATGTCAGTTGATTTTATAGCACCTAAGATTGTAAATGGTGAAATTGAGATTACTATCGAAGATGAAGATGTCGAGGATGAAATAGCATATTGGCAAACTGCTTTGATTCTATTTACCATAGGAGACGATCTTTCAATAAATGTTGTTAAGAGGTTTATGGAGAACTCACGGGGGTTTGTTTCGATGCCACAACTCTACTACAATGAAGAGGGTTACTTTATTGTTAGGTTCAAAACAGAAGAGGAGCGACAAGAAGTCATAAATAAGGGTCCGTATTTCATACGTGGGAAACCAATGTTTATTAGGACATGGTCCCCAGATTTTGAGTTGAAAGAAGACTTGCTGCGGGTACTTCCCTTGTGGGTGACGTTGCCTAATCTGCCATTACACATGTGGGGTGAAAAGCGTATCTCAAAGATAACAAGTGCTATTGGCAAACCAATTACCACAGATGAGTGCACGGCGAAGAAATGGAGAGTATCGTATGCAAGAGTCTTGGTAGAGGTGGATGTTACCCAGAAATTGAAGCAGTCTGTAAAGATTAAAGACCATACAGGGAGGCTGATTGCACAACCAATTGAATATGAATGGAGACCGGCATATTGCAACAAATGTCTCAAGGTTGGCCATAATTGTGAGACCATTCCCAGAGTGGATAAAGAAAGGAAGATATGGAAGCCAGTTGTTAAAGAGCTAGTAACCACACAGCAGGGCGCAAAGCCAAGTGAGAAGAACAACGATGAGCAGATAGTCAAGCAAATAACACAGAGCAGTGGACAAGACTCACAACACAAGGATAAGGATGAAGGTTGGATTACATCACATAAGGTTGACAGAGGTAAAAATAATGTGGAACAAACCCAACAAAACTCGAATACAAGGCATGCTAACCAATTTACTCCTCTTAGGATTGGAGACTGTCCAAGTGGAGATAGCTTGGGTGGTCCATGTTAGTTAGTTGGAATGTAAGGGGCTTAAACAATGAGGCTAGGCACAGAGAGATCCGCTCCTATCTCTCAACACTCAATGTGCCCATTTATGCTTTGTTAGAAACTAGGGTTAAAAGACATAATGCTGATAGAATTAGAAGGAAGTTTGGTGCACAATGGAACTACATTGACAACTATGAGCAATAAGATAATGGTAGGATATGGGTGCTTTGGAACCCAACCAAAGTCTATGTTAGAATTCTTCACACTCATGAGCAGTTTATACACATGGAAATCACAGAGACAAATCAAGCCTATAAATATATATTGACAGTAGTGTATGCAGCAAGTCATCTTGATAAAAGGAGAATACTGTGGAAAGCCATAGAGGAGATATGTGAGAACATCAATGATCCCTGGCTGGTTATTGGGGACTTCAACAATGTTAGAACCAATCAAGAGACGATTGGAGGCAGAGAGATCACTGAGGCAGAGTACAAGGATTTGGTGGAAATGATGCAAATAACTGGCTTGTTTGAGGCAAATACAATTGGACCACACTACACCTGGAACAACAAACATGCAACAGATTTCATACAATCAAGAATTGATCGAGCTATAGGGAATACCCTTTGGTACCAAGCATTTCCAAATGTCATAGTGGAGAACCTCCCACCCAACATTTCAGATCACACCCCTGTCAAGGTTAGCTACCATACCCATCAGACCAGGCGAAAATCTATGTTTAAATTCTTGAACTGTGTGACTAAAGAACAAGGCTTTTTAAGACTGGTTGAAGAAGCTTGGCAAAAGGATATCCAAGGTGACCCCATGTTCATTCTATGGGAGAAATTGAAGAGACTCCAGCCAAAGTTGAAACTGTTAAACAAAAGATATACTAGGATTCAAGAGCAGATTAATACAGTAAGGGAAGATCTACATGGGGCTCAAGCCAACATCACAAATGATAACCTCAATGACCAGACTATTCAGCAGATAAAAGAGAATACTGAACAGCTTATCAACCTGAATCAGGTGGAGGAGGACATTCTAAAATAGAAATCTAAAGCCAACTGGATTCAATTGGGGGATCAAAATAATGCCTAATTCCATGCATTGCTGCGAGAGAAAAACAAGCAAAAATAGATAACAAGACTGCAAAGCCTGAAAGGAAATGATCTTAATTAATGGCTAGGATGAATTGGAAGCAGAAATACTGGAGTTTTATGGTAACTTGGTTGGGTCCAAAAATAATCATATGAGAGGTGTTGATATCACTACTATCAGGATGGGAAAACTATTGCCAAGAGAGGATGCTCAAGAACTTATTCAAGACATTGAAGATAAAGAAATTTGGAAAACACTCACTAGTATAGGTAATGATAAGGCTCCTGGGATAGATGGCTATAATGCCTACTTTTTCAAAGTAGCTTGGGATATAGTGAAAACTGACATGAAGGCAGCCATACAGGATTTCTTCAAGACTGGTAGAATGTATCCTGCAGTGAACTGTACTTTAGTCACCCTTATACCCAAAGGCCCCAATGCAAAAACAGTAAAAGACATGAGACCTATTGCGTGTTGCAGTATGATTTATAAGGTGATATCCAAGATTTTGACTGCAAGGCTAGCCAAAGTAGTTGGAAAGGTTGTAGAAGATTCACAATCAGCTTTTATACCTGGAAGAAATATTCAGGATAATATAATACTTGCACAGGAACTAGTGAAAGGGTATGGAAGGAAATATATGTCTCATAGGTGTATGATACAATTGGACATTCAAAAAGCATATGACACGGTAGATTGGAAAGCCTTAGACCAGATAATGAGGGAGCTAGGGTTTCCAAATGTGTTTATTCAGTGGGTGATGGCTTATGTTTGCTCTGTTTCATACAGATACTCTGTTAATGGCATCCCAACCAAGTTACTTAAAGCAAGAAGAGGATTAAGGCAGGGGGATCCTATATCTCCCCTACTATTTGTACTTGTTATGGAGTACCTTCATAGGACCCTGCAGACCTTGCAATCCAATCCTGACTTTAATTTTCACCCAAAATGTGAAAATTTGAGAATAACCAATTTGTTTTTTGCAGATGACATTCTATTGTTTACTAGAGGAGACAACACATCTTTGAGGCTCATTATGGAGAAAATACAATGTTTATCAGAGGCAACGGGTTTGTATGTGAGCCAAGCAAAAAGTAAACTCTTTGCTGCAGGTGTGACTTCTGAGGAGAAAAATGCCTTCTGTCAACAGACTGGCCTATCAGAAGGTGCATTTCCAGTTAGGTACCTGGGTGTTCCACTGGACAGTAAGAAGCTGACAGTCCATGCTTGCCAACCTCTCATAGAAAAGGTTATGAAAAGAATCGCACACTGGAGTACACACCTCCTCTCTTATGCAGGTAGAATACAACTTATTCGAAGTGTAATTTTATCAATTACTAACTACTGGTTACAGATTTTTCCTCTACCAAAAAAGGTGCTCAAAAGAATTGAATCATTGTGTCGAATGTTTGTATGGACTGGAAAACAAGCCGAGAGTAGAAAGTCTCCCATTTCTTGGGATCAAGTCTGTGACCAAGTTGCGGTGGGGGGGATGAACATGATATCCTTAGCAGAATGGAATATTGCTACGATGGGTAAACAATTGTGGAACCTTTGGATAAAGAAGGATGTGTTGTGGATAAAGTGGATTCACCAATACTACCTGAAAAATAGAGAGGTGCAAACGTTCGAGCCAGGCCCAGCTGTGTCTTGGATGGTTCGAGCAGTCTTCAAGCATAGAGACACACTGATTAACACAGACTGCTGGCAGAGTTTCGTGGCAAAAAAGAAATACAGGGTTACCATGATGTACCAGGAGCTTCGAGCGGCAAAACCAAAAGTGGACTGGAGATTCCTACTGTTTGGTAATCTAGCAAGGCCAAGGGCTATTTTCACGTTGTGGATGGCATGCCACCATCGTCTCATGACAAAGGACAGAGTTAGACGGTGTGGGATTAGTACTGATGATAAATGTGTTTTTTGTGGGAAGATAGAGACAACCGAGCATCTGTTATTTGAATGCGCAGAAACCAATCAGGTGTGGAGAGATCAATTGAGGGCCCTGTCAATTGTGCGCAATCCTAATGGTTGGGACGAAGAGTTGAAGTGGGCAATTAGAGCCACTAGAGGTAAAGATATGAAAGCTAGATTACTCAAAACAATAATGGCGGAAACAGTTTATCATGTTTGGTCAATTCGTAATAAGAAGGTGTTCCAATCAGAAGGACGACAGGTGCTAGATAACGCCGTCATCCGGGAGATGGTAATACGAAGGGTGGAGAAGAACACTAAGATGAACGAGTACTGCCACCGAATTAACTATGTGTACTAAGTTCCTATTCTAGTTTGTCGCTTTTTGTCTTTATGTGCCTGGATCATTGATCGGCGTATTGTACTGAATTGTTTTTTTTGGTAATATAAATTTCTTATTATTCAAAAAATAATAATAATAATTATAACAAAAAAAAATATCTTGAATTACCTGTTGGAAAGATGAAGGTACTTATATTTAAAACCTAACACTCGCAGCTATTTTCATCCCATGTGTGTGCTTATATTTCCCTCTTCCTTGTATCCTCTATTCCTTTTATTTCAAACACAACTCGGTCATAAACATGGAATCCACACAAGCCACTATTCACATCTTACCAATAATTCATTAGATGAAGGCTACATCATGTAGATCATAGACTATTGTACTTGGTCATAATGTTTGAGAAATAATATTTGTGTTATATTTAAAAATATATAAAATCAATTTTGAAAAGAAACCCACCAGAGAATCATCATTTGGTCGAAAAATAAATTAGAGTAAAACAAAAGAACTTTGAAAAAGATTCAAGACTCTTGAAAAAATTAAAAACTCTATGTTTGGGATTCTGTAAAACTTTGTAGAACTCTATGTGTAAAAAAGTCTATGTAATGTGTTTTTCAGAGTCTCCCCCAAAATTGTAAGAAATAGACCCTATTTATACAAAAAAATTAGGTTAACAAAACTAGAAAAAAAAATCAAGGATTAATTAATATAATAAAAACTCTAAATCAAATGTGATTTGATTTTGGTTCTTGACATATTTAACTAATTACATTGATTTTTTCTAAAAATAAGAATATCATCCCAAAAATGCAATATTTAAAAATATGAATAAAATATTTTCAAATATTTTATAATTTTATAATTTTTTGACTATTTTTTAATAAAAAATGAAAAGGTGAAAATTAATTATTTTTTAAAAAATGCCTATTTAAAAATACGAAAATTAATAAACAATAATTAAAAAATGTAATATTTAATTAATTAATGCGAAAAGTTAGAAATAAATTAAAAATGAATAAAAGAGAGAAGAAATAAATAAGGTGGCAAAGGTTCTTGACATATTTAACTAATTACATTGATTTTTTCTAAAAATAAGAATATCATCCCAAAAATGCAATATTTAAAAATATGAATAAAATCTTTTCAAATATTTTTTTAGGCAAAGGTGCGACTTGAACTCATGATCTCTTAGACTCCCAACTCCTAACAATAAATCGTTACCATATGGATCATTCTAATCATTCAACATAAAATGCCACTAATAATAATAATAATACCAATAATTCCTTTAACTAAAAAATATAACTTAATAATAATTTAAAAACCTCAATTTCTAATACTAGTAAAAGTTATACTCTTTAATATTAACAGTAGGCCTATTAATATTTCCTAGTAAATTAGGCATAATTTTCTTTCTAATGAAAATTGAATGTTAAATAATTAAAAAACTAAAGATCCTAAAATAACAACCAAACCCTTAAAGTAAGATCCAACTCCTTAAGAGAGAATAAGAAATCAAAAAGTGACCCCTTTACTGTTTAGGTCTTTGAGAGTGACCAGAGGACTTGTAAGGACGCTGGCTACGTTAATGATCTAAGTTTTAAGAGTGGTCAAAATTTGGGGTACGACAGCTGCCCCTATTTAATCAGCTTCAAATTGAGATGATATGACTGTGAGTCTTTATCTTCTCGAGGAGGAGATGATTAAATATAAAGAGGAACCCTAATTTTGACTACGAAGTTGATAGGTTTAGAGTCCGTGTGGAGCAACCCCCGACGCTCCGTTAATATCCCAATATCCCTGTGTAATATCCCTATTTACAGAAGTCGGATAGGATTTTGACAATCCTCCGATTTTGTTTTGATGAACCCTGGTAGAACCCCTGATAAAATTCTCTATTTGATAAAACCCCTTGTGACATTCTTTTGGTTGAACCCCTGATAATAAAACCCTGACAAAAATGTTTACAAACCCCTGATGGAACCCCATGATTAACCCTGATGATCCATTTCAACCATTCCGGGTGGATCTTACCTATGATTCCTATGACCCTCCGATCATGCTACTGGAATCAGGTAAGACTTTTAGTGATACCCTGATCACTCTGGATGAAACCCCTTTGCTAAAACCCTGGTGAAATCCCCCTGATAAAGTTCTAGTAAAACCCCTTGATGGAACCCCTTATCTAGATGAAAATCCCTTGATAGAACCCCTTTGATAAAAATCTGGTAGAACCCCTTGGTAGAATTCTGGTGGAACCCCTAGATACAATTTTTGTAGAACCCTTTGATGAATCCCTTGATGAGACTTAAGATAAAACCTCTTTGATATAAGCCCTTGATGAAACCCCGTATTAAACCCTTGATAAATCCCTTTTGACAAACCCCTGGTGGAATCCTTTTATAGAAAATTCCGGTGAAACCCTTTGATAAATCCCTGATGAAACCCCTTGATAATACCACTTTGTTGAAACTTCTTGATAAAACCCTAGTGAACCCTTGATGGATAACGCTCCAATGAGAATCCCCTTGATAGAACCCATTTGATAAAATCCCCTTGATAAAATCCCTTTGATAAAATCCCTTTGGTAAAATCCCTTTTAATAAATCCCGGGTCGAACCCTTTGAAAAAAATCCTGATGAAATCCTTTTGATAAATCCCTTAATGAAACCCCTTTTGATTGAACCTCATTGATAAAACTCCCTTGATAAAATTCCTTGATAAAATCCCTTGATAAAACCCTCGATAAACCCTTGATAAAACCCTCGATAAACCCTTGATAAAACCCTTAAATGAAACCTTTAAATGAAACACTTAGATGAATCATTTAAATGAAACCCTGGATATAATCCCTCTGATAAAATCTAATGAAAAACCCTAATGGAACCCTTGATAAAAACCCTTAATGGAACCCTAGATAAAAATCCTTAGATATTGATGGAATTTATCCCATACGAGGGATAGGTTGTTAAGCTGGGGATGTGAGAGGTGAAGACCTGCTCACTAGTTGATAATGATTATTCAGAATGACTGACTACTGGATAGATCCATTTGAAGACTCACGATGGATAAGATTGCCAGGGAAGTACTTTATTGAAAGGTGTTTACAGGAGGTTACTTACTAGGAAAGGCCCATAAGTACCCCTACTTGGGAATTGTACTGGTGTAGTTAGGGATTGAACTTCTAGGAGCGGTCACAAATCCTATGTTATATATATATATATATATATATATATATATATATATATATATATATATGTACATGTATGCATGTTATGCTATGTATGTACGCATGTTTATGTTATGTTATGTATGCATGATTATATGCTAGAGCGTAGCGACATGATTAATACATGACAATGATTTGAATGTTTCAAAAACTTCCCTTCTGGTGACCAATGGAATGGTTACGACCTTGAGATGTTGCTTGTGTAACAAGGATATTTGTCCCAAAAAATGGTAGTGGGTATTGAGCTAGCATGGTCTCCCGATACTCGTTTTAAACTTGAAGATTATAGATGTAGGAGAGGGCTTCATTAATGATCGTGACACTATGAAGAGAGCTTTCCCCTTTGTGTCTTGTCTTGCCCCAATCTGTTGGATTTTTGAAGGAGCTTTGCCTCAATATGTGTTTTGAAGCAGCTTAGCTATACCATGCACTTAAGACGGCTTGCCATTGTATTAGCCCTGGAGAGATTCGTCCTTGACTAATCAACCATTAGAATGATATGCCCTAGATGAACCGTTTTTTAAGCGGATTCTTTTGATCAATCCTTGCAGCGGTCTGCCCCAGATTGATTGAGCTTCAGAGGGTATTTCCCGAGTTTCGAAGGATATGCCTGAAAAGGAACTTAGATCCCCCCATGCTTTGATATGACCTTGAGATGAAATGCCCCAGTATTTGAGTCTTCAGAAAGTATGCCCTTGATTTAATTGAGGTCTGAAGGAATGGCTTGAAAAGGAACTTGGATCCCAACATGCTATAATATGACCTCGAAAAGGACTGGCCCTAATATTTTAATCTTGAAAAGTGTATCGCAGTGTTTGAATCTTTGAAAGGTATACCCCTGATTAGATTGACTCTTAGAGTGGTTGGTTTAATTGTGCTCTTGAGGTGGCATGCCCCAGTATGAGCCTCTTGAAAGGTCTACCACACATTATTAGAGTCATGGAGGTATTTTTACATAGGTGTGTTAAATCTTGAAATGTTTTGCCTCTAATCAGTAAAATCTTCAGATGATGTGCCCCTATGATCACTAGGATTTGCCCCCTAATTGGAAGGATCCTTAGGTGGCTTGCCCCTAGTCAAGAATGTCTCGAAGTGGTGTGCCCCTGATCATACCTTTGTTGATATTTCCTTGGTGCTAAGTATTAATTTGTGAGAAAAAATGTTCCCTTTGAAAAGTAATTATAACGCCGTGTTCATGCAAGTTTTGAAATTGAAAATTTATATGAGGCGTATGATAGATGATATTCGGCCATGAGGTTGGCGCGAATGAAAATAGGAAAATGATGATTTAACAAACGTTCGGATTCAGAGTCAGTTCAACAACGACTTTGTCGAGTATGCTTTTATAGTTCCCCTAGCTTCAATTAGGACTTTTAGATGTTGTAACGTGGCCTGGTTCACGGTTTAAGAAACAAAGGATACAATGCTCAAAATTTGAAATTTAACCCACCCCATTCTCCTTGATGTTCTCCATTCTTAAATCCAATTAACCCAACAGATGCGTTCATCATACAAGAGAATTTCTTCAGTCACGGTGATAATGGTTTAAGCACTTTATGAGATTTTTGAGTTAGCAATCACCCACTCCCAATATAAGATTGTTCCATTTTTTCCTTTTTTCTTTGCTTTTAATCCCTTATTTTTGCATGGACCAATTCTTTTGAGTTTGTGGTCCATTGGGATACCCTAATTTTTTGCCTAAGTCAAAGCCAGCTTTTTTCAGTTTTTTCTTTTCTTCTTGACTTAGCGGGCTTTTTCCTCTTTTTTTTTTGGAACAATTCTTGAGTGATTTTGCTTTTGATTTTGAAAGTTGTAACTGCTATATTAGCTATTGTGAACTTTATCTCCATTGCTTCCTCGATGTCGAATGATGTGAGGAAGAAGCTGTGGTAAAATTTTGCTTTCTCGATATTTGATGAGGTATATGAGAAAGAGGATGTGCTTAAACCCCTTGCTTAAATAAACTGATTCACTTGAGATTAGAATGCATCATTGAGTTAATTAAAATCTACCCTGCCCCTGGTTAAGATTAAGGTTTTTTGAAAATAGAAAGAACACCGACTTCTGGCTTGAGGGGGTTGACTACAGATTATCACCTTATTCCTCCAGTGTTTTGGAAGTGAAACAATGCCTTTCATCATCAGCTGGGTCTTACTATTAAAGCATACATCAACAAATTCGTTTGTTTATTACATCATTCTCCTCCTAAGTTTGTTAATGGTGAATAAGTGAAATGGAAAAGCTTTGATTTTTTTTTGCAAGTGATGGCATAGAAAGAGAGTGTAAACAAATGGATTCATTCCAAAAATATGCATGCTCGTTTTATTAAAATTACTTCTCAAAGAGTACAAATTTTAAATACAAGCAACACTTAGAAAAAAGAAATTACAACTGGAAATGATAAAGTCTATTGATCCTATGGATTAGCTTCCTTGTTGATCCACCGAATTTAGGAGACACTTCTTGAAGTTCTTGCACTATGTCAAAGTAAGGGTGACCTCTCACCAATGGGGACTCCTCCTTCGAAAGTCAACTGTAGGCCTTGTACTTTGTGCTCATAACTTATAGGGTCTGAGTAGGGTCAAGTAATTGCAGCTTCACTAAGGCACCTCCGCGTAAGTCATGAGACATTGGTGTAGGATCCAGTTCCCTTCCAAGCTTCATTTGTTGTGATTGATAAAGCGCATTACAGGCTCTGTTGCGAAAACATCATCCAGGGTTGTTGTATTTGAGGCTCTAGGTAGGCCTCAGGTTGGCATGGTGAAGGGTTACATTCTCTCTTCAATGGTACTTGCCCCCTTTGAGTTGCTCTATAGCTTCTTAAGATATCATTTAAGTTCGTTCGCGAGTATCGGGAAACCTCTTAGCTCTTGGTAGTTAGACAAGGGCGAAAGCGGAAAGGATATGCGAATGTATGTGCATGTATGCAAATGCATGAAAATGCATGAGGTGTGCAAAAAGATAATTTTTTGTTGATGTAATGCAAGTGTCACATTAGGATAGTGACAGATAAAAGGAAACCCTCACGGGTTTAAGGGTAGTTATGTACATAGGGAACCCTTATCTGGGAAGGTTACCTAGGGATAATGATAAGTATGGGAAACCCAAACAGGTGTAAGGATGTGTACGATAAAATGCAAGCATGACCTAGCTTAGGTAGGCTCCCTATAATTTGGCTAGATCTAAGTTTTGTCTACCCAATCCCCTCACATGTAGGATATACAGTTTTGACGGCATAACAACCCTAGAATTTACAGACTATACCCTTGTTTTACCATGAGAAGGAGCAAGCCTTCCTACGGTAATTCTTCGGGATAAGTCTCATCTAGGCGGGGCCCTACTAACAACCCTTGGGGGTTGAATACGTAAGGTCACCATGAGTTTATAAGGGTGGGCAAAAGGTTCCCAGAGTCATGGACCACATCCAAATCATCATCTATGTTAGGGGCTAGCCCTACCATGAAGACACCTTTGGAGGATCTCTTCTGAGTGTATCATCAATGAATTGTTGGGATGTCACATCCCCCCAAAACATTTTCGTTCTATGTCCTAATCTAGGGTTGTACTCCAAGCTTGGGTTTTAGCTTTACACATAATCATATCCCAACCAATGTATGATGACAATAATATATGATATAAATACATAATAAACATTAATAAATGTATATATAATAACAAAAATATATATAAAAACATAGAAGATATATATTTAAAAATAGTAAATAAGCAAGGCAAACAAACAAGAACCCTAAAACCCAAGGTTATGATGGACTTTCTTTTTAGGGAAGTATAAGAACTCCCCAGCAGAGTCGCCAGCTGTCGCGGCCGGCAAAAATATCGAGTCGCCGTCATCCTTTATTCGTCCTAAGGGCAGGAAAATAATGATAAAACCTAAATCCTAAGGGAGAGACGCTAAGTTCAGGAGTCGGTTAAGTGAGTGGAAGGTGTTAGGCATCACTCACTTCCATTGTACTCAATGGGATCCTCCTTAAGTTCTAGGGTATGTTTGCTTGAATGTCTATCTGTTTATTTTTATTTACAAAAATCCTATTATCATACAAGGTAAGACTTAGATGTAAGAGGGAGACCTTAAGTTTTTTTTATTATTATTGTACTCGCTAGGGTTTACAGCCCTATGCCTACGTACCCTTAATTTTGAAGGATCGGAGTTTCCGTAGTTCACATCCCCTATCCCATATCCCTATCCCTAATCCTTTATTTATACTCTTGGATCTCCAGAGTTCTATCCCATATCCTAATCCAATGTTTATATTCTCGGATCATAAGAGTTCTATCCCATATCCTAATCTAATGTTTATACTCTCATATCACAAGAATTTTATCCCATATCTTAATCCAATGTTTATACTCTCGGATTACAAGAGTTCTATCACATATCCTAATCCAATGTTTATACTCTCGGATCACATGTTTTATCCCATATCCTAATCCAATGTTTATACTCTCGGATTACAAGAGTTCTATCCCATATCCTAATCCCATGTTTATACTCTCGGATTACAAGAGTTTTATCCCATATCCTAATCCAATGTTTATACTATCGGATTACAAGAGTTATATCCCACATCCTTATCCCTAGTCCTATATTTATACTCTTGGACTCTCAAGAGTTTTATCCCATATCCCTTTTTTAATTTATTTAACAAAATAAATTAAATATACATAATAAAATTATATAAAAATGACCCCGAATTTAATATCCCTTTTAAACCCCACATCTATCCCTTAATATCCCTTGTATCCCTAAGTATAAATTAATCTTAATTAATTAATTATAAAACTTGTAATATCCCAAAAATATAGAAAATTATCCCAATTATTTAACCATATGAAATAAATCTCAATCATTTGAAATATAACATCAATCCCACTTCAATCACAGAATATCAAAATATAAATTAAATCCCAATTATAAGTAGCTTATAATATCCCAAAAATATAAATTAGTTCTTATAATATCCCAACATTAAATTAATTCCAATTAATCCCCAAAAATATAAAATTATTCCAATTATTTAATTAAAACTTATAATATCCTAAAAATATAAGACAAATCCCAATTATTCAAGAATATAACATAAATCCCAATTATTAGGTAAATAATTTATAATATAAAATAAATCTCAATTATTTAAAAACATAAATAAATTCCAATTATTTACAAATATAAATTTTTTACTCGTAATCCCAAGTATTAAATGGAATTTAATAAAAAACAAAGTCTCAATTGAGTTGGTCCTAATTATTTGAATAAATCTTAATTATTAAATCCTAAACATTCTCATTTTTATCCTTTATATTATTAACCCATTAAAAATTCATCTTTATTTTCAATATGCCTAATTGTTCTAAAACTAATCCCTATCATAAATTTAAATCCCTAATTTGAGTTCCATGCTTATTATGATTTTTTATTATCTAATTAATTCAATTATTATGTTAATTAAATCCCAAATTTTAATATTTATCATAATTAATCTACTTTTATTAATTAAATCCCAAATATAATTCTAATTATCTTAACTAAATAATAAATCCATAACTATCCTAATTTATCCTAATTGTCTCATCAGTTAACATTTTTCCCTGTTTTATTCGTCAATTATGAGAGAAAATATTAATTATAAATCAAATGAACCTAATTATTTTTAATTATCCCAAAGACATCAATCTTAACTTAATCCTAAAACCAATTGAATACTTAATTATTATTTTTTATGTTTTTATTTGGGTAATTATTTATTTGTGTTAAACCCATTATTATATTAAACTCAAATTTAATTATTTTTAAATTATAACCCTAATTAACAACTATTGTAAAAAGATTAGTAAATCCTAATTATCCCAATTTAATATTATTACCCTCAATTCCCTATTAATATTCCAATATTAATTATATTTTTTCATTTTTTTTAAATACATTAAGTAGAAAAATTAATCCTTAAAACTAATTAATAATTTAATTATATATAATCATAAAATCCCAATTTAAACCACTAATTATTTTTTGTACTTTTTGTATTTTTTATAATAAACTACTTTATTATTTTTATGGTCTAATTAATTATTAAGTTGTTTTTTAGTCAAATACATCAAAATCCTTAACCCTAAAATTCTAATACCTATCCCTAGATAACCCCAAAGCGCATCTAAACCTGTTCTTGATTAACCTCCTTAATCAATCATTTAACCAATTATTATTAATATATATTTTTTATCTTTATTCGAGTTAGTAAATTAATTTAGCACTAGCTAATTATTATTACTATCAACCTAATTAACAATCGAAATCTTTAATGATTTCATTTCTAATATTTTAATTAATTAACTAATCTATAATCCCAATCCATAATTAATAATATAAATAAAAAAGGAAATTAGGGGTGTAGGTTAAACTAGATTAGTAAAATCGTAGGGTGTGAAGAAAATAGAGGTAACAGACCTAAATAAAATAAAACTTAATTCTAGAATACACAAAATAATAATTATAACCAAAAAAATATCTTGAATTACCGGTTGGAAAGATGAAGGTACCACCACTCTCGGCTATTTTTCATCCCATGTGTGTGCTTATATTTCCCTCTTCCTTGTATCCTCTATTCCTTTTATTTCAAACACAACTCGGTCATAAACATGGAATCCACACAAGCCACTATTCACATCTTACCTAATTCATTAGATGAAGGTTACATCGTGTAGATCATAGACTATTGTACTTGGTCATAATGTTTGAGAAATAATATTTGTGTTATATTTAAAAATATATAAAATCAATTTTGAAAAGAAACCCACCAGAGAATCATCATTTGGTCGAAAAATAAATTAGAGTAAAACAAAAGAACTTTGAAAAAGATTCAAGACTCTTGAAAAATTAAAAACTCTATGTTTGGGATTCTGTAAAACTTTGTAGAACTCTATGTGTAAAAAAATCTATGTAATGTGTTTTTCAGAGTCTCCCCCAAAATTGTAAGAAATAGACCCTATTTATACAAAAAAATTAGGTTAACAAAACTAGAAAAAAAAATCAAGGATTAATTAATATAATAAAAACTCTAAATCAAATGTGATTTGATTTTGGTTCTTGACATATTTAACTAATTACATTGATTTTTTCTAAAAATAAAAATATCTTCCCAAAAATGCAATATTTAAAAATATGAATAAATTATTTTCAAATCTTTTTTTATTTTATAATTTTTTGACTATTTTTTGATAAAAAATAAAAAGGTGAAAATTAATTATTTTTTAAAAAATACCTATTTAAAAATACGAAAATTAATAAACAATAATTAAAAAAATGCAATATTTAATTAATTAATGCGAAAAGTTATAAATAAATTAAAAACGAATAAAAGAGAGAAGAAATAAATAAGGTGGCAAAGGTTCTTGACACATTTAACTAATTACATTGATTCTTTCTAAAAATAAGAATATCATCCCAAAAATGCAATATTTAAAAATATGAGGTGGCAATGGTGAGACTTGAACTCATGACCTCTTAGACTCCCAACTCCTAACAATAAATCCTTACCATATGGATCATTCCAATCATTCAACATAAAATGCCACTAATAATAATAAAAATACCAATAATTCCTTTAACTAAAAAATATAACTTAATAATAATTTAAAAACCCCAATTTCTAATACTAATAAAAGTTATACACTTTAATATCAACAATAGGCCTATTAATATTTCCTAGTAAATTAGTCATAATTTTCTTTCTAATGAAAATTGGATGTTAAATAATTAAAAAACTATAGATCTTAAAATAACAATCAAACCCTTAAAGTAAGATCTAACTCCTTAAGAGAGAATAAGAAATCAAAAAGTGACCCCCTTTACTGTTTAGGTCATTGAGAGTGACCAGAGGACTTGTAAGAACGCTGGCTACGTTAATGATCTAAGTTTTAAGAGTGGTCAAAATTTGGGGTACGACAATAATAATGTTAATAATCATAATAATAATAATAATAATAATAATAATAATAATAATAATAATAATACAAATATATTAGTATTAATAAAATGCCTCATTATTCACATTATCATTATTACAATGTTGTCCTAAGACGTAATTTAATTTAATGCATTCTACTAACTCTCACACCCACCCTAACACACATGCTCTTTAACCAAGACAATGCCCAACAATCACACAAAATAATCATAAAACGACTAAATAATTAAATGGGGTGTTACAACTCTCCCCCACTTAAAATATTTTCGTCCTCGAAAATGTACCTGACGAGAATAACTCTGGATATGACTCTCACATCTTGCTCCCCAATTCCCAGATCACACTTCCTCCAGCAGCTCCTCCCCGAGCCACCCTCACTAAAGGAATGTCTTTGCCCCTTAATTGCTTCATCTTGCGGTCCTCGGTCCTTAACGGCATCGCCTCCACAGTAAGATTCTCCCGAATCTGCACTTCATCCCTTTGAAGCACATAAGATGGATCAGCAATGTTGACACATGAAACACATCATGCAATTTTGAAAGTTCGGGTGGCAACGCCACTCTAAACACAACAGTCTCAACTCTCTGCAAAATCTGATACGATCCAATGAACTTAGGATCTAACTTCTTTGATTTCATCCCACGACCAACACCGGTCACATGATTGACCCTCAGAAACACATGGTCGCATTCGCTGAATTCTAAGTCTTTTCTTCTATTATCATGATAGCTTTTCTGCCTACTCTGGGAGGCCTTCGTCTTCTCTCTAATCATCTGAATTATTTCAGTAGTTTGTTGCACAATCTCGAGTTCGAGTATCGTACTCTCACCCGACTCACACCAGCATAGATGTGTCCTACACCTCCTACCATACAATGCTTTAAAAGGTGTCATTCCAATACTAGAATGATAACTATTATTGTAAGTAAATTCAATCAGCGGCAAATGAGTATTCCAACACCTCTCTGCTCGAGTATACAAGCTCTCAACAAGTCTTCCAGCGACTGAATAGTCCTCTCAGATTGTCCATCTATCTGCGAATGATAAGCAGAACTCAACTTCAAACTAGTACCCCAAGCTTCCTGCAAGCTCTTCCAAAATCCGGAAGTGAACCTCGGGTGTCTGTCAGACACAATGCTCGACGGAACCCCGTGAAACTTCACTATTATTCTGATATAAATCTCGGTTAACTTTGCCAAAGGAAACTAATGTTAATCAGTATAAAATGTGTCGATTTCGTCAGTCTATCCACAATTACCCAAATAGCATCAAAGCCTCTCGCCGTATTCGGAAACCCAGTCACAATATCCATCGGGACACTATCCCACTTCCACTCTGGTATTTCCATCGGTTGCATTAAACCGGAAGGTTTCTGATGTTCCACTTTTGACTTTTGGCAAGTCAAACAAGCATACACAAATCGAGCTATGTCTTTCTTCATACCTGGCCACCAAAACAATTTCTTAAGATCCTGATACATTTTAGTAGCTCCTGGATGAATACTCCAGCTACTCTTGTGGATTTCTTCCAAGATCATTTTTCTCACTTCAGGATTATTCGGCACACAAATTCTGCCTTTAAATCTTAACACACCAAAACCATCCACTTTAAAGTCACTTTCTACATCCGACCCTCCCGCGGTCTTCAAATCCACCAATTTCAAATCAAGTTTCTGACTCTCACTAATTTCACTAAGGAATTCATTATTAACCTTCAGCATACCCAATATCACACTCTCAGGAGTCAATTCACAAACCATACTCAAGTCCCTAAATTGTTCAATTAAATTCAACTCTTTAATCATCAATGTCGACATATGAATTGTCTTCCGACTCAAAGCATCTGCCACGATGTTAGCTCTATCGGGATGGTAACTCAAGCTAAAATCATAATCCTTCAGGAATTTCAACCATCTTCTCTATCTCATGTTTAATTCTTTCTGGTCAAATAAATATTTCAAACTTTTATGATCACTGAACACTTCAAACCTCGATCCGTACAAGTAATGTCTCCAAATCTTCAACACAAAAACTACGGCAGCTAACTCAAGATCATGAGTAGGATAATTCCTTTCATGTACCCTCAATTGTCGTGAGGCATAAGCCACGATTTTACCATATTGCATCAACACTCCGCCTAATCCTATTTTAGGCGCATCGCAATATACCACAAAAGGTTCATCTGGCTTTGATAGAATCAACATTGGCATTGTAGTCAACCTCTTTTTCAATTCCCTGAAACTTTCTTCACACAAGATATCCCATACAAAGTCTTGACCTTTTCTAGTCAACTGATTCAGAGGAAGGGCCAAATTAGAAAATCCTTCAATAAACCTGCAGTAATAACCCTCCAAACCCAAGAAACTCCTAATCTCCATCATTGATTTAGGAGGTTCCCACTGCAGTGCCGCACTTACTTTGGATGGATCCACTGTTATGCCATCACCAGAAATAACATGTCTTAGAAAACTCACCTCATGCAGCCAGAACTCGCATTTTGAAAGTTTCCCAAACAACTTATTATCTTTCAACACTTGCAACGATGCAACATTACAACGTCAAGGCTTCATCTTCTAGAAGTTCGTCCACTTACTTAGCAGACAACCACATCAGCTTTCTACTATCACCAAACCCAGATCCACACCCTGGAGTCAAGTCACTATTATCTTCATGAAAACATCAGGGATTACACACCACTGGCATATCTCTAGTCGTCCCCTTACTCTCTACTCCCTGAGAAGCAACCACCAACAATATCTTATCGTTCTCCTTCAGAGACATCCCAACTTGATCGACTGACAAGGACCTAGAGTCCACCTCCTATTTAGTTATAAGAATCTGCATCGACTCATTAAAACAATCTGTTAGTACTTGGTTTAACTCTAAATAATTCACTGCGTACACCATCTACGCTGGCAAGACGCGTCCATTCCATCCAACATGATCCCGTCTATTATCAACAAGAGATTAAGGGTGATCAGTTCCTCAATTTGTCAATAGGAAGCCGACAATTATGACGGGGCATAAACCATCTTTACCAAACTATAATAACATCCAATGACAGACTGAGGCATTACTCCACGCTTGAAGCATCTTGGAGAAGCACGAGCCTTCTTCCCAACTTATTCAATTCTCGCTCCTGCGTACAAATGATTAGAAAGAAAAGCAAGCACCGACAGTGTTTCATACACATGTCGTGTACTAAGGAACAACCAACAATACGGGTTAGAAAAACACATGACTATATACACTCTATAGTCAGACTCTAGTAAGGCACTGGTCAGACGGACCGACCTGCTCTGATACCAATTGTAACACCCTACTCTACCCGTTCGTATAAAAATCGAAAATACAAAAATATTGCAGAAATAAATCAGAGTTAATACACGTAGGATGCCACATTACCAAAAATAATCATCATGAAGTACAAGTCACTTCATGTCTTATTCATTAATAAAAACTAATGCTTTGATTAAAAAGCGGAATTAATTCAAATGGTTTAACATTAAACTCCAATTACATCAAATCTCCATATAATACGTGGTTCAACAACAAATAAACAAGTCACGATACGTAAAAAATGACTAAGCATAAATAACATGAAAATATAACGAAATCCCCATCCTTTCTGTGTTACATATCAAAGCGACTCCTAAGTCTCGATCAACTAGCAACACATGCTCTAAGCACTACTCAGGTACCTGATTATCTGTACTCCCCAAGGAGCATATACACAACAAACAGAAAAGGGGTGAGAACTACATTCAATAATACACTGTGAAAAACATATGCTAAGGAGTAGTTAACACACAAAACACACCAATCATAAAATTACCACGCACATACAAGTGCCACATCATCATTCGGCATAATTAGCCCACATTAAATCATATACATATGAAATGCGACTCAACTGACACGACACAACGCATGCGGTACCATCACAATCACATACGGTTCACCCTAGAACCCTATTCTCGTCGGAATCCGGATAAGTTGTATACTTTCATCTAAACTAGATCTTATCTCCACACGACTTCCACATGAAGTCCGGACGAGACTAGGCACCCATCATTGATTCCCACCTAGCTCATCTCCACATCACGTGACATGAATGCATGACACAAATTATGCATAATATAATATTTATTCAAGCATAATTCACGATCCTCAGTGATCACACGTAAGCCACATACTCACCGTATTTCCCTCCGGAATTACCACCAGCGCACAAGACCGTCCACACACGACAATCTTGGCTCACACACATCCAACACGTCTCAACCATACATTCTTATAAAAACCCCGCGTATTATCCTATATAATGTTATTACTAGTTTCTCCTATGTCCTGCCCCATACGCATATGGCCCTGCCCCATACGCATATGGCCAGCTTCCCTCGCCCTAGGCCCGCGTATCATACGCGTATGGCCCTACTTCCCACGCGTATTGCCTCTTGCCGTACGCGTATGGCCAGAGGCCATTTCCCTCAGAATTCCCCTCAAGAACTCACCATACGCGTAAGGCTACTCCCATACGTGTATGGACCCATCCCTTACGCGTATCATACGCGTATGACCATATGGTCGTGCTGGCTTGGGGACGGGGTGCGTATCATACGCGTATTTCCCCCTAGGAGTGTCCCTCATACACGTTTAGCCCTGGGCGTTACGCGTATTAACTTGCCTGCACAGAAAAATATCCAGTTTCGCATCAGTGCGATTTTCCCCCATTGGAGCACCTTCAAGCTCCTGATTTCTTCCCAAAACAACAACTACACTAGTCTATAATTAGTGGGTTTGTTCTACATCATTCTTTCATAATTCTTTTCAACGTTTTATACTATTATAGTCCATTTTCGTTAACCCTCAAAAACCCCAAATTTTCAGATCTGGTTCCATATCAGAACCCAGCAACAACAGTACCAAATTGCATGAATTTTCCATTCGAATTCAACATACAACACATATTCATACACATATTCAGCACACGGTTACAAATTAACAGCAAAAATCACACAGACATAACAATCAGACAAGGAAACTAAGAATATACAGAAAATCCTAAGAGGGAAAGGAACCCTCACTACCCTCTCATGTTATTATCACCATTAGTGAATCCCATTCTCCCCCTTACCTGAACTCTGAGCTTTTCCTTCCTTCAACAATGGTGGAAATTCCTTGTTCTTCTTGTCCTAGCTCTCCCTCTCTTTCTCTTTCTCTTTTCACGTAGAAGAAAATTGATCCTCTAACCTCCCCACTAATCCCTCATAATTATGTTATTAATTCCTTAATTCTAGTAATAATAATAATAATGGTCATGATAACTTAATATTTCAAATAATAATAATGTTAATGATTATAATAATAATAATGTTAATAATCATAATAATAATATTAATAATAATACAAATAATATTAGTATTAATAAAATGCCTCACTATTCACATTATCATTATTACAATGTTTTCCTAAAACGTAATTTAATTTAATGCATTCTACTAACTCTCACACCCACCCTAACACACATGCCCTTTAACCAAGACAATGCCCAACAATCACACACAATAATCATAAAACGACTAAATAATTAAAAATGGGGTGTTACATAGAACGTCTGTTGAATTTCTCAGATATACTAAGACCCATTTTATGCTCTAGTCCTGGATTTTCACTTTGAGTGCCATCATGTCATTTCATGGGCTAATACTCCTTCGGCATCTGTTTTGGAGAAATTGATTGTGGTTGGGCTTCCCTCTTCATCCAAAGGTGGCTTCTTCTTGATATGCATCACTGTCTGGGCATACATTTTTCTGGCCGAACTGGTTTCTCCTCTGCTACGAATCCCCCGACAATGGTGTTTAGTGTATGACGAGTCACCCGAGCTTCATGGAATTCCTCCATGTTCTTTACCTTCTTCTGTGTAGGATTGTCTGAGTCGATATCTTCTCGAGGAGGACTTCTGGTTGTCCTCCGACGTCTTTAACATAAGACAACAACCAACCTCTCTGGATTAAGATCTCAATTTTGTTAGCTGGTGACAATTCTCTGTGTAATGTCCACAAACTATGTGGTATACACGCCACGCCATGCAATACCATCATTTTCCATCACAACATGGACCCCTTTTGGTCGAACTGGTATGGGAAGTAACTTGAGATGATAAACTTCTTTCAAGATATCTGTTTATCTGGCATTCAATAGTGTATACTCAACTTCTTTGTCAAACGGGCGCTAGGATGGTCTCATCACTGTCCGATCTCTGAGTTTGGACTTAGGGTAGTCATTTCTATGCCCAGACCCTTGCTCTTTAACTCACATTTTTTCTTCGGCATCTCGGGATCTCTTCTCCATATTACTTTCCTCCCCTAGCATTCTACTATGGTAATAACCTTATCCGATGCCAGTTTTTGAGCTAGGGATTCGTTGAACTGCCCTGCTTTGAGGTCATGTTGAAATGCTCCCACGAACATTTCCTGATTCGGATGAGACACTTTGATTGTTTCTTCATTAAACCTTGTCTGATACTCTTTGAGGGATTCTGAGTGTCCTTGTCGGACATTGAATATACTGGTAGATGACACTTTTCTATGCTTGCTTGCTGAAAAGTGTTGTACCATCTTTTTAGTTAAGTCCTGATAGCTAATGATCGGGTATCTGGGTAAGCTCATAAACCATTGTAGAGTTCCTTCTTTAAAGGTCCCGGCCATGAGTTTACACTTAAGGGAGTCATAAGCCCCTACTACTGTCATCTGATTATTGATCGCAATAATATGCTCATGTGGGTTGGTTTTACCATCGAAAGACATTAGCGACGGTGAAGTTTCCTAGGACTTGATCATCCCAGATAGCTTCATACAATGGTTGGGAATCTAGAGGCTCCTCATCTGCGTCCCTCTCCTGTTGACTTTGTGTTTGCAAAATCGGAACACTGTCTTGTAAGGTTTCATTTTGTTGACAGAGAACCTCCACCACTGCAGGAATTGAGTTATATCTGGTAGCGGAGGTGGATCACTTCGGTTGGGAGATGATCCGAACATCGCATAGTTGGGCTATTAGCGATTTTTATGATGATTTTAGTGTGGCCTGGACAAGTTTTACTGAGGCCCCACAGTGGGCGCCAAATGTTCTTGCAAAAAAAAACACTAAAAGGTTGACTTGTTTGTTATAAGTCAAAGAGGGCCTAAAATGAGTGGTTTAGGTGTCTGTTATGCCCGTATTTGCTGGTTTTTACCTCCAAACAATCTCCTATTTATATGGCTTGATTCTCTCATCATCCATCCATGTTTGTTCTTTCATTATCCTTCATAAATACAGCCTTAGGTAACGTCCGCTGCCACTATAATTTTCAGATAACGTCTTTCCCCTAAATAATTGTAACTCTTATACCATAATGTATCATTATGTAACTGCCTCTTGCGACTCTTTAGATGGCGTCCTAGCACTGGCATCGGACTCGGCTTGTACATATGAGGTCAGTTTCGGTTTATATGAGTAAGATCGATCCCAATATGTTTGTTTTAGTACTCCTAATCGGACTCTGACATGCAGGTATGGTTATGACCATCCGACCTTCTTGCCTCTCCGTACTCGGCTTTTCCACTAACTCGGCCTCAGGAAATTCTGGAATATACAATATATATATATATATATATATAAACAATTTTAAATGATATATGATAATATTAGCCATTTTGATTAACATATAATAATATATTTTTAATAAAAATGTTAAATATATTTTTTATTAATTATTAAATGTCATTTAAAGAAATATTTGCATATAATTATTTTAAAAAGTTATTAAACATTTTATTTCAAAAAATATAATGTAAATTGAGTTTTGGTGATAACTATATAAACTACGATTAAAAATGACTGTAGAATGAGATTTATCTAATTTATTAATTTTATTGAATAAAATTTAATGGGATTAATTTCAAAGTTTTTAGTACCGACTAACATTATTTTTCATTCAATATTTTTATCATAGTCTAATTAATAACTCAATTTATAATTAGTAATATTATAAATAATTTTAACTTTTTCTTAAGTTTATCCAAAAAAAAAAAACTTTCCATTAAAATTTTATTGAAAAATGATCTCATTACTTAGTTAATAAGTCTTTATTATTATATTCTCTAACGACTATATTTAAATGCATTTTCTTAATAAAATTTTAATTATGCCAGAATAAAAATTGAATTTAAACAACAGAATTTATGAAATTGAATTTATCCATTATATATATATATATATATATATATATATATATATATATATATATATATATATATATATATATATATATATATATATATATATATAATGCAATTGAGATTAAATTTAGTTTGTTCATTTTTCCTTTTCCTGTTTATTTTTTATAAAAATAATAAATTAGTACATATCTCTTGCAAATGACACGTCATTACGAATCATTAGTTTTAAATGTAAAAATATTTAAATGAATTAAAACTATTTGAAGTTAAAATCTATAGACAATTTTCATAAATAAATAAAAAATCAAATCTCTAATTTAGTTGATAAAATAAAATAAAAATTATAATAATTTAACAAATATAATTAAATGAATGCATAAATATATATTTATAGTATCAATGCATATCAATTTTAGTTAACCACGATTTGGTTGCAAAGGACAAAAATTCTCTTATTTTGTGAAATATTTTAAACAATCATGTGAAATTGAGATTGGTACTCTGCACCTTCTATTGTTTATTTTTGTTAAAAATAATTATAATAGAAAAAAGACATAAAAATAGAAAAAAAAAAAAAAGAAGAAAAAAAAATCAAAAGTGTAAAGTAATATCTGTATTTCCGCGTAGATCAGTGAATTGATTATACGCGGACACGGTTTCTTTTTCTTTTCCTATTTAACAACTTCCAAAATGTGCAAACCACTACACTCATCCCAATGGCTGATCGAGTTCACCCAACCTCTCCACTCTCTATCGACTCTCAAACGACGTCGTCTGAGAAAAACGCTACTCCATCCGCTCCCAAAGCAGTTCCATCCGCTCCTAAAGCGTCTCCACCGGCGGGAACCTATGTCATCCAGGTTCCCAAGGATCAGGTCTACCGCTACCCTCCGCCAGAGAATGCCCGTCGTTATGCTAACTACACTCGCCGGAAAAGTAGCAGGTGCCGTTGCTGTTGTTGTCTCTGTTGGTTCATCGGCGTCATTGTAACTTTGAGCGTCCTCCTTGCCATTGCTGCCGGCGTTTTCTACTTGGTAATCCGGCCGGAAGCGCCTAAATATTCAATCAACCGCGTCTCCGTCAAGGGAATGAACCTTACCTCGCAGTCTCCGATCTCGCCGGAGTTTGACGTCTCTGTTAATGCTGATAACGGTAACCGTAAGATCGGAATCTACTACGAGAAGGATAGCACTGTTGAATTGTTTTACAGAGACGTTAAGCTCTGTAACAGCGCTTTACCGGCGTTTTATCAGCCGTCGAATAATGTAACGGTGTTTCAGACGGTGTTGAAGGGTAAGAACGTAGAGGTAGTGGGATCGGATCGGAAAGCGTTACTGAGTGCTGTTAAGATACAGAGCGTGCCGTTAACGATGAAGCTGAGGGTACCGGTGAAATTCAAAGTTGGATCTGTTAAGACATGGGCTTTCAACGTTAAGGTTCACTGTGTTGTGACGGTGGATGAGTTAACGGCGCAGGCGAAGATTGTTAACAGAGATTGCGGTTACGGATTGGATCTTTGGAATTGGTGATGAAATTTATTATTTGGATTTAGGGATTAGGATGAAAATGTTTAGAGATTATAGTTTTTGGTTTGGTCATTTTCAGTGCGCTTTTTTGGGCAGATATTGTGAATTTTTTTATGACTTTTTGCTAATTTATTTATGTTTTTTTAGCTGATATATTTAACCAATTTGATTTTCGTTGAATATAATAAACTTCTTTATTAAAAAAAAATCTGAAGAATCGTTTGATCTTAATCCATGATCAAAAAATAAATGTTTAATTTTGATTTTATAATTTAAAAAAGAGAAAATGGGCGATGCACTGTCAATCAATCACAACTATGAATTCTGTCAAGTCAGATTGTCAATTTTAAAAAATTTATATGACATGGCAAAATGTTATATTTTTATTGGATACAGTGTAAAATTTTTTTAAACTTTCTATGCATGTTATGTTTTTATTGGAGGACATGATCAAGATTTTAAATCAGAACTATTTGATTACAATCATTAGTATCAAATCAGAACCAATATGTGCCCAGACCTCCCTTTCATGGTTTCTAAGATTTTTATTAATTGTTTAAATGATGACAAATTGGTTTGGTTAAGAGCGGATAGTAGAGAGCTTAGAGCAACTCCAGCGGGAGTTCCTTTTTGGTTCTTCCAGCGTGGCATGCGTTGCTTCAATTTTTCTTTCCATTGGAGTTGGCCACCATGGCCAACCGTTGCACTGCAATGCAACCTTTTTGGTTCTTACGGATGCTTATAATCATTGTTGTAGGCGTGGTCTTGGTGGGATTTGGAGCAATTATATTTGACATCTAAATATTCCACCTTTTTTTTTTTTGGAGATTATCAAAGAATAGATTGTCAACAGATGACGTGCTTCGGTTTTACGGAATGATCGGGCCCTCGGTGTGTACTCTTTGTTGCAAGTGTGAGGAATCCATCTCATTTGTTTTTTGATTGCTCTTATTCTAGACAGGTTTGGAATTGGCTTAATAGTGTGCTGCATCTGAACCTGAACATTTGCAATCTCGGGGATTGTATGCTTGCAATGTGCAGGTCTGTTTCTGCTCAATGTAGAGTGGTGTATCGTGCTTTGATTTTGACCTCGGTTAACAGCATTTGGCGTGCACGGAACCAAGCTAGATTTCAGAAAAAATTATTCTGTGGAGAACCACCCACTCTATCATTTATGCTTTTTCAGAGCTTGCCGGTAAGTCTTTCAAAGGATATTCTTCGTTAGATATGGCTGATTTTCAAGTTCTTAAAAAGTTCGTTATTTCCATCAATCAACCTAAACCTAAGATTTGTAAGGAAGTGTTCTGGTGTCCTCCATCTTGTGGGTGAATTAAGGTTAACGTGGATGGTGCTTCCGGGCGCGTTCCGGTATAATATTTATCTAGAATAATACCATACAAGTGTTTTATTTGGTACTGACACAATCATAAGTGCCTAATGGCATAATTCACATACTTGACCATTTCTAATACATAAATACAACCTATGGTACAAGGCGTGAAAATTAGCCAAAACAAGAAAATCTAAGAATAAGGTACAATATTCCTCATTGTACAAGAAAATAATACACAGCGGAATAAGCTCAACTAGGCTTCTCTTGAAACATCCAAGCATAGCTCCACTTGTAAATCAAACCTGCAAACAACGCCTGAAAAATAACAACAACAACGGGGTGAGATATTAAATCTCAGTGAGTTCCCTATCTTATGGATTCTCTCGGCTTTACAGGGTTCTAGCCAAATCCTAACTCAAGTCAAGGGGAAGGGAAATGACTTTGAGTTCACAATCTCACACTATATGGAAACATGTTCATGAGTTCACCAACTCAAAATATCACTAATCGATAACCTCACCAAGGCATCCCCTTTTCCCGTCCGCTTCTACGTCTAGAAGTCGACCCGAGTCATGGATCCTTGTAACCTACTTGACATACGAATGGATTCAGGTTCTACGGGCCATTAACTGTTATGAACCGTCACTTCACACGGGCCATTAACCGTCACAACTACTCAATAGCTCTATTGCACATTCGTCCAAAAATACATTCCGTTGTCATTTCCTCATAATATACTGTTGATACAGTTTCCCATACCGCGTTTACTTCGCTCTCCATTGTAATCCTCTTATGCCCAAATATAAAATCATCATACTAAAATTTCCTTAAATCCAAGATACTTACTCTGTTCCTTAACACACACTTCTTCCGGTCTGTATCACTACACTTTCCGTTACTAAATAAAGTTCAAGCTTTCTCCGACACAATACCTTATAATGTTCCTTGGGTAATTAACAAATTCCAAATTCCAAATTGGTCTCTTACTGAAAACAGAAAACCTGAAGTATTATCCTGAACTTGATCCCCCTTCATAACTGAAGGTACACAATTTATCTCCTACTCTTCGTCCGACACATACTTATTTCACTTGAAGCATGTAAACACATCCTTGTGTTCCTTCTCACACTTCTCTACTACTTTAGGGTCCCATAAAAGTCGAACGTCCTTGACCCTCAACTTTTAACCAGTCGGAAGATATTGTTCCGAACACATTCCTTAAGGTACTCTCGTCCATTCGAGATACCATAGCGACCTTAGAAAAGAAACATCAATAACTATCTTACTTTCGGACCTTACGTCACACGTTCCACAAAACAACCTTTCTTTTTCATGGAAAGAGATTACTTGAAATCCTCGTTCATACCAGTGGTCAATCCAGCTCTACTAGATTCCTCAATACCTTGACCAATCGTCCGATAGAGATCCTTAACTTACAGACTCCATCGATTCCAAAGAATTGCTTGAACCACACACTACTCTTTAATTCCATGCTACCCAAATCACAACTTCTACTAAAACCGGTCTGAGCTGACCAAAACTCCTCACTACTAACTCTTGGCTTGAGCCTACCCTCACAGCACAAGTTCCGACAACACTTCGGAATCCTCGTGGTCGCTCAACCATGATTCTACCTATCACATACATAGTATTAGGTTGATCAGGACCAACACTACATAGTATGATATTAAGAGTCATGCTGGCAAGACACACTTAAGAGGCAGAAATAGATTTACTTATGATGCTTCAAGGCTAGGTCGAGGACACGACCTGCTCTGATACCAACTGTAACGCCCTGTATAATATTTATCTAGAATAATACCATACAAGTGTTTTATTTGGTACTGACACAATCATAAGTGCCTAATGGCATAATTCACATACTTAACAATTTCTAATACATAAATACAACCTATGGTACAAGGCATGGAAATTAGCCAAAATAAGAAAATCTAAGAATAAGGTACAATATTCCTCATTGTACAAGAAAATAATACACAGCGGAATAAGCTCAACTAAGCTTCTCTTGAAACATCCAAGCATAGCTCCACTTGTAAATCAAACTTGCAAACAACGCCAGAAAAATAACAACAAAAATGGGGTGAGATATTAAATCTCAGTGAGTTCCCTATCTTATGGATTCTCTCAGCTTTACAGGGTTCTAGCCAAATCCTAACTCAAGTCAAGGGGAAGGGAAATGACCTTGAGTTCACAATCTCACACTATATGGAAACATGCTCATGAGTTCACCAACTCAAAATATCATTAATCGATAACCTCACCAAGGCATCCCCTTTTCCCGTCTGCTTCTACGTCTAGAAGTCGACCCGGGTCATGGATCCTTGTAACCTACTTGACATACGAATGGATTCGGGTTCTACGTGCCATTAATCGTTATGAACCGTCACTTCACACGGGCCATTAACTGTCACAAGCATATGCTTCATGGGTGTCATTCGTACTGCACGCGGGAATTAAACCTGCCAAGTAGTCATGCATACGTTTTAGAGGAGCCCGAGACTCATGAAACTGCAACTCAAGATAAACGGTTACGATTACGTAATCTCACACACAAACGTGATTGCATTCAACAATCACAAGGCCACATTACCTTAAGGCCACATTCACCTTTCACAAAGAACACAAGGTTCACACACATGTTCCATACTAGTGTCTCACTCTCCTCTAGACCATTACTCATCAAGGATGCACATCTATACATCGAATGCACGAGCATCACCATATAGAGTTCTCTAACACAATCCTAGTCACAACCTAGAATCATACCATTTGGTTTTGAGGTAAAGTTTCCTCACTCTTCCTAACTCATTTTAAGCATGCATATTCTCTCATTCATACTTAAGAATAGCTAGATAGATATGGTATAACACAATGTGCACAAGTAAAACATTTATCACAACATATCACATAAACATTGTTTTCATTTAATTGCCACCAAATAATTAATCCCACATCATACTCAATATTTTCACTTAATTACATAGTTAACACAATTCTTAGGTTCCCTCCGATTCATTTAATCGGGTATCGAAATCAATATTTCTCACTCTTATCCCGTAGGATATTTTCACAGCTTTCCAACGGCTATTACTATGCCTCGATCGGACTTATGATCCAAAAGATATCAATTTCTAAACATTTTTCAAAACCAACACAGTGGTAACCGGTTACCTCAAAATGAGTAACCAGTTACGCAATGTCACTGCGCATCACAGAACCAAAATCTCAATATGGTAACCGGTTACCTCAAAATGAGTAATCGATTACTTAGTTCATTTCCAATTTTATTCTATCAATCCATAGTATAAACCTATGTTTTTACTTCCCTATCAAATAGAGCATTTAAGTAGCTTCCCTACGCTTCGAACGGGGACCAAAACGGACTTACGGTTCAAAAGATACGCCCTTTTTAAATTCTGAATTTTCACACAACAGTGGTAACCAGTAACTCTATAATGGGTAACCGGTTACTTGCTCAAAAACAGCCCAGAAACGTCATTTTTATGCAGGTAACCGGTTACTCTCAGTAGGGTAACCGGTTACTGTCGTAACAGAGCCCAAAAATCATGTTTTTCTTCACTCTAAACCATTCTAACTCATACCTAAACATATTGGGACATCAAAACAAGTATGATAGGTTTAATCCACACGTAACCCGGCTATACTACGCATTTTATATCGCATTTCATCCGTTAGATTTCATTGATTTATCCGTTTAATCATTTTCTCTCAAATCTAACCTAAGTTCTAAACTTATATTTCTAGAACTTAAAGTGTCTAACTAGAACCCACCTTAGCATTGAAGAGGAGGTTGAAGAAGATGACGAATATTGAAGATGATCCATGAGCTTTTCTCTCTTCTTCCTCTTTCTCCATTTTCTCTCTTTCTCTTCCTTTTCCTCTTCTACTTACTAACTTCTTCTTCTTTCCTTTCCTTCTCTTTTTCTAACAAACATATATATATATATATATATATATATATATATATTATAGAGTAAAATATCTCCAATTGATATTTTATCGTCTAACCCCGAATAATTGATTATTAGAGTTACCATAATATACTCTCTTGAACTAAAATAATTGATCTGTCTCTTTAATAAAATAATTTGATCTCTTCAGAGTTCATCAGTTGCTCTATTGATCCCAAAGAATCATACTTAAAACACTTAAAGGATTCCATTAATCCAATTTACCACAAATAGAGCACATAGACACTCATCTGATCTCATCTGACATCCAACTGAGCATTTAGATAATATGGGGTATTACACAGGCTGTGGCGGGATTTTCAGAAATCACTTGGGCAATCATGTTGGTAGTTTTGTGTGCAATTCAGGCACTGTGAATGCTCTTTGTGCAAAGCTTATGGGTGCGATTTTGGCGATTGAGCAAGCTTTCGCTCATGGTTGGCATAATCTCTGGTTAGAGTTGGATTCTAAATTAGTTGTGATGGCGTTCAGTAAACCTTCTATTGTGCCTTGCCAAATCAGAAATAGATAGGACTACTGTATGAATATCTAACATATGATTAGAGGTAGCTAATTTTACTATATGGAATGATGTGCATCCGGTTATTGAACTGGATCTTATAAAAAAACCGGTTAGGTTTGTCTAACTTTAAGATCAGATGTGTTTGAAGTTTCGGCTTTATGTCCCCTTATTTTTGTACGTACTTCTTTTTAAATATTTTTTTTGGCTAATGTCCAATTTATAAAAAAACAAAAATTGCAATCCAATAATCTAGTGTCATTAATATGATAAATCTCTCTAATATACTCAGCTATAAATGAAAAAGGAAAATGACAAATGTCATTTTTCTAATTCATTAACTTATTAGACTTGTTAAAATAGTTTTTTTATTTTTTATGAAAAATAAATATTAGGATTGGATCAATTAATCAAAAGTAATTCGTAATATGAATGGTTCAATGAAAATTTTATTCCATACCCTATCATTTATTCTCCTATTTTCATATTATATATATTTTTTAACAAAATATTCTCATATAAATAATTTTATAAAAGTGAAAAAATATTATAAAAATTGACTATCAAATTTTTTTTCAAAGTCTTTCAATATACAAAATAAAAGTTTAAATTTTTTTTAAAAATTAAAGATTAAAACTCTTTTGCAAAGTCTTTCAATACAAAAAATAAAAGTTAATATTAAAAATTGACTATCGAAATTCTTTTTCAAAGTTTTCCGGTACTCAAAATAAAAGTTAATATTAAAAATGGACTACCAAAACTCTTTTGTAAATTGTTCTAGTACACAAAATAAAAGTTAAAAAATATTTTAAAAAATAACTATCGAAACTATTTTGCCAAATCTTCCGATACAAAAAAATTGACTACTGGAACTCTTTTGCAAAATCTTCCGGTACACAAAAAAAAAGTTTTAAAACGTTTTAAAATGACTATCAGAATTTTTTTGCAAAGTTTTCCGGTACACAAAAATTGACTACTGAAATTCTTTTGCAAAATCTTTTGGTACAAAAAAAGATAGAAAAATGCTTGAAAAGTCTTCTGATACTCAAAATAAAATTTAAAAAACATTTTAAAAAATAAAATAATAAGTTAGTTAAAAATATATATGGGAAAATTTGATATTTTTTATAAAATGTAGGGGTATAGAGATAAAGGTAGGAATATGAGGTAAAATTTTAACCCATTTCTCTTAGGTTTCTAAAACAAAAGGATTCTACCTGTACCCCACGCATATACATGACAACATCTACATTTCACTTAAAATAATTATTTTGTTCTTTAACTAAAAAAAAATATTTTTTAAATTTTTTTTATATTTTATACAATTTTTTTTCAAAATTAGGTATGAAATCAAAGATTTCAAAAAATTGAACACACTATAATACAAACTAGAATTATCAAAAAATCTACTAGTGTTGACTTTGTATTTTTTTATAATTGCAAAAAATAGTCTACCAAATTTATCAAAAAATATGACGGATCTTGTACTTGCTAAAATAATACAATGATAAACAACCCATAGTTACGTAGGGTTGTCTGAGAGTTAGAATTTGTGATGCATTGATAGTTTGACCACGTAAGAGTTATGAAGAGCTATTATACGTGTGTTTCTGAGAGAAATTATGTCTTTCCTTCCTTATTCTGGATAAAAAAAATCTTTAGGCCTAGGGTAGAGGACCAGAGAGACGATTTCCTATATATTTAATCAACAACATGGAGATGTGGGAAGACTTTGCCCTTTCACAAATCACGAGGAGCAGTTTTCACTCTTTGAATCATTCCTGTCGCTCCCAGAATTTTCATCCAGGTACAAACGCGAAAGTGGCGCGGAAAACAGAGTCGCCAGCCGTGTAAATTTATCCCAAGAGAGGGAAAGGGAACACCGCATAAACCTGAGGAAGAGGGAAAGGAATGGCCATCGTGACCATAACCTGGGTTCGGGAGTCGGTTACGCGAGGGGAAGATGCTAGCACCCCACGCGTCCATCGTACTCGATGGGATCCACGCTTGTTGTCTATTCTAAGGGTGAGTTATCCTATCATCTATGGCTGCACTAAAACGGGGAAAGGGAAAACAAAGGCAGACTCGGTAGGACGTCGACGTCCTAGGCCTACGTACCCCCTTTGTGCAATGGGGAATTCAGAGTCAACGTAGTTCGAACCAAGTTCTTTTTGTGTTTTTTATGAGCGACGTTAAGCTCGCGTCCGGCAGTTAGGGTCGATGCCTGTTTGCGACTCAGACGGAAAGTAACGTGCCCTTTTTTAAAATAGCCTTTAGTTTGACGATCCTGCAGGATAAAAAGGTTTGAAGTTCGTTTGTATTTTTTAAGACAGAAGTGAGTTGAGTTAGTTCATAACTCAACTTGAACCAAAGTCTATGACACGGGAGCGAATGCGTCACATGGTCTCCCCTAATGGGACGTATGCTCAACACTCTAGAAGAGAGAAGGGGGACCCCTCAATCTTCATTTCCTATGTTTAAGGCTCGTGTACAAGGCAAGTTGACCTTATTAAGTATCTTAGAGATGTTATGAGATGAGAAGAGGGACTCAAAAGAAAAGAAAAACACTACGGGGAAAATCTATCCTAATGTTATCATGCAAAAGGTGGCCCTAAGGGGAGGTTTGACAACAACCTAAGCCTAAAGAAAAGAAAATATGAGAGAAAGAAAGAATGAGAGTGGACATGGATACTTATCCACACCCTCAAATAACTTACCTTAGCCCCTGCATAAAAGGTTAGTGCACAACAGACATAAGTAATAATAAGACCAATGAAACTCAAGCAATGGCATATAATGGTAATCAAGTGACCTATAACAGTTCAAACATGGTTTAAGAACTCAAAGAAGCAATCTCAAACAATGGCACAAGTGCCTTCTCAAACGAATAATCAGACATGTTCAAAGATGTGCTTACAGGAAAACCTCAAACATAGAGCACTCACATAATTAGTAAAACATCTTCTAAAATTACCAAATTAATAATCAAAATAGCTCAACCAGAAACAAACATTATGTTAAAAACTCATGCAAAAATTCATAAGATAGGTCACCCAAACAATTATGCAAAGTTCAGACAAGAAACATGACTCAATATGCAAAAGGAGAGGACTAAAATGCAATATGAAAAAGTTTTAAAAATGAGAGAAAAATATTTTAATGCAATTCAATGTGTTGGTGAAACAATGCAAAAAGAATGGACTCAAAATGTTTCATGGATGATGAGAAACAAAATAAACAAGTTAGATTATGCATATATGGAATAAATTCAAAAAGAAAATAAAGGAATAATTATTTTAGATGATAAAAATAAAATAAAATAATAAAATAAAATTTGGGAAAATTTTATAAAACTATAAATATGATTTAAGAATTTTTTGGTAATTTTTTAGTGCAAGAAACTATTTTTAAAAAATAAAAATGAAATGCAATAATTAAGTAAAAAATAAAATAGAAAGAAAATGAGTGGGGGGTATGAACAACAATTTATTCACGTTGGAATTGGAAACAGGCCTAAAGGAGGGGGTGTGAAAAGTAGGCCCAACACTTAAAACCCATCAGCGAAAAAAAAAAAAAAAGAAGTCCACGTGAGACCCAGTCAACGGTCAGATTAAATATTCACCTTAGGATCAATCCTACGCACCTCACTTAGTCAACCATACCAACATGTAATCATGATGAGAGGCCCAGATTGAAAGGACATGATAATATACATGCACGCGCATACACCATGATTACCAAAAATTAAAAATAAACACACGTGATAAGGCACACCATATTTTAATGCGTTGGCAGCTTACAAACCGTCAGATGAAATCAACGCATACAATCACATCATCGAGTCAACAATTAAAACACATGAGTGGACCGAATTGAAAGTTCATGGTAGTTATCATGGGAAGGCATATACGCAGTTAATAAAATTAAAACAGAAAATTAAAACACATGGCAGCGTATGGACTGTGGGATCAAACAATGGACGGTGGAGATTACGTCCCTTACCTCCAAACCCTAGCCTCGTCAGAGACTGCACCAGACGCCGAAACTAGGGTTCCGGTCGTCTTCTCCGACCACCTGCAGCAAATATTTTTCCAGAAAACGCAAGGGAGTATACTATTCTGACCAGATTTTAATGAGGATCACGAATATCAGATCAAAAATCCCAAACAAGCAACGTACAAAGAGAATCGAACGAAATAATATTTGCATCCAAAACTTAAAACTCACGCAGCAACCAAATTACACGTCCACATTCAATATAAAATACATCATCATGATCAGCACCAACCACAGATCATCATACATGTCAAAAAATAGAGTTTTAGGATCATGAAAAACATCACTAACCTGAGATTGTGCAACACGTGTCCTTGTTATTAGCTGCGAATGATGGTTGCTTTGTGTTCTATGGATCCCAAGGAGGAAGACTGAGAAAGAATTTTTGGAAAAGCTCTTGTGGATTGAGAGATCCAATGAAGAAAAGTTTTAGGGTTACAACTTGAGAACTCTCCAAAATCACGTCTGTTTTCTCTAACCCTTGCATGAGTTAGCTTAAATAGATTAGGGTTAATCCACTGATCAGCATTTGGGCCTTGTTAATTCCATACTTAATGAGTTTTGGATGATTTTGGAAAATTGCATTATGTGAAATACACCCTCTTCCATGCATGTGCACCCAAGTATTTCATGATGGATCACTTATTTAACAATTATTAATCACATCTGAATTGGATTTGGGCCTAGAGATGTCTTGGTTCATGAGTTTTTAATAATCTTGCAATTTTGTACCCTGTAAAATAAGTAATGAATAAGTCATGAAATTTCTTGGTTCAAAGGCCCAAAATGATCCTTAAGGAATGTTCTTTGATGTTAGAATGTGACATGAAGCAATGGAATCAATTATAGGTCACTATGTCCCAAAATGCAAATGGAACCATGAGAAAACCCTAAAAAACCACTTTGCCTTCTTTTGATCATAACTTGAGTTTCACAAATGATATGGAGACCATCTAGTACTTGTTGGAAAAGGGAGAAAAAGATCTTCAACTTTCATGTTTGAGGAAAATTCATTTGAAGCTTTCTTGATGATGGAAAGTCAAGTTGAATGCAGTGTAAGAACTTGCCTAAAAAGGAAACTTTCAAATTATAGGTCATTTCCATATTTAGTAACTTTTGTATCAACCCTTGATTCTTGATAAATGGTATGAAATTTGATTCTTGAAGACCATATGAGGATGTGAGACCTTGAAAACCTTGAAGAGAACCTCAAAATTTCACAGTTGACTTCCCCTCTCACTGTTGACTTTTCCCCTAATTCTCCTGATTCCCAATCCATTGGCCAATTGAATCCCTCATGAACCACACTGATGGACCATATTCCATTACTAGGTACTTAGGGACCCAAGGAATACCATGGAACCAATTCTTGCCCAAAAAATCAGAAATAAACTGATTTTATATCAAACCCTAATTCTGGTACCCTCAGTCTAGGAGGAGATAGCACAGTCTCCAAATCCAAATTCCTCTGAATATGATGTGTATCCTCTCCAACAAAGATAAGATATGCCATTTGGTGATGATAAAAACCCAAGGAGCTTTCCCATTGGAGCAATAAACCCAAGAATCTCAAAACCCTAATTTCTGCACTGGTTAGGAGAGAGTGATCCACTTGAGCTCTCTTGGACAGTATAAGGACTCTTGCTTGAAGAACATCTTCTCCTCTTGCACTGCCTCAGGCACCTTGACCCCATGCTAAGAACCAATGATATGCACACATGATAATGCAAAAATGAAGTGAAACATAAGCCAGTTAATACTAAAGGTAGGAGAGCAAATTTTGGGGTGCTACAGCTGCCCCTATTCAATCAACTTGGTCCTGAAGGTATGATAGCAATGACTGTCATGCGTTCAAAGGATTCACGGGGATTGAATACCAAAAGAAACCTGAAATTTGCAATCCTCAAAGGAGGGACGACTCCACTGGGGAACAAGCAATAAATGTTGCACTTGTCACAACACGTACGAGTGTTGGAAAACAACACGAACAATGTATTGGAATGTCATGAAATAAACACAAACGAGTGTTCACTATTGGGGATAAACACTGACGGGTGTCAAGGAGTCAAAGATATCAGATACGAACAGGGTACCGAAAAGATACACGGACGGGTGTAAAAAGGTTCAATACGGACGGGTATCGAAAAGATGCACGGACGGGTGTAAAAGGATTCAATACGGACGGGTATCGAAAAGGTACATGGACGGGTGTAAAAGGTAAATTTACTGGGGATTGATCTCGCTGGTGAATGGAAGGCAACACGGACGGGTGTCATCCAAAGGTCAATACGGACGGGTATCGAAATTAAAGGTTCAAACACGGACGGGTACTGAAAGGACACGGACGGGCGTCAAATGTCAATGCAGACGGGCATTGGCTTAAAAGGTTCAAACACGGACGGGTGCTGAAAGGACACGGACGAGCGTCAAAAGTCAATATGGACGGGCATTGGCTAAAAAGGTTCAAACACGGACGGGTGCTAAAAGGACACGGACGGGTGCCAAGAGTCAATATGGACGGGCATTGGCTTAAAAGGTTCAAACACGGACGGGTGCTGAAAGGACACGGACGGGTGCCAAAAGTCAATACGAACGGGCATTGGCTTAAAAGGTTCAAACACGAAGGGTGCTGAATAGACACGGACGGGTGCCAAAAGTCAATACGGACGGGCATTGGCTTAAAAGGTTCAAACACGGACGGGTGCTGAAAGGAACACGGACGGGTGCCAAATGTCAATACGGACGGGCATTGGCTTAAAAGGTTCAAACACGGACGGGTGCTGAAAGGAACACGGACGGGTGTCAAAAATCAATACGGACGGGCATTGAAACAAAAGTTCAAACACGGACGAGTGCTGAAAGGACACGGACGGGTGCCAAAAGTCAATACAGACGGGCATTGAAACAAAGGTTCAAACACGGACGGATGCTGAAAGGACACGGACGGGTGCCAAAAGTCAATACGGACAGGCATTGAAACAAAGGTTCAAACACGGACGGGTGCTGAAAGGAACACGGACGGGTGTCTGACGGTAAAAACCCTCGAGGGAATAACCCAAAGGACCACCTGGACGAAAGGATAAAAATGAAATCATGGATTAACGCTCCTGGCAAACAACTCTGCAAGGGAATGCAAAATATTGCTTTGAATGACTAAACCCAACACCTGTGGAGTAAAGTTGAATGATATTCTCTGAAATCTGCTTTTTTTTCGACGAAGGGAAACTCAAACCTGGCTTATGCTTTGGATGCCTATGCTTGAATTTTGCCGTAATGCTCCACACGAAGTGGAAATGCTACGCATTTGAGGATGCAATGCAAATGCTTATGATATGCGAAAATGGTCCCTCCAGCAAAATAAATGCTAGAGAGAAAAGACCAATTCAGCTGGGGATGACAAAAATAAATTGTCCTCTGAATCCAGGAACTCTGCTGAGAAGGATCACACTGACCGACTCTTTGGATCCACAACTTCTGTCGGGGATGAAATCCAAAGCATATACACTCTACCGGGGATTGCATATATCCTTTACTGAATGTGACATCGAACCTGAGAATCCTCCTCTGCTGGGGGAGTTGAGAATGAATGTCAATAACAGAATCGGAAGTCTGTTACTGAGGATTGGTAATATCCAATTGGGCTCAGAACCTGCTGGGGATGCCAGCCCATAATACCATCCTACTTGGGGATACTGCTGAACTTAGCCTGCTGATGGGGAGAATGACTTTACTCCCATCTTGCTGGGGATTAGAATATGACATTGTCGGTGAAAGCACGCTTCCTGATTGGCTGGGGAAAGTGAACACCTGATTCTGTGGGGAGATAACGTCTTGATCCGGAGAAAATACTTCCCAAGTCTCCTGCTGGGGAAAATCTGCTTTGCTGAGGAAAGTGCAATCTCTATGTTGGGGAGAGCAAACTGCTGGGGAAGTACAATCCTGTTGCAACTCAACCTGACCTGTCTCTATGTTCATAAACGGCCCCTTGAACTCTCCACTTGCCCCAGACCACTAGGTCTAATGGGAGAAATCATCTCAAGAGGATTTTACAGAAGACCGGGCGTTCGCACTGCCCCAGGGTCTCCAAACTCTTGGAGATATTTATCAGGTCTTGACATAACTACCCCAGACTTCATAACCCCCGAAGTAACTTGCCTCGAAAGGATTTGTAATGACTTGAAAATACTCTGTCCTAGTATTCTGAACTTTGAGGAGGTGTTTTCAATTAACCATTTTCAGGAGTGGACAATCTCTCACGCTCTAGAGGTGGCCTGCCCCAAGTCTTGAAGGAACTTTTCCCCTGACTGATCTTACAGAGATTTGTCAAATTGACCTGATTGCCCCTGTTTAGCTGCTTTAGGGAGAGTTTTCAGCGTGACTGTTCCAGGTTAGCTGCACCATTTATTGGGAACCTCTGGGCTGCACGCAGTCTCTTGGCCACATACCCCTTGAAATGATTGTCCTTTGGAGTTTTCACTATCTCAACTTGGCGTGATCGAGCTTCTCGACTGTCGTTCATCGTGTAAGCTTCTTGGATATCAAACACATGCAAGCAGAAAATGTTTATTATGAGAATGACAATTCTAATGCAACACTAATGTTAACCTTGAAGCTTTATTGAAAATGCGTCGCCAAGCCTTGTGAACAAATCACTAGCTGGGATGTGACCTTGATTTTGAATGGAAAAACAATGCGCACATGCAATACCAACAAATCTTATTAGCACAACTCATAGGAGTCAAGAACGTTATCTCAATGAAGTACGCCGTCGGAATAAGCCCTGTTTCAATTAGGACTTTTGAGGGTTGTAACGTGGTCTGGTTCACGGTTTCAAAAAAGGATTTATGGATCAAATTTTATCGGTGCCCACCCACTCTTCGTGATGTTCTCCAGTCCTATGTTCAACTAATTTGGCGCAAGCGCTCATCTCTCAAAAGGTTCTATGATCCTTAAGGAAACCCATGCATCTGATAGTTCGACACCCAAGGGAGTTTTGGAATGACGGTCACCCCTTTTTATCTTTTGTGTCTGTAATCACACGAATTTGTTCTTATCGAGGATTTCCTTTTGTAATGCTTTTCGCTTCTTCTTTCTTTAGCTTTTTTATCCCTGATTTTTGCCTGGACTGACTCTTTTGAGCTTTTCGATTTTAAAGTCCAGCGGGATGCCCTAGCTTTTGCCTAAGTCGCTTGTTTTCAAGTTTCGACTTAGCGGGCTTTTTTTTTTTTTTATTCTCATTTTTGAACAAAGCGTGTGACACTGGTTGTCTTACTTGCTTGAAAGGGTTGTGACTGTCTCACTCCTTGATTGTTGATGGACAACCATTGTAGTTTCACATCTCTTGACCTCTTGATGGTGGGATAGAAGGTAATGGTTCCTCGGATGCACACTCTCCTTGAAATTTGAAAGCTCGATCAAACTAACTGACGCCTACCCTGCCCCTGGGTTAAGTATGAGGGCTTTTTCGTATGAAAGAAACTCCTACTTCAAGGCTCAAAAGGGTTGACGAGGGTCTATCTCCCTTATATCTCTAGTGTTTAGGGATTTGAAACAATGCCTGTACATCCTCAACAGGGTTCTATCCTTGAACATACAACCAGAGATTTTGCGTTTTCACCTCATCATCCTCCCTCAAGAGTTCTAGACAAGAAAATTGGTAGTGTACTGCATATAGACATTTAAGAGTGAACACGAATGGATTACTTCAAGGAAAACATACTCATTGCATTAATATCATCATAAAAAACAAACAAGTCTTACATGCATACAATGCTTTAACAAGAAAAGAAAAACTACAAATGAAAATGCAGTAAAGAAACTAATGACTGCCGTTGTTGAGAAGACTTGACTCCGCTTGGACTACTGGCTTTAGGAGACGACCCTTGAAGTCTTCAAACAGATGAGAGGTCGACATGCACAACCAAGTCTCCTTCTGGAAATGATATGTACCCTTTGTCAATCAATTGTTGCACTTTGGCTTGGAAGGCTTTGCAATCTTCGGTTGAGTGCCCCATAGATCCTCCATGATATCCACATTGCACATGGGGATTGTACCCCGGAGGGTATGGTTCTGGAACAGGCTTCAAAGTCTTAGGCTCCACCAATGAGTTTCGAACCAGGTGTGGCAAGAGTTGACTGTACGACATGGGAACTAGATGAAGAGGAGCATTCCTTCTTTCCAAGTTGTTGCGCAGCCTATGCTGATTCTGACGCTGATTCTGACGCTGATACTTCTGTTGTTGAGGAGTATAAGGTTGTTGGTACTGAACGACATTAGTCTCTCCTTCTTCTCCCCTATAACGTTTCTTCACATTTTCAGAACAACCGGGAGCAACTTGAATCTTTCCCGTTTTGATGTCGTTTTCAACTCTTTCTCTTGCCAATACAAGACCTGAAAATCCAGCTGACAAACATCCAACCAATTTCTCATAATAATGCCCCTGAAGCGTATCCATGAACATATCAGCGAGCTCTCTTTCCCACATCGGAGGTTGAACTCGGGAAGCCAATTCACACCACCTCTGGGCGTACTCTCTAAAGCTTTCATTTCTCTTTTGAGACATATTCTGCAGTTGTGTATGATTGGGAGCCATGTCAGTGTTATATTGATAGTGTCTAATAAATGCCCCCGCCAGATCTCTCCAACTACGAATGTCTTTCCTCTCTAGCTACATATACCATTCTAGGGATGCCCCAGATAGGCTATCCTGAAAGCAATGCATCATCAACTTTTCGTTCTTTGCGTGAGCAGCCATTTTACTCGTGTATGCCCTGACGTGAGTCCTTGAGCAAGTCATACCATTGTACTTTTTGAAGGTAGGAGTCTGAAACTTGCGCGGGATAACGACGCCTGGAACCAGCCCCAAATCCTCCAAATCCATACCCACAGAATCCTGATTTACAGCACCCCTTAGTTGTTCCTCAATCAACCTGAATCTCTGATCAGTGTCAATCTGGGAACCAGCATCCCCACCTGCCACAGAGAATGCATCATCTTGCATATCATCAAACTGACGGTCATGAATGACACAGACACCACTACCACCCCCCCAAACATTTTCAGCCCCGCCCGGAGGGATCACAACACCAGAAACAGGAATACCTCCGCCCGGAGGGCTATTCTGAACATTAGTGCCAGTAACACCAGTATGGACTCCTCCATGAAGGACAGCTTCGTCATCAATCCTTGCAAACAGTGGTTGGATAACAGTTCTTAACTGCTCTTGGCCCTGAGCAACCCCTTGCATTAAATCCATGAATTGGTTCATGCGAGTCCGCATCTCAGTCATCTCAGCTTGTAGTTGGTCCATGAGTCTTTTATGATTTTGTTTGGTAGAATATACTGCGGAGGAGAACCAAGTAAGAACGCCAGAGATAAACACCTGTTGTGCAAAATGATTATGGATATGCGAATGCAAATGAACATGTTTAAAAATTCGCAGGGCGATCCACCCCTTGATTCTAGTTTAATTTCAAAAACCAGAATCAAAGTTAAGATGTAACCCTACAAATGAATAAACATGTTGGGATGCAAAATGATGATGCAACTGTACACATGGGATCAAGGATGCCACACAGACTGGACAACTGCTGCACTGAACAACTGTATAATCTCAAGGATCTGCCCAAATACCCAGAATACCAGAATAACCATAGTACCACACTGATAAATCTGCTGATCAGAAAACCAGGTATGTTGAAGGTCAAGGTTACCTGCAAACCTGTAAACACCCTGCCCTCTCACATGTGGGTACTAGAAAGCTGAGGATCCTAAATATCACGGGCTCTCAGGTCGAGAAATGATGATACGTTCACTATTTCTGGTTCGGCATCATCACCAATCGAGGAGGCCTCAACTGATTCCCCTAAAAAAGAAAAATATCCCATGGCAAGTCCTCTGCTTCGACACTGAGGTCGAGAAGCAATAGTACATTCATCCCTCGGGGTACAGTACTATCGCCAAACGAGGAGTGCTTCCACCGATTCTTTTCCAAAAGGAAACCCTATAGCAAGTTCCCAGCATTGGGTCCTCGGATCGACATGTGTAATGGGTTTGCCATTTCTGGTCTGCCATTATCACATCTCGGGAGGAGTGTCGTTACTGAGTCCTCGGGAATGGCCGCCAGAGTCGACAATTTTCCAAGTTACATTCAATCATCTGCACCAATGCGCAGGATAGAACATTACCAAAGAAAACCTCGTCTGGATGTGGAGTTTTCATGTATACTATGTCTGGCCAAATGCCACACGAGTCACACTACTTGCCACGCTAATCCTACGTGTACGCTCATGCCTGGGTATTGGGCTTATCTCTCAGAACCCCACCCCGCCAAACAGAAGAACAGTGCAGCAGATGATAATGATATGCAAAGCAGTAAATGCGGTAAAAAATAAAATACAACAAATAAAGCAAAACAAAACAGAAACAAAAACACCCAAAGAGAACAAAGACAAGCAAGCGCTAGGATTGACTCGCTTAGGGATGGACCAGCATAGGTCAACCAGATTCCCCAGCAGAGTCGCCAGCTGTCGCTCCCAGGATTTTCATCCAGGTACAAACGCGAAAGTAGCGCGGAAAACAGAGTCGCCAGCCGTGTAAATTTATCCCAAGAGAGGGAAAGGGAACACCGCATAAACCTGAGGAAGAGGGAAAGGAATGGACATCGCGACCATAACCTGGGTTCGGTAGTACGTTACGCGAGGGGAAGGTGCTAGCACCCCACGCGTCCATCGTACTCGATGGGATCCACGCTTATTGTCTATTCTAAGGGTGAGTTATCCTATCATCTATGGCTGCACTAAAATGGGGAAAGGGAAAACAAAGGCAGACTCGGTAGGACGTCGACGTCCTAGGCCTACGTACCCCCTTTGTGCAATGGTGAATTCAGAGTCAACGTAGTTCGGACCAAGTTCTTTTTGTGTGTTTTATGAGCGACGTTAAGCTCGCATCCGGCAGTTAGGGTCGATGCCTGTTTGCGACTCAGACGGAAAGTAACGTGCCCTTTTTTAAAATAGCCTTTAGTTTGACGATCCCGCAGGATAAAAAGGTTTGAAGTTTGTTTGTATTTTTTAAGACAGAAGTGACTTGAGTTAGTTCATAACTCAACTTGAACTAAAGTCTATGACACGGGAGCGAATGCGTCACATGGTCGCCCCCAATGGGACGTATGCTCAACACTCTAGAAGAGAGAAGGGGGACCCCTCAATCTTCATTTCCTATGTTTAAGGCTCGTGTGCAAGGCAAGTTGACCTTATTAAGTATCTTAGAGATGTTATGAGATGAGAAGAGGGACTCAAGAGAAAAGAAAAACACTACGGGGAAAATCTATCCTAATGTTATCATGCAAAAGGTGGCCCTAAGGAGAGGTTTGACAACAAACTAAGCCTAAAGAAAAGAAAATATGAGAGAGAGAAAGAATGAGAGTGGACATGGATACTTATCCACACCCTCAAATAACTTACCTCAGCCCCTGCATAAAAGGTTAGTGCACAACAGACATAAGTAATAATAAGACCAATGAAACTCAAGCAATGGCATATAATGGTAATCAAGTGACCTATAACAGTTCAAACATGGTTTAAGAACTCAAAGAAGCAATCTCAAACAATGGCACAAGTTCCTTCTCAAACGAATAATCAGACATGTTCAAAGATGTGCTTACAGGAAAGCCTCAAACAAAGAGCACTCACATAATTAGTAAAACATCTTCTAAAATTACCAAATTATTGATTAAAATAGTTCAACCAGAAACAAACATTATGTTAAAAACTCATGCAAAAATTCATAAGATAGGTCACCCAAACAATTATGCAAAGTTCAGACAAGAAACATGACTCAATATGCAAAAGAAGAGGACTAAAATGCAATATGAAAAAGTTTTAAAAATGAGAGAAAAATATTTTAATGCAATTCAATGTGTTGGTGAAATAATGCAAAAATAATGGACTCAAAATGTTTCATGGATGATGAGAAACAAAATAAACAAGTTAGATTATGCATATATGGAATAAATTCAAAAAGAAAATAAAGGAATAATTATTTTAGATGATAAAAATAAAATAAAATAATAAAATAAAATTTGGGAAAATTTTATAAAACTATAAATATGATTTATGAATTTTTTGGTAATTTTTTAGTGCAAGAAACTATTTTTAAAAAATAAAAATGAAATGCAATAATTAAGTAAAAAATAAAATAGAAAGAAAATGAGTGGGGGGTATGAACAGCAATTTATTCACGTTGGAATTGGAAACAGGCCTAAAGGAGGGGGTGTGAAAAGTAGGCCCAACACTTAAAACCCATCAGCGGAAAAAAAAAAAAAAAAAAAAAGAAGTCCACGTGAGACCCAGTCAACGGTCAGATTAAATATTCACCTTAGGATCAATCCTACGCACCTCACTCAGTCAACCATACCAACACGTAATCAAGATGAGAGGTCCAGATTGAAAGGACATGATAATAGACATGTACGCACATACACCATGATTACCAGATATTAAAAATAAACACACGTGATAAGGCACACCATATTTTAATGCGTTGGCAGCTTACAAACCGTCAGATGAAATCAACGCATATAATCACATCATCGAGTCAACAATTAAAACACATGAGTGGACCAGATTGAAAGTTCATGGTAGTTATCATGGGAAGGCATATACGCAGTTAATAAAATTAAAACAGAAAATTAAAACACATGGCAGCGTATGGACCGCGGGATCAAACAATGGACGGTGGAGATTACGTCCCTTACCTCCAAACCCTAGCCTCGCCGGAGACTGCACCAGACGCCGGAACTAGGGTTCCGGTCGTCTTCTCCGACCACCTGCAGCAAATATTTTTCCAGAAAACGCAGGGGAGTATACTATTCTGACCAGATTTTAATGAGGATCACGAATATCAGATCAAAAATCCCAAACAAGCAACGTACAAAGAGAATCGAACGAAATAATATTTGCATCCAAAACTTAAAACTCACGCAGCAACCAAATTACACGTCCACATTCAATATAAAATACATCATCATGATCAGCACAAACCACAGATCATCATACATGTCAAAAAATAGAGTTTTAGGATCATGAAATACATCACTAACCTGAGATTGTGCAACACGTGTCCTTGTTATTAGCTGCGAATGATGGTTGATTTGTGTTCTATGGATCCCAAGGAGGAAGACTGAGAAAGAATTTTTGGAAAAGCTCTTGTGGATTGAGAGATCCAATGAAGAAAAGTTTTAGGGTTACAACTTGAGAACTCTCCAAAATCACGTATGTTTTCTCTAACCCTTGCATGAGTTAGCTTAAATAGATTAGGGTTAATCCACTGATCAGCATTTGGGCCTTGTTAATTCCACACTTAATGAATTTTGGATGATTTTGGAAAATTGCATTATGTGAAATACACCCTCTTCCATGCATGTGCACCAAAGTATTTCATGATGGATCACTTATTTAACAATTGCTAATCACACCTGAATTGGATTTGGGCCTTGAGATGTCTTGGTTCATGACTTTTCAATAATCTTGCAATTTTGTACCCTATGAAATAAGTAATGAATAAGTCATGAAATTTCTTGGTTCAAAGGCCCAAAATGATCCTTAAGGAATGTTCTTTGATGTTAGAATGTGACATGTAGCAATGGAATCAATTATAGGTCACTATGTCCCAAAATGCAAATGGAACCATGAGAAAACCCTAAAAAACCACTTTGCCTTCTTTTGATCATAACTTGAGTTTCACAAATAATATGGAGACCATCTAGTACTTGTTGGAAAGGGGAGAAAAAGATCTTCAACTTTCATGTTTGAGGAAAATTCATTTGAAGCTTTCTTGATGATGGAAAGTCAAGTTGAATGCAGTGTAAGAACTTGCCCAAAAAGGAAACTTTCAAATTATAGGTCATTTCCATATTTAGTAACTTTTGTACCAACCCTTGATTCTTGATAAATGGTATGAAATTTGACTCTTGAAGACCATATGAGGATGTGAGACCTTGAAAACCTTGAAGAGAACCTCAAAATTTCACAGTTGACTTCCCCTCTCACTGTTGACTTTTCCCCTAATTCTCCTGATTCCCAATCCATTGGCCAATTGAATCCCTCATGAACCACACTGATGGACCATATTCCATTCCTAGGTACTTAGGGACCCAAGGAATACCATGGAACCAATTCTTGCCCAAAAAATCAGAAATAAACTGATTTTATATCAAACCCTAATTCTGGTACCCTCAGTATAGGAGGAGATAACACAGTCTCCAAATCCAAATTCCTCTGAATATGATGTGTATCCTCTCCAACAAAGATAAGATATGCCATTTGGTGATGATAAAAACCCAAGGAGCTTTCCCATTGGAGCAATAAACCCAAGAATCTCAAAACCCTAATTTCTGCACTGGTTAGGAGAGAGTGATCCACTTGAGCTCTCTTGGACAGTATAAGGACTCTTGCTTGAAGAACATCTTCTCCTCTTGCACTGCCTCAGGCACCTTGACCCCTTGCTAAGAACCAATGATATGCACGCATGATAATGCAAAAATGAAGTGAAACATAAGCCAGTTAATACTAAAGGTAGGAGAGCAAATTTTGGGGTGCTACAATTCCTTCAGTCGGTCAATGTTTGGACATCTCATCAGCCACATGTGGTGAGTGAATGGATTAGTTTATGGGGCTCAAGCCTAAAGAGGAAGCTTGTCACCAAATTTTGGGCTACCTTAGGCCCTATTTAGAGGGCTTGCCCAATGTTAAGACAATCTACTTATGTAGTATATTCATGGACCTTCCTTTTTAATGCCCAGTAAAGTTATCTTAATACATAGTCCCTCATGCACGAGACCTTAGAAAAAGCAAAGTGATTTAATGATTCTAGATAGAGTTTCCCATGATGATTATTTTAAACCTTTCTTGGAGAAGAGTCCTTGAGGCGTGAAGCCTAAGTGCTAGTTCCTAATATAAAACTTGGTAGAAGTCCCTCAGGCGTGAAGCCCGAGGTGGGGTATTATCGAACATATTGGTTGCGCTCTACTGATTTCCTTTCCCCATATATAAACAATGTGTTCAATGCTTTATGACTAGATATTTATTTTTTTGATGTTGTTCTCATTCTTAAATAGCATGAAACGTGGATACCACATAATTTGGTCTTAGTTTGTACGCTATAAAATTCATGCACAAAGGCCTCTTATGGCGATAATGAAACCTTGTAAGGTTGGTTCTTATACTTGTTAAAAAAGTACATATGTCTGGCACCCCTCTGCTTGTAGGGGTGACCATGGGCTTTGGTATTTCTGGGTGTTATGGAAAGCTCATAGTGGTTAGAAACTCAGTTTTTTAGGTGTTTTCTATAAGTTTAGAGCAAGCTTGTGAAGGTGTGAAGCTTTGTATTTGGGGTATTTTCAGTGAATAATCAATCATCCTCTCCTCATTCTAGGAGCAAAAGTATGAGCCTCTGCATCGGAGGAAGAAAAAGGAAGAAGGATGCATGGCATGGATGACTAGAGTTAGTTGGGTTCCAACAATGCCTAAGGGACATGCTAGGGATTCTAATTTGAAGGAATCGCCCTCTTGAGTTAAGGGTGTAGGTGGTCGAGTTGAATGAACTTAAACAAAACGCTTTGTGGGAGGAAATCCACGCTTTTTTGTACTAATTTATTTTCTTGTTGTTCTATTTCTTTTTCAGCTTATAAAAAGCTCATAAGGACGAAGCAAGATAAGTGCAAATTATTGGGAAAAGTTGAGAAAAATCATTCGAGGAACCATACCCAGAAGAATCCCATAAAAAAACCCAAAAGAAGCATTCATCCCATAGAAAAATCAGGGGCTTGCTACAGGCCGTAGCAGCCCAAAACCCATAAACCCTAAAACCAAACGTTTGGCTGTTGGAAATAACATCCTGCTATGAGCGGCCATAGTAAGGCATGCGAAGGGGAATTCATTTTTTTTTTAAAATTTGAATCTTTATTGGGAGCCACACACCTCCATTTAAGCCAATCATCATCCATTAATTCTCTTTAAAACACCCAAATCTGATTGTTAAACCTCATTACTACCATTCACTCTTTCTCCAAATCATCCATCTTCTCCAAATTCTCCAAACTTCTTCCATATCTTCACAAAAACTCCATTGTTTTCCAAACATAAAGCTTCCACCTTTAGCCTTATACCAACCCCCATCACTAAACCACCCTCGCAGAAACTTCATTATCTACTATCCCAGTCACACTACCGGGGACAAAAATTCCAAAACCTTCACTTCAAAAATTTCTCAATCTTCATCCATCAATGGGACCTATGAGGAGCGGTAAGGGAAAACAAGTGGCGGAATCATGAAGGCCTCAGAATAGAGGAATCACTCGTTCATCCAACCCTTACAACAACGTCTTTGAAGACGATTCACAAGCTAAGCATTACTTCATACTCGCCAAGCAAAATATCACTTTGTCAAGGTATATATATATATATATATATATATATATATATATATATATATATATATATATATATACGTATGTGTGTGTGTGTGTGTGTGTGTGTGTGTGCAAAAGCACTCTTACTACTCTTAGCCTTAAATCTGAAATAGATAGGATAATGGATTAACAGAACGAGATACTACTATGGTACTCCAAAGTTCCATCTCTTTAAACAAAACCAAGAATTGAGTGTAGAAGAATTGGGGCACATCCTCCAATTGCCCATTTATGGGTTGGGAGATGTCCCGAAAGAATATGATGTTAAGAGGTTTTAGCAATCTATTTTCAGTGACTGCTTTTATATCGCTACGCGGGTGAAGGCCTCCATAATCTAGAACCCATGCTTCCAGTATGCACAAAAGGCACTTGCTTTCACCTTGTTTGGAAGAGGTGATAGCACTGGCGTGGCTTCCCCAAGGGAGCTTTTGTTCTTATATTGCATGACCACCAATGGTATTTTTAATGCCGTCGCCTTTGCAACAAATTATTTGGGAAAGGTTTCTCGAGCGGCCACCGAAGACATTTCGATAGGGATTATGATTGCCCAAATTTCTGAGTTCCTTTGATTTGAGTTTAATTTGGCCGAGGACCATGTTGTTGAGGGGAGGAGTAAAGTTGATTTGGATGCCCTTGTGCATCAAAGCATGATCTCTATGGACGGAAACACATATACAGTAATGATCTGTAGCAAGGCCATCCTAGACTTTCCTAATCCTAGAAAGGTGAGAATTGATGTTCCTAGTAATTGGCTCTTCCAAGCCGGTGTCTCCTCTCTGGGTAACTTATTTGAGGAAGAAAGTGAGCCCGATAATTCTAACCTTCCTATGGGTACCACAATGGAGGAGGACATTGTCCCTCTACCCACACTTCCTACCTAATATGAAGCGAGTGCTTTGAGTGAAAATCAATATAGGTGGGAGTGGTTTCAATCAGAGACTCATGGGATGAGGGTTGAACAAATTAGGCAAGGAGTGGTCTTGGATGATGTCCAAGCAATGATACAACAACTCATGTTGCGGTTTCCACCTCCCGAGTGGGGTTCTTGTGAGTTTACTCCTCTTACTTACGCTAAAACATTGAGGACATTGTTTGGTTCAAGTTTGAGGGGTGGGGGGGTACGTCTTTACTTTTCCTGCATTTTTATTTTCTTGCATTTTTATCTTCATGTTTCTTTCTTGTTTTTAGCTATTTCTATTTTATTTTGTTTCAAAATACCACTTTTCATAGCTTTTCCCAAACTAGGATCGTACAAAAAAAATTATTCAAGATAAGCTTCGGTTATGGAGAAAACAGGAAAGTATATAGAGTTTGAGGGATGAAAGGGTAGTACTAGGGACATTAGGCAAGTTTGACAACTTAGGTGTTACCCGAACACCTTAGGTCCCTGGGAGTAGGACGCGAGTCCAAGTAATGTTGTTTGCTTTAGATCGTGGTACTCGAGCTTCTCTTTGTGATCGGAATACTTGTATTGCTCTAACAAAATAAAAACATATATTTAGAACAATCTCACAGAAATAATTAAATATACAAATACACACGAATATTTAGAACAATCTCACTTACGTATCAACCATATTCTTCATATCCAGATATGTTGTCCAATCACCATCTAATGAATTTAGATAATACACTACTTCTCTTGTAGGATTAATAATAACCAACAACCAGTGACCACTGTAAAATAAAACAAAAGTTTAGATGGAAATTTTCTACTCAAAAGATACAAAGATTAGAATGAAATTAGAATGAAAATCTAACCCGTTGCCAGTATTATACGGTATAAGATACAAACTTTCTGTACTGCTGGCCATAAATCTCTCGACCAAGTGATCTCTTACTGAATCTGGATCCTGAACAATCAATGGTGCGTTGACACGGGCGCAAGACACGAAATAGAATATGTTTGACAATTGATTCCCGCGCATAAATTTGTCATACAAGAACCTTAAATAAAAACATAATAAACATTAGAATATTTCATTGAAATGTGTAAATAAATTGTTCAACTAATTAGATAATAGATTGATCGGCGTACCAGATGTATGAATGCATAACACCGATGCCTAATTCAAGATGCTGAAAAATCTGATCCATGTCCTCTTTTGCAAGTGTTTCAAAATTAGAAAAACCAAAAATACCTTCCTCCATATCTATTTGACGAATGGCACCATGCATCAAATCTGATGTTCTCACAAGTGTTTCAAGACACGTCCTAAATCGAGGTACAAAAGCTCTTTTTGATCCGGTCCTTGGAAGATCCTTTTTTTTGTTGGATACGTTACTAATTTTCTTGCTGACTTGTTGTGACTCTTGAGCAGGAACCTAAAAATCATATAAGTTAGGTAAAGTATAAAATCATGAAGCTTTTGAATTCGGATCACATAATTAACACTTTCAATGTACCTCTTTTTGTGATGCAACAGACTCGTGCCGCAAAATCCCTTTATCCCTAGATGCAGGTTTTGTAGGAGTCTAACATTACCATGTAAAAAAAATGTACGTAATGGTTCAGAATGCTTTTCATAATGGTTCAGAATTGACATTTGAATACTAAAACATTCATAATGGTTTTCAACATACCTCCTCATCTATGAAAATAAGGTCTAACGGCCATTCAACAAACGATCCTATTGCATCTCGCATCAATGTTGTCTCTGAAACAACGTCAGGTATTGGTAGCAACGCATCCAGCTCTAATGCAATATCAACCGATACTTTCAGATATCCATCAGGGAGTGGTTTATGGTGAAGTAAATCTCCCAAAGTGTTATCCACTTTTCCCTTGCCAACTATGCGATAAGTCGGTGATGATAAATATAGCTGGCAAGATGAAATGCCCTAAACCAATAATAAATATGTTACTGTTAATGTGTATATATGTCTGTGGAACAATCAATTCATAATCAAATGATTTTGTTTCTGTTTGTACAGTCCATTAGGATTAGGATTAATGTAATTAATTAGCTATTATTTCCTATTTTTTCTGTAATTAGAATTAGCAGTTATGGGAAATTAATTCCCCTGATTCTTAGGGCATGTCTCTCTTTCAAATTCTTCCTGCTGTATTCTATAAATACAGCATCTGTAATTCTCATTACATATAAAAGAAATATAAAATATATTTCTACATGGTATCAGAGCACGATCTGAACCATCCCTAACCTAGCGCCGCCAAACTATGGAGGATCCCAAATCTGATGAATCGCTCAAAGTGGAGACTGGATCATTTCCGACCAGTTCACACGAAGGGCTCACTCACCTCATCACAGGCCATAAATTAAATGGTCAAAACTATACCCAATGGGTAAGGTCAGTCAAGATCTTCCTCGAAGGAAAAGGAAAGAAAGGCTACACCACAGGAGATTCTAAATGTCTTGAGAAAGGAGACAAAAACTTTCAGAAATGGAAACTTGAGAACAACCAAGTCATGTCATGGCTGCTCAATACCATGACAAATGAAATTGGTGAAAATTTCATGTTCTATGACACTGCAAAAGAAATATGGGATGCAGTGAAGGAAACATACTCAAATGTTGACAATACATCTGTCGTATTTGAGATAAAAAGCATTCTTCATGACCTTCGACAGGGAGAATCTTCTGTTACTGAGTAATTTAACATACTTAACAAACACTGGCAGCAACTTGACATATACGAAGAGGTTACATGGTGTCGTACAGAAGATCAAAAGAAGTATAAGGAATTGGTGGAAAAAGATAGGATTTACAAATTCCTATTGGGATTAAACAAGGACCTAGATGAAGTCCGTGGAAGGATTCTTGGAACCAAACCACTTCTCAAAATTCGAGAAGCCTTTTCAGAAGTGAGAAGGGAAGAAAGCAGGAGGAAAATCATGTTGGGGACACCCAACTCAGTTCCGTACGGCGAGAGCTCTGCAATGGCAGCAAGAGGGAATCAGCCCCGGCCACCACAAAGGAAAACTCGCCCCTGGTGTGATCACTGCAAGAGACCGGGCCACACAAAGGAAACATGTTGGATTATACATGGAAAACCTTCAGAGGCCAAATTGTTGAAAGGCAAGGAGGGCATAGGTAACACAGCATGTAACAATCAAGAAAGTGAGGTATACTCTAACTCATCCTGTTTTAGCAAAGAACAAATGAAGGCTCTTCAAAAACTCTTTCAGCAAACCATGTTAACTGCAGAAAAAGGTGGTACTGCTGTAGTTGCTCAAAGAGGTAATTACTTACATGCTCTAAACACTAGTAAGGAAAAAACAAAATCATGGATTGTTGACTTAGGGGCTTCAGATCACATGACTGGAGACTTTACCTTGTGTAGTAGTTATTCTCCATGTCCTTATAACTATAATGTTCGAATAGCTGATGGTACACTTTCTAAGGTCATGGGTAAAGGATCAATTATCATTTCACCAAATATTACACTTCACTCTATTTTGTATGTGCCCAAACTGGATTGTAACTTGCCGTCTATTAGCAAGATTACAAGAGATTTGAAATGTGTTACTAAATTCTTCCCTAACTTGTGTGAATTTTAGATTTTGGAGTCGGGGAAGACGATTGGTAATACTGAAGAGTGTGCTGGACTCAACTTTCTTCAAGTGGAAAAATCAGAAGAAAAACTCAAGAATAATTATCATGTTGCAGCTGCAGCTTCAAATGATAATAATCCTGTAATGATGTGGCACTATAGATTAGGCCACCCAAATTTCTTATACTTGGAAAAAATGTTTCCCTCTTTATTCAATAAAAACAAGGAACATTTTTAGTGTGAAATTTGCCAATTGTCTAAACATACCCGAAACCATTACTCACCCCAATCTTATAAACCCTCCAAACCTTTTTCATTAATTCATAGTGATGTATGGGGACCATCACAAGTCCACAACATTACAGGCTCGAGATGGTTTGTCACCTTTATTGATGACCACACACGTGTTACCTGGGTGTTTCTAATGAAGGAAAAATCAGAAGTAGGGATAATATTTGAAATTTATCATAAGATGGTACAAACACAATTCCAAAGAAATATTCAAATACTTAGAACCGACAATGGTCGTGAGTATTACAACCTTGCTCTAAATTCCTATCTTCAAAAGGTTGGAATTGTTCACCAAAGCTCGTGTGTGGACACTCCCCAACAAAATGGGGTAGCAGAAAGGAAAAATAGACACCTTTTGGAAGTGACTAGATCAATTATGTTGGCCACAAATGTCCCACAACACTTTTGGGGAGAAGCTGTCCTTTCAGCAACTCACCTTATAAATCGAACGCCCTCCCGTATCCTTAACTTTAAGACCCCAATCTCCACACTTCAAAACCTATTTCCAACCAGTAAAATCTTTTCCTCCATTCCATTAAAAATATTTGGATGCTCAACTTTTGTCCATAACCTCAACCCTCACCGAAGCAAATTAGACCCAAAATCCATCAAATGCATTTTTCTTGGTTACTCTCCTCACCAAAAGGGATATAGGTATTACTATCCCCATACCAAAAAATATTACCACACTATGGATGTAACCTTCTTTGAAAATCAGCCCTATTACACCAAAACTGGTATTCGGGGGGAGGAATCATACATCGAAAATTCAGAATACCAACTTTTGCCTCTTGAACTAACTGAACATGACAAAATCTTACCAGACCAAACCGGTAACACTCAATAAGCCGAACCTATGCCTAAATCAGTTGAAAAATTACCAAACCAAACCTCTAACATTCAACCGAGTGAAAGGACAGCAGAAGCTGTGACGGAAACATGACCAATTATAGTCCCAACCACATCTCAACAGAATTGTGATTTAAAAACAGGCAAGTGGAAGGGTTTTTGTTATAAAAAGAAGAGGAAGGAAGTAGAGTCAAGTATAGCTTCGATGCAAGGCCATGAGTCAGACCAGACTCTAGAAAATGAAGTTCCCGCCAGTAGTATTCTTCCTAACTCTGAACATGTTGATATAAATACAACAGATATTGATATTCCTATTGCTGTGAGAAAAGGGGTTAGATCTTGCACTAAACACCCTATTGAAAAATATATCTCCTATGGAAAACTATCACAAAGTTACAGGTCTTTTGTAGCAGCTGTTGACAACATAGAAATTCCAAATAATATTCAAGAAGCATTGCAGAAACCTGAATGGGCAGCAGCTGTAACAGAAGAAGTTCAAACACTTGTAAGAAATTTCACATGGGAAATCACTGCTATACCAGAAGGGAAGAAGGTAGTAGGATGCAAGTGGATATTTTCAATTAAGCAAAATGCTGATGGGAGTATAAACAGGTACAAAGCTCGGTTGGTTGCTAAGGGGTTCACACAATCATATGGGGTGGATTATGAGGAGACTTTTGTACCTGTTGCGAAGCTCAATTCTGTCCGGGTTCTACTATCTCTGGCAGCAAATCTAAATTGGCCCCTATACCAACTAGACATAAAGAATGCATTTCTAAATGGGGAGTTACAAGAAGAGGTATATATGCAAATTCCTCCGGGACTTGAATCACCTGGAACCTCCAACATGGTGTGTCGACTTCAAAAATCTCTATATGGCCTCAAACAATCACCAAGGGCATGGTTTGACAGACTAACAAAAGTTGTCAAGCAAGATGGTTTTGTTCAATGTCAAACAGATCATACTATGTTTGTCAAGCACTCTTTGGATGGGAAGATAGCTTTGTTTATTGTCTATGTTGATGATATCGTAATTACGGGAGATGATGATGAACAAGTCAACCAGTTAAAGAAACTTCTAGCAAAAGAATTTGAAGTCAAAGACTTAGGACAACTCAAGTATTTTCTAGGGATGGAAATTGCACAAACAAAGAATGGTATTTCAGTTTCACAAAGGAAGTACACACTGGATTTACTTCAAGAAATAGGTATGCTTGGATGCAAAGCTTCCAATACTCCCATAGAACAAGTAAAAAGGAGTGAAGATGAAAATGTACTGGCTAATAAAGATAGATATCAAAGTCTAGTCGGAAAATTAATCTATCTAACTCACACCAGACCAGACATTGTTTTTGTTGTAAGCATGGCTAGTCGTTATATGTCAAATCCAACTGAAATTGACATGAGAAATGTGAACAGAATTCTCCAGTACCTGAAAGGTATGCCAGGCCGAGGAATTTATTTTCAAAAGAACTCAAACAGAGGTATTGAAGTCTACACTGATTCTGATTGGGCAGGATGTTTATCTGACAGAAAATCGACTACAGGCTATTGCACATTTGTATGGGGTAATATGGTAACTTGGAGAAGCAAGAAACAATCTGTTGTGGCTAGGTGTAGTGCAGAAGCGGAATTCAGAGCTATGTCACAAGGTATTTGTGAAGGAATTTGGCTCAAGAGAATGCTAGATGAGATCAAAATTCCTACCAATCACCCCATGAAGATATTATGTGATAACAAGGCTGCTATTAGCATTGCGAAGAACCCGGTACAGCATGATAGGACAAAGCATGTAGAGATAGACCGACACTTCATCAAAGAGAAAACTGATCATGAAATTATAAGTGTTAACCATATTCCATCATGCCAGCAAACTGCAGACATTCTAACAAAAGCCCTTCCAAGGAACATATACGAGAATATCAGATCCAATCTGGGTATGATAGACATCTACCACCCAGATTGAGGGGGAGTGTGGAACAATCAATTCATAATCAAATGATTCTGTTTCTGTTTATACAGTCCATTAGGATTAGGATTAATGTAATTAATTAGCTATTATTTCCTGTTTTTTCTGTAATTAGAATTAGCAGTTATGGGAAATTAATTCCCCTGATTCTTAGGGCAGATCTCTCTTTCAAATTCTGCCTGCTGTATTCTATAAATACAGCATCTGTAATTCTCATTACATATAAAAGAAATATAAAATATATTTCTACAATGTCAATTAAAACAAATGTGTTAATTTAATTTCGTAATAACATATATAATTACCTCGGGAAATTTCTTTTGACAATTGATTCTAGCTTTGTCACTAGTATCTTTCAACTCTGAACCGCGCCTTTCCGCCATATATCTTTCTTTATCCTTTTGCAATTCACGGACTTGCGCTTTTAATTCCTCCAACGATTGCATCACTTGTTGATTGCTAGGATTTTTTTTCTTTGGATGCTTATATAAGAACGATGGAGTCACACCAAATCCCTTACCCCTCACACGGCCGAAATACTCAGGAGCATTTAGTATCGACTAAGTATGCTCCTGCAATCCTCGTCCTCACCTGTAGTTAAGGATTGAGATAGAGTCTCCTGAAATTCATTTACATATCGACAATTATTAGTGGGGATTAAAAATTAATTATATTTTAGTAAACTTTTGATTTAATTAAAGACATAATGTTATACTTACACATTCGTCAAAAACATGTTGAACATCTTCCCTAACAACTCTATCCTTGCCGACACGAGCAGCCTTCCGCAAAACATGTCCCGGAAGAGATGTTTCTTCACTTTTACTCTCTTCTAACTACACATTGAGACAAATAATAAGATCATCAATTAGAACACAATGAGACAATTAATAAGATCATAGCATTTATATATACTTACCATTTTTTGCTGTAAGCGTGCATATCCTAAACACCCTTTTTTGTATGGATACGCGGGTGATGATGCTCTTTACCGATTTATGTCACTCACTTCCTGGATAAACAAGTTTAAGTCATATCAGAACAATCTAATGCAACAAGTATACAATACAATTAATAGACACGACAAATTAATATTACATGGAATTTTTCGGTTCTTCGTTTGGCTACAAATGTATCCCATTCTTCAGGTGTAATCAAGTTCGCATACTTCATTGGAAGTTCTGCTTCAACAAACTTTCCTTGCTCATCCTTTAGAAAAGTGGTTGATAAAAAAGTTCGAAACCCTCTGAGTCTTTTTTCGGCCAATTGAAGACAATACTTTTTTTGGCTTTCATCAATGTTAAAAGACCTCTACGAAAAAACATACACATAGAGTGTGTTAGTATAAGTAATTTAAAGACATAATCATAAACAAAAATCTAATAACATCAATCATATATGGTACGCACCTGTATCTCAGTCCATATTTTTCTTTACCTGCTTGCAACGCTGGATTTCTCCAGTTATCACAAGTGATTGGAATGTGATGACGAACAAGTGAACCTATGTAACTTGTCAATATTGCACCGTTAGGCTCAATTAGTTGGTCTTCAACACTCCAATGTACATCATATTTGATTCCTTTATCTCTTGCACGAATTATTGACTTCATAATTGTTATTCCTCGTGTAATTTCTCTTTCTACATTCTGAGCTGAATCATTTGCATCATTTGTATTATGTGAGCCATTTGTATCCTGGTTACTAGCCATTTGACCTGTAGTAAAGAAAAAAATAAACATCCAATTAGTACGTCTTTTCTTTGCCACTAACATCTCTAAAAATAGCTAACTTCTATTCCATTCAATAACATCATAATTTCACTAGCATTCTAACATCTCATATAGCAAATCAAATAGCATTCTAACTTCCATGCCACTAGCAATCTAACGTCTATGCCACTAGCATTCTTAACAATCTTAACAATTAGATTCAAACTAACACATTCTAACAATCTTAACAATTCCTAACCAAACTAACACATTCTAAAAATTTTACTAACTGTCATACGAGCTACATTCATATAATTGGCACATTCTAACACATTCTAACCAAACTAACATATACTAACTCAATTCATTAGCATTCTAACAATCTTAACAATTAGATTCAAACTAACACATTCTAACAATCTTAACAATTCCTAACCAAACTAACACATTCTAAAAATTTCACTAACTGTCATACGAGCTACATATAATGAAATAATGTGAACCAAACTAACAGCTTCACTAAGTCATATAATGAAATAGTTGACCTGATCACAACTTTGATGTCAAAAACTCAAATAATTTGAACCAATTGATAAGAGCTACAGTAAAAAATGAAAAACGTACCAGACGCGAGAGAGAATAGAACAATGGCGGTCGGAGAACGATGGCAGTCGGAGAACAGAACAATGGCGGTCGGAGAACAGAACAATGGCGTTCGGAGAACGATGGAGGTCGGAAATAGAATAGTTGTGATATTGGCAGAGAGAAATGAGGGAGAAGTCGTGAAAATGATTAGAAACAAATGATTAGGGCTTTTTTATTTTTTGATTAATAAATGACCTAAGGCCGCGCTTTTTGAAAGCGCTTTCATAGATTAGCCTATAGCATTGTTTTTCCTTAGAAAGCGCTTTCTTTTCATTGGCCTATAGCAGCGCTTTCAGAAAACGCTTTCATATGTGGGGCAAATTTAAGGACTTTAGCAGCGCTTTTTGAAAGCGCTTTCTAAGGTTACCCTTTAGCAGTGCTTTTTAAAAGCGCTTTCTAACACTACTACAAAACGCACAAACAACAACGCCAGGCTTACAACGGCTTGCCTATACACCTTTGTAATAGATTCGCGCATTTTTTTAATGACTGTTAATATTCAAACCGTGGTGAAATGTGAGCCCTTTCACCACGGGTATTTAAAGAACCGTCATTATAGGTAGCGTATGGTCATGAGTTCAAGTCCCAGCACCAACATTTATGGTTTTTTTACATATTTTTTCAAAATACGGACAACCTTTCACCATTGGTATGTTTTCAACCGTCATTATAGCCTATAGTTTAGTTTTAGGTCTTGCATTTCAAAAAAATCGATTTTAGGGACTTCACCCTCAAAACCCCAAATTCGTCTTTTTTCTATTTTTAATGAATTTTTTTACTGTTTTCATAGTCTCAAAAAATTCTAAAAAATTTCTCAAAATTCTTATTTTACCTAATTAGATTAAATTTCATGTTTTTAGATTTTTCTGAATTTATTTTAATCATGTTACTTGTTTCCTATTTTTTCAAAATGCTGACAGACCTTTCACCACGGGTATTTAAACCAACCGTTGTAATATGTAGCTTTTTTTACTTATTTTTTCAAAATGTTAACAGACCTTTCACCACGGGTAATTTAAACCAACCGTCATTATAGGTAACATTTTGTCATGGGTTTAAGTCCCAACACCAGCATTTTTGGTTTTTTACTTATTTTTTCAATTCTCATTACCAACATTATAGGTGGCGCGCATATTGAGTTTATTCACTATCCTTAAACAAATCTTGGCCGTCAATTTAGTGATTATCAACGGCCAAGACACTACTATTAGTGATCCGCGTGAAACCTAAAACTTAGACGAACTACATCTTCTACCTCCAAACATCATCTTTCAGTTACGATACTCTATTTCTCCACTAAACCAAATTTCAGAACAAATTTCAGAACTCAAGTTAGTAATGTTAGTTGTTGGTGTTCTTTTTTAATTATTGTTGTTCTTGTTGTTCTTTTTTATTATTTTTGTTCTTGTTGTTCTTTTTTATTAATGTTGTTCTTGTTGTTATTATTATTGTTGTTGTTGTTGTTGTTGTTGTTGTTCTTGTTCTTATTCTTGTTCTTCTTCTTGTTCTTCTTGTTGTTGTTATTGTTGTTGTTGTTACTGTTTCTGTTGTTGTTGTTGTTGTTGTTGTTGTTGTTGTTGTTGTTATTCTTATTGTTGTTCTTGATGTTCTTGATGTTCTTGTTGTTGTTGTTGTTGTTATTATTGTTGTTCTTGATGTTCTTGTTGTTTTTGCTGCTGTTCTTGTTCTAATGCTGCAATTTTTATTTTATTTTTTAAAAGACATACAACAACGGGTATTTATAATAACCGTCATTATATGCTGCATTTTTTTAAAAGACATACTACAATGGTTGTGTAATCTAACTGTTGTGAAATGGTGCGCGCTTTTTGGAATACAACAACGGTCCCAGGACCGTCATTCTACGTACCGCATATACAACGACACTCTACATAACAACGCCTTCGCCCGTGTCATTATATGTCATTTCCAACCGTTGTTAAATGGGTTTTTCGTAGTAGTGTAAGGTTATACCTTTAGCAGCGCTTTTATAAAAGCGCTTTCTAAGGCAGTGTCTCCGTACGACCTTTAGCAGCGCTTTTTTTTAGCGAATTTTTTCAAAACTTATAGCAGCGCTTTCTGATAAAAGCGTTGTCTTTGTAGTGCTGCCAAAAGCAAATTTTGGCGTAGTGCTAGTGAGCATCAAAGACAAAGAGGGATAAAAAAAAGCAAAAGAATGAAAAAGAAAAAAGTCAAATTTCCCCATATTAAAACCAGGGGGCTGGTATGGTCACCCGTAGTAGCTTAAGGCCCTAGGGTTCCCTTTGGTTACTTTCCTAGTACTATTACCAGAGGCTTGCTACAGCCACCCGTCGGAGCTGCTACATGCCATAGCAGGAGGGTGAGAGTGAATTCTTTTATTTAATTTTTTAGATAGATCCTTAATGATTGTGGCTCTTAGGCATTATTTGATTTGATATTATTTTGATGTAATAAACATTGAACTAAAGATATTGTGTCACTTTTACTTTTTCTATAAAACTCATAGTCTGTCATGAGTTTTGGGAATCCAAGTTTTACTCCACAAGTTTCTACATATTTTCTACTTTCTTATTCTTTGTACTCAAGTCCCCAGGGGAGAAAGATTAGATCAAAACTTAATTTAAATCAGGTTTTCCTATTCATCCATATTCAATTATTTATCTATTATAATTGTTTGTTATGAATTCGATGTTGAATACTGGTTCGATTATGTTTTACCTCACCATGAGTGAGTAGTCTATTAGGGGCTAGGGGTAATAGGGATTATCTAATAATCTTTTGTATGATCTCTCACACATCGATTATGAGAATTATAGGTTAAACTTATTTTATAATCTGAGTTAATGCATTCCAACTCAATTACGAAAGTAAGGTGTTCTCAGGCATCTACCGTAGTCTTAAAGGTTATGTTTCGATACCAGAGCGAGGATTTTTAAACAACCGAGTCAAATACATCGAAAGAGCTTAGAAGAATTTGAGAAAACTATATAGCTGAGCAAAAGTAACCAATCGTCGATGAATAATGCGGTCATGTGAAAGAAGACGAATTATTCATCGTCGATAGGGCAATGCGTTGGCGAAAGCATGTATTGACCATTTTTATCTATTTTCTATAATTTATGAGGAATTCTCGTAATAAAAGTGACATGGATCGTGCAATTTTGTTAGAGTAAGAACCATAACCCTAAGTCCTGTTTGCCTCAATTGGAATTTAATTGATTTTATAAATAAGTTGTTTTCATTTAAGTGTTTTTTCTTTAAGTTGTTTTCACTAAAACTGATATTTTTTATTTCTCTAGATATACACCGATAGGACGGAATTCGGTACTTAAACCATTGGTCTCTGAGATTTTATATCTTTTTACTACTTCGCACAATCGTGCACTTGCGGTGTGTCAAACATATAGGACTGCCTACAAAACACCTATTGGGACCACCCTTTTAAACTTGTCTATAGAAAGCCATGCCACCTGACGATAGAAATATAACATAATGCCTATTGGGCCATCAAGACCCTTAATATGGATTATTAAACCACCATAGATAAAAGGATATTGGATCTGCATGAACGGAAAAAACTCATGCTGAACCATTGTGAGAATGCCATGATTTATAAAGAATGAACACATAAATGGCATGATAGGCGTGTAACGCCCCGAATTAATTAAAATATTTATTTAATTAATTTTTTTATTATAGAATTGTGTGAATATTATGATTTTGGATGCCTTTGATGAAAAGTTATGATCTAAGTGAAGTTGGAATTATTTGGAGAATTTTGGAGCAAGTTAGATTAATTAAATTAGATTTGTTTAATTAGAAAAATAGAGTAGAATTGGAGTGGGATGAGAGTAAGGGTAATTTAGTAAAAGGTGGAGGTTTAGTGAGGAAAATAGAGGAAAATCATAAAAAGAGGTTAAAGGGTTTATACGGAGGAATGAGGGTTTTGGAATTCACTGTTGCATTGCGTTTGGAAAAGAGGCAGAAAGAGGAGAGAAGCAGTTAGGCTTGGAGACTTTTGCAGAGGGGATTGAAGAGCACGAAGAGGATTCAAGGCTAAGGAATTACTCAGGTATGGGGAGTGAAATTGTGTTATTATAATTGATTTAAGTTTTAGGTAATTGTAGAATGTTTGAACAATCAATCGATGATGAATTATGAGGAGGGTTTAAGTAGATTAAACAGATAGAATTTTCGATTAGTATAAAATAGTGAGGACCTGATAAAATGACAGAATCAAGAGAAGTGTGGAACTCTGGGTTGAAATTGTTAATGGAAGTCTTACTGAAAACATTAATGGATAAAAAGGGAAGAAATAAAAAGAAAAAAAAAGAATTGTTGGGGGGTGGCGCAAGCCACTAGTAATGTGGCGCCAGCCACCTGGTGGAAGGAGTGGCGTAAGCCACTTGCAGGGTGTGGCGCCAGCCACCCTTGTTTTAGTGATTTTTTATATATTTTAATTTTAGGAAAAATGATAACTTCTGTTTTAGGAATCAGTTTTTGATGCCGTCTGAAGCCATGGAAAGGTAATGGAACAAGCAATAACATGGTAAAATTAAATGAATCATATAGTGTAATCCTACCTAGTGTAATCCTATAATGGAAACTGATAGGTTAAAACGATGAGTATCCTGTAGTGATATACCTGTAAGTTGCATGTCTGCGTGAAATTGCAGAATTTTGTATGGCAGTGAATTAGTTGATATTGGTGATAATGAAATGATGATATTATGATGATTATGGTGATATTATGAGGTTTGAATATGCTATCATAATGTATTGATGGTTTGTGATGAATTTGACAGTCAGTGGGTATGTTGTATGAAAAATCTCTGATTTATGCCTGGAAGTGCCTTTTGGTGTGGATCATATTACCATGCTACTGTTTGATCATGATATGTGTGTTATGATATATGTGAAGAGTACATGATGAATTTGATTATGATGATATTGTGTTGACTGTGATGATGATGTTCTGCTGTGTATGATGAATTTTGGTGATTTATTACATGAATGATGATGCGTTTGACTAGCAGTGGTCGTGTTTTGTGAATTATTACACATCATGCATTCATAGCATAATTTTTAGGACGAATTGTCCAGTGAAGTTGCAGGATAATATCTAGTGAAGTTGTAGGACTTATAGTCCAGTGATGGCCTTAATCCCATAGTGTGGATTAAGTGCAATTTATGAAGTGCTCTGGTTCCAAGAGGGGACCGATCCTATTGGTGGGGATCTTTGGAGATTGAAGATGACTAAGTCATCAGTGAAGTTTTGGTACCGCATGCATGTTGCATTTCATGATTGGTGGCATTGCATAATGTTGTTGTTCCCTGAGGATTTTTGATTGATTTCTGATATGTGATGTTATGACAGAAAATGTGGATTTACTGTTGTGTTTTATCTATAAATTACATGTTGTACGATTTACATGATGTTATGACAAAAACAAGGAAATGTGTGAAGTTACTGTTGAGTTATATTATTGAAGTAATATGCTGCTATGAGTTACTTGCTATGGTGTTGCTGTTGTTCAAATTATTAATACTACTATGTCTTTTACTTACATCTTTTATAACAATTATGATTTACTCACCCTGCCTGTTGAATGTTTCCCCTATCTGGGCAACACGCAGGTAATCCGGAGTAGCTATAGACACATTGGAGTTTTAGCTTCGGAGTCATTTATTTTTATTTCGGTGGATTAGAAGGTGTCTTGCTCTGATATATGTAACATCGGGGTTTGGGATCGTCTGATCGGAACAACTGCATTAATTTCCTTTTGTTTGGTTATTGTTGGAGATTTATGTATTGTTTCCATGAATTTTATTTAAATGTTGAATTTTGAGTTACTGTTTGATGAAGTTATGATGAAGTATTTTAATAAAGGATTTGAGACTAAATTTTCCGCTGTGAAGTTTAATTTAAATGCTGAATTTTCTTGGAAAATGTTAATTATGAATTATTTTGAGAACCCGTGTTACGGAGCAGGAATATATTTATGATGTGATTTTATGGAATGAAGTGTGACACCCTTTTTTTGTGAAGATACTCTGATTATTTATTTAAATTACTGTGTGAAAATGTTGTGGGGTAGAAGGGTGTTACATTAGTGGTATCAGAGCAGGTCGGTCTTTCCGGCCAGGTTGTTGAGTCTTTAGTGTCTAACAGTAGAATTATTATGGAATTAATTCTAACCATTGTGACTATTCTTATGTTGAACAGAACAATGTCTGGAAGGAATGATGCTGCACTTGCTGCTGCTCTGCTGGCTATTGCTCAGGCTGTGCAACAACCCCGTGCTGGTGAGAATGATGGGTCCCGCATGTTGGAGACGTTTCAGAGGAATAAGCCGCCTACTTTTAAAGGTCGATACGATCCCGATGGAGCACAAGATTGGCTCAAGGAGATTGAGAGGATCTTTCGACTCATGGATTGTTCTGAGGTGCAGAAAGTGCGTTTTGGGACACATATGCTGGTGAAGGAAGCTGATGACTGGTGGGTCGAGGCTCGTCATAGGTTGACAGCAGCAGGTGAGGCTATTACTTGGGCTGTGTTCAACAGGGAATTTCTGAGGAAGTATTTTCCTGAGGATGTGCGCGGAAAGAAGGAAATCGAATTCCTAGAGCTGAAGCAAGGGAATTTAACTGTGACTGAATATACTGCGAGGTTTGTGGAACTGGAAAAGTATTATCCACATTACAGTGAGGCAACTGCTGAATTTTCGAAGTGCATCAAGTTCGAGAGTGGTTTGCGTCCGAAAATCAAACGGGCAATTGGGTATCCGAAGATTCGTAGGTTTTGCAGACTTGGTGGATAGCTGTAGAATCTATGAGGAAGATAGCAAAGCTCATTCGGCTCACTACAAGAGTTTGAGTGAGAAAAGAGGGAAGCAACATCAAGATCGTAGGAAGCCTTACGATGCTGATAAGGGAAAGAAGAAAGCACATGAGGAGAAAAGAACAAGTGGAGGAGGAGCTCCCGCTTCTATCACGTGCTACAGGTGTGGTGAATGAGGTCACCGTTCCAATGAATGTGAGAACAAGGTGCTGAGGTGCTACAAGTGTGGTAAAACTGGTCATCGTGCTCCTGAATGTAAGAATGATGGTCCAACTTGCTTCAATTGTGGCGAACAGGGTCATATCAGTACCCAGTGTCAGAAGCCAAAGAAGGAGGTTGCTACTAAGACCAATGGTAGAGTGTTTGCTCTGAGTGGGACAGAGAACTCCAAGAAGGACAACTTGATTCGAGGTACTTATTTTATTAATGATGTTGAGTTAGTTGCTATTGTTGATACTGGTGCTACCCATTCGTTTATTTCGCTTGAGTGTGCTAATAGGTTGGGTTTGAAATTATTTGATATGAATGGTAGTATGGTGATAGAGACGCCTGCTAATGGTTCTGTTACGACTACCCGTGTGTGTTTGAAATGCCCTCTGACCATTTATGGGAGGAGTTTCTGGATAGATTTGGTGTGCTTGCCTTTACACCAAATTGATGTCATCCTTGGAATGAACTGGTTGGAATTCGACTACGTTCATATCAATTATTATGCTAAGATAGTGGAGTTTCCTGTGTTTGGTGATAGCGGTGAGTCGATGTTTTTGTCTGCTAAGCAAGTGGGTGAACTTCTAGAAGATGAAGCCTTGATGTTCGCAATGTTTGCGTCACTGCAAGTTGATCGTGATGTTACAAATGTTGAACTCCCTGTGGTCCGTGAATTTTCTAATGTATTCCCGGATGACATAAGTGATTTGCCTCCAGAGCGTGAAGTAGAGTTTGAAGTGGATTTGATACCAGGCACAAGTCCGGTGTCGATGGCTCCGTATCGGATGTCAGCTTCTGAGTTAAGTGAATTGAAGAAGCAATTAGAAGAGTTATTAGAGAAGAAGTTTATTCGACCAAGCGTTTCTCCGTGGGGTGCTCCGGTGTTGTTGGTTAAGAAGAAAGATGGTAGTATGAGATTGTGTGTCGACTACAGACAACTAAATAAAGTAACTATCAAGAATAAGTATCCACTTCCGAGGATCGTCGACTTGATGGATCAGCTAGTGGGAGCTTGTGTATTCAACAAGATTGATTTGAGGTCTGGTTATCTTCAGATTCGTGTTAAACCAGATGATATTCCGAAGACGGCTTTTAGGACGAGATATGGTCACTATGAATACACTGTAATGCCATTCGGTGTGTCCAATGCACCTGGTGTGTTCATGGAATATATGAATCGAATTTTTCATGAGTATCTGGATAAGTTTGTGGTGGTTTTCATCGACGATATTTTGATATACTCCAAATCAGAAGAAGAGCACGCAGAGCATTTGAAGATTGTGCTGCAAGTGTTAAGAGAGAAGAAGTTATATGCTAAACTGTCGAAATGTGAGTTCTGGTTGAAGGAAGTAAGTTTCCTAGGCTATGTGATTTCAAGTGGTGGAATTGCTGTGGATCCCGCGAAGATTGATGATGTGTTGCAATGGGAGACTCCGAAATCTGCTACTGAAATCCGAAGTTTTCTTGGATTGGAAGGTTATTATCGCAAGTTTATTGAAGGCTTTTCTAAGTTAGCTTTAACTTTAACGCAATTGAGGCGGAAGGGTCAAGCGTATGTGTGGGATGTGGCTTGTGAGGAGAGTTTTGTGGAATTAAAGAAGAAGTTGACGACCGCTCCAGTATTGATTTTACCTAATCTAAATGAGTCCTTTGTGGTTTACTGCGATGCATCAAAGATGGGTCTTGGTGGAGTGCTAATGCAGAATGGACAGGTTGTTGCTTATGCTCGAGACAACTAAGAGTTCATGAAAGCAATTATCCTACACATGATCTAGAGTTGGCAGTTGTAGTGTTCGTTGAAAATTTGGCGACACTATCTTTTTGGTTCGAGGTTCGAAGTGTTCAGTGATCATAAAAGCTTAAAGTACTTGTTTGATCAAAAGGAGCTGAATATGAGACAGAGAAGGTGGCTTGAATTATTGAAGGACTATGATTTCGACTTGAATTACCATCCTGGAAAAGCAAATGTAGTGGCTGATACGTTGAGTAGGAAGCCGCTGCATATGTCAATGCTTATGGTGTGTGAGTTGGAATTGATTGAGCTGTTTAGAGACATGATTTAGTGTGTGAAGCCAATTCTGATAGTGTAAAATTGGGAATGTTGAAGCTGACTAGTAATATTCTTGAAGAAATTCGAGCAGGTCAGAAATCCGATTTGAAGCTGGTGGACCAGTTGACGTTGATTAACCAAGGGAATGGTGGGGAGTTCAAAATTGATGAAAATGGTGTGATGAGATTCGGAGATAGAGTGTGTATTCCGGATATTCCTGAACTTAAGAAGAGTATTCTTGAAGAAGGACATAGAAGGGGGCTGAGTATTCATCCCGGTGCTACGAAAATGTATCAAGACTTGAAGAAGTTATTTTGGTGGCCTGGAATGAAAAAGGACGTTGCAGAATTTATTTATGCTTGCTTGACTTGTCAAAAGTCGAAAATTGAACATCAGAAGCCTTCGGGTTTGATGCAACCACTGAGCATTCCCGAATGGAAGTGGGATAGCATTTCGATGGATTTTGTGACAGGTTTGCCGAGGACTGCGAAGGGTAATGATTCTATTTGGGTAATAGTAGATAGGTTGACTAAGTCGGCTCATTTCTTGCCGATGAAGATTAATCATCCTATTAAGAGGTTGGCTGAACTGTATATCGATGAGATTGTGAGGTTGCATGGAATACCGTCGAGTATCGTGTCGGATAGAGATCCGCGTTTTACGTCAAAATTTTGGAAAGGTTTGCAAGATGCTTTGGGTACTAAGTTGAGGTTGAGTTCTGCTTATCATCCGCAGACAGATGGACAGACTGAGAAGACTATCCAATCTTTGGAAGATTTGTTGAGAGCTTGCGTGTTAGACCAAGGAGGAGCTTGGGACGACCATTTGCCTTTGATTGAATTTACTTACAACAATAGTTTTCACGCGAGTATCGGTATGGCACCGTATGAGGCGTTGTATGGGCGAAGGTGTAGGACACCGTTGTGTTGGTATGAGTCGGGCGAGAGTGCTGTGCTCAGACCTGAAATTATGCGAGAGATGACTGATAAGATTAAGACGATTCAAGAGAGAATGAAAGCTTCGCAGAGCCGTCAGAAGAGTTATCATGATAAGCGAAGAAAGGAACTAGAGTTTCAAGTGGGTGATCATGTATTTCTGAGAGTTACGCCGATAACTGGTGTCGGTAGAGCTTTGAAGTCGAGAAAACTTACACCGCAATTTATTGGTCCATATCAGATTTCAGAGAAGATCGACGAAGTGGCGTATCGGATTACTTTACCACCGTCACTTGCGAATCTTGATGATGTGTTTCATGTGTCTCAATTGAGGAAATACATTCCGGATCCTTCGCATGTGATTCAAATGGATGACGTACAGGTGCGAGATAACTTAACTATCGAAGCATCGCCAGTGCGAATCGAAGGTCGGGAAATGAAGCAATTGCGGGGCAACGATATTGCCTTAGTGAAGGTACTGTGGGGTGGACCAGCTGGAGACAGTTTGACTTGGGAACGCGAGGATCAGATGAAAGAGTCCTACCCGTTCTTGTTTGCATCAGGTAATTTTCGAGGGCGAAAATTCTTTTAAGTGGGGGAGAGTTGTAACGCCCCAAATTAATTAAAATATTTATTTAATTAGTTTTTTTATTATAGAATTGTGTGAATATTATGATTTTGGATGGCTTTGATGAAAAGTTATGATCTAAGTGAAGTTGGAATTATTTTGAGAATTTTGGAGCAAGTTAGTGATAACACGAAAATGTATCGTATTTTGGCCTTGATTTACATTCAATTATTATATCGTTTTCGTCTAATATCCGATTTTCTCGAGAATATTTAAGTGTTTTTGCAGGTATTTCTATTTCCAAGTTAAAAGTATGCAAAGTGGAGAAAAGAAGCAAAACAAGGAAGAAAAGATGCAGAAAAGAGCAGAAAATAGCAGAATCCAAATTCTGCTGGTGTGACGACCGTGGCAGGTCCACCACGACCGTGGCAGACACAAATTTCATCACGACCGTCACACCCTTGTCACGACCGTAACACATTGCTTAAGGGTGATGAGCGTCACACCCCTTGTCACGACCGGCACGCAAAACCTTCTCAGATATTAAATTTAAGTTACGTGGCCTCTCTCAACAGATGTAACTCAACAAATCCACGATCAACCACCGTCCACTAACATCATTACTTGGAAGTTACTTCAGAAAGTCAACCGCCCACAACTTCTCCAACTTCCCACTTCTCCCATTTTCTCCACCACTCTTTTATGCTCCATAGAAGTTAGAAAACGAAATCGCCCTCTATATATAGGATTTCCCTTGTCATTTTTTATCATCCAAGTTTCTGTGCGCAAAAGCGCTGTTCATAGTTTTAGGCAGTAAATTACCATTGTAAAAGTGGTAGATATCTCACATTGAGGAACTACCACACCATTAGTATTTAGGCCTTTAATTTGTAACGCTTGGATCAAAGCTTGCCGTCATTATTTAAGTTAATTCAAGTTCTTTATTTCCGCATTCTACTTCAAGTCTTTACAGGTTCTTTATCGCATTGCTTATTATTATTATTTATCGCTTTCATAAATTTATTATCGTAATGCTTTCAAATACAATTACCATTTCTGTGTTGTTTTCATTTAATTCCATGTCCGGCTAAATGTTTAGAGTCCGGTTTGTGAGGACCGTCGTTCCGACGGGACTCGGTAATTAAATTAGCGTTAACTTATAATAAATTCTATTTTGGTCTTTGTTTCCAAGTTTAATTTAAATAACTTCGTCACGAGAGTGAGAGGTTATTTAACACTGTTTCGTCACGAGAGTGAGAAGCATGTAAAGGTTAGAGCCGGCACTGCGAGAGCGTGGGGATCGAACCAGATAGTGGGAACGGGGCATTGATCCTAAAAACAGCGAGAGCGCTTTAGGTATCGATTAGGATCTAATTGATTTTCAAAATACGTTTTCTAATTAAAACGGGCGAGCGAGAGCAAAATCCTGTGGTTAGGAGATGTGGCTTTAGTCAATAACGCGAGAGTGTGAGGCGGAGTCTTTAAACCAATATTTTCTACGGAACATACGTAAATTAGCGCCAACCAATTGCTGAGTGCCTGAGGTACACGGAATTCACATTCCGGTCTCTCTCTTTTCTTTCATATTATCTAAAGTTCAATTTTAGTTCTAGTCTTAGTTTCTCTTTTATCAATTATCATTAGCCTTAGCTTTACAAAGTAACGATAGATTACAGTAGGTTGACATTGGTCTCTGTGGGTTCGACAATCTTTTATATTACTTCGATAAATCCGTGCACTTGCGGAGCATCAAGTTTTTGGCGCCGTTGCCGGGGACCAACAGTCAATATTGTGATTCCGTTGTTGCACCGTATAGACTAAGGCACTCCTATAAAAAATAATAAAAAAAAAATTTTAAAAAAAATTAAAAACTATGTATCACCCAAATTTTCTCTATGATACCCACTCACAATATCTTGAGGAGCCGCACCCAAATTTTTTCTACAATTACCAACCGCAATACTCCCAATATTTTGAGGAACCGCAACCAAATTTTTCCTATAATCACCATTCCCAAAATTTTGAGGAACCCCAAGAATCGTACAATTCCAACCTCGAAATACTAATGGAAGATTTCCACGCGATGCTATCTCATTTTCGCCCAAATCACCACTCTCAATATTTTGAAGAACCGCAAGAATTCGTTCAGTCCAACCTCGAAACATTAATGGAGGATTTCATTGAAACATCAACCAATGCTAGACTAGAATCTATGATGGAGCACTTTGTGGACGCACAAACTATCCAGAATGAAGAGCTTAAAAGACAACATCTCGAAAATCATGAGACCCTTAGGCAGTTGAACACCGTGGTCGAGTCCCTTGTGACTCACACTGAGGCATTGGAGACCCAAACCTTACTGCTTGCACTGACACCTATAGGTCCCTCCCCTGAGGAGAATGCGTATGTTATAACAACCAGTAGTGAAGGACAACTCGAAAATCCTAAGGAGAGTGATAATGAGGTTGATGAGAGTTATGGTGAGAAAAGAGTTGAGATTGAGACAAATTCACCAACACCATCCACAAATGAGGTTATCAAAGAGGTAGAGAATGAAGCACGAATTGTTGATCACCCTCCATATACCCCACCATATCCTTTCCCGTATAAGTTTTCAGACTCCAAAACGTATGTGCATGTATGGAAAATTATCCACGCACCCTTGTCTGGGGTCTTGCATAAAAAGAGAAAATTTGAAGACCAAACTAAGAAAAACATTACTGCTAAGAGGGTAAGGTTAAACTTTGAGGTGATGGATGAAATAACTAAACCCAAACTTGAAAAGCTAATACTTAGCATAGATCCAGAACCACCACCACAAGTTAAAAAGAATGAACTACCCCACAGAAGGAAGAAAAGAAAGGGTGAGGGATATGTGAGATGGCTTGATAAATAGCCATGGAAACCGAAAATCAACACTTCCATCCGTCGAGCTATCGACGTTAAACAAAGCTCTGCGTGGGAGGAAACCCACAAGTTTTTAATTTAATGCTTTCCTTTTAATGTTTGTGTTTGCAGAAAATAAAGAATTGTATCGCTTGTCACGTCTCAGCTACATTTAGGCAAAAGATCTTTAGATGACAATCCCTTGAGATGACCTGGTGCCCACGCACATTCCTGCGAATGTCGCTGCTGGTGGTGACACCAATGACGAGTATGATAGGAGACAGCATGTCTCTCCCGCTCGTAACTTACATCCTCCTTGTTCTTTGCATGGTCAGGTTCCACCTGCACACACCGCACCGTATTTTTCTAACAATTTTTGCAGATACTTCCTTCGGAAATAGGCAATATAATGAGCGGCTTCAAGAAAATGAAGTTTCAGCAAATTCAGATAACTCGTAGTACAAGACGCCGGAGTAGAAGTGGCCAGCGAAGACAGGGACAACAAGGGAAGAATCAGCGCGAATTTGGCTGTGGTAGCACGCAATGGCATTCATACAGGTTCTATCTTTCCTTTACCACCTTTTATCAAAACATTGAGGACAATGTTTGGTTTAAGTGTGGGGGAGGAACTCTACCGCTTTCATTTTAACGCATTTTAGTTAGATTTATTGCTTTCTAGCATGATTTTAAAATTTTTTTCTATTTTCGTTGCGTCTTTGCATGTGCTGTCAAGTCTTTATATGCGATTTTGTGTTTATCGATTTCCCACTCCCTTGAGCCACACCAAATATTTTGAAAATTTTTGCGTTAAAAATAGGGTTTCTTTTGAAAATCTTAGGTTACAGACGAAATTAAGGTTAGATTGTGAGTCGTGGGAAAAATTCCGCAAAATCGATATCGTCTTAACACCGTGAGCCTCCCTATTATGGAAATCGATTTGAGTACTTGTTATGTCGTAGCCTTAAGTTCTCACCCCTTTAGTAGTCCCTAATTAGTTTATTTAGCAGTCAGCACCATCCTAAGCACGCACTAAGTAGGAAGCCGATGCAAATAAGTGTATGATCTCATGTTTAAATGGTAAATTGAAAAGAAAAAAAATGAATGAAAAGAAATGCTCCTTCTAAGTTAGGTGATCCTCACCCGATCATTTAGCCCAACGGTGCAAACTTCTTTATTTTATTGATATTTAAGCCAATGTGCAAAAGAAAGAAAATTTGATAATAATAATGAGATCATAGTCACTAACAGGTTATCCTATCATGAGTGTGAAAGGATAACGGGCTTAATGTGATTGCGCCAGAATGAAAAGGGATGAAAGAAGGATGGGTTAGTTAGGTTTAGGTATAATGACATGATTCGGATTGGTTTGTATAGGAGGGAGGTTGATGACCGCAAAAGCGAAATTGTGTTGTTACGACATCCTTAATGTGTAAGCTAGTACCTATGACACAAACTCAACCGAAGTAGAGTTGGTAGCCTAGGATGAGTATCCGTATGCACTATTTTTCTTACGAGTCATGGTTTGCTTGAGGACAAGCAAAGGTTTAAGTGTGGGGGTGTTTGATAACACGAAAATGTATCGTATTTTGGCCTTGATTTACATTCAATTATTATATCGTTTTCGTCTAATATCCGATTTTCTCGAGAATATTTAAGTGTTTTTGCAGGTATTTCTATTTCCAAGTTAAAAGTATGCAAAGTGGAGAAAAAAAGCAAAACAAGGAAGAAAAGATGCAGAAAAGAGCAGAAAATAGCAGAATCCAAATTCTGCTGGTGTGACGACCGTGGCAGGTCCACCACGACCGTGGCAGACACAAATTTCATCACGACCGTCACACCCTTGTCACGACCGTAACACATTGCTTAAGGGTGACGAGCGTCACACCCCTTGTCACGACCGACACGCAAAACCTTCTCAGATATTAAATTTAAGTTACGTGGCCTCTCTCAACGGATGTAACTCAACAAATCCACGATCAACCACCGTCCACTAACATCATTACTTGGAAGTTACTTCAGAAAGTCAACCGCCCACAACTTCTCCAACTTCCCACTTCTCCCATTTTCTCCACCACTCTTTTATGCTCCATAGAAGTTAGAAAACGAAATCCCCCTCTATATATAGGATTTCCCTTGTCATTTTCGATCATCCAAGTTTCTGTGCGCGAAAGCGCTGTTCATAGTTTTAGGCAGTAAATTACCATTGTAAAAGTGGTAGTTATCTCACATTGAGGAACTACCACACCATTAGTATTTAGGCCTTTAATTTGTAACGCTTGGATCAAAGCTTGCCGTCATTATTTAAGTTAATTCAAGTTCTTTATTTCCGCATTCTACTTCAAGTCTTTACAGGTTCTTTATCGTATTGTTTATTATTATTATTTATCGCTTTCATAAATTTATTATCGTAATGCTTTCAAATTCAATTACCATTTCTGTGTTGTTTTCATTTAATTCCATGTCCGGCTAAATGTTTAGAGTCCGGTTTGTGAGGACCGTCGTTCCGACGGGACTCGGTAATTAAATTAGCGTTAACTTATAATAAATTCTGTTTTGGTCTTTGTTTCCAAGTTTAATTTAAATAACTTCGTCACGAGAGTGAGAGGTTATTTAACATTGTTTCGTCACGAGAGTGAGAAGCAAGTAAAGGTTAGAGCCGGCACTGCGAGAGCGTGGGGATCGAACCAGATAGTGGGAACGGGGCATTGATCCTAAAAACAGCGAGAGCGCTTTAGGTATCGATTAGGATCTAATTGATTTTCAAAATACGTTTTCTAATTAAAACGGGCGAGCGAGAGCAAAATCCTGTGGTTAGGAGATGTGGCTCTAGTCAATAACGTGAGAGTGTGAGGCGGAGTCTTTAAACCAATATTTTCTACGGAACATACGTAAATTAGCGCCAACCAATTGCTGAGTGCCTGAGGTACACGGAATTCACATTCCGGTCTCTCTCTTTTCTTTCATATTATCTAAAGTTCAATTTTAGTTCTAGTCTTAGTTTCCCTTTTATCAATTATCATTAGCCTTAGCTTTACAAAGTAACAATAGATTACAGTAGGTTGACATTGGTCTCTGTGGGTTCGACAATCTTTTATATTACTTCGATAAATCCATGCACTTGCGGAGCATCAGTTAGATTAATTAAATTAGATTTGTTTACTTAGAAAAATAGAGTAGAATTGGAGTGGGATGAGAGTAAGGGTAATTTAGTAAAAGGTGGAGGTTTATTGAGGGCAATAGAGGAAAATCATAAAAAGAGGTTAAAGGGTTTATACGGAGGAATGAGGGTTTTGGAATTCACTGTTGCATTGCGTTTGGAAAAGAGGCAGAAAGAGGAGAGAAGCAGTTAGGCTTGGAGATTTTTGCAGAGGGGATTGAAGAGCACGAAGAGGATTCAAGGCTAAGGAATTACTCAGGTATGGGGAGTGAAATTGTGTTATTATAATTGATTTAAGTTTTAGGTAATTGTAGAATGTTTGAACAATCAATCGATGATGAATTATGAGGAGGGTTTAAGTAGATTAAACAGATAGAATTTTCGATTAGTATAAAATAGTGAGGACCTGATAAAATGACTGAATCAAGGGAAGTGTGGAACTCTGGGTTGAAATTGTTAATGGAAGTCTTATTGAAAACATTAATGGATAAAAAGGGAAGAAAGAAAAAGAAAAAAAAAAAGAAGAATTGTTGGGGGGTGGCGCAAGCCACTAGTAATGTGGCGCCAGCCACCTGGTGGAAGGAGTGGCGCAAGCCACTTGTAGGGTGTGGCGCCAGCCACCCTTGTTTTAGTGATTTTTTTTATTTTAATTTTAGGAAAAATCATAACTTCTGTTTTAGGAATCCGTTTTTGATGCCGTCTGAAGCCATGGAAAGGTAATGGAACAAGGTATAACATGGTAAAATTAAATTAATCATATAGCGTAATCCTACCTAGTGTAATCCTATAATGGAAACTGATAGGTTAAAACGATGAGTATCCTGTATTGATATACCTGTAAGTTGCATGTCTGCGTGAAATTGCAGAATTTTGTCTGGCAGTGAATTAGTTGATATTGGTGATAATGAAATGATGATATTATGATGATTATGGTGATATTATGAGGTTTGAATATGCTATCATAATGTATTGATGGTTTGTGATGAATTTGACAGTCAGTGGGTGTGTTGTATGAAAAATCTCTGATTTATGCCTGGAAGCGCCTTTTGGTGTGGATTATATTAACATGCTACTGTTTGATCATGATATGTGTGTTATGATATATGTGATGAGTACATGATGAATTTGATGATGATGATATTGTGTTGACTGTGATGATGATGTTCTGCTGTGTATGATGAATTTTGGTGATTTATTACATGAATGATGATGCGTTTGACTAGCAGTGGTCGTGTTTTGTGAATTATTACGCATCATGCATTCATAGCATAATTTTTAGGACGAATTGTCCAGTGAAGTTGTAGGATAATATCCAGTGAAGTTGTAGGACTTATAGTCTAGTGATGGCCTTAATCCCATAGTGTGGATTAAGTGCAATTTATGAAGTGCTCTGGTTCCAAGAGGGGACCGATCCTATTGGTGGGGATCTTTGGAGATTGAAGATGACTAAGTCATCAGTGAAGTTTCGATACCGCATGCATGTTACATTTCATGATTGGTGGCGTTGCATAATGTTGTTGTTCCTTGAGGATTTTTTATTGATTTCTGATATGTGATGTTATGACAGAAAATGTGGATTTACTGTTGTGTTTTATCTATAAATTACATGTACAATTTACATGATGTTATGACAAAAACAAGGAAATGTGTGAAGTTACTGGTGAGTTATATTATTGAAGTAATATGCTGCTATGAGTTACTTGCTGTAGTGTTACTGTTGTTCAAATAATTAATACTACTATGTCTTTTACTTACATCTTTTATAATGATTATGATTTACTCACCCTGCCTGTTGAATGTTTCCCCTATCTGGGCAACGCGCAGGTAATCCGGAGTAGCTATAGACGCATTGGAGTTTTAGCTTCGGAGTCATTTATTTTTATTTCGGTGGATTAGAGGGTGTCTTGCTCTGATATATGTAACATCGGGGTTTGGGATCGTCTGATTGGAACAACTGCATTAATTTCCTTTTGTTTGGTTATTGTTGGAGATTTATGTATTGTTTCCATGAATTTTATTTAAATGTTGAATTTTGAGTTACTGTTTGGTGAAGTTATGATGAAGTATTTTAGTAAAGGATTTGAGACTAAATTTTCCGCTGTGAAGTTTAATTTAAATGCTGAATTTTCTTGGAGAATGTTAATTATGAATTATTTTTGAGAACCCGTGTTACGGAGCAGGAATATATTTATGATGTGATTTTATGGAATAAAGTGTGACACCCTTTCTTTGTGAAGTTACTCTGATTATTTATTTAAATTACTGTGTGAAAATGTCGTGGGGTAGAAGGGTGTTACAAGGCGCATAATTAAGAGAGAATTTAATGAGGTATATCTTATGTTATTGTTTAAATCTAGGTTAAGGTTATTTTCGAGAAAACTTCTCTTTCGATGGTCAGGACACTTTGAGATGACGTGAGTGATGCCATCAGGCGCATTGGAAGAATGGAGTAAATCCACTAGTCAGATTGTAATGAATGGGCAGAGGCTTAATCACTACAATACCTGAGAAAACATGGAAGAAGATGCTTATTTCGCCTTGATAGCCCCATTGAAAGTTGATATTTTAAGAGTCGAGCTATTGATGTTAAATGAAGCACTACGTGGGAGGCAACCCCTGGGTTTTTATTTAAGTTTTAAGCTTTTATTAAGTTAAGTCAATAAAAAGGATCAATCAAAGTCAAAAGAGTTGGGAATTTTAGCAGCCATTGATCTAAAAATGAAAGAAAATGAGTCAAAATGGTATGATGGTCGTCATCCTAATGACGAGTTGGTCGTTTTGAGCATAAATGTAAGGTGACAGTCGTCCTATGCATGAAAAAAAGTACCTGGGCCTTGAATAGCTTACGGGAAGACCATCATCCCCATGACGGGCGTCTTGAATTTAAAATTCAAATCCCTTTGCTTCAGCTGCTGATTGGCAGATCATTAGCACGATGACGATTGTCAGCGCGTTCGGAGCGCATTTTCCCAAACCTCGTAAATTGAAAAATCTGGTCCACACATCCATTTTTAATCAATAGCCAGCATTTCAATTTATGAAAATCATAATTATCTCTCTCAAATCAAAACATGAAAAGCACTTCCCTATTTCCTCATTTCACTCTAAACTTACAAAACCTCAATTTTCACCAAAAACCATAATACTCACCATCTACCTTCCATAAACACATTTATCTACTCACAACCAAAGCTTTCCACCATTTTCCTAACCGCCCAAAATTTGGGTTTCACCACCATCAACATAAAAATCCACAATTCACCATCATGCCTTCAAGAGGAAACTTACTTAAGGGATGAAAATCAGAGGAAACTTATTAAAGCATATGTTTAGAGGGATTTGACACCGATGAGGTAATCTGATGACTTTTGTCTTAAAACCTTATGTTTATTTGATAGTGTGTATTGAATGTTTAATAAGATAGGATGAAGTCTTTTTTTTACACTACAACACCCAACCTATGAGAAACTCACTTGAGTTTTTCAACTCTTTTAGCTATCAGCCTCGTTAGAGAATTAATCATGGTTGATGTAGTTCTTATTGGATTAGTTTCATTTTACAAAATTAACATCTTGTAGAAGTGTTTAAGTGTTTAAGATTGGTCTAGCTTGCTAAAGTTGTATGACGAGCACATGCTGGGCATGATGCTCCAACATGTGGGTTCGACATATGGGCCTTGTGCAATAGGCACTAGATTGCTGCATTTTAAAATAATATTTTAAGAAGATTCAGTCATGTTTTATTGTTATTTATTTTAGCAATATAATAATATGATTTGTGTACAACTGTAAGATCAAATACGGTTTAAAAGAGATTTAAATTTGAATTTGTAACAAACAAAATCATATCTTTTTGTTGGAAATATTCAATGAGCAAATCAAATATTCAACAGATTGTGCAAAGATTCTGGATAAAATTAACTGCAGATCCATAAGGAAAAAACCCAGAGTTATTTTCTATATAAGGAGCTCAAACCTACATTGGAAATCAAGCACTCTCATTGAATATACTAGAGTGTTATGTTTTGTGTCGTGTATTCACGTTAATTCCCTTAGAGGATTAATGTAGAATCTTTTTATGTACACCTGTATGTTTCAGAAATTTGGCATAGAAAGTTTGTCTAGTTGAGTTGTAATCAACATTGTTTATGTACACCTCCATGCTTTAGTAACTTGGAATAAAAGGGTTGTCTAGTTAAGTTGTAATATTCAACACTATTCATCTTGTGAAGATTGAAGTTGATCACTAGGGTTTAGTGGTTGTTTGCCCCTGTCACTAAGATTGTGATAGAGAAGAAAGTGAGTAGGTTCTCATATTTAGTGGGTAACTCTAAATAGAAAGTCATTGGGTAGGGTTAGGAAGAGACATTAAACAACATAAGGTTTGTTATTGATTGTAAGTCTAAATGTACCAAACTACTAATAGTGAATTTACTTTCTAGGGTTGTGGACTCATCACCTTAGACATAGGAGTAGTTTCACCGAAAAGGGTATGTACATCCCAGAAAATTGGTTTGACCGACCGATATATAAGCTCGGAAGGAGCCTATTATGCATACCAGAAATTCCTTGAGGCCGAGTTAGTAAGAAATTCGGGCTCGATGAAATAAACATATTGGCTTGTCAGGATCATTCAGATAAGTCAGAGGTTAGTTAGAAATACTAAGACGGACATACTTGGGACCGGGCTTACTCATATAAATCGGAGCCGACCTCATTAGTGCAAGCCGAGACCAACGATAATACTAAGACATCATCTGAAGAGTCACAAGGAACAATTACAAGACGATCCATTATTATAGGAGATTTACAATTATTGAAGAGACAGACATTATATAGCAATTAAAGGGACGACAAAAGTTATTAGAAGATATATTTATGAGGGATATGAGTGAGAAGGGGAGGCCTATAAATAGTAGATGACTTTGAGGGTAGAAAGGCAGGAAACAACTAGTTAAAGAAATACATAACAGACATTCTAACCAATCATTTTAGGCTATCCTTGAGTGATAACAAGGAACATTTTTAGCAAGAACATTTGGCGCCCACCACGGGGCCTCGGTAAAACATGTCAGGGTCCCACAAATCCATCAAAATCACTAACAACCCAGTTGTGCGATGTCCAGATCATCTCCCAACCAAAGTTATCCATGAAGGCGATGCTAAAGAGGAACCTCTAGATCCCCAACCTTTTTCTGAAGCTATCTGGGATGATCAAGTCCCAGAGAACTTCAAACCACATACGCCAATGTCTTTTGATGGTAAAAATGACTCGTAGAAGAATATCATTACGATCAATAATCAGATGGCAATAGTATGGGCTGTTGACTCTGTTAAGTGTAAACTCATGGCCAAAACCTTTAAAGAATAAGCTTTACGATGGTAAATGAGTCTACTAGATTCTCGATCGTCGACTATCAAGATTTAACTAAGAAAATGGTACAACACTTTTCAGCAAGTAAGCATAGGAAAATGTCAACTACTAGTTTATTTAACGTTAGACAAGGGCACTCGGAATCTTTCAGGAAATATCTGGCAAGATTCAACGAAGAAAAATTTAGGGTATCTCATCTAAACCAAGAAATGTTCGTTGGAGCGTTTCAACATGGCCTCAAAGCTGGGTAGTTCAACGAGTCCTTAGCACAAAAGTCGGCATCCAACATGGATGAGGTTTTTGCCTGAGTGAAATGTTAATTAAAGGAGAAGAAAGTAAATGGAAAAAAGGTCTTGGGATGCCAAAGAAAAAATGTGAGCTAAGGAAGAAGGATATGGGAATAAGAAGGAATCATCTAAGCCCAGACCCAGAGATCAACAAACGACAAGACCATCCCGGCGCCCGTTCGAAAAAGAGCAGGAGTACACGCCCCTAAATTCTAAGAGAGAGGATATATTAAGAGAAGTTTATCGCCTCAAATTATTTCCTATACATGGACGTCCAAGAGGGTAGATGTTGTGATGGGAATAGACGAGAACGCGTAGTGTGAGTACCATAGGCTTCGCAGATACCACATAGAAAATTGTCACCAGTTAAAGAAAGAAATTGAAATCCTAATTCAGAGAGGTCGACTATTATCATATGTTAAAGATATAGGAGGACAGTTAGGACAGAATACATAATAAGTTCGTGAAGCCCGGGTAACTTGTCACACATTAAATACCATTACAGGCGGATTTGCAGGGGGAGGAAAAAACAGTTCAGCTAGAAAAATCTATGTTCGGTCAGTGATGCACATCGAACAGAAGCCGCCTTCAGAGGGGAAGGAAAGCTCAGACGCAATCAGTTTCTCCTTAAAAGACTTAGAAGGAGTACTTGCTCGTGAAAACGACCCCATAATGATTATAGTTCAAATCTGTGACTGGAGTGTAAAGTGATTTTTAGTAGACTTGGGAAGTTCGACAGATGCCTTGTATTATGATGCACATAAGGGGATGAATTTCGATACCGTTGAGATGCTACCATTTAAAGGTACATTGGATGGATTCTCAAGAGAACATGTACATGTGCTAGGGAATTGACCCATAATGACAAATTTTGGCAATAGAGATAGTGCGAAAAGTATCAAGGTAAGGTATTTAATAGTCAATGTTGCATCCCCATACAACATTATTATTGGTAGACCCTCGTTCAATGCTCTAGAGGTTGTATTGTTCACTTTGTACCTCACATTAAAATAGCCTCTGAAGGATGGATGAGTAGGAATAATAAAGGGTGATCATTGGATAGTAAGGAAACATTATAAAGATAGTCTGAAACTTAAAAGGAGGAATCACAGCGATGAGGTAATCAAAGGTGATCAGTTAGAAGTGAACTCAGTGGATATCAATCTGAAAGAGGATCCACCAGAGAATCGCCTAACAACCAAGGGAAACATAAAGAAGATACAGAATAGGGTCCAATCACTTTAGACGACTCGAATGGGCACTAGTTGATTCTTGAAGTATGAAGACGGAAGGATTGGAGTCAACTTAAGCATAATTGGTCATCATACAATACATCACTTGTTAATCACATCATGGATGTTTTATCAATAGAGGTCAGATATTTCAAGCTCACTACCCGTGGCAGTCAGACAAACAAAGTTCTTGATAGTAATGTCAATTACTTTGCTAAAAGGGTGAAAGCAGAAGTAATGGCGTGAATTACAGCGGACAGGATACGCCGATTCTACTAGGGAAGCATAATATGTCGCTCTAATTTTCCTGGGGGGTGTTGTGTCCATCAATGGCACACGATCTGATAGCATGTCAGTGGTGGAGCTTTGCAAAGATTTGGGAGTACAAAATCAGTTCATCTTGGTAGAACATCCTCAAGCAAGCGTTCGGCGGAAGCGGCAAGCAAAATAATTTTATCTGGGATGAAAAATAAATTAGATGAAGCCAAATGATTGTGGGCCGAATATTTATAGGAAATTGTGTGGTCTTATCGTACTATATCCCACTTAATTACTCAGAAGACTCCTTTCAGAATGATTTATGGAACTGATGCAATGATATCATTCGAGATCGACACTCCGACTTGGAAATGTCTAGTTTTTGCTGAAAATGTCATCTCAGAGAGTCTGGACAATTCAGCCAACTTGTTGGAAAAAGTCAGGGAAACGACCCACGTTAAAGAACTTGCAGCCAGACAAAAAACGTCTCAGAGGTTTAATATCAAAATAAGGCAAAAGGGATTTCACAAAGGAGACATAGTAGTAAAGAGTGTAACTGAATCCACGAAGAAAGGCAAGCTAGCTCTGAATTGGGAAGGACCCTACCATATTCGTCAGAGGCTGAACAATGGGGCTTACAAGTTAGAAAGTTTAGAGGGTATTAAAATACCTAAAACTTGGAATGTAACTAGTCTTAAGTTTTATCTCAATTAGACCTTGTAATAATATATTGAATAAAAATTATGAAATGCACTCATTTCCCTTGCATGGGGCAATGGTTTTTAATGAGGTAGTCATAGGAAAAACTAATGTCTTTATAAAGCACATCCTAGGACATGATTCAAGAAAAAGTCCAGGCAACTTGAAGCCTCTAAAATAATCGACTGCGGTCGGGATAAGTTAATATACCTCTGGCCTAACTAAAGTCCAAGTTAATAGACCTCTGACATAATCGGCTGTGGTCGGGCTAAGTTAATATACCTCTGGCCTAACTAAAGTCCACATTAATATACATCTGGCGTAATCGACTCCGGACGAGCTAAGTTAATATACCTCTGTCCTAACTAAAGTCCACGTTAATATACCTCAGGCGTAATCGGTCCCGGCCGGGCTAAGTTAATATACCTCTGGCCTAACTAAAGCCACGTTAATATACCTCTAGCATAATTGGCTGCGGTCGAGCTAAGTTAATATACCTTTGGCCTAACTAAATTCCATATTAATATACCTCTGGGGTAATTGGCTGTGGTCGGGCTAAGTTAATATACCTCTGACCTAACTAAATTCCACGCTAATATACCTCTGGCGTAATCAGCTGCGGCCGAACTAAGTTAATTAACTCTGGCCTAACTAAAGTCCACGTTAATAAACCTCTGGCCTAAACAAGGGCTAAGTAAATTTGAAACCTCTGGCCTAAATGAAGGCTAAAGCAATTTGGAGCCTCTAGCATAATTAAAGGTTAATAAAAATTATGGTAAAAAAAGAGTTGGATGAATCATAAATCAAGATGATACATCCCGTAAGAGTCTTCAATTAAGTTTATCGAAATAGAAATGTATAAATTAGCTATTAAAGAAGTTTTCGACTAAGACATGCACGCCTAAAAACTTTTTAAACGCTTAAGGCTTCCATGAAGGATAATTTTGGAAAAACATTTGTAAACATAAGTTATAGATCTAACCTGTAAAAACATAACAAAATATAAAATTGTCATAGTACAGACATCATGACCCAAATACAAAACAACAAGGGAAAAACACTAACATTCTTAAATATATTACAAAACAAATGGATAAAAACTATTCGTCATTCTTGTCCTTACCAACACTTTCATCAACGATCTTCTTGGGTCCAATCATCAGTGAGAGAGGGTTCAAATTCCTCCATGTCCACGAGATGTCCAATAACCATAAATTTAATTAAGTCCATCTCGGACAAATCAAGATCAGGGTAGAGATATAAAACTTGATCCTTTGCCTTATCGAGGGCAACATCACTCAGGTCAAGGACGTCAATTTGAGCTTTCTACAAAGAACTTTGCAACTGGTCATTTAATCCTCGAATTAATTTTATCTCCTTGGATTGCTTGTCAATAGTTGACTTCAGTTCTTGACTCATAACCTTCGACTTCTTCCTCTTGATTTTTTCCTTCAATAGCAGTTTCTTCAGGTCAAATATTTTGTCCACCCATGTCTTATGTTTTTCCTTCACATGATTGATCTCTTGGTTAAGTTTGATCTTGTTCTAGTCACAATCACCCTCGACCTTAAACAAACTTTAAGTTAGGACAACACACCTCATCTGATAGGAGCTGATGTTTTGCATCACTTTCTGACGCCCTATGGTCTTCATTTTATTCATATCTTATGTAGCATTCAAATGATCATAAAGAAACTTCAATCCATCAAAGTTGTTACTCTAGAACTTAAATTCACTGGACAACCTAGTTTGGTCGCTTCCACCAATCTCACGCATCAAAGACGAAATTTCCCAATCAGCTCTGCAAACCTCGTCACTCATCAAAGTCGTCATCATCTCTGGGGATCTTGGACGAGGGCCCTTTTGTGGTGAAAGGGTTGAAGTTTGAGGCTCCAAAACTTTTAGGATTGTTTTGCTCGGGGCTAACTTCCATTTCTTCAATATCCGGATTTCTAAGTTGAACAAGTCTGATTTAGCAGTTGTTTGGTCGGGTGCTTGCCTCGCCGCCCGGGCTTCTAGCATAAACGTTTTTTGTTCCTTCAGAGACAGGTTGGTCATTTTTCCTATGGAAAAAATGAGGAGAGATGTTAGGAGAATATAGAGCAATACCCAAGTAATGCAAAGAAAAAATATATGAATATTAACCAGAAAAGAAAGAACTTGTTCTTAGACAATAGATCTCGGACCTTTATCATATGAAAAGAATCTAGTATGGCCAATGACTTAATCTCTTTGTCATTTATTTTGTCAAAACCAAATCTGGACACCGAAAGTGGACTTCTGGTCCAATAAATAGGAAAATGGTGAGATCCTTCTAGCGCATACATTACCTAAGGACATCTCGGTCTACACTTAATTTGAAGGAATCAGTTTTTGAAACCTTTATATTTGGTGGTATAGGCTTAGAGAAAACTCTTGCCAGGAAGGCCACTAATTGCCACCCAGCTACCTTTCTTAACACCTTTGATTTCCAAAAAGGAGAAAAATAAGCCTTGGTAGGCTCTATGTCTATGGCCTCACAAACTATTTTGAAAGCTTTAATAAACCCCCAGCTATTAGGACGAAGTTGATAGTGGGCGGTATTCAAGGTTCTTAACAGATTAGATTCAAAATTAGTGAAGGGAAGATGGATTTTAAAATCCTCCAATACCCCGACGTAAAAATGGAAATATTCCTCTTTAACCTCTTTGGGAAGAACTATGCAAACACGTTCTTCTGTAATGCAGGGTTCCATAATGACATCATCTTCATTCCCAGTAGAAGAAAAATTCCTCAAAGATCGAAGTTTAGCAATCTCCACCTCGTTAATGAAGTTGTGATCATAACTCATTACTTTTGTATCAAACAAATCCATGATCTCCATCAACACGTCTACTGATGAACCTGATGAAGAATATTCAGAATCAGAATCACTAAAAGAGGCGGATATATTGCCTTAAGCCTCCTCTACAATACTATCAAAGTCAGTTTGGTTTAGAGTATCCCTACGACCTCTCACATAGAAATCCCAAAGGTATTTTATTTCTCAAGTATTCAAGGTTCTTAATGTATTTGTATCATCGCCACATGCATCAACAATAGTCATTGAATAAAAGAGCCCAGAACAGAGAAATAAAAACTAAATATACCTGATCTTGAAGAATGAACGGAAGCTCTGAAAATTGCTTTGAAAAAAGGGAATAAGTTATTCCAAGAGGTGACAAGCCAGAAGATGGAGAGATAACTTTAATTAGGATTAAGAACTCAAAAAACTCGAAGTGTTTCAGATAATTGAAAGGGATCAATTTCCCATAAAATTCATCATTACTAAAGAAAATAAAATATGATAAAGATACGCTCTCACATCTGTCATAATTAAGACACATCACTAGAGATGAGTATCGCAACATGAGAGGACCCTAGGATTAGGTAAAAATGACATTTTCAGGCTTCTTTTGTCTGAACATTTTAACCTTTTATATTTCATGCTCGGGGGGCTTATGTACATTCCTGGAAAATTGGTTTGACCGAACGAGATATAAGCACGGAAAGGGCCTATTATGCATACCAGAAATTCCTTGAGGCCGAGATAGTAAGAAAGTCGAGCTCGACGAAATAAATATATCAACTAGTCAGGATCATTCAAATAAGTCAGAGGCCGGTTAGAAATACTAAAACGAACACACCTGGGACCTGGCTTACTCATATAAATCAGATTCGACCTCATTTGTGCAAGCCGAGACCGAAGAAAAATACTATGACAATATATGAAGAGTCACAAGGAAAATCACAAGATGATCCATTACGACAGAAGAGTTACATTTATTGAAGAGACAGACGTTATATAGCAACTATAGGGTTGATGAACGTTACTGGAAAATATATTTATGAGGGATACGAAAGAGAAGGGGAGGCCTATAAATAGGAGATGACTTAGAGTGTAGAAACGCAAGCAAAAACCAGTTAACAAATACATAACAGACACTCCAAACAATCGTTTTAGGATCTCCTTGACTGATAACAAGGAAGTCAAACTTTTAGTATTTTTTAGCAAGAATAGGGTAAACAATTAATTATGTTCTTTATTGCTTTTCTGCTCCATCGTCTATTACTAGTTAGTGTATTGGTTTTGGTGTATCTTGGTTTACCTATTGTTGGAGCATCGTGTTCGACATTTGTCCCCTGAGGAACAAAAATTCAATTGGTATCAGAGCACGCACCCTAACATGTTGGGTGAGTTCCATGGTAATTTTGCTCAAATGCAAAAAATGAAAGATGAAGGATCAGTCAACAAACCACTTATGACACAAATTATGATTATTGGAAGGTGATGATGGTGGTGGATTTTCTCAAATGCTTGGGAAACAAAGCATGGAAATTTGTGATCAAGGGATGAAAACATCCAATGATTACCTCTAAAGATGGTACAACCAGCCTAAAACCAATGGTTGATTGGACTGATGTTGAAGATGATGAAGTCCTTGGGAACTCCAAGGCATTGAATGTGATGACTTCTCGGCAAGTGTAGTGATAGTGTCACAGTAATAAAAGATCAAATCCACAGGGACTGTGTTCGAACAAGAAAATATTTGTGCAATATAAAAGAAAATAGTAAATGGGGGGAGGGGGTGTCTGGCTGTAGAACGAAAAACAAAATAAGAGTTTTAAAACAAAAATATTAAGACGATCAGGTTGTGTATCAAATCCCTTTATTCTCTCTTGTTGATGTGTGATGCCTTGTATAAATGATCTTATCCTTATAATCTCACGGCGAGTTAACAAAGTCGTTATAACTAATCCCTCACGAAATAACTCACTAATCACTACTCGGAGCTTCCTATTCCTAGTCCACCAGCGTAAGCAGGAATAGGCGATGTGCATAACGTTAATTCTTTATGCCACTACTCGGGGTCTTCTATCCCTATTCAACCTGCGTAAGTAGAACAATTGCCCTAGATCCAACACATAGGCTAAGGGTCAGTAATCCTTATGTTTCCAATATCAAATTAACAGAGTATCTCAAATAAAAAGCATTAAGAATAAGAAACAATTGAATAAAATTATATTTCAAAGGATTCATACAAAGTCAAATCAACATATAATCCAACAAGATTGAATAAGGTTCACCATACACAACCTAACCTATAGGAGCTTAACTACTCATAATCCAAATAACAATACCACAATTGATAGATGAAAATAACATATGAAATCCCTTGAAGTAATGGTCTTCAATGGCTTCAAATGCCCTAAAAATCACCCCTGATGCTCTCAAAATCATGCTTTGCTCTCTAATCCCTTGTCAAAATGCTGAAAATCCCCTTAAAAAGAGCTCAAAACGGGCCAGAACACGTCAAAAAAACCCAGAAAAGTGCCTATCGCGCGCATTATAGATGCATCGCGCACGCGATGTAACTGATACATCCCTATTACATGCGCGATGGTACGCATGATTATTCCAATAGCTGCATAAAAAAGAACCCTTTTTCACCAGAATTTTCGCTAAGTCTCATTCTTCAACACTTAGCTATTTTCACTCATTCTTGGGTCTTTCTTCTTCCTTTTGGCTCATCTTTTGCTTGTTTTTCTCATATTCTTTGCCCAATTACATGTAATGATAGACTGTCATCACAACCTCAAACTTGAATCTTTGCTTGTCCTTAAGTAACTCACCTGCAACTGCACATTTTAATAGATAACAAGTCATATAATAACAAGTAAATATCACCAAATATTTTTTTGTTACCTAACTATTGTTCCAGCTTCCAATTTCCATCAGTCAAATTCATAAAATGTCCTTAAACATCGACGAGTACTCGAGCTATATCTCAGCTCACTTTACTTGCTTAATGAATAGGGTTATCACTCAATCAACATGCACAATAAATTATACTTAGCTTGATCATATTCTAATACAGTTTATCATAGAAATCATAACACACACATTAGAGGTCTTTTAAGGTTGTAACTTGGCTTGAGTTCGGGTATGATATTTTTAGGAAAGTAAGTTTAAACCTTTGGAGTTAGGTGTCTCATTCTCTTTCTATTCACACACCCATTTGTTCCTTATTTTCAGTACTAGAGATTTGGTCCTTATTTTAACTTTTTCTTTATTATTTTTTTTTGAAGAAGCTTCTTTTTCCACTTCTGATACAATTTTTTTAAAATTTGTGACCAATTATCTCTGGTACCCCAACCCCAAACTTAGAACTATGCTCACTTCCAATAGCAACCCCCAAACTTAATCTTTTTCATATAACTTAAGAACTAAAATTCTATCTAACTCCAAAGAAAGGGTGGAAAGAAAGAATCTTTCAAGTCATATATCTAAGAGTTGGAGGCTACGTCACTAAAAGAAAAGTTTAGGCTCAAAATGGCTAGCAAAGGGATATTCCTATTACTACAGGGTGTCTACAAAGGCTCAAAATTATAAATAAAGAACTTGCCTCAGTGTGTGTCAATCAAACTAGAAAATTTAATCGAAAATAGATCAAATCAGATAAAATAAAATTGCATGGATACACTCAAAAGAAAGAAAAGTGAACACTGGAAATTATTTAGGCTCAAACCTTACTATATGAGGTATCTGAAGGTTTAATACAAGTCCTTTGATTCTTTTTTCTTCCTTTACCTTCAAGTCGTCAGTTGTTTTCATTATAATTAAGTCACTTTTTTTTCTTTTCTTAGATCCTTTGTTCAATCCAAACATAATATCTATACATTTCATTTTAACAAAACAAATAAAAGATATTGTAATTAAGAGTATGATGGAAGAGTGGACGATAGAGGAGTAGGAAGGGAGGCGCTGGTTTGACAGAGGAATGACGACACTAGTTGGTTGGATTGTGGAATTGTTGAAGTGAGGTATGAAATAATGAATAACTTAAATATGAAATGGCTAACAGAATTTGTATGGAATGTTAAATATTTTCTTCAAAGAAAAATTAAAAAAGAAAAGAAAAAGAAATACAAGAAGGCTAATTTTTTTAAAAGATGAAAAGACAATGTATAATAAACTAGTGATATTTAAATAATTTTTATAATTTATTAACGGATACGGATATCCGTGGGCACGAGTATCATTAAACTCGCATTCATATCAATTAACAAATGGGTATTTAAATATCTATTTATTTTATCCGTGTATATCCAATAAGTTATCCGCCCCATATCCATGACAGATTTTATCCACAGATATCAACAAGTACGAGTATTTTTGCCATCCCTACTCATATCCAGTGTTTAAAATTCTAAGCAACGATTATGTCAATGTTGTATTAGAGTGGAGGTAATACTAAAAAAATATAAAAACTGTGGTCTAATGTATAGGAAACAGTTATTAAACTAAATTTTAAGCTTAATCCAGAAAATCGCGACTTAAACTAAGTTGAAAAAACATGGCCTCTTTGTATGTCTTATAGGGCGGATTTTTGAATTTTGTGGGATAAAGTAAAAAAACTGCGGCTACAGAGAATATGCAATGACCATCTAGACCACACTTCAAAATCAGTGGCCAATTTGTGGCCTAAAGTTTAGACCACAGTTTTCTTGGTTATAACCACGGTTTTGCACTATGGCCTAAGTTCAAAAATGTTGTGAAGCGAACTTCTTCAAAAAAATTATTTTCTCGTTATAATTAAGTACTACAATTTTTATGAATACATAGATTGAAAGAAATTAGCGTTTCGATCTCTCGTTATTAATATTAATTCAAATTTAATATTTTCAATTTTCACGTAAAACCAACCATTTGAGTCACCTTAGCTAAACATAGGAACGATATATAGTGGTAATTGTAATTGGTCTACGTGAATTTGACAAACCTTTTATATTACATCGATATAGTCGTATACTTGCGGCCCATCAAGTGCCCCAGCGGAGTCGCAGAGCCCTGGAGGAGGGTCGGACGGAGGCAGCAGTGGAGAGTCACGGGTAAGTGGTGGTGCCCAGTGGCGATGGTCCGTGCGGCGGCGGCGGCTAGCTGAAGTAGGTCCGTACGTTGTTCATGTTTTTTGGTCATCAAGCCAATTTTCTCGGTTCACATGTTTTGGAACTTTTTCGGTTCGTTTCATGGATATATTTATTAAGTGTAGTATTTTGGGCTTTGTTATGGATATGTTGGGTTTTAGAAATTATAAATATGCATCTCTTACGTTATTGTAAGTGTGACAATCTTGAGAGCTTTAGAGCTAAATTGAGAAATGAGGGTTCAAGGTTTAGGGAAACCTTTAAAGTTATCTAGAAGGACGAGACAATACTGTTAAACACTTTGGATTTATGTGGTTATTACATTGAGAGTTGGAGAGGTTGGGAAAGAGGTGGGTATAAAATAAGGTTTGTTCTTGGGAAGTTGGAAGACTATTTTCTTGTAACTCGTTTGTAATCTCTTGTAATAACTTGTAACAACTTTTGTAGTATAGTAAATTGGAGAGTTGCTCTCTCCCTTAGATAATTTGATTTAGTTAGGTAAACAAACCTTTTATGTTTTTCACCTTCTTTTATCTTCTTCTACCAAGTTAATTCACTTTCTTATTGCATTAAAGGTTAATATTGCTGAATTGTTTGGTTGTCGTTGTTCTTTGTCCTGCACGTAAGTTTTTTTGGTATGATTAAACTCTAAATAATTTCTTTTGCAATGACTTTAATTATTCTATCAATTTCATAATAATAATTAAGTCCAAAATTGAGTGTAACATAGATTAAGTATTCACGATAGTTTTCTTAGGTTAAACTATTTTCTAATTCATGTTTAAATTTAGAGTTCTAATGGTTCCATGTATGATATTCTATGTCTACCCAAGACATTGACACTTAATAACTGCATCATCTTATGCATCAATTTACAACAGAACAATGGTGTTATTCATACGTATGTGAAGTCTTCAAAACATGTAAATACATTTTAAATTGGTTTCTTCTCAAAACAACAAAATATATATTAATAGTGGAACACAATAAATATTCAAGTAGAAAAAAAATGAAAAATGATTGTGAAACTTAGACCTTACTTAAACTACTTTCATACTATTAAGAATAACTTAGAAGTAGATAGAGTTGATAGTGGTCTAGTGTGTGTTTTGTAATAATGCAAACTAGGAAAATACTCGTGCTTTCGCATAGGTTTGTTATAGATATCAATCATAAGTGTTAAAAAATATATAATGAATAATATATTTGATGAAATCATTAGGAAGATCTTAAGTCCCACGTTTGTTGGAGATAGAGCATTGGAAGAGTTTATATAAAGTGACACATCTTACCTTACAAATCGGTTTTGTAAGGATGAGTTAGACAAAAACTTTATTATGGTATCAAAGCCTATCAATCGGATCATGGATTGCCTACCATTTATATCCACACACCAAGTCTAAAAACGAGTGATGGGCGTGGGGGTATTAAGAAGATCCTAAGTCCCACATAGGTTGGAGATAGAGTATTGAAAGAGTTTATATAAAGTGACGCCTCTTACCTTACAAGTCATTTTTCTAAGGATAAGTTAGGCCAAAACTCAATTATGGTATCAGAGCCTATCGATCGGATCCTGGACCGTCCATCATTTATATCCATGCACCAAGTCTAAAAAGAGTGTTAGGCTTAAGAGTATTAGTAAGATCTTAAGTCCCACATTGGTCGAAGATAGAGCACTGAAAGAGTTTATATAGAGTGGTACCCCTCACCTTACTAGTCGATTTTGTAAGAATGATTTAGGTCAAAGCTTTATTAAAAATAAAGAAATGTAACATACTTTATTATTATTATTATTTTTTTTTTTTGCTGACAAAGAGGGCCGAAGGCCGAAGGCCGAAAGAAAAGAAACTAGGTCAAACCAACCACCGGTTATACACAGTTAGTTCTATCTACTTCCAAAGGAAGCACCAACACCTTAGGGACTTCATTGTATTGCATGAAATCTCTAGATATGGACCCCACTTTAGCTAACACATCCGTACATGCATTTGCATCTCTAAAGGTGTGGAATATGGTAACTAAATCGTGCTCTCTGATCAACTTCTTAATTTCCAAGATTATCACACGACAACTAGGGATGATATGCCCATCCTCTTGGAGAGCTTCCACCACCATCTTGGAATCTATATTCACTTTAACTATTCTCAACCCTGGCCTCTTGGTAAGCTTGAGACCTTACAAAACACCCAAACATTCTGTCATGATAATGCTACACTTCCCCAAAAATTTGGAAAATCCACCTAACCAATTACCCCTACTATCACGAATAACTCCACCACAGCCAGCTTTACTCTGATCCTTACAAGACCCATCAGTGTTAATCTTTACCATGTTTACCATAGGTGGTTTCCACACAAGATCACTTATACTCACCTCCCGTCTATTCACAAGCAAACTTGTAGTAAAGGCCTCCTCGTACTCCTCCTGCTTCTGCAAAATAATATGCACTGGATCAATTGGTCTCACATAATCATTGTCATGCTCCCCCAAATTCCTCCACATCCAAAAGGTGTGGCAAGCAACCGCCCACACATTCCTCCGGATGCACACACCATTAGGGATGACAATTTGACCCATCCCCAATTGACACCTGCAAATTTACCCACAACGGGTAGGGTAACAACCCGAAAAAATGGGTACGGGTATGGGCTCCGGTAATTACCCACAAAAATAAGCGGGTATGGGCACCTTGGTACCCACCCCGCCCCATACCCGCACAATATATATTTATGTATTTTCGTTTATATTTATATATTTTAATTTATATTATAACATAAAAATGTAGGTCTATTAATTATAAAACGTATATCAATGTTAAACCATTACGTATTTAATATAGGTGTTCGTTTATTTCAACAATAAATTGTTTGAAAACTTTTTAATGTTTTTAAAAATTTAAAATTATATGATATTTTTAATAAGAATGTGGGTCATGGGTACGAGTACGGATACTTACATACCTATAGGGCATGGGTACAAATGCTAACTTTGGCACCCAAGAGGGTATGCGCTCGAGCACGGAGATTTTTTCAAATAGCAGGTATGAGAATGGATACTATAGTACCCTGCTCAAACCCTGTCCATTGCCATCCCACACAATCAACTTTAACTTTTAAATTCACTTGTATCCAATCTTGTAACTCCTGTCAAAAAAACTCCAATTCCAATCTCCATAGTTATCCACCAAGTCAATAACCTTAGCTTCCACCAACTTAGTTGGGATAAGGTAACATAAGATTAAATTAATATATTTGAAATTTAACAACATAAATAATATAAGTCTCGTTGTTTTATGTAAAAACTCGTTTTAAATATTTGTTTTGTTTTTCTTAAGTCAAATATTTTTCTGTGTTTATATATTATTGGCTCATATTTGTCAAATTTTATTTTATATATTTATTAGTGAAAATATTTTTGCTGAATTTCTTTATCTATTTATTAATAAAAATAATTCTATTACTTTTTTTATTTAAAAATATGTGTCTAGTGTTTTTCATATTTATTAGTTACAACAAATATTTGTCCTTTTTAGATTATATAATGATAAATATTTGTCCAAGATTTTTCGGTGTTTTCTATCTATTTATTGATGATAAATATTTATCTTCTATTTTTTATTATATCAATCACAAATATATGTATAATAATCTTTTATAATTATTATTGACTATTTATTTATTTATTTTTAAAATATTATTTAATGTCAAATATTTCTTCTAAATATACCAATATTCTGTTAAATTTATAAAATAGATTAACATCTTGTGTATGTTTTTATAAAAATGTTGTAGTTCGTTTACTAATTTAGTTAAAAATGTTAAATAGTTATTAGAGATGACAAAACGGATTGATGATGACTAACCGATCAATTTAACTCATTAATTTATGCAAGATGAGCTAACTTTTTTAGTTCAATTCCACTAATTGACTCATTTCATTCACTTGATGAAAAAATGAGTTGTGGCGAAGTTATATATATATATATATATATATATGGTGAGGATCAACTTACTCGAAGAGTAAGTTTTTTTAACTTAGTAAAATGTTAATTTAATCATTAGATTGAATTCAATTTAAAAACTATGATTTGAAGTAAGTTAAAAACTTACCCTTTAAGTAAATTGATCCCCACTCATATATATATATATATATATATATATATATATATATATATATATATATATATATATATATATATATATATATATATATATATATATATAATTCATTTTGAAATTTATTAATTATAATGTTGAAATTATTAATTATATTTATATTGTTGATTTATTACTTGTTAGAACAATAATGTAAATATAGATCTAAAATAAAGAGAAACACACAAAAAAATTTTGGTCACAAAATTCGGTCAAATTGTTTTATGTGCACAACTATAGAGTAGTTATAATTTTGTTTTATTGATTCGTTATGAATGGCACATTATTAAGATTTCATTGTTAAAATATATATATAGAGATACTAATAATCCAAATTACAATAATACCTCTATGAGTCAAACTAACATTACCCCATTGTGATTTGCCTTTAAATGCTCTATATCACTGCCAATAGAAAAAAAATGTATCTAAAATATGAGTTAAGTTGCCAATTGATCGTGAAGGCTGAATCAGATCCTGTAAAATCAGGCCACTAAGTGCGTCAGGGATTCTGGTCATATGGAGAGGATGGGGTGTACCTGCAAGGCACTCCGACGCTCAAGTGAGAAAGGGTCAGAGAAAAAGGGCAAGTACAAAGTATGAATTCTTAGGGTGAATATTGGATACCTGACCCTCTCAAGCGAGAGGGTTTATATAGAGCCCCCAGCGCGTGGCCAACGATCCTATTTTCGGTGCGAAATAACTGTTTTCCCCAAAGAATAGGTAACTGCCCAAACTAGCCGTTATGCCGGGCAGGGTGCCTGAAACTAGCCGTTATGTCGGGCATAAACGCAGTTCCGAGCACCTGTCATTTGCTGTTCGGGCAGCGAGGAAGCCGTGCGTAACGGGCATCAACGCCGGGGAGGAACGTTGCATTCCTCGCCCGGTTGGAGGGGCAGAAAGGTCACTTTTGCCCCTCTGTGGATTGGACTTAGGCAATTTGAGCCGCTCTGGAGCAGAGGCGGATTGGGCCAATTCTAACCATTGGTCCAGTTCAGAACACCAATATTAAAAAATATATTAACTATCTTTTGTACTACATGTTCATTTTTTTTTCAAAATTTTAAATATTTAATTAGTAATGCATCTTAAAAAAAAATTGTATGATGGACCAACACGCCAATTCACCGGTCCTCTAATAAATAGGGCGAAGTGGAATTTTAGGTTGGACTATATAAGTTGACTTATACTATCCTATTATGTTTATTGACGGGCGACTAAATGAAATGAGTTTATTGGTTTTATCATCTGTAATAATTTTAGTTAATGTACTATATTTTTATCGTTTTTATGTTGATGATATAAAAAAAAATTATTAATTATTTAGCAACAAATATTTGTTGTATCATAAATTATAATAACTATTCTTATTTCAAAAATATTCAAACAATACTAATTTAGCTAATTATTTAGTGATAAATAATCGTCTTGTGTTTAATTATATGTTCTAACTTTTTTTATTGAAAAAATTACAGTTAATATATTATAACTTTTTTATTTTTTATACTGGCCATACTAAAAATAATATTATTGTTAACTAATATTTTAGTGACAAATTTTTGTCATGTGATAACTTTTATATGTTTCAACAATTATTTTAGTCACTTTCATTCTTTAAAATGTCTCATCTATGGATTTTTATAAAATAAATATAATTTAAATGATTTCTTAGTGATTTTTTTCATATGTAAAAATCATTTGTATATTATAATTGCTAATTTTTTTCTATCGTTATTTATTTGAAAATTTTACTCAAATAACCAATTTTTTCAAATAAATATTCAAACTAATCCACTTTTCCATCTATTTCTCAGATTAATCCACTTTCAAAAAAATAAAAATGTAATAAAGAGGAGTCGCCAATTCAATTGACGACAGTGTACAAACACATAAGAGCAGTCGCCAATTCAATTGGCGACAGTGTACAAACACAGAGGAGAGAGAATGTACATTGTCGCCAATTGGATTGACAACTGCTCTTATGTGTTTGTACAATGTCGTCAATTGGATTGACGACTCCTCTTTATTAAATTTTTATTTTTTTGAAAGTGGGTTAGTTTGGGAAATAGGTGGAAGAGTGGGTTAGTTTGAAAATTTATTTGAAAAAGTTGATTATTTGAGTCAAAGTTTCTATTTATTTGTCTTTTATTTTTTTTATTTTGGAAAAATAATAATTTATTTACCAAAACGATACAAAACCAAGCGACCACAAATATGTTTCCTAAGCTTGGGCTGGAACCAACATCTATAAGTGATGTTGTCTTTGATTCTCCCCTCAATGTTGAGCTCATTACTATCATTCTTGAAGCAGCTATCATTTCTCAGAATCTAAAGCTCATGGATGGTTTCCGCCAGGGCACAGTTAAGGATCTTCACCTTGTTATTCTTCGACTTATTTTTCTCAGTTATCCAGTTGAGCTCTTGCATCCAACCTTCAGGCCTATGAGTAATCATCAACCACTGCAGAATTATTTCCCATATAGACTTCATTTTCAAACATTGGAAGAAGAGGTGATCAATGAATTATTTTCCATCACAGATACTGCAATTGTCATCCTGAAGCAAACCAAATCTAACCAATCTGTCTTTGGTGGCAAGCCATCCTGAGAGTGAATAAGGCACGAGGTCTAGCAGCATTCTTGTAGAATATACTCCTCCAGCTAACATCTTGAACATCCATTACCATTCCTGCATACAACTTTCTGGTGTTGCATAATGCTTTGATCCTTCACATAATTACAATGGATCCATTTGATCCACAAGTTATTAGCCTTGCTATGGAGGTTCCACAGAAGCTTCAGCAGACAAGCTATATTCCAATGCTCAATATTAATCATGTTGAGCCCACCATTTCTCATTGGGGAACAAACCTTGTTCCAAGCAATGAGAGACTTTCTAGTAACATTATCTGTACCAGACCAAAGAAAGGATCTGCACAAACTATTAATTTTCCTAATGACTGCTTTGGGAAGAGGGAGGCATTGTAGCTAGAAATTTGTTACAGCAAACAGGACACTCTTAATGAGTTGAGCTCTACCAGCATAAGACAACATATTAGCACTCCAGTGGTTAATTCTATGCATTACCTTGTCAATTAGAGGCAAATAGTGGATGACATTTAGCTTTCCACTTGTTAGGGGGATGCCCAAATATTTGAAAGGCAAGCTACGTTCACTGAAATTGGTATCCACTTGAATGCTTTGCTTCATCTCAGAGTCAACATTACCAAAATAAACTTTACATTTGCTAGGGTTCACCCTTAAACCAATTGCCTTGGAGAAACTGTCAAAGATCTTCATAAGCAATTTTACAAATTTCTTGTCACCCCTTGAAAAAGCAGAAGATTATCTACAAAACTGAGGTTAATAATGCCCAGGTTTTCACATTTGGAATGGAAATTAAAATATGGTATAGTTTTAAGCTTTTGAAATAACCTATTCAAATACTCCATGATGATGACAAAGAGCAAAGGAGAGAGGGGGTCTCCTTGCCTATTCCCTCTTTTAGCTTCCACAATTTTGGCGTGCACTCCATTGACTTGGTATTTATAAGAGACAGATCTCACTGTGAGCATAATCCATCTTATGAATGTGGTAGGAAAATTAAGCTCTCTCAAGATGCCTTCCAAAGCTCCCCACTCCACTGTATCATAGGCCTTTTGGAGGTCCATTTGGATCATGCACTTGGGATCACCATTATTGGCACTATAACCTCTAATCAGCTCAAAAGCTAGCAATATGTGGTCATGGATCTTTTTCCCAAGGACAAAAGCAGCTTGGCTGCTATGAATAATGGTACCAAGAATGTTTCTAAGCCTTTTAGCCATAATTCTAGATATAATCTTGTAAATGATTGTGCAATAGGATATTGGCCTATAGTCTTTTATCATCTCAGCAGAACTAGTCTTGGGAATGAGGGTAACAAGGGTACAGTTGATTGCCTTATAGAGCTTCTCCCTTCAAAAAATCTCTAACAGTCTTGATGAGGTCCTCCTTTATTATATTCCAAGAGCTTTTAAATTTTTTTGCACTGTATCCATCTATCCTAGGAGCAGAAATATCTTTAATACCTTTGAGACTAGCATAAATTGTGAGAGCAAGAATTGTCTCTACAAGTCAATCTGTGTTTTGATGATAACAATAAGTATTTATGAAAGAACCATTTTATGGTCTAACGTGTGTTGTGTGCAGATCATAAGAACTAAAGATATCAGAACCAACATACACCAGCTAGATATACAATGATTGAATATATACATATGCGAAGTTACTATGTGTGACTAAAGTCGCGAGAAGTAAGAACGCTTCTTTATCTAGTCATGATCAGCCAGATCCAAGGATGCCAAGATTGCTGTTGTAATGCTCTTGTGGATGCTCTCTGAAAGTGATTGAGATTCTGAAGATAGCGAAGCTTCTGAAGAAGTACACTCTAAAAAGAACCAAAGTGCGGAAGACTCCTATGACTTGAAGTTCTGATGGCTGAAGGCGCTGAAGACCAAGTGTAGAAAGAATCTGAAGACTGATGAGTTCTGAAGATCAAGGTTTCAAATAAGAAGTTTTGAAGACTCTGAAGACAGGCTCTGAAGATTCGGAAGACTTGAAGCAGAAAAGAACAACGTTCTTAAATACCAAGTACTGAAGTTCTGAAGATTGATTCCTAATGGACTTCTTCAATCGACGGAAGACTTAAAGCATCAGATATTCTGCTAAGAAGACTCTACTCATGCTTCATCAAATTAACATCAGAAGCCACTGAAGTTTTGAAGTCTAAATATTACCGTTGTGAGTTAAATGTACACACTACCCAAGAAAAGATGTCCGATCACTTATTCCTCTGCAAAAAGAAGATGTGTCAGTACAACTCATTATATCACAACGTCTCTTTTCCAAACTGCCAACAGTATTCTCTAACGGCTATATTTCTACTGGCTATTTAATGGCAAGAGTTTTTGCTTCTGATGTGTCGATCACTTGTAGAATCACGAACTGAATGTTCATCTACAAAATTGACCAAGTCATTGTGAAGATAGCAACAACGATGAGTTCTCGTTGTAACACTTAACATATTCAAAGCTATCGATATTTCACTAATGGCAATTGTTGTTGAAACTCAAGAAGATAATTCAACACAACAACAACAATCAAGAACAGAAGTTGTTGATGAAGAAGAAAACATTGAAGATCTGTCAAGTCATCAACCTACCTTCTCGTCAGGACTACATTGAAGATCTGAAGCAAGGAGTTGCTACTCAAAGCTTGCTCAACCAGAAGACGAAGAAGAAGAAGATCTACAAGATGTCAACAATTGTAATATCTAAATACATCTTTGTAGTTTCTTAGGAAAGCAAGGATCTGATTGCTCATAACTTGCTTGAACACATGTGTGTGTTCTTTGTACTTAAACTTAGGAGAAACTTGCTTATTAAGAAGCACAATCTGTAATCTCTAGTTTGCCAATTCGACTAAATGAATTGAGACTCCTCAAGTGAACGTTATATCCTGAAGGGATTCCTGAACGGTTCAGCTGTGAGTTGAGGCCCTTGAGTAGATCACATGGTGATCAGATACTTGAGATGACAATGGCTGAGGGTCATTGTGGAAAATCCTGAAATATGGTCAGTAGCGTTATATTCATTGTGATGAATCCCTGAACGGCTAGCTGTGAAATCCCAGCAGTGGGTCTGCTCGGTCAATGAACGTTATATCCTGTTGGATCCCTGAATGGTTCATTGGATTGTTAGTCACAGTGCGGCTGTGCAAGTTGTTAGTCACCGACGTGGCCCGTGCAAGTGTAATCATGATTTGGTTATAGTGGATTAAGTCCTTGTGTTCAAGGCAAAATCACCTGAGGAGGGTGGACTGGATTAGCCCGCGTGGTGAACCAGGATATATCGTGTGTCCTTTACTCTCTTGCTTAGTATCTCTATTTATGTTTATGCATTGAACATCAGAACCTCATATTAAGCAAAATCAGAACCTTGCAGCCAATCTCTGATAAGCTTCCGCACTGCAAGTTCTGAGTATCGTATCTTATGATCAGAACCTATATGGTTCTCATGCTCCATAGTTAAGAGATCAGAATCTCTCAACGAACATTGAAGGTTCTTGAGTATCTCTTTAACAAGATGCGAAAAGTTACAAAAAGAGTAAATACACAATTCAAACCCCCCTTTCTTGTGTCTTTCTCGCACCTTCAATTGGTATCAAAGCACCGGTTCTGTTATTGATTTACATCAAACACTTAACAGTGTCAGAAAAAGATCCAGATGTGGTGCGTAGAAGTACTCTTGGTGAGATTGAAATCCACTTACAATTTCTATAATAGTTCAGCAGTTGACTGTGTACAAAATTGTAATCAATCTGATTACTTCTTGAGCAACTCACTGCCTCTAGATGAAGTCTCATTAAACATTAAAGAATCAGCTGATAAGATAAATTCATCAGATAAGAAACTGTATCTGTTGAATGCTCAACCTGGAAAATACGTATGGATAAAACCACGTATATGATTAAAAGATGAATCATCAGAAAGCAAGAAATCTTGTTTGCTGAAGGTTAATTCTTTATGAGTTTCTGAGAAGTTTTCAAGAAACGGATTAGGTCCACCCTTGACTTTCTCGTTTGAAACTCATTCAGAATCTCTTCATGTAAAGAAGAAAAGATTGTTGTTCTAAGCTTTGAATTTCAGAAAGGAATCTGTTAAAATCAAATTCTGAAAAATTCAAATTATTAGAAATGATTTAATGTCAGAATCTGAAATGATCAAAGATTTAATGAAGAACTGAATCCCAAAGATTCAGTAAATACTTGATTCTGAACAAACTCTTAAGCGATTAACTGGTTCAGTAACCAAGCTTCAACAACTTGATATTATCCTTGTAGAACAAAATGTCGATAATCTGATTTTCGCCAGATCAAGTGTTCTTAGAACCACTTGAGCTATGAAATTAGAAGCTATCAATCCAAACATCTAGGTTCTCTAACCGATGTTTTAAAAGATGATGTTAATGACGTTCTTTTGAAGAAATCAGTTAACTCATAGATATGTGTAAACAACCCCAAATAAGTTGATCAGCATTGTGAGAACAAGAAGGTTCATACAAACCATGTCTAGTGATGTACACATGGGGTGTGATGATGTTTTGGTTTTGAACAAGTTCTAAAACAACCTTGAGGAACAAAGTCAGATGTTGATATGTCAATTCCTCCTTGAATAACCTCTCAAAGGTTCTCACTAATCTTGTGAAATTAATCATCTTTCAAAGACAAGAAACTCTCATAAACGCAAACTTAATTCAGGCTATGAAAGGAGAACTCAACCAATTCTCAAAGTTTATCGTTTAAGATTCAGATCCATATCTTAAGAACTGTATCAGAACTAAACAGGTTCTATGGATCAAGGAAATAAGAAGTGAAAAGCAATCAAAAACAGATGCAATTTGTTACTTATGAATGGGGTCATCAAATGGAACTTACTATTCACTCAGTACTGCTCCCACGCATATGAGTGTTAATTTTTCTTTCAGAACATTCGTTACATCGGCTTACCAAAAGGATTGTATGTAATTGGCTAAGTTCAGATGGAGCGGTTACTCTGATCTTGTTAAGTCCTAATCTCGGTTATTAGAGAACTGACGGACAAGGTTGAACAAGAAAAGAGAGAAAGTTGTAATTCAATCAGGATCACATTTCAAGAAAATATTCATTTTTCAAAACACAAGCACATCTTGAAAAATCCAAGAACCCTCAGCAGTTCACTCAGAAAAGGAAAGATCAGAGTCAAGATGAGAGTGCATTTAGATTAGTCTGTAAAAATTTCCAGGTACCATCTTTCCCTCACTTATAACTTACTCTCATAATAACAACCAGAATCACTCTATCAAACCCCCTTGATTATGATGTGTTAAGTTTTGAGAAAGTAATTAGAAATTCTCTTTCTTATATGTCTGCTTAGAAAATGCTATAGTATAAACCGCCACACATGTAAGATTCTCCGCATCATGTCATTCACCCTGCCTAATTTTTTAACCCACTAGCACACTCCAACTAGTACTCATGTTCCAGACCTAACTCTCACTCTCTCTCTCTCTCTCTGTCTCTCTCTCTCTCTCTCTCTCTCTCTCTCTCTCCTAGAGCCCTTTTATCTGACCTAGTTAGTCTACGAAACCTGAATGTTCATTTAAATGGCTGCACACTTCTGCATCCATTTAAATCTCCTTGGTTTACTCATTGAATGATATATGTTTAGTCTCGGAATAGGGAAACGTGCTACCTTAACCAAAATAGCTCTTCACCTAAGCTACCGACCTTAAGCCGGAATAATTATGCTCTGACAAGTCAGGATTCCCCTTAAGTATTGGGAACTGTGGAAAACCCTCTTTGCCTGCTTTCTCGACTATACGCCTTTCAAACCTTGAAATTCGAAAGCGTGTCGTCTAGAATTAATGACCTCATAAAAGCAGTTACTGCATCCACCTAACTCTTGCTAAGAATAGAGTGCATATATATCTTTTTGATCTTCTCAAAAATTACAAACTACTTAGCTGTCCTCACTCTTTAGACTTCTCCTAGGTATTCCAATCTTCTCAAGTCATTCTTAGCTACTGACTTATCCTGCTTAAACTCCTCCACTTGTCTATTTAAAACCATAGTTGTTCCGGAAGAATTCATCACTATCCCTTAGTCCTAACCTTCCTTTCATCCTCAATCTAAAATGACTCCAAGAACATTTTATGGCAATGATGATCTTCTTGAAGTCATAAATGAAAAACGATCAAACCCAATAGATACTAATAGTGACTTTCGTTTTAGTATCCACTTCCAAAAATGGAATAGATACATTTATATGCTTGGAGGCTCAATTTATCCAACCCTCTTAAAATCCTTCTGGATTAATGCATCTGTTAGCAAAAATGGTCTGACTATCTCCTCTAACATTTATGGTCTTCCAGTCACCATCAACGTCACAACAATCTCTAAAGTCATTAACTGTCCACTAGGAGGTGTCACTCCCAACCATGCATCCATTCGATGTACCTCTGATGCTGAAATGCAATATATGGTTGATAAAGGATCGGTTCTTGAACCTATAAATCCTGAAAAACTTGTGCAAATTGCCAGAGGATGGTTTAAATTCATCTTAACTATTATCAAACTGTCGTACCTCGAAAAATACGATCCTCGCGATGGACGCGGAAAAAACTGTTCAAAACAGAGTCGCCACCGAACTTTATTTATTCCAAGGAAGGAATAGGAAAATATCGATAAAACCTTTAAAGGGAGATAAGAACATGGTCGTCGCAACCAAATTCTAGGTTCGGGAGTCGATTACGCAAAGGGAAGGTATTAGCACCCTCTACGTCCGTTGTACTCAACGGGAACCTCTTGATTCGATTGGGAGAAATGTTAGCTCGGTTTGTTTGTTTTCTTCTAAGGGAATATTGCTTTCTAAGGGGGAAAATGAATGATTTTTTATTAGGGTGCTCGGCAAGGATTGAGAACCCTTGGGCCTACATATTCCCTCGTGCAATGGGAAAGTCAGAGCATTCGTAGTTCGTGGGACTACGGTTGGTTGGTGTTTTTTAAACGAACAAGTGTTTAATTCGCATTCTAACTGCTAAACGTTGGCTTGTCTGCTCGTCAAGGGAGGCTGAAGCACTAGTTCATATGCACGGAAGAATGGGCTAAACAATGCTCTTTTTTGTGAAAAGTTGTTTGAATATGAATTAACTGTGTTAAAGATTTGATTGAAAAAAAAAGTTTGATTTGCGTATGTTTTAGGGTTTTGGTTGCGTAAGAAGTGTTTAGTTTGTTAAGTATTTTGAGCGAAAATGGCGATTATTCGATAAACAAGACGTCGGCCTCGCAACCAATTAATCGGGGTATTACTGAGATGCTAGATCTCAACGACACCTTTTTCATTCTATTAATTATGAAATTGTGTTCGTTGGACAATGGGTTTCTTTGTCCATGTAATTAGGGCGAGTGTTTTAGGAACGAAAGATCGAAACGAACACAACCCAAAGTGTGCGCCTCAAGAGCGTTCATTCAAGGGCCCAAGAAGGGCTAGACCTCAAGAGTCCACTACTTTCGTAATTTAATTAGGAAAAAGATTTGAATTTGACGTATTTTAGACGCGTTAATTGAATTAGGGTTTGAATGACTTAAGAGTTTTTTAGGAGTTAGTGTTTTAAAAAGATTACGTATTTTAAGTTTTTTAGAAATGGAAGACGAAACGAACACATCCCAGGGCGTGTGCCCCAAGAGCGATCGTTCAAGGACCCAAGAAGTGCTAGACCCCAAAAGCCCACTACTTCCATAATTAATTAGGAAAATAGATTTTAGAAGTATTAATTTAAACATTTCATTTAAGAAAATATTTTAAGCATTTTGATTTTGATTATGATTTTAATTTTTAGTTAAAAGAGTATTTGAGAAAAGGTTAGGTAATCGTTTTAAATTTGAATTATGACTTTTAAGTCAAGAAAATGTTTTTAAAGGTTGAATGCTTTAGTTAGATTGAAATATTTTAAGTATTTTAGAAATGATTAGGAGTTTTTTTAGATTATGATTTTTTAACTTAATTAAGGGTTAATTACATTTTGCTTAAGCAAATATTAATTGTTTTAAGCATTTTTTATAAATGAAAGACAGAATGAATACAACCCAAAGCGTGCGCCTCAAGAGCATTCATCCAAGGACCCAAGAAGTGCTAGACCTCAAGAGCCCACTACTTTCGTAATTAATTATGAAAAGATTTGATTAGCTTTGAAAAATATTTAGTCAAATTTGAAAATATATTAGTGAAAGTGGAGCATCAAAAATCAAGACCATAACATGACATGAGCGATATTTATATTTATGACTAACAACAAGAGCCACAAACAATACAAACAATAACCAATCCACACTAGCACAATTTCGATCAAAGGTTTAGGCAAATGGACTAGCTAGATCAACCATTAAGAAAACCAAATTTTCTAACAAAATTAATTTCCACATTTTTCTTTAGAAAGAAATGAATATAGTATCTAAACAATTATTTATTTGAAAATATCTTTTAAAGGAGAGTTTAATTTACCACTTTAAAAAAGAAAATATTAGTAACAAAAAGAAATACAAAGAAATAAGTTGGGCCTAAATAAACTAATCCATTATCAGCTGGTTTGGGCTTGGGTCGTGAGTGACCCGGTTTGCTTCTAGAACTCGGATAGACAAAAACCAAAAGGAGAAGAATATTCAACCCTAGCCGTCTAAACTCAGTCCACTAAAAAAAAGGGTCCATTAATGATGACTGCTACATGTCAATAGTCAAAGAAAGCAATCCTCGGGCAGTGAAATATTTATTGAAAAAAACAATCAGATTTAAATCAACATAAAGAGGTGAATGTAAAGGTTTTAGTTAAGAATCATAAAAACTTTTTTTCAAAACCCACACGCATATACTCTCCCTCTTTTTCAGATTCATCACCTTCTCTCATCTTTTCAGTTTACCAACTCGCTCCCTCTCTCCTCCCTCATACTCAATCGCGTCTCCTTCGCCTCTACCTATTCTCTCATTCAAATCACCATGGAACCCAAAAACAAAGTTTTCGTCTAAAACATTAGCCAGAAACCCTAATCTCTATCAAATTTCACATCTCAAAACCTAAATATTGAGAATTATCAACGACGAAATATCAACAACAATCGACGGCTAAAAATCAACATTCAACAGCAAACACAACGTCTTGCCATGGAACGCTTAAAACGGAGAAAAGGGTTTCGTGATTTTACCTCTGGTGAGTTCGAATCATCTCTTTTCTCTCTACTTCGTTCGCTTCTGCTTCCTCTTTTCTCTTCAAATGCCTTTCTTTGCGTATGCGTTGCCGTGTATTTGTTATGAAGGGTTTAGCTCAGGTTTAGCAGAGCTTCAATGTGAGACTCTGTTAACCTTTAGGATGAGCTTTGGTAGATTTAGGGTTTTTAGAATTCAATTTCTGCAGAGCTTCGCTGAGGGTTTTCTTCGTTTTTCTCCTCATCCCGTTTCACCAATGATTAGCACTCTATTTATAGGAGAATTTTAGGGTTTTTGGTACGTGTGATTTGGGAAAAATCTGAGGAATATTCCTCTAAATCGTGTGAGATCATGAGCTGTCAATTTGCAATACCGTTAGAGGTGATTTGCTGAATGATTTTGTGGGGACCCTTTGGTTATATTGACTAATTGTTTGTCTGTAGTGAGCTTCTAGAATAGCTCAAAATTTTCACTGCGTGAATTGTGTCATTTTGAGGATTTTTACTGTTTTGAATTGAGGCTGATGTGGAAGTCCTCATTTTGACTCTCAATGAACATTTAGAATTACTTGTTGTGCAACGTGGTTTCTTGTTTTCCTTGTATTCTTTGCTTCAAATACTGTGAATCCTACTTACGTTATTCACTTGAATACTCCCATGTTGACCTTGTGTTTTCATGTACTTGCTCTTACTAGGTATAGAGTAATGCGGCTGAGGAAGTATGGTTGTTGCTATGGACCATCATTTCATCTACAAAATTTTCTGTAAGATCACTGAGAAGCTACTGAACCTGCCTTCATTTCTTGAAAGGACCCTCTCATCATCGACTTATGCACGGTAAGCCTTACTCTGCTGTCATCTGAACTTCCTACGTGTAGCTGAGTCACTTACAATATTTGGAACCTTGAAACATAAAGGCTCGTCCCCTGCTAATAGCATATGCGAATGATCCTTTTGTTATGCCATCATTAGTATGCTAACCGAACTTCATTATTCCTTTCCATGTCCTATAAACTTGGTATGTTTGTGACTGGTTTTGTTGTGACATGGTGATTATTTGTCATTTGCAGGGTACTATACCTAAACAATATCCATTGGTTTTGAGGAAATGAGACGGAAGTCAACCTCGTCTATTATCATCTCACGGTTCCAAGACATCAATTGTCAGCAGCCTTTAACCAAGGTCTAAGAGTAAGCATGAAAGGAATCTTTTATTATTCTTGTATAAAAAAAATTTTAGTAACCTCTAAAGTGATGTGTTTCTATTCACTACTCCTTTTAACCTTGTCTTCTCTGATCTAGCTAGCATGATCTGGTTGTAGGTGAGAAAGTTGGCTACTAGGGATCAAGAATATCCAAATGAAATAGTGCAGTACATTTCTTTTATATTCACCAACTCTCTGCGGGGTAGCGAAGGTCGTATTACTACCTCTGCCATGGAAGGAATATGAGGAACAGAAGATCTTTGGGACATATAAGAGCCATCGGTCTTGGTCGAGTCATATCTTCACCAACTCAAGACTTGACAAATCTTGATCATGCCACAACATTTAGCACAGGTTTAGTGACTGATAAAGCATGCTAGCATAATATTGAATATGAGTTATTCTAAATTCATTTGAAACATGTGACTGTCATGTATTGGTTTGTGATCTTTATTACTTTTACACGGTACAGTATTGCTCCTTGTTCATTATGCTACTTCTTGCTACTTTTCTTTTTATGTGCGTTGATGCGGTTGATTGAAGATTGATTATGTTGCGTTGTTGAAGAAGGTGAATTCCAAGAGAGTTCTCTGCAGTGTGAAGTTGTTGTTTGAATCTTGCAGCTGCTTTGAAAATTAGTTGCAGGTTTTTGATGTTGTGTTGTTGCTATTATCACTTTCAAACTGTTGAATTCACTCTTGCAGAAACTCAGAGAAAGATGACCCGTGAATAGAATGAGAAGATGCTGAGATGAGAAGATGATGATAATCTAAGGGCGAAGGTGATTCTCTGAAGATGGTGGCAGTATTTGAACGAAGATGACGTTGATGATGGTTATGAAGAGCGTACCACCATCCTCCTCCAAATTCTGTTTCAACTTCCTTTCTTATACAGTGAATTAGGAGGGTAGAATAGGTATTTGAGTTGAAATTATGTTAGAACCTTTTTTGTGAATTTGTTATGTCAATGAGCTGTGTAAAAGTCACGCATTTTCTCTGTTGTAAATTGGAGAATGGTTTTGGAATTCATCTGCGGTTTGGCACTTGTGGTTTTGTATTTTTTGCTATTATTTTTCTTTGTAACCATCCACGTGCTTTTAATTTCTTGTTACTTTTTGCAAATTTTGTGAAGCATTGTAAAATGTATCATGGGCTGAAAGTTTACAACTTGTAATGAGAATTTTGGCCATGGTAGCATGAAGTAATGGCAATTAACATGGTACAAAATGGTTGTAATGGGCTTATGGTTCAAAAGTGATTTGGAAAAATGGATGGGTATGGATATAAAAAATGAATCAAGAAAAACAGAAATAGATAATTGGTAAAATATGGATGATAACACATAAATGGATATGGATAGAAGTTTGGATATGGATTTAAGAGTTGGTTTAGAAATGAATATGGTTTTATGAATTTGGTTATTGGAAAATATGAATTTGAAAAGTGGATAAATGGATTTAAAATGAAATATGGTTATTCATGACAAAATGGATAATAGGAAAGGTAAAAAATGGATATGGATAAAAAATGGTTTAGGGTGGATATAAAAATATGGATTAAAAAAACAATGGTTAACATGGATATTGAAAAAGACTTTGGTTAAAGAATGGATATCTAAATTATAAAAGCTGGATAAAATAAAAAACTACTAAAAAATGGTAACACAAATAAATGGTTATTAGATAGAAAAAGGTTATTGACTTTTTTTGGATAAATGGCCTTGCTGGATTAAGAAATTGAGAAATGGAGTTTGGATTAGAAATGGTTTGGAAAAAAAAGGATGTACAGATGTCAGTTATGCACAGGTAGGACAAATTTGGGGTATGACAGATGCTCCTATCTAATTGGCTTGAACCCGAGAGAGTGAACGGCTGCATGTCGTTTATTTTAAGGGTAGAAGTCAATTAGATATAAGAATGCCCCAAAAATTTGTCAATTAGATATAAGATTCCCTGGGTCGTCGAAGCGGTCCCTTATCCGTATAAGGTTCCTCATTGATACCAATGCAGTATCTCTGAAGGCATGAGATTCTCTGGGTCGTCGAAGCAATACCTTATCCATTAAGGTTCTCCGGTGATACCAAAGCAGTATCTTGGAAGCAGAAGATTCTCGGGAATGTCGAAGCAGTACCTTATACGTTAAGGTTCTCCGACGATACCAAAGCAGTATCTTGGAAGCAGAAGATTCTCTGGAACATCGAAGCAGTACCTTATCCATTAAGGTTCCTCAACGATACCAAAGCATTATCTTTGGAAGTAGAAGATTCTCTGGAGCATTGAAACAGTATCTTATCCGTTAAGGTTCCTCAACGATACCAAAGCAGTATCTTTGGAAGCAGAAGATTCTCTGGGCCGTCGAAGCAGTCCCTTATCCATTAAGGTTCCTCAACGATACCAAAGCAGTATCTTTGGAAGCAGAAGATTCTCTGTAACATTGAAGCAGTACCTTATCCGTTAAGGTTCCTCAACGATATCAAAGCAGTATCTTTGGAAGCAGAAGATTCTCTGGGTCGTCGAATCAGTCCCTTATCCATTAAGGTTCCTCAACGATACCAAATCAGTATCTTTGGAAGCAGAAGGTCTCTGGAACATTGAAGCAGTACCTTATCCGTTAAGGTTCCTCAACGATACCAAAGCAGTATCTTTGGAAGCAGAAGATTCTATGGGTCGTCGAAGCAGTCCCTTATCCATTAAAGGTTCCTCGTTGATACCAATGCAGTATCTCTGAAGGCATGAGATTCTCTAGGTCGTCGAAGTAATACCTTATCCATTAAGGTTCTCCGATGATACCAAAGCAGTATCTTGGAAGCAGAAGATTCTCGGGAATGTCGAAGCAGTACCTTATACGGTAAGGTTCTCCGACGATACCAAAGCAGTATCTTGGAAGCAGAAGATTCTTTGGAACATTGAAGCAGTACCTTATCCATTAAGGTTCCTCAACGATACCAAAGCAATATCTTTGGAAGCAAAAGATTCTCTGGGTCGTCGAAGCAGTCCCTTATCCATTAAGGTTCCTCAACGATACCCAAGCAGTATCTCTGATGCAAATTTGCTGGAGAATAGTTGAGTAAGATTCCTGTCAAAGGAGGTGCGTCGGCTTTGCAGGGGAAAACTCACAAGAAACTTTATAGGATATCCTCTGCTTGGGGAGTACTGACAACATTTGCTGGGGATTGTCATTATCAATTGCATGGTTGAAGAATGACTTGCTAGGGAATCGAATTCCTTGAGCACGTGCGGGGTACCAACTCTTCAAAGGAGAATCGCCGACTTTGATGGAGGACTGGCCAAGATGCTTACGAACTGATCCTGGATCCTGTTATGATATAATGTTGGGGATGGATATGCCATGCATACAGGAATGCAAATGATCTGCTTTTTTATGAGATGCATATGGGAATGCAACTGGGCAAGGAAGGATTTTGGTAAGGCTTTATTTCTGGTTTCCAAAGAAGGATTAATGGGGATTAGATGGAGCAAGGTGAAAGGCTCACTGGGAATACTGGCATATCAACTCGGGGGTTGAGAAAAGGAAGTACACTATCGACTCAGGGGTCGAGAAACATTAAGATAAACTGTCGTCAACTCGGGGTTGAAAGAAAGGTAAAGGTAATATCGACTCGGGGGTTGAGAAAAGGAAGTACATTATCGACTCGGGGGTCGATAAACATTAAGATAAACCGTCATCAACTCGGGGTTGAAAGAAAGGTAAAGGTAATATCGACTCGGGGGTCGGGGAAATAAAGACAATATCAACTCGGGGATCGAGAAAATAAAGGCGAGGTAATCTATCAACTCGGGGGTTGAAGGAAATAACAAAATATCAACTCGGGGGTTGAAGGTAAAAGCAAATATCGACTCGGGGGTCGAGGGCAGAGATAAAGGCAATATCGACTCAGGGGTCGAGGACGTAAAGACAATATCGACTCGGGGGTCGAAGAAGATAAAGATAACAATGACTCGGGGGTCAGGAACAAAACAATATATCAACGCGGGGGTTGAGGAAGGAAATAGGTTATGCTATGTATGCATATGATGCTTGTTGACTGTATGTGATGCATATGTGAATGCAAGCAGAGGATAGGTCTTATGAAGGTGCCAGCAAGGTGGACTTTTTGTAGTTGCCAAGCAAGGTGGACTTTAGGAGGTGATGCCAGCAGGGTGGAATTTTGGTGGTTGCCAATATGAATTGGACTTTAGGAGGTGATACCAGCAGGGTGAGACTTTATTTGATGGAACGATTTGATTTCCGGACACTCGAAAATGGAAAATATTATGATCAGTAAGCCAATATGATTCTCTTGTTGCCCCAAGTCTAATCCTTTGCAGAAATTGTGTGCTTGGTTCATGAGAGAACCTCACTTCTAGCTGATATGCCATAAATGATTGTATGAGCGCAGCGACGTAACCAATGCATGTTGATTGTGTGAGCGCAGTGACTTATCCAATGCATGTTGATTGTGCATTTGCTCTGCCCTAAGGCTTTTAATACTTGTTGAATTCAAGGATCGCTTAGTGCATGACATGGCCAGCTTGACCAACTTGAATGTATGAAGGGAATCTGCCCCTGTCTAGAGGGTAATGAGATGATTTGCCCCAGTGTCTGGATCAGTGGTCTGCCCCTGTCTTGGCTTTTGAAAGACTTGCCGCAGATTGACTAAGTATTGCTTTGAAGGACTTGCCCCAGATTCACAAGGTTATGAGATAGTCTCGATTCGAGTCAGTGCCAACGAATGCTCAAGTTTCTCTTTGATTGCACTTTGTTGGAATATCAAGTACTGATTTGCAGCTAAAATTGTTCATTCAGAAATGGCAATTTTAATGCGACATTCATGCAAGTTTTGAAAAATCATTTATTGGAATGGTGTGAAAGTGTGTGACGAGTGGACTGTTAGTCCAGACGCATTGCTAATTTATCTGGTGTGAAAGATACAACAAGAATATGATACCAATTCAAAAGACTAGCAAATTCGTAGGAGTCAGTTTACGCAACCTTGCTGTAGTATGCTTTCAGAATAAACCCCGCCTCAATTAGGTCTTTTGAGGGTTGTAACGTGGTCTGGTTCACGGTTATAGAATCAAAGGATATAAGGCTCAAATTTGATTAGTACCCACCCCTTCTTCGTGATGATCTCCAATCCTACGTTCAGTTAAATCGACACACGCTTAGATTTTGACGGTGTAAGAATGACGATTAAGGTTCAAGATTCGCGTGAAATGACAGTCATCTTATTTTATTTTTTGATGGGTGTCAGTGACCTTTTGATTTTTGATATGATGATCACTGAATCTTATTTTGCTTTGCTTGAGGATTTAAAGACTTTTTTTATTTTTTTTATTTTTGATCCCTAATTTTGCATGGACTGGTTTTATTCTACGAGTCCATCGGGATTGCCCTAATTTTTGCCTAAGTCTCCTTTTTGAGGTGTTCGACTTAGCGGGCCCCTTTTTTATTTAGAGTAAGGCTTGTGACTGCCAAGTCAGTAGTCATTGAAGAACAACCATCATAACTTATGGATTTTGTATGATTTCTTCGTCACCTCAAGACGTGTACCAAGAATACGGAGTCAGATTAACTGAACACTACCCTGCCCCGGGTTGAGTATAAGGGTTTGAATCCGAAGGAAACTTCTACTTCTTGGCTCGAAGTGGTTAACTAGGGATTAGCTCCTTATCTCTCCAGTATTTGGGAATTTGAAACAATGCCTGTACATCCTTGGCAGGATTTTATCCGAAAGCATACCATCAGAATTATGGGTATCTCGTTTTCGTCATCCTCCCTCCAATCTTTGCTAAACGACAATTTGGTTAAGAAAGTGAATGAGAGGTATATAGATGAATATTTTTGTTATTTTTTATATAAGTGAAGAAAATGTGAGCGAATGCGACATGATTAGTTCAAAAAATACATGATCACTTCATTAATATTACCATTAATAAACAACAACGTCTAAAAGCAAATAGCGCATAACATAAAGAAACTACAAATGCATAGAAACCACATGATCTAAAAATTGCCAGCATTGGGGACTGGGCTTTTCTTTCTTGACCCACTGTTGGACTAACATTCTTGTTCATCGAGACTACTATGATAGCCTTCTTCATACCTACTCTCAGCAACTTCTTCCATAACATGGGCGGATGGACCCACCTGATCAAGTGAAGGATTGACGTTGATTTGAAGACCTCGAGGTGTAAATGAGATTAGCTTGGACTCAATCAGATCTTGGACCTTGTTTTTGAGCTGTTTGCAATCCTCAATTGAATGCCCCATGGCTCCAGCATGGTAACCACATCGTGCATTGGCGTCGAAGCCTGGTGGGTATGGAGGAATAACAGGATCCAAGCCCTTTGGAACTATTAACCCACTACTAATTAAACGTGGCAATATATGACTGAATGGCATTGGTAAATGATCAAAATGCCTTTTTGGCCTTTGACTATAGTAGCGTCGGGGCTGTGAAGAATTCTGCTGTGTAATTCGTTGTTGATGAGGGGGACCTCTATTAACAGGAGTATATTGACCATGTGGAGAGAATGGAATTGCACAGGGAGGCCCATGGGATTGCTGACTTTGAACATTTGAGATGCTTGGGTATTGAGGATAAGGTACCGGAGTCGGAGCTCGTAAAGTGTCCCAGATTGCATTGATTTCATCCTCCTCTTCCTCTTGAGAACTGACAATGGATTCACTCTCACTAACATGGATGCTCGAGGCGTCTAGGATTTTTTCACTCTTGATATAACTCTCAATGCGTTCTCCTACTAAAACCAAGTCAGAGAAGTTTGATGTCCCATTGCTCATCATTTTTTCTAGGTATGGGCTTTGCAAAAAATCTATGAACAGGTCAACCAATTCTCTATCTAAAAGTGGTGGTTGAACGCGAGCAGCTACCTCTCTCCATCTCTGAGCATACCCTCTGAAGGATTCGTTCTCCTCTTGAGATAAACCTCGCAACTGTATGCGGTTGGGAGCCACGTCAAGATTATATTGGTATTGTTTCACAAATGCACCGGCTAGGTCCAACCACGACTGGATATGGTTACTTTGTAGCTGCATGTACCAACTCAATGATGCCCCACTCAGACTGTCCTGGAAACAGTGGATCATAAGTTTATCGTTGAGAGCATTGGAGGTCATCTTTCTGCAAAATATTACCAAATGTTGCTTTGGACAGCTATCTCCTTTGCACTTCTCAAATTTTGGCATCTTGAACTTTGGAGGTAATACAAGTCCGGGTACCAAACACATATTCAAAGCATTTAGATCAAAAGCATCACGCCCCTTTATGGTTTCAAACTTCTCTTCCAACACACGACATCTTTCAGCAAACTCAACATCTTGAGGTCGTTCAGTATTCACCACCAGGCTTGTCCCTCGAGAATTCGGTGTAGTGAATTCAAAGCTATGGTATTCAACTGCATCATGAGACGAGGCATGTTCATCTTGAATAGTGTGACATTCTTGTATAACCTGGTCCCCAACAGGAATCCGTACAGGCTGAAATTGGGCAAGATTATTTACTTGAGGTAGAATGACGTTCTCAGCGACTGTAGGCCTTTGAATGCGGTCCTCTTTCCTTGCCAAGGCTATCATAGCTTCCACAAGTTGGTCTAACTGGTTCTTCATCAAGTCAACATCTGCTCTTGACGCAAACTGATTATGCTCTTCTGAGTCCATGATTCTTCCAAAAACGGCTTCAACTCCGATACGGGTGTCGAGAAATCAACTGCGGGTTATGGACAAAGGATGGATGAGTTTGTTTTGGTTTTGGAAGATGATATGTAATGCAAATGCTTGCAAATGCAATGGTATGCCAATGAATGCAATGCGGGTAGATTCAGGATCCAGGATAACACGAGCATTTGCAAAACACCCTAATAGGTAGGCTTTATAAGGGAAGTTCTAGATTCTTTACTGAAAAACCCACTCACGGGATAGCTTCTACGTTGATGGATAAGGTTCCCAGGATTACGGACACTAATCGTATCAACACCATGCAACAGGCTAGCTGCATTACGACGAGGATACGAAAAGGTATATCCTGAGTGTAGTCTTCATGCTAGGCCCACGACAAGCGAGTCCTCGTAGACTAACACTAACGACCACCAAGATAGAAACTGGTGCTAAGAGTGGTTCCCAGAGTCACGGACCCTTCATGAATCAAGTCGTGCGACAGGCTAGCTACGTTACAACAAGATCTACGAAAAGGTCTACTCTAGGGGAAGCTTTCATGCTAGGCACACAAGGAGCGGGTCCTTGGGGACTAACACTAATTACTTCCAAAATCTAAACTAGGTGTTCTCTCTTCTTTTTCCAAGACTCGGGTATAGAGCCTTACTTGTGATATCAACCCAAAATCCAACAGTCAAGTATGATAAACAACATATGATAAAGAGAAAGCAATAAAAGCAAATAGACAAGTAATATAGAAACAATTAAGAAGAAAACAACCAAGCGAAGTTAACACTCTCGAATTGAGTCAAGTTAGGCTTGACTCTCTGTAGCATAGGGCAATGCTAATCCCCAGCAGAGTCGCCATCTGTCGTACCTCGAAAAATACGATCCTCGCGATGGACGCGGAAAAAACTGTTCAAAACAGAGTCACCACCGAACTTTATTTATTCCAATGAAGGAATAGGAAAATATCGATAAAACCTTTAAAGGGAGATAAGAACATGGTCGTCGCAACCAAATTCTAGGTTCGGGAGTCGATTACGCAAAGGGAAGGTATTAGCACCCTCTACGTCTGTTGTACTCAACGGGAACCTCTTGATTCGATTGGGAGAAATGTTAGCTCGGTTTGTTTGTTTTCTTCTAAGGGAATATTGCTTTCTAAGGGGGAAAATGAATGATTTTTTATTAGGGTGCTCGGCAAGGATTGAGAACCCTTGGGCCTACGTATTCCCTCGTGCAATGGGAAAGTCAGAGCATTCGTAGTTCGTGGGACTACGGTTGGTTGGTGTTTTTTAAACGAACGAGTGTTTAATTTGCATTCTAACTGCTAAACGTTGGCTTGTCTGCTCGTCAAGGGAGGCTGAAGCACTAGTTCATATGCGCGGAAGAATGGACTAAATAATATTATTTTTTGTGAAAAGTTGTTTGAATATGAATTAAGTGTGTTAAAGATTTGATTGAAAAAAAAAGTTTGATTTGTGTATGTTTTAGGGTTTTGGTTGCGTAAGAAGTGTTTAGTTTGTTAAGTATTTCGAGCGAGAATGACGATTATTCGATAAATAAGACGTCGGCCTCGCAACCAATTAATCGGGGTATTGCTGAGATGCTAGATCTCAACGACACCTTTTTCATTCTATTAATTATGAAATTGTGTTCGTTGGACAATGGGTTTCTTTGTCCATGTAATTAGGGCGAGTGTTTTAGGAACGAAAGATCGAAACGAACACAACCCAAAGCGTGCGCCTCAAGAGCGTTCATTCAAGGGCCCAAGAAGTGCTAGACCTCAAGAGTCCACTACTTTCATAATTTAATTAGGAAAAAGATTTGAATTTGACGTATTTTAGACGCGTTAATTGAATTAGGGTTTGAATGACTTAAGAGTTTTTTAGGAGTTAGTGTTTTAAAAAGATTACGTATTTTAAGTTTTTTAGAAATGGAAGACGGAACGAACACATCCCAGGGCGTGCGCCCCAAGAGCGATCGTTCAAGGACCCAAGAAGTGCTAGACCCCAAAAGCCCACTACTTCCATAATTAATTAGGAAAATAGATTTTAGAAGTATTAATTTAAACATTTCATTTAAGAAAATATTTTAAGAATTTTGATTTTGATTATGATTTTAATTTTTAGTTAAAAGAGTATTTGTGAAAAGGTTAGGTAATCGTTTTAAATTTGAATTATGACTTTTAAGTCAAGAAAATGTTTTTAAAGGTTGAATGCTTTAGTTAGATTGAAATATTTTAAGTATTTTAGAAATGATTAGGCGTTTTTTTAGATTATGATTCTTTAACTTAATTAAGGGTTAATTACATTTTGCTTAAGCAAAGATTAATTGTTTAAAGCATTTTTTATAAATGAAAGACGGAATGAACACAACCCAAAGCGTGCGCCTCAAGAGCATTCATCCAAGGACCCAAGAAGTGCTAGACCTCAAGAGCCCACTACTTTCGTAATTAATTATGAAAAGATTTGATTAGCTTTGAAAAATATTTAGTCAAATTTGAAAATATATCAGTGAAAGTGGAGCATCAAAAATCAAGACCATAACATGACATGAGTGATATTTATATTTATGACTAACAACAAGAGCCACAAACAATACAAACAATAACCAATCCACACTAGCACAATTTCGATCAAAGGTTTAGGCAAATGGACTAGCTAGATCAACCATTAAGAAAACCAAAATTTCTAACAAAATTAATTTCCACATTTTTCTTTAGAAAGAAATGAATATAGTATCTAAACAATTATTTATTTGAAAATATCTTTTAAAGGAGAGTTTAATTTACCACTTTAAAAAAGAAAATATTAGTAACAAAAAGAAATACAAAGAAATAAGTTGGGCCCAAATAAACTAATCCATTATCAGCTGGTTTGGGCTTGGGTCGTGAGTGACCCGGTTTGCTTCTAGAACTCGGATGGACAAAAACCAAAAGGAGAAGAATATTCAACCCTAGCCGTCTAAACTCAGTCCACTAAAAAAAGGGTCCATTAATGATGACTGCTACATGTCAATAGTCAAAGAAAGCAATCCTCGGGCAGTGAAATATTTATTAAAAAAAACAATCAGATTTAAATCAACATAAAGAGGTGAATGTAAAGGTTTTAGTTGAGAATCATAAAAACTTTTTTTCAAAACCCACATGCATATACTCTCCCTCTTTTTCAGATTCATCACCTTCTCTCATCTTTTCAGTTTACCAACTCACTCCCTCTCTCCTCCCTCAGACTCAATCGCGTCTCATTCGCCTCTACCTATTCTCTCATTCAAATCACCATGGAACCCAAAAACAGAGTTTTTGTCTAAGACATTAGCCAGAAACCCTAATCTCTATCAAATTTCACATCTCAAACCCTAAATATTGAGAATTATCAACGACGAAATATCAACAACAATCGACGGCTAAAAATCAACATTCAACAGCAAACACAACGTCTTGCCATGGAACGCTTAAAATGGAGAAAAAGGTTTCGTGATTTTACCTCTGGTGAGTTCGAATCATCTCTTTTCTCTCTACTTCGTTCGCTTCTGCTTCCTCTTTTCTCTTCAAATGCCTTTCTTTGCGTATGCGTTGCCGTGTATTTGTTATGAAGGGTTTAGCTCAGGTTTAGCAGAGCTTCAATGTGAGACTCTGTTAACCTTTAGGATGAGCTTTGGTAGATTTAGGGTTTTTAGAATTCAATTTCTGCAGAGCTTCGCTGAGGGTTTTCTTCGTTTTTCTCCTCATCCCGTTTCACCAATGATTAGCACTCTATTTATAGGAGAATTTCAGGGTTTTTAGTAAGTGTGATTTGGGAAAAATCTGAGGAATATTCCTCTAATTCGTGTGAGATCATGAGCTGTCAATTTGCAATACCGTTAGAGGTGATTTGCTGAATGATTTTGTGGGGACCCTTTGGTGATATTGACTCATTGTTTGTCTGTAGTGAGCTTCTAGAATAACTCAAAATTTTCACTGCATGAATTGTGTTATTTTGAAGATTTTTACTGTTTTGAGTTGAGGCTGATGTGGAAGTCCTCATTTTGACTCTCGACGGACATTTAGAATGACTTGTTGTGCAACGTGGTTTCTTGTTTTCCTTGTATTCTTTGCTTCAAATACTGTGAATCCTACTAACGTCATTCACTTGAATACTCCCATGTTGACCTTGTGTTTTCATGTACTTGCTCTTACTAGGTATAGAGTAATGCGGCTGAGGAAGTATGGTTGTTGCTCTGGACCATCATTTCATCTACAAAATTTTCTGTAAGATCACTGAGAAGCTACTGAACCTGCCTTCATTTCTTGCAAGGACCCTCTCATCATCGACTTATGCACCGTAAGCCTTACTCTACTGTCATCTAAACTTCCTATGTGTAGCTGAGTCACTTGCAATATTTGGAACCTTGAAACATAAAGGCTCGTCCCCTGTTAATAGCATATGCGAATGATCCTTTTGTTATGCCATCATTAGTGTGCTAACCGATCTTCATTACTCCTTTCCATGTCATATAAACTTGGTGTGTTTGTGACTGGTTTTGTTGTGACATGGTGATTATTTGTCATTTGCAGGGTACTATACCTAAACAATATCCATTGGCTTTGAGGAAATGAGACGGAAGTCAACCTCATCTATTATCATCTCACGGTTCCAAGACATCAATTGTCAGCAACCTTCAACCAAGGTCTAAGAGTAAGAATGAAAGGAATATTTTATTATTCTTGTATAAAAAAAATTGGTAACCTCTAAAGTGATGTGTTTCTATTCACTACTCCTTTTAAACCTTGTCTTCTCTGATCTAGCTAGCATGATCTGGTTGTAGGTGAGAAAGTTGGCTACTAGGGATCAAGAATATCCAAATGAAATAGTGCAGTACATTTCTTTTATATTCACCAACTCTCTGCGGGGTAGCGAAGGTCGTATTACTACCTCTGCCATGGAAGGAATATGAGGAACAGAAGATCTTTGGGACATATAAGAGCCATCGGTCTTGGTCAAGTCATATCTTCACCAACTCAAGACTTGACAAATCTTGATCATGCCACAACATTTAGCGCAGGTTTAGTGACTGATAAAGTATGCTAGCATGATATTGAATATGAGTTATTATAAATTCATTTGAATTATGTGACTGTCATGTATTGGTTTGTGATCTTTATGACTTTTACACGGTACAGTATTGCTCCTTGTTCATTATGCTACTTCTTGCTATTTTTCTTTTTATGTGCGTTGATGCGGTTGATTGAAGATTGATTATGTTGCGTTGTTGAAGAAGGTGAATTCCAAGAGAGTTCTCTGCAGTATGAAGTTGTTGTTTGAATCTTGCAGCTGCTTTGAAAATTAGTTACAGGTTTTTGATGTTGTGTTGTAGCTATTATCACTTTCAAACTGTTGAATTCACTCTTGCAGAAACTCAGAGAAAGATGACTCGTGAATAGAATGAGAAGATGCTGAGATGAGAAGATGATGATAATCTGAGGGCGAAGGCGATTCTCTGAAGATGATGGCAGTATCTGAACGAAGATAACGTTGATGATGGTTATGAAGAGCGTACCACCATCCTCCTCCAAATTCTGTTGCAACTTCCTTTCTTATACAGTGAATTGGGAGGGTAGAATAGGTATTTAAGCTGAAATTATGTTAGAACCTTTTTTGTGAATTTGTTATGTCAATGAGCTGTGTAAAAGTCACGCATTTTCTCTGTTGTAAATTGGATAATGGTTTTGGAATTCATCTGCGGTTTGGCACTTGTGGTTTTGTATTTTCTGGTATTATTTTTCTTTGTAACCATCCACGTGCTTTTACTTTCTTGTTACCTTTTGCAAATTTTGTGAAGCATTTTAAAATGTATCATGGGCTGAAAGTTTACAGCTTGTAATGAGAATTTTGGCCATGGTAGCATGAAGTAACGGCAATTAACATGGTACAAAATGGTTGTAATGGGCTTATGGTTCAAAAGTAATTTGGAAAAATGGATGGGTATGGATATAAAAAATGAATCAAGAAAAACAGAAATGGATAATTGGTAAAATATGGATGATAACACATAAATGGATATGGATAGAAGTTTGGATATGGATTTAAGAGTTGGTTTAGAAATGAATATGGTTTTATGAATTTGGTTATTGGAAAATATGAATTTGAAAAGTGGATAAATGGATTTAAAATGAAATATGGTTATTCATGACAAAATGGATAATAGGAAAAGTAAAAAAATGGATATAGATAAAAAATGGTTTAGGGTGGATATAAAAATATGGATTAAAAAAACAATGGTTAACATGGATATTGAAAAAGACTTTGGTTAAAGAATGGATATCTAAATTGGATATCTAAATTATAAAAGCTGGATAAAATAAAAAAATTACTAAAAAATGGTAACACAAATAAATGGTTATTAGATAGAAAAAGGTTATTGACTTTTTTTGGATAAATGGCCTTGCTGGATTAAGAAATTGAGAAATGGATTTTGGATTAGAAATGGTTTGGAAAAAAAAGGATGTACAGATGTCAGTTATGCACATGTAGGACTAATTTGGGGTATGACACAAACCTCGCAACTCAAACAAAGACTTCCTGTACCATGATGATAAGCTCCTCCTCATGTGTCTCCTTAGGCCAATTCCAATTGATCTATCTCAAATAATCTTCGACCATTTAAAGGAATCAATTCTTATATCAAGAACAATGGATAATTCATTCATTCCCTATAGAAGAGTCCTGTCTGAAGTTCTCTTCAAAGCTAGTATTGTGCAAACGATTTGCAAAATTCGGTGTGGATCAAACACTGCTCTAAATAGGAATTTTTGTGAAACCTTCGACAACAGATGGTTCTCATAAAACTAGAAGACTATCTGTCATACTTAGGCTAAGTTATTATTATGTAATAGTTTATCAAGATCACATGCTCATTCTGTAACTGCACATTAAACCAATGAAGTATGTATTATGTCATTTCTTTATGCCTACTCCTATATAAGTGCACTTATAAAACATATAAGACAAATCTCTTGAAAGAAGAAAATATGTTATCAACACTAGAGAATGTTAACACTCTCAGATACTCATTTATTGCGAATCTTTGACTGCCGTCAAGAATCAATCAGAGTATCCTACGCGTGATCTCCTGTCGTTTTTTTAAGGCTGATAATCTGTTAGACTCTGTGCTAGTCCTAATTCACAACCTAAGATGTCTAGGAAATGAAAAACCTAATGAGTGTAGTCACGAGCATTTAATTGACTCTCCATTCGTTGCCTACTTAAGGCATCACGTTCTCTCCTCTATTCATCATTCCAAACCATCCCAGTCAGTACCCTTCCTTAGTATTTTCTCCAGGATGTCCACCTTTCGTCCTAAACCTTCCAAATGTGAAATTGCTAAGTTAAGAGTCCTGAATGAATTCTCCGTGAGTACCAGCTCTCTCAAGGAACTTGGCTTCACTAGAACATCTTCCGAGTTAAGATGTCAGAACTGGGAAGGCTATCTTGAGATGTTTCCAGGTCTCATTTACACAGATCTTGTCAAAGAATTCTGGGCAAATACTGATGTGTTTTCTAACGTGTATAACCAGCACATCATTCAGTCAGTTGTATCCAAAATTCCTGTAGTAATTAAACCCTCTATCATTGCACAAGCAATCAAGTGCGATGAAAACGGTGACACCATTGAAGACTACAAGGAAAGAAAAATATTCAATTATCTCATCTACAAAATTCATCGTGGGAATGGTCCTTCCAACTGTGCTTCCACACTCATCCCTTCTGCAAAAATCTGGCACAGGATCATGGAAACTAACTTAAGACATAGAGAAATAGGAACAAGAGTGTTGTCTTACTCAGACCAGCTATTTATTTTCTTTCTGATCTACAGAAGAAAAATAAACCTCCCTCAAACCATGCTCAACCACTTGCAGGAACAAATCCTCGTGTCTAAAGACAAGTCTTCCTTCAGTATTCCATATGGAAGAGTCATATCTCGTGTTCTTGAGATTCAGGATGTAATATCTAGATTAGAACACATTGGAGAAACTGAAGAATGTTCACCCATGAATTATGAGGAATTCTCTGGAATTCCCTGAAGAATAATAGGATAGAGTTATGATTATGTTGCTCTATGTTTTGTTGCCGTGTCTCTTGCTTATGTATTCTCCTCTTGATTATGAACGAAGTTTCCTTTGAATGGCATTAAGGACCCATGAAAACTCACTACAATTACTAAAAACGTTTCTCATTAGGAATCAAAATGGCCAAATTAAAAGAAACTCATTAATTTATCCCATCTAGGAAATTGCGTACAAAAGGCTACTCTCCTATTTCTTACTAGAAATTTCTCAGCCGTTCAATTCTCTTGAAATACGCATACAACCGTTCGACTAATAAACTATTGAGGAACATCTCAATCCTTCATAACACGAAAATACGTGACTCTAAAATTTTTCTCTTATAAGAACCTGTTTTTGTCTAGTCTAAATCTGTATGTTTTGATATCTATATCTCTATATAATCTATATGTTTGTGTTTAAATCTTTATCTAATCTATGTTTGAATACAGTTAGCCTGTTTAATGAGCTTCTTATTGGTTTTGTCTAATTGCTCTTCAGATTAACTATGCCATAACGAAAATTAGTAAACCTAATTGCCTTTAAGGTACCTGAACACCGGTTCATGTCCTTCACAATTGGCTTCCATCTATTATCCTCCAATTAAATACATACTGATTATAGATGTGTTTCACTAAAATAAGTCAGTGTTCTTCTAAATGCTTAAATGACTCTATGTCTCTATGCTCCTTATCACGTCAAATATTCAATATACTCAAATAGGAGAAATAAAGGAAATTATATATAAGAGATTATATGCTTAATTGCTCATATGCCCTGACACTTTTTGATGATGTCAAAAAGGGGGAGAAATATAATGATGATTTTAGTTGAAAGAAGGAAATCTGAAAGAATGCAGAACTCAAACAAAGTACTCTTATAAAAATGTGTTGCTACTAACGTTTGTTGTTTGATGTTATCTGAGGAACTCTAAACAAGGTCACTAGGCATTCTAAGAAACAGGTTAAGCTGAAAGAATCAGATTTATCGTAATCCTTATCTCACTTAGCTCAGAAAAGAAGTAAGAAAACTCTGAAAGCAGTCAAGACAAAGTCTACATCTCAAGATGCTCACTCAGAATATCTGTGCAAATCAGAAGTCAAGAACTGTCTTAAGATCCGGATTGAAGATCCATGAAAGAAATCGTTCTGATGTTTACCAAGAACCATTGGAAATGAAAACGATCTAGTATCAGACTAAATCAACAATTGGTAATCAGACTCAGTACATAAAGATCAGTATCAGACTCATCAATCAGAGCAAAAGCTGTGGATTACTTTCAAAATACCTTCATTGGTATCAATATCAGCACTCTAATGAATTACCTCTTAAGCGTATGAGAAGAAATTCTTCACTTAGTATCAGACTCAACATACTCTGGTATAAGACTCAGCACATCACATGGTAACAGATCAAAATTAAATCATGAGTATCAGATTCAGAATCAAGCGTTGATTGATCACCTTAATATTAACCTTCAATTGGTATCTGATCAAAAATCAAGCTTTGATAAATTACTAAGTATGACTTTAACAAGGTTCTGAGATGGAGACTTGTGTTCAAAAGTCAAAACAGTCATGATCTACATTGGTGTTTAAAATCTTATCATCCAGAATCATAATTCTGAAAATCCCAATATCTGACGTATAGGAATTAGGGGGAGCAGATGATACTAGTCAGGCTCACAAGACTACAAAGCAGGCTTTAGCCCGAAGCAGGGATTCATTAGCTAAACTTCGTCAAGCTTGGGATGAAGTCAGAATTGAAAACTCTGAATTGCTGACCCAGTTAAAAGATAAAGATGAAGAGCTGAAGAAAGCACATGTAGCAAGAAGAAAGTATCGAGAGGATCTTGGCAAAAGTCAAGAACAGGCAATGAACGCTGAAGATAAGCTGAAAATTGCCAACAAAGAGCTTAAAGATGTCATGGCAGATCTGAAGCTGGTTAAAATTCAAGCTAGAATTAAGAGGCGCAAAGGAGCCGATGAAGATGAAGCCTTGCTGATGCACATGGGCTCATTATCTGATGCATTGGAAAAAAGGGACGTCTTAATCAAAGAGCTAATTGAGAAGCCACATCATCAGCGTACCCGCATCCTGTTCGAAGAGATTAAGTATTCCAGCCAGAAGCTGAAGGACGTAGAGCTATCAGATTAATGATTTTTGTCATTTCTTTGTAATTTGCAATGGTTACCATCAGAATTGTTGATGGATCCATTTGACTGCTTGTTTCCTATTTTGTTGCTGAAACTATGACAAATGTGTTTGAAAACTTTTGGGAATTTGTATGAAATGAGCTATTTCTGTTCACAATTTCTGGTCTTCAGATACATGTGACATAGTATGATATCTGCACACTGGCACACTACGAAATCACTATTTCTGGTCATCAGATATTTGTGATTGGCGTATATGAATATCTCTTCAAGGCAAAACTCAATAATCATGATTTCTGGTCGTCAGAAATTCGTGGTTACGATTGGAATCAGGATATGAAAAGTATCTTGAAATGACAAACATAACTGTGCATTTGCATTTGCATAGCATATCATTTTTGCATTACAAGTTTTCTTTGTGCAGGCGCCTGCTAACCTTTATTTGGTCTTCAGGCACGATAGCTGATACCCCAGTTCACTGATATTCTACCCGACACAATCAAGCCATAGTCATGGAACAAGTTAAGACTGAATTGGCTGATTTGAGGGGGAGGATGGAATAGTTCATGAACCTTATGCAGGGGATTGCTCAAGGTCAGCAGGAGCTGAGGGCCGGTCAGAAGACCATGAGGGTTGGTCAAGATGCCATGAGAGTCACTATTCAGAGGCTGGAGACTGAAATCCCAAATCGCAACGTGCGCACTCCTCCTGTCGTCAACATCCCCACTGGTGGGGTACATCTGGGATTTGATAATAATGGTTTAGAGGATGGTCAAGATGACCAGTTTACCGCATTCAAAAATGACATGGGATTCTACAATGAAGACCGGAAGTACGAAGGGCTAGATGAAAGACTCAAGGTTATTGAGAGCCAAAATCCTCTAGGGATTGACGTAGAGGACATGGGTCTCGTGCAAGGTGTGAGAATCCCTCCCAAGTTCAAGCTCCCTACATTGGATAAGTACAATGGCACTACCTGTCCCAAAACACATTTGCAAGCTTACAATCGCAAGATTGCCGCTTATACTGAAGACCAAAAACTCTGGATGTATTTCTTCCAGGACAGCCTGTCAGGCGCCTCCCTGGAATGGTATTTCGTCTGTGTATTGTGAGTCATTCATTCATCTGTTTTGATGTTTGAATTGGACTGATTTAGTTGAGTTGTGATTTTCCCACTCTAAGCTTTTAAGCACGAGTGTTTGTTCTTGATTGAAGCTTTTAAGCAAGATCAAGGTATTGTCGTTGAAGTGTGTCTTCTACTTTCTTTATTGTAAGTTGTTATCACTGATGTGATTGAGAGGGAATGAGAGGTGTCTCATATCTGAGAGTGTCTTAGATAGAAGTGTCATTGGGTAGTGATTAAGTGAGTAGATTGTCAACTGGTGTGTTGGCTGTAGAGTCTATGAATTGATACTACTAATAGTGGACTTCCTCCCTGGCTTGGAAGCCCCCAGACGTAGGCTGTTTGACCGAACTGAGTGAACAATTCTCTGTGTTTATTTATTGCTTTCAAGTGTTGTTACTTTTATTATCTTGTTCATATAGCAGATATTGTTGTTGTGACATCTCACTCGACATCACATATCTGATACCAGAATTTTAATTGGTATCAGAGCAGGTCATCCTGCTCTGTATCTGGGTGAGATCTAGGGTTGTTACTTTCTGGTACAATGGACAAGGAGAGTGGTGGATTTGTGAATAGACCCCCTATTCTAGATGGATCAAATTATGACTATTGGAAACCTCGCATGGTTGCCTTTTTGAAGTCTTTAGACAGCAGGGCTTGGAAGGCTGTTTTGAAATAATGGAAACATCCTGTCATTGTGGGAGAAGATGGTGTGTCAAAGCTGAAACCTGAAGGGGAGTGGACCAAGGAAGAAGATGAACTTGGTCTTGGGAATTCTAAGGCCTTGAATGCCTTATTTAATGGTATTGACAAGAATATTTTCAGGCTGGTCAACACATGTGAAGTGGCTAAGGAGGCTTGGGATATCCTGAAAACAACTCATGAAGGAACTTCCAAGGTCAAGATGTCAAGACTTCAGCTGCTAACAACAAAGTTTGAAAGTTTGAGGATGAAAGATGAAGAGACCATTCATGACTTTCACATGAATATACTTGAACTGTCAAATGCTTCTAGTGCCCTAGGAGAGAGGATGTCTGATGAGAAACTAGTGAGAAAAATTCTCAGATCTCTCCCCAAGAGATTTGAAATGAAGGTGACTGCTATAGAGGAAGCTCAAGACATCAGCCAGATGAGGGTAGATGAATTGATTGGTTCACTTCAGGCATTTGAATTAGGGTTGAATGACAGATCTGAAAAGAAGGTCAAAAGCATAGTTTTGGTGTCTAGTACAGAAGATGATGAGAAAGAGTGTAGTCCTGAAACTCAGGAAGAGCTATCTGTAATACCCCAAATTTTGACCACTTAGATTTCCCATCATTGTGAAAATCATCATCACAATGTGGATAAACCATCATGCTTCATCAGTCTCCCCAAAGATGGGTGAGCATCCAATACAATCAAAATTAGGGTTTCAAGCCCTCTCTGAGCCTTAGACAAAGGATCAATCAAGGAATGACTTGATCTTCAACTTGTCTAATCTCTCAAACATCTACAATGGATCAAAAAGGACTCCCACTTCAAGGATTAAGCACAAGACTGCTCCCTTCTAGGTGGATCAAGTCTCAAGATCGACAGTATCACCAAATTAGGGTTTTGGTCGACCAGGGCCTCCAGATGGAAATTTTCATCTGGGCACAAGGCAATGATCCAAAACATAACCTAATATGCTTCATGGAACCTCATGAACCCATGCATCAAGTCAATTTTGCCTCAGGGAATGCATTCATCAAAAATCAGGAATTAGGTTTCTTGACCTAATTCACCCCTAAGTTGACTTTTGGGACAAACCATGAGCCAAGACCTCAAGAGATGATTTGAGGGTCTCTAATATACCATATTGATCCATTTGGAACAATGGATTGATCCAAGAAGCTTGAGCAACAAGTCTCATTTTCATCTGCACCACAATTAGGGTTTTAAGGGAAAAGTCAACTGTAACTTTGACTTTTGACCAGGACATGCTCCCAAGCCCTAGGACATACATCAATATACCCTATGAAACCCATGGAACATGTCCATCAAGTTTGATTTAGGTCAAGGACATGATTTCCTGAAGAATTGCACAATTTGGAATTCATCTGATAAAAAGTCAACTGTGCACAAAAGTCAACTTTGACTTTTTGAGATTTTTCACCAAAATGGATTTTTAACCCTAAAATGATGTTTATGTATGATTTGAATCATCATTCATCAAGAAAAATCAAGAAAAGTGAGATAACTTGTAAAAGGGGTAACCATAAAACTTAGAAAATTTTCTAAGTTAAAAATAAAGTGGCAAAGGTACCAACTTTGGAGGACCATAACTCCTAAACCACAAGGCCAATTTTTTCCATCCAAAGCTTGATTTGTAGATCTCACTGCCCTCTACAAAAACTTCAACTAGGCCTAACTCCAATTCCTTATGGATTTTGAGCTATGAGTGAGCCAAAGTGGCTGAAAATGTGAAAGAATACCATCTTCCAACACTTAGAAAAATTCTGCCTAAAACAGAATTTTGTTGAAACACCAAAACTTGTGGGATTTTTGCACATAGTTGCAAGCTGAATCAATTCCAAAGTTAAACACCAATGTTGTTGCAAATGTTGACAAGAATTCAAAGGGCTCAACAGCATGAATTGATTCAACTCAAGCCATGAGAAATCCATGCCCAAAGTCATGCTGCTGCAAACTGTTTTGGAAAAATCAGTTTGCATGTTTGCTTATCTCACACAATTTTGAGCCAAAGACTGAGGATCAGCATGCCACTTGTGTTCAAACCAATCACATTGCATCTAATCCAACTGATAAATCTGAGTCAAAAAGCCAAAGAACCTTCCAACTTGAAATTCATCCACTTTGGCACTTTTTGCCTTGAATTCAAAGTGCATTTATGTGGAATAGTGCATTGTCAAGATTCTCACTCTCCTCAGTCAAGTTATCTGATTAAACAACATTAACAACATCTGAAGAATGTGATTTCAGTCAAGGTATAGCTGATCTATTTGGAGCAGCTGTTATGCCTAGTTCAAGAGGCATTTATGCCAAGCCAATCCAAGCAAATGTGATCTGATCCAGCTGCCATTCACTATTCCTCCAAGACAAGAGTTGATCACCTATAAATAGAGGTCTCAATGGATCATTCAACTCACACCAAAGCCAGTTACAGCACTGCTTTCTCTCATTCTTTCTTGAACTTCAAGTTTTCTTGTTTTTGAGTAACCACTATCGGGTTTTGAGTTGCAGCCATAAGCAATCAATTCCAATTGCTCAAACACATCACATATGATGTATTTGAGGTGTCCAAGTGCTTAAACAACATCTGTAACACTCCAAGCTCAAAATCACTCTTCAACCAAGCCATTTTGCTTCAGTTTTGCAGGTGGAGGTCTCCAGCTTGATCCAGAGAATTTCAAAGTTTTCCAAAGCTTGCAACACACTCTATAACATCCATTGAAGCTGTAGGGATCATCAATTCACGACTGGAACACCATCTGGGCAAAGTTCCATTTCAGCTTGCATCAAGGTGAGCTTCAAACTCAAACTTCATGATCCATGCATATTTCCTCGCATGATAATTTTGCCATTTGATTACCATCATATGCTGGTTGTTTTGCCTCAATAAATTTGATCATAGACCTCATAACCATGCTTGCACGATTGCTTTTGCAAATTAGGGTTCATCTGTGTTCATCATGATTATTTCACTCCACACTGAAAATGAATAAAATTGGGTATTGCCATCTTGTTCCTTGTGAAAAAACGCACGAGTTTGGTGTTTGAATCATGTCCAATGGTTGAGAGATGAGTGAGATAGGGTGCTTCATGCACGAGCTCGGGGAAGGAGATGGCCATGGCGCCATTTTCAGAAAACCAACCAAGTTCTCTATATAATTTTCACTTGACATATATTTAATGAATTGGCATTGCGCCCCAGCGGTTCATCAGCTGGTTTTGTGAGTATTAACGAGCGAGAGGTCTGGGGTTCGAATCCCCCTCGCCCCAGACTTCTTTTTATCACTTGTTATTTTATTATTTTTCATGCTATTATTTTTAATAATTTGAAAATTTAATAACTCCTTCAATTTTAATTATTTTTGATTGGTTCTTTTTGCAATAATTCACAAAAATGTTAAAATATTTTATTTTATCAAAAAATCCCAAAAATATTATTTATTTCATATAATTGATATTTTTACAAAGAATTAATATTTTGATTGTTTTTGGCATTTTAAATATTTTTTCTACATTGATTTTGCAACTTTTAATGCTTTCTAATTATTTTGTAGGTCAATACTTAATTTTTGAAGCAATAATCCAAGATCACAATTTGTTTTCCATGTGTTAAACAATTTTTGATCATTTTAATTGAATTTTTATTCAATTAAATACATTTTGAAAACAAATTAGGGTTTTGGATTAATTCAACCTTCATAAATCATTTTCAAAACTTTTTGGGCCTCTTGAGAGAGTGTAAGACCCATCCCCCCTTGTACAAAAACTTTTTGGGCCTCATCCATTGTATAAGTCCCTCTGTACAAGTAAACGGCGCGATCGTCGCCCGTTTAAAAATAAAACTCATCTGGGCCTCTCCTTGAGCTATAAGACCCATTCAAAACACTTTGGGCCTCTATTAGAGTGTAAGACCCAATCCCCTTTTAACCAAAACATCTTGGGCCTCACTTATTGTATAAGTCCCTCTGCGTTAAAAGAAAACCTCGGCGCGATCGCCATTTTTAAAATCATTTGGGCATACCCTCGTGTTATAAGCCCCACTCTTTTTCTTTAAACCTTTTTGGGCCTCTTGAGAAAGTGTAAGACCCATCCCTTTGTACAGAAAACCTTTTTGGGCCCCAGTCACTTGTATAAGTCCCGCTGTACAAAGTCAAACAGTGCGCTCACTGATAAAACCCTGGGCCTCTCCTTGAGTTGTAAGCCCCAAATCTTTCTTTTTCAAAGCACTTTCTCCTTTGATTTTGAATATACTGTTGTTTTCAATCTTTCTTTGTTGAACAACTAACCAAACAACATGGAAGCACTCCAACCGAGTAAGTGGTTATCGCCTTCATTTACTGCTTTCATATTATAAACTGTATTGTGGGGCTGCTCACTGTAAGTCTCCTTTCATAAACTCAGATCTACTGTGTAATAATAGTATAGATATTTCGAGTTTCCCCGGCAACTACGTCTAGAACTAGGTGACACCGTTTCATTTATTCGTAGAAATAGACGCCTAGATCCCCAATAGGAGCACCAGATACAGTCTTCTCTTCGACTGTCTTCCTTAGGAATCGTCAAGAAACTCTACTCCCCAAGATGAATGTATTCTCCGTGAATGGCATCTTTGAGTTTCTTCCCAATTCTCGAACTTTCCTGACTTGATCTATTCCTTGTGGATAGCTTGCCTTGAATGTCTCGAGATTTGGGTACCCACTACGGTCATAATCTTGGACCTTAACTAAGGAACCCTCTTTAAAAGTTAAAAGTCGCTGGATAGTAAACCTTGCACGTTTACCAGTGGTTTTTATCTTTAAAAGAGTTATCTCTCCTAATGGAAAAGAGATGATAGACCCACGGGCTTCTTAAAAGCATCGGCCTCCTCTTGGGCATTATTCAAGGACACTACGACTTCTTAGAAGTATTCACAGCCTCCTCTTAGGCTTCGTATAATGATCTCTTCCTCCGGGAATGATAGCCTCCTCTTGGGCTTTGTACAAGGACCCGTCGGCTTCTTAAAAGTTTCCAGCCTCCTCTTGGGCTTCGTACAAATTGTCCCGACGACCTCCTAGAGGTATAGGAACAGAACCTAGTCATCCTCATAGAACAGTCCTTTCATAGAGTCTATTACTGTTTCTCACAACATAGTACAAAGGTTAAAACTCTAGACTTGGACAGTCTAACTTCCTTGAGTCTCAAAGACATTCTCAAGCACCCTTCGTTAAATAGGAAGGAAACCCACAGACTCGGACAGTCTCAATACCCTTTGGATTTCCCGTTTCCTCAAAGAAAAGGAAATATCCCTGATCCTCGAATCAAAATCCCTGAGGGCCAACATTACTCATATAAGAACTGATTTTCTCTTTTAAAATCAGTATATTGGATCTGTCACTCAACTGAAACAAACCTTTAGCCTCTATCTCGGGCTTCGTACGAGATACCAAAACACTCTCTTGTTGAGTCAAACTTTTAGCCTCTATCTCGGGCTTCGTACGAGACACAAAGACTCCCTCGTAGAGTCAAACAAACAATAGCCTCTATCTCGGGCTTCGTACGAGACACAAAGATTCCATCGTCGAGTCAAAACCTTTTAGCCTCTCTCTCTGGCTTTGTACGAGACACAGAATAGCCTCCTCTTAGGCTTTGTATAATGATTTTCCTAGCGGAAATTAGCCTCCTCTTAGGCTTTGTATAAGAAAACCACTGGTTAATCCAATTAACCTTTTAGCATCAAAGCTGTGCCTCGTTCACAGTACACAAACATCATCAACTCCTTCCCCTTCATCTAATCGCTGTAAGCGGCAAGCCTCTGGATCATCTACATCCATGCCACTGTCCCTCTTTTAGCATGAGAAATTCCTAAGGAAAGATGGCATTGCTCTACACTGAGTTAAAGTCTTCTCCTTCAGGTTAAAACCCTTTCTTCAGAAATTATGGCATTGCTCGGATCCGCGTATCCCAGTTAAAGTAATTCTCCTTCTCCCCTCTTTAGAGATGACAAATTCTCTCTAAAGTCGAGGTCATTCAGCTTCACGTCTTGGGCTTTGAACAAGACACAAATAGACCTTCAACTTCACATCTTGGGCTTTGAACAAGATACAAATCACCTTTCGCTTCACGTCTTGGGCTTTAAACAAGACACCAAAAACACCCATTTCCTCCCATAGAATAGGAGGAACTACGAACGCTCTGATTTCCCTGTTTCGGTAAACGGGAATACGTAGGCATAAGATCGAAAGAAAAGATCTTAGCGAGCGCAATCAACAAAAAACCCAAATCCCATATCTCCATCAATCAAAAGCAGTATTTCAAAAACATCAGTCCTAACATCCTAATCCTTGTTCCCCGTCAGAAACCTTCTGCCCAGGTAAAAAAGAAAGAAAATAGTATTGGCGAAAATACAAATAACCAGTACAAAGGCCCCCCCACATTGATAGCATTCGTAACCTAACAGACCGCTGTTTAAACTCAGTATGCAAGCAGGGTTAATTGGAGACATCTATTTCCTTTCCTTATTCAGCTCACAATAGGATAAAAAATGAATCGACCTGTAGTCAAAGCTCAACCGCAGAGAGCGACCAGCGCTTAAGAACCGCGTCCAAAATCGCTCGCTACAGAAAAATGGCGCCCACCGTGGGGCCGATTCTTTCTTACAATTTAAACCTTGGGTAAGTCATTTTCATGGCGGTGGCCGCCAACAGAAAAATGGCGCCCACCGTGGGGCCGATCTTTCTTTCTTTCTGTTTTCCTTGTAAAATGGCGACTCTGCTGGGGAGTCATTGCCAAGATCTTTCTGCCTTAGGGCATCATCCCCGTTTTCCACGGAAAATGGCAACTCTGCTGAGGAGAAAGATTGACCTATGCTGGTCCATCTCTTGGGCTGAGAACCACAGATTGGGGCTTCCGCCGGGGAACCCATTTCTGTCAGGAACTTAAGAATCATAGCTTTATAAGTCTAGGATGATTAGGACAAATATATATATATATACTACTTTTCCTAATTGCTATACGTGTTTATTTTTCTGCTAATGGGAATGCGTGTGATGCCGCATGTGGTGAGAATGAGTATACACTTAAGATAAGTGATGGCGACGGGGTCGACCATCAACCTCAGTGGAGGCTGACCAACGTAACCCATTCACTCTTATAGCCAATGGGCCGGTTGTTAAGTCTGAGAAGCTGAGGAGCCAAACCCTTTCGTAGTGCGGAAGCTATCGGAAATAGCTGTTACGCGATACTACCCTCATTTGAGGCTGGTGATCTATTCTCGGTGAATAGCACTTACTCTAAGATTGCACATAACTCGCTGGCGATCCGCTTGTTGTCTTGCTTTCCTGGGAGGAGCTGATGATAATGAGTACAGGTACAAAAATCACCCTAGTATAAACCTTTGGGGATGGGTAGAGCCTTGACTTCATGACAACGACCCTTTGACCCCATGTTTTTTCTATGTTTTTGTGTGCTGCATTCATGCATTCATTTAATAAAACATTAAAACATTCAAAAAACTTTCTCTTCTAGTCTCTCTGTTTTTCAAATTAAATTAAGACTGTGATTACAAATATCAGAGAAGAGGATTACGCTAATGGATTTCGGTAGAAGGAGAACTCACCAGTATACCTTCAAGGGTCCAAAACTAAGGGATTTGAGAAAGTTAGCGAGGATGATCGTTAACCCAGAGGCTTTCAGAGCCAAGCACGGTGGTTTGCTACCACTGTTAAGAGTCCATGTGATTAAGGGGATCATGGACGCGCTCATTCAATTCTACGATCCAGTTTATCACTGTTTTACATTCACGGATTACCAACTATCACCAACGCTGGAGGAGTATTCTCATCTGACTGATTTACATATCACTGATCGAGCTCCATTTTCTGGACTGGAAGAAATTCCAAAGAATCAGACTATTGCAAGAGCAATTCATTTGGATGAGTCTGAGGTCATGACTCACATGACTACTAAGGGTGGCATCCAAGGTTTTCCAGCCCAGTTCTTGACAAAAAAAGCTCTGTACTTCGCTAGTATAGGGAACATGACTGCTTTTGAAAGCATCTTTGTCTTGCTCACCTACGGGTTATTTTTGTTTCCCAACATCAATAACTTCGTCGATATCAATGCTATTAAGGTTTTTCTCATTGGAAACCCTGTGCCGACTTTGCTCGCAGATGCGTATCATTCTGTACACTTAGGAAATTTGTACAGCGGAGGGGAGATCACATGCTGTGTACCTTTGCTTTACAAATGGTTTATCTCTCACTTGCCCAAGTCTGCTGCTTTTTGGGATTGCAAGAGTGTCTTACGTTGGTCGCAGAAGATCATGTCTCTCACCAATTCCGATATAGATTGGTGTAATAGGATTTATGAGGGAATCAGAATCATTCACCGTTGTGGAAACTTCCCCAGCGTACCCCTCATAGGAACTAAAGGAGGAATCAACTATCATTCGATATTAGTTCTTCGTCAATTTGGATACCCGATGAGACACATCCCACTGGATGTTCATCTGGAAGGTCTTTTCTTCAAAGAAGGAGAAAATGACAGAGCACTAAAGATGGAAATAGTGCAAGCTTGGAAACAGGTTCATAAGAAAGGACGAGAGTCTTTGGGAAAACTGGACTGTGTCTCGGTGGAGCCTTATCTCCATTGGGTACAAACTAGAGCTCTCAAGCTAAAGATGCCTTATCCTCGTTACGGAATTCTTCCACCGAGGGAAATTGTCATGTACTTCATGACGGAAACTGAAAGGCTCCAGGTTACTCTCAACAAGGTTCAAAAGGAAAGAAAATCTTGGAAGAACAAGTACCGCACCCTCGACGTAGAGTGTATCCAAATACAGCAACTACTAAAAGAGAAAGATGCTCTGATTGAAATTTTGGAGCAGCATGCTGTAGAGAATCAAGATGACCAAAGGAATTTGCTCGCTCCTTTCACTTGGCAAAGGAATGACAACCCGACAACGGCCCAAGCGCCCCGGTCAAAGAAGAGGACTCGGGACCCATTAGTTTAGGTTTCTGTTTCTGCACTTTGTAATCTACTGTATTTCCATTTCTGTAATCCTTTGGAATTCAATAAAAAAGGGTTTCCCCACTGTTTGATATTTGCAATCTAATTGTCGAAGTTTATTTTGATTAAACCTAAAAACAATTAATATAATCATTGCATTCATCATTCTCACATCGCGTATTCTCCTTACCTACGAATCTTACGTTTGTGTCTCGATTCTAGAGTCAAACTGTCTCATTCGTATAATACTCGGGCCAATCGTCAGAAAAAGATGGATGATCTTGAGGAAGAAAACAGAGAGTTGAAAGAAGAGATCGACGCTCTGAGAGAGGATATGAGAAAGCTTCGTAACGACATGCAAGCCATGGCAGAAGCTCAGCTACAAAGAACTGTGATCTCAGAGATCACCTCAACGCCCATCATAGAAAAGTATGATCCTAGGTATCAGATGCCGAAAGATCGTCCTTGGGGCATGCCTATTAACTATATCCCGGAAGGATATGTTCCGCCGATCACTGAAGATCAGGGAATCGCAACAGAAGCCGCTGGGCCTGAAGGTTACAAACTTCGGGAAAGCGAAGATGCCAGGGGCATACTCAAGACTCCTGAAGGTTACAAACTTCGGGAGGCGCCAAGACTTACTACCGTAGTCACGGTACCACCCCCTGCGGTGCACACTGTCCCGGAAGGACAGATTCCACCAACACCTTCTGGTAAGAAGGAAACTATGTTTGACAGAATGGATGAATTCCAGGAGCAGTTCTTGGAAATGCAGAAAGAGCTGCAAGCCATTCGCGGTCAGGATCTATTTGGAAAGGACGCCGCAGACCTCTACTTGGTCCCAAATGTGAAAGTCCCGCACAAGTTCCAAGTGCCCGACTTTGAAAAATACAAGGGTAACTCTTGCCCTCAAAGCCATCTGGTGATGTACGCTCGGCGGATGTCAGCTCAGACGGAGAATCAGGACCTGCTGATTCACTACTTTCAGGATAGTTTAACCGGTGCCGCACTCAAATGGTACATGGGTTTAAACTGTACTATGATCAGTACATTCAGAGATCTTGGTACTGCCTTCGTCCAACGATACAAGTACAATTTGGACATGGCACCCGACAGAGATTAACTCTGATCGATGTCGCAAAAGGACAAGGAAACTTTTAAGGAGTATGCTCAAAGGTGGCGTGAAATTGCCGCTCAAATTTGTCCACCTCTTGAGGAAAAAGAGATGACAAAAATCTTCTTAAAGACCTTAAGCTCATTTTACTACGGCCGAATGGTCGCCAGTGCACCCAGTGATTTCACCGAAATGGTCGGCATGGGTGTACGTCTTGAGGAAGCCGTCCGAGAAGGGCGTTTGGTAAAAGACACTGGATCGACGAGTGGTACTAAAAAATACGGTAGTGCTCTCCCTAAGAAAAAAGAGCAAGATATTGGGAATATCTCTCTCGGAAAGCAAAGGCGTCGTTATCAGCCAGTAGCAGCTGTAACTCCTGCTATCGGCCCCGCACCTGTTCCTATGTATCAACCTCAGGTTGCGCAGAGCCAACCTGACCAACAAAGGACACAACAGCCTCTTCAGCAGGCTCGTCCTCCATATAACAACAACCGTACAACACGACCATCAGGGTTTGATCCTATACCCATGTCGTACGCAGAGTTGTTTCCGTTACTGCTAGCCAAGGGGCACATTCAGACTAAGTCTCCCATTTCAGTTCCGAAAAATCTGCCTTTTTGGTTTAAGGTGGATCAGACATGCCCTTATCATCAAGGAGGTTCAGGGCATAACATTGAGACTTGTCTCAATTTCAAATCTGACGTGCAAAAGCTTGTTAGGAGTGGGCTCTTATCTTTCAAAGATACGAATCCTAATGTTCTTACGAACCCGCTGCCTCGACATGAGAAAGCTGCAGTCAATCTGATTGAGAAAGAGACTAACAATGTCTATCAAATTCATGATGTACTCTCATTGGGGACCAATCTGGTCAAGATACATTGTAGACAGAGTGGATATGGCCATGTGCCACCTCATAACTATCACCAGTGTGATATCTGCTCTAAAGATAACCAGGGATGTTCTGTAGTGCAAGCAGCTCTACAGGAACAAATGGATCTTGGATGGATCCAAGAGCACCGAGTTCGTGAAGTTAACATGGTTTACACGAATTCTAACGTCATTCAAAACCATGACATCCGTGTGATGAATGTCAACTTGGTGGCGATGCACTCAAGGCAAAGCCAGTATCATAATCTGCCGTGGCACGATTACAGTTCTTGTCTGATTTGCTCGGTAAACAAACAGGGATGCTCTTTCATACAAGAGACCCTCCAGCGTCAGATGGATCTTGGATGGATCCAAGACTACCATGATAGGAACTCCTATCAAATCAACATGGTTCAGATTTTTGACATTCGCGTGATGAATACCAACCTGGTAGAGTTACATGCTGAGCAGGTCCGACTTGGATTCTTAATGTCACATGACTATCAAAACTGTAAAGCGGGTTGCGAAAACGATCGAGGTTGTACCCTTGTCCAGGAGGCACTTCAGCACTTGTTAAATCACTGGTGGATGCCAATCTATATGGACAAAGATACTCAGCAGATTAGTATTAATCACAGGAATCCTACTCGTCGTCAAAGTCAGGATGTCCTATCAATGGAAGATAACCTAGTGAGGTTACATTGTATTCAAAGTGGGCGTGGCCAGGTGCCACCACACAACTATGACAGTTGTAGCGTCTATTCGGAAAGTAACCAAGGGTGTTACCTTGTGAGAGCAGCTCTTCAGGGTCAGGTCGATCACGGAGAAATTCGTCCATATCCAGGTTCAGGACCCATCATTTGGTCGCCGAACTACCTTGCCGAGCAAGTTGAGGATGTTGTCACGATCTCTGGTCATCACAGGACCAGGGATGTTTTTGCCATCATCCCTCTACTTGACGAATCTAGAGTTCCCAACCGGAAACGGATCAAGGTTACTTATGATGGTCAGAAAAATCAGAAGGTTCCCATAGTCATCTATCTACCGGGGCCACTACCGTATGAATCAGCTAAGGCTATCCCTTACAAATACGGTGCGACAATAATCGAGAATGGAAAGGAAATTCCATTACCCTCCGTCGTGAATATTGCAGACATCAGTCGTGTAACACGGAGCGGTCGAATCTTCAACCGAGGGGTTGGAGAATCCAACAAAAGGAACTTCAGGCAGAAATTCCTGATCCACCAGTCGGTCAATCTAGTAATCCAGAATTTTCAAAAGACAAAGATGAGATGCTAAAGCTCATCCAAAGCAGTGAATATAACATTGTCGATCAACTGTTACAGACTCCTTCAAAGATCTCAGTATTATCACTTTTACTCAGTTCAGAAGCGCACAGGGAGGCTCTACAGAAAGTCTAGGAGCAAGCCTTTGTGGAACAGGATGTAACAATCAGACAATTCGATAGTATTGTCTCTAACATCACTTCCTGCAATAATTTGGGATTTAGTGATGAAGAATTACCTGAAGAGGGTCGCCGTCATAACATGGCGCTCAATATCACAGTTAACTGCCAGGGCGATGCTTTAGCCAACGTACTGGTAGACACAGGGTCAGCCCTGAATGTTATGCCGAAGTCCACTTTAATGCAATTATCATTCAAGGGCCCTCCGATGAGAGTCAGTGAGGTCGTCGTCAAAGCATTCGACGGATCCAGAAAAACAGTTATCGGCGAAGTAGATCTTCCCATAACTATTGGTCCTCACACTTTCCAAAACACTTTCCAGGTCATGGACATCCGGGCAACGTACAATTGTTTATTAGGAAGACCTTGGATACATCAGGCTGGAGCGGTTACTTCAACCCTCCACCAAAAGCTAAAGTTCGTCAAGAACGACCAACTTGTCACGGTTTGTGGGGAACAAGCCTTGCTTGTGAGCAACTTATCATCATCTACTTGTGTGGAACCCGAGAAGGTTATTGGAACTCAGTTCCAAGCACTATCGGTGAGCAAGGACAATCAGTCCAAAGAAGGAACTTCAATGTCTTCATACAAAGATGCTATCAAAGCGGTCGAGAGTACCGATACGACAGGATGAGGACGGCTTGTCATTCCTATCAACAATAAAATGAAGAAGGGTCTTGGTTTTTCTGCGACCTGTACCCAGACAGTTGCCAACGATGAAAGTCTTCATCCCCTTCAAAACTTTTTCCACAGTGGAGGTTTTCTTCACCCAGTGTCTCAGACAGTTCATGCTATCAATGAGGAAGATCCCTCTGACACAGATGAAGAATGGAAGTCCTACCTTAACAAGGACGGTTATATGTCTCAAGAAGAGGTGCCTATGCCTTTTTGCTTTCCTACAGAAAGTCCGAGATTTATACCAAGATCAGATGTCGAAATGATCTACGGAGATTGTGATCCGGAAGGATGCCGTGCTCCGCCAAATTCATTAGAGGAAGACACTCCAATGAAAGACAGCTTTGATCACAATTACTATGGCCCGATGGATGGCCTGCCAATGTGGTAGCCTTACCCAGGAAACTTGGGGCAAGAGAGTCAGTCGAACAATGAAACTCAGCTGAGCATCATTGAACAGAATACCTATGTCCCCGCCACGTCATGGGATCAACACTCAGGTCATTCAGAAACTACTCAACATGAAGATGAATTCGCAACGTTTACAGGACTAGAATTCATCAACTATACTTTTCCTGAGGTCAACGTCATCGAGAGAGATGACTCCTCCGGTTCGAAAGAAGTGTGGGACACCTTGGGACAACCAAGTGGAAAATACGACTATATGGTCAAGTACACCGCTCCCGAAAGCTCTCGTATCAAGCTCGAAGATATCCAGCCAACTGATGGGGAGATACAGCTGAGAGCACAAATGCTATGCAAAATACAACTGAGGAATTCTCCTACGACAATTCTGCCTGGGAGACAGATTCCAACGATACTGCTCCACCAGAAATCAGCGTCATTTCTGAAGACAAATCAAGGAAGGTACCAGACTTTGTGATTCACCGAGGAGTTCGCCGCCAATGGGTTGCCGTTGAGGTTCCGAAGGTTGTTCATCAGTCAAAGTAATTGCCATCTTTAACCTTTCACCCTGCCCAGGTGAAACGGATGTTTTGATAGGGCTCGCTTTCTGTAAATTTCCCTCTTCGCTTTGCCCAAAGCGACAGAGTTTTGTTTTATAGGGCTGTAGTTCCAAGATTCGACTTGTTCATAAATAAAATAACGTCGTTCTGTAATTTCCGCATTTATTGCTGTTTTCTCTTTTTGCTTTTTCAGAAAATGGTAATCCTAAAAAAAAACATTCAATAATAAAAACAAGCAGTAAAATCAAAACACTGCACACACTTACATTTTCTCTATCTCTTCTAAACACGAATCATCACGTCATGCAGATTGCTTGTTTTATACCCAGTTGAAACATACGATCCAATGCCTTCTCCCAACTTTGAGTTCCCGGTATTCGAGGCTGAAGAAGAAAATGACGACCAAATTCCAGAAGAGATCTCCCGACTACTCAGACAAGAGGAAAGGTCCATCGAACCTCACAAAGAGCCGTTGGAAACGGGAAACTTGGGTTCAGAAAAAGAGAGAAAAGAAATTAGGATCGGAGCATTGCTCAGTCCAACTGCCAGAGAGGGTTTGATAAAGCTTCTCGAAGAATTTCCCGATGTATTCTCTTGGTCCTATCAGGATATGCCAGGGTTGGATACCAGCATCGTGGAACATCACTTACCGTTAAGATCGGAATGTCCGCCAGTAAAGCAAAGGTTGAGACGGACTCACCCGGACATGGCCATCAAAATCAAGGAGGAGGTACAGAAACAGATTGACGCGGGTTTCCTTGCTACATCTGAATATCCTCAATGGTTAGCCAACACCGTACCCATTCCCAAAAAGGACGGAAGGGTCAGAATGTGTGTTGATTACAGAGATCTGAACAAGGCAAGTCCAAAGGACGACTTTCCTTTACCACACATTGACATGCTGGTAGACAGAACAGCAAAGTTCAAAGTATTCTCCTTCATGGATGGATTCTCGGACTATAACCAGATCAAAATGGCGCCGAAAGACATGGAGAAAACTTCGTTCATTACCCCATGGGGTACCTTTTGTTACAGGGTAATGCCGTTCGGTTTGAAGAATGTCGGGGCAACCTATCAAAGGGCCATGACTACTCTATTTCATGACATGATACACAAAGAAATCGAGGTATATGTCGATGATTTGATTGCAAAATCAAGAACAGAGGATGAGCACGTTGAACATCTGTCAAATTTGTTCGAACGTCTAAGAAAATTCAAGCTCCGCTTGAATCCCAACAAGTGCACCTTCGGTGTCCGTTCAGGGAAATTACTAGGGTTCATCGTCAGCCAGAAAGGAATTGAAGTTGATCCTGACAAGGTCAAGGCCATTCAAGAAATGCCTTCTCCGAAAACTGAAAAACAAGTCAGAGGATTCCTGGGACGTTTGAACTACATCTCCAGATTCATATTCCTTATGACCGCGACGTGTGCGCCGATTTTCAAATTACTCAAAAAGAACCAGGATTGCGTTTGGTCAAAAGATTGCCAAACCGCCTTCGACAGTATCAAGGAATATCTGTTGAATCCTCCGATTCTATCACCTCCAGTGGAAGGAAGACCACTAATCATTTACCTCACAGTCCTAGAGGACTCAATGGGATGTGTACTTGGCCAACAAGACGAAACTAAAAGGAAAGAGTCTGCCATTTACTATCTAAGCAAGAAATTCACCGACTGCGAGACTCGGTACACGATGCTTGAGAAAACTTGTTGCGCTTTGGCTTGGGCAGCCAAACGTCTTCGCCAGTACATGATTCGTCATACTACTTGGTTGGTCTCCGAAATGGATCCAATCAAGTACGTTTTCGAAAAACCTGCTCTCACGGGAAGGATTGCCCGTTGGCAGATGTTACTATCAGAATATGACATAGAGTACCATGCTCAGAAAGCTGTTAAAGGAAGTATTTTAGCCGATCATTTGGCTCATCAACCGATTGACGATCAAGAATCAATCGGGTTTGACTTCCCAGACGAAGATGTCATGTATCTAAAGATGAAAGATTGTGATGAACCGCTACCCAGTGAAGGGCCAGAACCAGGTTCTCGGTGGGGACTTATCTTTGACGGAGCAGTCAATCATTATGGAAATGGAATTGGGGCAATCATTGTTACCCCTCAGGGTTCCCACATTCCTTTCACTGCCAGACTACGTTCAAATGTACGAACAACGAGGCCGAATACGAAGCATGTATCATGGGTCTCGAAGAAGCGATTGATTTAAGGATCAAAAACTTGGACGTATACGGCGATTCAGCCCTAGTGATCAATCAGATAAAAGGAGATTGGAACACATAACAATCAGGATTGATTCCTTACAAAGACTATGCAAGAAGGTTGTTACCCTTCTTCAACAGAGTCGACTTTCATCACATCCCTCGTGATGAGAATCACATGGCTGATGCATTAGCCACTCTCTCTTCCATGATTAGTGTAGGTCGATGGAATGACATACCTAAGATCGACATAATACGCCTTGAACGGCCCGCTTACATCTTCGCGATTGAAGCAGTCATAGACGACAGACCTTGGTATCACGATATCAAATGCTTCCTTCAGAAACAAGAGTACCCATCTGGGGCACTCAGAAAAGACAGGAAAACCCTCAGAAGATTGGCTGGAAACTTCTTCCTGAGCAGTGACACTCTTTATAAGAGAAATTTTGATATGGTCTTGCTCCGATGCGTCGACAGACCAGAAGCAGACATGCTCATGAAAGAAATTCATGAAGGATCCTTTGGCACTCATGCCAACGGACACACAATGGCGAGAAAAATTCTCAGGGCCGGGTACTATTGGTTGACCATGGAATCCGACTGCTACAAGTACATGAGGAGGTGTCACAAGTGTCAGATATACTCCGACAAAATTCATGTACCGCCATCACATCTCAAAGTTCTTTCTTCCCCGTGGCCTTTTCCATATGGGGAATCGACATGATTGGTATGATTGAGCCCAAGGCTTCAAACGGACATCGGTTCATCCTGGTAGCCATTGACTATTTCACCAAGTGGGTCGAAGCAGCGTCATTCGCCAATGTAACCTGACAAGTGGTGGTCCGATTTATCAAAAACAATATCATCTGTCGTTATGGTGTTCTAAGCGAGATCATTACTGATAATGGATCTAACTTGAAAAATAAGATGATGAAAGAGTTGTGTGCAGAGTTCAAGATCGAACACCATAACTCATCTCCCTACCGACCCAAGATGAACGGAGCGGTAGAAGCGGCTAACAAGAACATCAAAAAGATCGTTCAAAAGATGGTTGTAACCTACAAAGATTGGCATGAGATGTTACCCTTTGCTCTTCATGGTTATCGCACATCTGTCCGTACTTCAACAGGGGCTACCCCTTTCTCTCTAGTATATGGCATGGAGGCAGTGCTTCCCATAGAAGTAGAGATCCCATCAATCCGGGTATTGATGGAAGCTAAGCTCACCGAAGCTGAATGGTGTCAGTGTCGACACGACGAATTGAACATGATCGAAGAGAAGCGAATCACGACACTATGCCACGGTCAGTTGTATCAACCGAGAATGAAGAGGGCGTTTGACAAAAAGGTCCGACCTCGTGTCTTCGGGAAAGGAGACCTTGTGCTCAAGAAGATACAATCATTTCTCACTGACTCTCGGGGCAAATGGACCCCAAATTATGATGGCCCCTATGTGGTCACGAAAGCTTTCTCAGGCGGCACCTTGAGACTTGCAACCATGGACGGAGAGGAATTTGCCTACCCCACGAATGTTGATGTAGTCAAGAAATACTTCGCCTAAAACTAAAAAAAAAAAAAAACGTCTCGGTGGATTGAAAACCCGAAAGGGCGGTCCAGGCAAAAGTTAGAGACATGAAAAAAAATCATCATCCCGATGGATTGGAAATCTCATAGTACAATCCAGGCAAAAATTAGGGATAATGGCAAGTAACTATGTTCAACAGAGGTAAGTCCCTCAGCAGCAGTTACAGCATCATCTATCAGAAGAAATCTCCAGTCAAAGGTCATCTTCGACGGAAGCTCAGGATGTCCCGAACTCAAAGTTGGTAGAAGGATAGTGGTCGTTATGTTTCAACGTAGCCCTTTTCCCTGTAAATTACCATTTTCTAACTTTGTATATACTCTTTGAAATCACGCGTTTGGCTGATCTCCATCTTATCAATAAAATTTGAGCCATTGTGCTTTTGTTTGTAATTCTTTACTTGTTTTAGCTTTACAGAACGACGTTGTTTAAACTTAATCAGCGATTCTTGAAATAAAACAAAAATGAATTTACTTGTTAAACTTTTTCTGCTTTTAAATTAAAGATGGCATTTCTTTTGACTGTTGAACATCAGAAGAACATCGATCGCTTCTCCCGAAGTAAGCGAACTTCAAAGTGCAGAATCAAAGTACTCCTTCTAAGCCAGTATGCCTGAATAAAGGGATCAACTGTGTCAGAGACCTTGTTTCGTCTGACACACCTCGGCCGAGTTCTCATCTCCTAAGCCCGATCAACATAGCTCCCAACGGGACTATCTCTCCTAAGCAAGGTGGAATTGCTATTTTGAATCAACGGTACTTCTTCGCCCCGCGATGGCCGAGTATCCAATTGTGTTCATCCATTAGTCTGTATGTCGCGTCTGTTTTGTCAGCATATACATACATACATCATGCATTTTTTATTTGCGTTCGCATTTCATATTGCATCACTATCACTCTAGTCGGTCTTGTCCCCTAGTAATAACAGTTTTCTCAATCGAGTTTGTCAGCTCTTTCCTCGTCAGGAACCGTTGTGTCTGAACAATCTCGCCACCAGTGTATCGTTAGATCGGAGTCGGCACTCGACCACTTTGATAACTTGAACCTCTGAAAAGCCAGAGAAAACTTTCAATAAACATCACTCTTCGCCATTGAAGATGATGTCCTTGCTTTCTCGGATTAAGGAAAATCCACAGAGAAAGCATCGTGATCAGAGATTCGGCAGCACGCCAGTCTTGCTCTGAAAAACCACTGATGAGAAGGTCATTGGCACCTCAAAGTTGGACCCCACCATATGGCATTTCTCCGGGAAGATCCCGAGAAAAGTATGATGTAACCCCAAACGAAAACAGTCTCTCAAGAGACTCGCTTTCCCCAGTAAAATCGTCAAATGGCATCTCCCCAGGAAAATTCGACGAGAAGTTTGAAGGAAAACCGCTACACATAGCGTCCCTTGTCAATAAAGTTTATTGACAAAAGAAACTAAGACCAGTTCCTTGGTAGGAAACCAGGATCGAGGAGAAGTTTAAATCAGAAACTAAGACCAGTTCTTTGGTAAGAAACCAAGATCGAGGGGAAGTTTAAATTAGAAACTGAGACCAGTTCCTTGGTAGGAAACCAGGATCGAGGGGAAGTTTATTTTAGAAACTAAGACCAGTTCCTTGGCTGATAACCAGGATCGAGGGGAAGTTTACCTTTCCTAAGCATCTTTGCTTAGCTAAAGAAGATGAATGTGTAAGCTACCATTCATAATCACCATCAAAATTTCGGATATTCCGATATTTAATCCTCTTGCACCCCGAATGCCTGAATCCCTTCGTCATTCACACCTTCGGGTCCAAGAAGATTAAATAGGGGCATCTGTAATACCCCAAATTTTGACCACTTAGATTTCCCATCATTGTGAAAATCATCATCACAATGTGGATAAACCATCATGCTTCATCAGTCTCCCCAAAGATGGGTGAGCATCCAATACAATCAAAATTAGGGTTTCAAGCCCTCTCTGAGCCTTAGACAAAGGATCAATCAAGGAATGACTTGATCTTCAACTTGTCTAATCTCTCAAACATCCACAATGGATCAAAAAGGACTCCCACTTCAAGGATTAAGCACAAGGCTGCTCCCTTCTAGGTGGATCAAGTCTCAAGATCGACAGTATCACCAAATTAGGGTTTTGGTCGACCAGGGCCTCCAGATGGAAATTTTCATCTGGGCACAAGGCAATGATCCAAAACATAACCTAATATGCTTCATGGAACCTCATGAACCCATGCATCAAGTCAATTTTGCCTCAGGGGATGCATTCATCAAAAATCAGGAATTAGGTTTCTTGACCTAATTCACCCCTAAGTTGACTTTTGGGACAAACCATGAGCCAAGACCTCAAGAGATGATTTGAGGGTCTCTAATATACCATATTGATCCATTTGGAACAATGGATTGATCCAAGAAGCTTGAGCAACAAGTCTCATTTTCATCTGCACCACAATTAGGGTTTTAAGGGAAAAGTCAACTGTAACTTTGACTTTTGACCAGGACATGCTCCCAAGCCCTAGGACATACATCAATATACCCTATGACACCCATGGAACATGTCCATCAAGTTTGATTTAGGTCAAGGACATGATTTCCTGAAGAATTGCACAATTTGGAATTCATCTGATAAAAAGTCAACTGTGCACAAAAGTCAACTTTGACTTTTTGAGATTTTTCACCAAAATGGATTTTTAACCCTAAAATGATGTTTATGTATGATTTGAATCATCATTCATCAAGAAAAATCAAGAAAAGTGAGATAACTTGTAAAAGGGGTAACCATAAAACTTAGAAAATTTTCTAAGTTAAAATTAAAGTGGCAAAGGTACCAACTTTGGAGGACCATAACTCCTAAACCACAAGGCCAATTTTTTCCATCCAAAGCTTGATTTGTAGATCTCACTGCCCTCTACAAAAACTTCAACTAGGCCTAACTCCAATTCCTTATGGATTTTAAGCTATGAGTGAGCCAAAGTGGCTGAAAATGTGAAAGAATACCATCTTCCAACACTTAGAAAAATTCTGCCTAAAACAGAATTTTGTTGAAACACCAAAACTTGTGGGATTTTTGCACATAGTTGCAAGTTGAATCAATTCCAAAGTTAAACACCAATGTTGTTGCAAATGTTGCCAAGAATTCAAAGGGCTCAACAGCATGAATTGATTCAACTCAAGCCATGAGAAATCCATGCCCAAAGTCATGCTGCTGCAAACTGTTTTGGAAAAATCAGTTTGCATGTTTGCTTATCTCACACGATTTTGAGCCAAAGACTGAGGATCAGCATGCCACTTGTGTTCAAACCAATCACATTGCATCTAATCCAACTGATAAATCTGAGTAAAAAAGCCAAAGAACCTTCCAACTTGAAATTCATCCACTTTGGCACTTTTTGCCTTGAATTCAAAGTGCATTTATGTGGAATAGTGCATTGTCAAGATTCTCACTCTCCTCAGTCAAGTTATCTGATTAAACAACATTAAAAACATCTGAAGAATGTGATTTCAGTCAAGGCATAGCTGATCTATTTGGAGCAGCTGTTATGCCTAGTTCAAGAGGCATTTATGCCAAGCCAATCCAAGCAAATGTGATCTGATCCAGCTGCCATTCACTATTCCTCCAAGACAAGAGTTGATCACCTATAAATAGAGGTCTCAATGGATCATTCAACTCACACCAAAGCCAGTTACAGCACTGCTTTCTCTCATTCTTTCTTGAACTTCAAGTTTTCTTGTTTTTGAGTAACCACTATCGGGTTTTGAGTTGCAGCCATAAGCAATCAATTCCAATTGCTCAAACACATCACATATGATGTATTTGAGGTGTCCAAGTGCTTAAACAACATCTGTAACACTCCAAGCTCAAAATCACTCTTCAACCAAGCCATTTTGCTTCAGTTTTGCAGGTGGAGGTCTCCAGCTTGATCCAGAGAATTTCAAAGTTTTCCAAAGCTTGCAACACACTCCATAACATCCATTGAAGCTGTAGGGATCATCAATTCACGACTGGAACACCATCTGGGCAAAGTTCCATTTCAGCTTGCATCAAGGTGAGCTTCAAACTCAAACTCCATGATCCATGCATATTTCCTCGCATGATAATTTTGCCATTTGATTACCATCATATGCTGGTTGTTTTGCCTCAATAAATTTGATCATAGACCTCATAACCATGCTTGCACGATTGCTTTTGCAAATTAGGGTTCATCTGTGTTCATCATGATTATTTCACTCCACATTGAAAATGAATAAAATTGGGTATTGCCATCTTGTTCCTTGTGAAAAAACGCACGAGTTTGGTGTTTTAATCATGTCCAATGGTTGAGAGATGAGTGAGATAGGGTGCTTCATGCACGAGCTCGGGTAAGGAGATGGCCATGGCGCCATTTTCAGAAAACCAACCAAGTTCTCTATATAATTTTCACTTGCCATATATTTAATGAATTGGCATTGCGCCCCTGAGGTTCATTAGCTGGTTTTGTGAGTATTAGCGAGCGAGAGGTCTGGGGTTCAAATCCCCCTCGTCCCAGACTTCTTTTTATCACTTGTTATTTTATTATTTTTCATGCTATTATTTTTAATAATTTGAAAAATTAATAACTCCTTCAATTTTTATCATTTTTGATTGGTTCTTTTTGCAATAATTCACAAAAATGTTAAAATATTTTATTTTATCAAAAAATCCCAAAAATATTATTTATTTCATATAATTGATATTTTTGCAAAGAATTAATATTTTGATTGTTTTTGGCATTTTAAATATTTTTTCTACATTGATTTTGCAACTTTTAATGCTTTCTAATTATTTTGTAGGTCAATACTTAATTTTTGAAGCAATAATCCAAGATCACAATTTGTTTTCCATGTGTTAAACAATTTTTGATCATTTTAATTGAATTTTTATTCAATTAAATACATTTTGAAAACAAATTAGGGTTTTGGATTAATTCCACCTTCATAAATCATTTTCAAAACTTTTTGGGCCTCTTGAGAGAGTGTAAGACCCATCCCCCCTTGTACAAACACTTTTTGGGCCTCATCCATTGTATAAGTCCCTCTGTACAAGTAAACGGCGCGATCGTCGCCCGTTTAAAAATAAAACTCATCTGGGCCTCTCCTTGAGCTATAAGACCCATTCAAAACACTTTGGGCCTCTATTAGAGTGTAAGACCCAATCCCCTTTTAACCAAAACATCTTGGGCCTCACTTATTGTATAAGTCCCTCTGCGTTAAAAGAAAACCTCGGCGCGATCGCCATTTTTAAAATCATTTGGGCATACCCTCGTGTTATAAGCCCCACTCTTTTTCTTTAAACCTTTTTGGGCCTCTTGAGAGAGTGTAAGACCCATCCCTTTGTACAGAAAACCTTTTTGGGCCCCAGTCACTTGTATAAGTCCTGCTGTACAAAGTCAAACAGTGCGCTCACTGATAAAACCCTGGGCCTCTCCTTGAGCTGTAAGCCCCAAATCTTTCTTTTTCAAAGTACTTTCTCCTTTGATTTTGAATATACTATTGTTTTCAATCTTTCTTTGTTGAACAACTAACCAAACAGCATGGAAGCACTCCAACCGAGTAAGTGGTTATCGCCTTCATTTACTGCTTTCATATTATAAACTGTATTGTGGGGCTGCTCACTGTAAGTCTCCTTTCATAAACTCATATCTACTGTGTAATAATAGTATAGATATTTCGAGTTTCCCCGGCAACTACATCTAGAACTAGGTGACACCGTTTCATTTATTCATAGAAATAGACGCCTAGATCCCCAATAGGAGCACCAGATACAGTCTTCTCTTCGGCTGTCCTCCTTAGGAATCGTCAAGAAACTCTACTCCCCAAGATGAATGTATTCTCCGTGAATGGCATCTTTGAGTTTCTTCCCAATTCTCGAACTTTCCTGACTTGATCTATTCCTTGTGGATAGCTTGCCTTGAATGTCTCGAGATTTGGGTACCCACTACGGTCATAATCTTGGACCTTAACTAAGGAACCCTCTTTAAAAGTTAAAATTCGCTAGATAGTAAACCTCGCACGTTTACCAGTGGTTTTTATCTTTAAAAGAGTTATCTCTCCTAATGGAAAGGAGATGATAGACCCACGGGCTTCTTAAAAGCATCGGCCTCCTCTTGGGCATTATTCAAGGACACTACGGCTTCTTAGAAGTATTCACAGCCTCCTCTTAGGCTTCGTATAATGATCTCTTCCTCCGGGAATGATAGCCTCCTCTTGGGCTTTGTACAAGGACCCGTCGGCTTCTTAAAAGTTTCCAGCCTCCTCTTGGGCTTCGTACAAATTGTCCTGACGACCTCCTAGAGGTATAGGAACAGAACCTAGTCATCCTCATAGAACAGTCCTTTCATAGAGTCTATTACTGTTTCTCACAGCATAGTACAAAGGTTAAAACTCTAGACTTGGACAGTCTAACTTCCTTGAGTCTCAAAGACATTCTCAAGCACCCTTCGTTAAATAGGAAGGAAACCCACAGACTCGGACAGTCTCAATACCCTTTGGATTTCCCGTTTCCTCAAAGAAAAGGAAATATCCCTGATCCTCGAATCAAAATCCCTGAGGGCCAACATTACTCATATAAGAACTGATTTTCTCTTTTAAAATTGGTATATTGGATCTGTCACTCAACTGAAACAAACCTTTAGCCTCCATCTCGGGCTTCGTACGAGATACAAAAACACTCTCTTGTTGAGTCAAACTTTTAGCCTCTATCTCGGGCTTCGTACGAGACACAAAGACTCCCTCGTAGAGTCAAACAAACAATAGCCTCTATCTCGGGCTTCGTACGAGACACAAAGATTCCATCGTCGAGTCAAAACCTTTTAGCCTCTCTCTCGGGCTTTGTACGAGACACAGAATAGCCTCCTCTTAGGCTTTGTATAATGATTTTCCTAGCGGAAATTAGCCTCCTCTTAGGCTTTGTATAAGAAAACCACTGGTTAATCCAATTAACCTTTTAGCATCAAAGTTGTGCCTCGTTCACAGTACACAAACATCAACAACTCCTTCCCCTTCATCTAATCGCTGTAAGCGGCAAGCCTCTGGATCATCTACATCCATGCCACTGTCCCTCTTTTAGCATGAGAAATTCCTAAGGAAAGATGGCATTGCTCTACACTGAGTTAAAGTCTTCTCCTTCAGGTTAAAACCCTTTCTTCGGAAATTATGGCATTGCTCGGATCCGCGTATCCCAGTTAAAGTAATTCTCCTTCTCCCCTCTTTAGAGATGACAAATTCTCTCTAAAGTCGAGGTCATTCAGCTTCACGTCTTGGGCTTTGAACAAGAGACAAATAGACCTTCAACTTCACATCTTGGGCTTTGAACAAGATACAAATCACCTTTCGCTTCACGTCTTGGGCTTTAAACAAGACACCAAAAACACCCATTTCCTCCCATAGAATAGGAGGAACTACGAACGCTCTGATTTCCCTGTTTCAGTAAACGGGAATACGTAGGCATAAGATCGAAAGAAAAGATCTTAGCGAGCGCAATCAACAAAAAACCCAAATCCCATATCTCCATCAATCAAAAGCAGTATTTCAAAAACATCAGTCTTAACATCCTAATCCTTGTTCCCCGTCAGAAACCTTCTGCCCAGGTAAAAAAGAAAGAAAACAGTATTGGCGAAAATACAAATAACCAGTACAAAGGCCCCCCCACATTGATAGCATTCGTAACCTAACAGACCGCTGTTTAAACTCAGTATGCAAGCAGGGTTAATTGGAGACATCTATTTCCCTTCCTTATTCAGCTCACAATAGGATAAAAAATGAATCGACCTATAGTCAAAGCTCAACCGCATAGAGCGACCAGCGCTTAAGAACCGCGTCCAAAATCGCTCGCTACACTATCCAATGCCATTGTTCTGCTGGGAAGACTGTTTAATAAGGTTTTGAAAAGAATGGATAGGAGCTATAAACCTAATGTCAAGAACAGCACATCTGACATCAACAGGTCAGGTGATCAGATGAAGAAAACAAGAACTGAGGAGAAGCCTAATTATGACAAAGGAATCCAATGTCATGGCTGTAAGGGTTATGGTCACATCAGAGTTGAATGTCCTACATATCTTAAGAAGCAGAAAAAGGGCTTATCTGTGTCCTGGTCTGATACTGAAGTGAGGAAGATGAAGAGACTGCCAAGCATGTTAGGGTATTGACTGGAAGGTATATATCTGATGATGATTCTGGGGATGAAGAGTGCACGTATGATGAGCTTACTGGTTCCTATAGAGAGCTATGCATTAAAAGTGAAGAAACCTGTCAAGAAGGTGAGAAGCAGAAGAAGATTATTGCTCAACTCAAGGCTAAAAAGACAGAGCATTTGGAAACCATTGCCAAGCTGGAAGGTGAAGTATCTGTGCTGAACTCTAAACTTGAATCTATGGTCAAGTCTATCAGAATGCTGAATAGTGGAACTAATGTTCTAGACAAGATTCTTAATGTTGGAAGAACTGCAGGAGACAAAAGTGGGTTGGGGGTTCAACAGTGGATCTGCTTCAAATGATGTTATTCCTAGTTCCAAGCCAGTAATGTTGAAACAGATGTTGAAACATCCTGACAGGACTCCCTCTATGATTAAATTCAGGCGCTGGAGATGCCATCATTATGGGAGCTTTGGACACATAAAGGCTTTCTGTTATAAGTTGCATGGGTATCCAAAGAGTACTCCTAATTGTGCACCCAGACAGGTCATTCATAAAGGTAATCAAGTCATCAAGCAAAAGAAGCAATGGGTCTCCAAAACTGATGTTGTCAGCATGATAGCTCATACTTCTCTTAGAGTCTCCACTAAAGAAGACTGGTACTTTGACAGTGGTTGTTCAAGACACATGACAGAAGTGAAGAATTTGCTGGTAGATGTTAAGCTTCATTCCTCAGGCCATGTGACTTTTGGTGATGGTGTCAAAGGAGAAATCGAGGGTGTGGGAAAGCTGAATTGTGAAGGTGCACCTAGACTTGATGATGTACTGCTAGTCAAGGGGTTGACAACAAACTTGATTAGTATTAGTCAACTATGTGATCAAGGACTCATAGTTAATTTTACAAAAACTGAGTGCATTGTCACAAATGAGAAAGGTGAAGTTATTATGAAGGGTGCTAGGTCTAAGGACAACTGTTACCTATGGATGTCCCCAGACTCAGGTTTCTCCACATGTGTTCTTGCAAAAGAAGATGAAGTCAAAGTATGGCATCAAAAGTTGGGACATCTTCATCTGAAGGGAATGACGAGAATCATATCTACAGAAGCAGTAAGAGGAATCCCAGAGCTCAAAATTGAAGAAGGAAGAGTTTGTGGAGACTGTCAGATAGGGAAGCAGACCAAGATGTCACATCAAAAGCTTCAACATCCCACTACTTCTAAGGTGTTGGAACTTCTTCATATGGACTTAATGGGGCCTATGCAGGTGGAAAGTCTAGGTAGGAAGAAATATGCTTATGTAGTTGTGGATGATTATTCCAGGTACACTTGGGTGAATTTTATCAAAGACAAAACTGAAGTGTTTGATGTGTTTAAAGATCTCTGTCAAATACTCCAAAGAGAAAAGGAGAGCAATGTCATCAGAAAAATAAGTGACCATGGGAGAGAGTTTGAAAATAGCAAGTTTGCTGAATATTGTTCTACTGAAGGCATCAGTCATGAGTTTTCTTCGCCTATTACTCCTCAGCAAAATGGAGTTGTTGAAAGGAAGAACAGAACCATTCAAGAATCTGCTAGAGCAATGATTCATGCCAAAAAGCTTCCTTACCATTTATGGGCTGAAGCTATGAATACTGCCTGCTACATTCACAACAGAGTTACTTTGAGAAGAGGTACTTCAGCTACCTTGTATGAGCTATGGAAGGGAAGAAAACAAAGTGTGAAGTACTTTCATGTCTTTGGAAGTAAATGTTATATTCTTTCAGATCGTGAACAACGGAGGAAAATGGATCCTAAAAGTGATGAGGGAATCTTTCTGGGATACTCTACAAACAGCAAAGCTTATAGGGTATTCAACTCCAAAACCAGAGTCATGATGGAATCTATAAATGTGGTTGTTGATGACTATGGAATGAAGGAAGATGCTGATGTCCTGGATGATGTTGGAACATTTGTTGATGATGTATCACCAGAAGCTGAAGACAGAAGTGGAAATCCCAGTCCTACTGCTGCTGAACCTGAACCAGAGCTGCCTAACAAGGGACCTTCCATCAGAGTGCAAAAGGACCACCCAAAAGAGCTTATTATAGGTGATCCAAATTCAGGAGCTACCACTAGGTCAAGAGAAGTTGTGTCAAATTCTTGCTTTGTATCTAAAATTGAGCCTAAAAATGTTAAAGAAGCCTTGAAAGATGAATTTTGGATTAATGTCATGCAAGAAGAGCTGGGACAATTTAAAAGGAATGAAGTGTGGGATCTTGTACCAAGGCCTGATGGAATAAATGTGATTGGTACCAAGTGGGTTTACAAGAATAAATCTGATGAACAAGGAGTGGTCACCAGAAATAAGGCTAGACTGGTTGCCCAAGGTTATACTCAGGTAGAAGGAGTTGATTTTGATTAGACTTTTGCTCCTATGGCCAGACTGGAATCTATCAGGTTACTCTTAGGTGTGGCTTGTAATCTCAAATTCAAGTTATTCCAGATGGATGTAAAGAGTGCCTTCTTGAATGGGTACTTAAATAAAGAAGTTTGTGTAGATCAACTCAAGGGGTTTATTGATCCAACATTTCCTAACCATGCCTACAAACTAAGGAAAGCTCTTTATGGATTAAAGCAAGCACCTAGAGCTTGGTATGACAGGCTTACTGAATTCTTGTCTCTGAATGGTTACAGCAAAGGAGGAATTGACAAGACATTGTTTGTCAAAGAGGAAGGAGGAAAACTATTGATAGCTCAAATATATGTTGATGACATAGTGTTTGGTGGGATGTCAGAAGCAATGGTTCAACATTTTGTGAAGCAGATGCAGTCTGAGTTTGAGATGAGTCTTGTTGGTGAGCTCAGCTATTTTCTGGGTCTGCAAGTTAGACAAATGGAAGACTCCATATTTATCTCTCAGAGCAAGTATGCAAAGAACATAGTCAAGAAGTTTGGTCTGGAGAATGCTAATCACAAGAGGACACATGCTCCTACTCACCTGAAGATGTCCAAGGATGAACATGGAGTGAGTGTGGATCAAAGCCTATACAGAAGCATGATTGGAAGCCTACTGTATCTCACAGCTAGTATACCTAATATCTCCTTTGCTATAGGAGTTTGTGCCAGATATCAATCTGAACCTAAGGTTAGCCACATGAATCAAGTGAAGAGAATTCTGAAATATGTGAATGGTACTAGTGACTATGGCATACTATACTGTCATGGATCAGGCACTGAACTGAGTGGATATTGTGATGCTGATTGGGCAGGGAGTGCTGATGATAGAAAGAGTACTTCTGGAGGATGCTTCTTCTTAGGGAACAATCTTATCTCGTGGTTTAGCAAAAAGCAGAACTGTGTGTCTCTCTCTACTGCTGAGGCTGAGTACATAGCAGCAGGAAGTAGTTGTTCACAACTGGTTTGGATGAAGCAAATGTTAACTGAATACAATGTCAAGCAAGATGTCATGACATTGTACTGTGATAATCTGAGTGCAATCAATATCTCCAAGAACCCAATTCAACATAGCAGGACTAAGCATATTGACATACGTCATCATTTTATAAGAGATCTGGTTGAAGATAAAGTGGTTGCTTTGGAACATGTTGCTACTGAAATGCAATTAGCTGATATTTTTACTAAGACCTTAGATGCAAATCAATTTGAAAATTTAAGAAGCAAATTAGGGGTTTGCATATATGAGGATTAGTAGATTTTTTTTGCAGGAAGGTGGTTTTTGGTGCAGGTGTCTTATGTGGTGAAATTGACAAAATAAGAATGTTAGGAAACATACAAGAACATTTTTATTGCTGGAATTACTCAATATTACAATATTTGTGAAACTACAAGCAAGGAGTTTTCATGTTTGGATTCTGCTATTCATTCCAACCACCTGAGTTAATGAAATTAACCCAATCTTCATCTGCTTCATCCTCAGAATCATGTAGTTGCACATGAGCCTTCTTGTTGGTCTTCATCCTTGTTTCTGTTTTTATTCCTATCCTTGTTGCCCCTATAGAGGATCCACCTGTTGTCATTTCTTTGGACTTCATCTCCTTTGGTTTTGTGATCTTGTTCTTCTGATCTTGCTTCAACTGACCCTTGTGTGTTTGAACTGTCTTGGAGGACTGACTCATGTTTACTTCTCAGATTGGCTGTCGTAAGAAGCAGTCTGGTGTAGTTTTTATAATTCAAATGGAAACCCTTGTTTGTATCGCCTGGTCAGTCAAAGTTGTTTGGTGTCTATGCACCTCTCTCTGTTGAGTAATGTGTCACTCTTTCCAAGCTGTGTTATAACTGTTTTTTTCTTGGTACTTGACCATGTTTGACCAGGTGTCAGAACATTGGGCTTGATGTTCTTTTGGCCAATTGTGGCTAAAAAGGGGGGAGAGTAGTTGGACTTGATGTTGTGGCTTAGTAATTGGCTTTGCTGTTGTGGATTTGCTGTTGGCTTCTGGCTGTTGCTGGTCCCTTGGCTTGAAGGGGAGTTTGAGTTTTGATTGGTGTGCAGCTGCTGAATGTTAGATGTGTTATGGTGTGTTTCTGCTGCAGGTATCTCTGATGTGTGCTGATATTGTTTTAGCCAAAATTAGCCAAAGAGGGAGATTGTTAGTTCTGTTATTGGCAGCAATTTTGGTAAAACAATGTGTTTGTTCAAGATGTCATGTATGATGTCTTAACATGTGCTTCTAACATTCTGCTTGTGGTGTGTTATTTGGTATTGCAGCTTTTGTGCATGATGTCAAGACTGGTGTCTTAACATCTGTTGACAGAACATCATGTCAAGACTGATATGTGTTTTAGGGCTGGGTGTTAATTGTTATGTTTTGAGAGATTCTGTTTGTGAGATTGCAGACGAAATTCTTGGAGAAGATTTATTCAGATGCAATCGTTTGTTTCTATATTTAGGGCGAAAAGATTTGAAGATAAAATCTGTTTTTATTGTGCATCAAATCGGTGTTTTTCACAGAGCCCAAGCCCAAGAACCTGTTTCTATTTAAAGAAGTCTCAACCCTACTTGAAAAAAAACGAAGACAAGAGATTGTGTACTGAGTGTCAAGTATTAGGGTTTGTGTTTTCGTCTGTGTATTGTGAGCCATCCATTCATCTGTTTTGATGTTTGAATTGGACTGATTTAGTTGAGTTGTAATTTGTCCACTCTAAGCTTTTAAGCACGAGTGTTTGTTCTTGATTGAAGCTTTTAAGCAAGATCAAGGTATTGTCGTTGAAGTGTGTCTTCTACTTTCTTTATTGTAAGTTGTTATCACTGATGTGATTGAGAGGGAGTGAGAGGTGTCTCATATCTGAGAGTGTCTTAGATAGAAGTGTCATTGGGTAGTGATTAAGCAAGTAGATTGTCAACTGGTGTGTTGGCTGTAGAGTCTATGAATTGATACTACTAATAGTGGACTTCCTCCCTGGTTTGGTAGCCCTCAGACGTAGGTTGTTTGACCGAACTGGGTGAATAATTCTCTGTGTTTATTTATTGCTTTCAAGTGTTGTTACTTTTATTATCTTGTTCATATAGCAGATATTGATGTTGTGACATCTCACTCGACATCACATATCTGATACCAGAATTTCAGTGTGGACTTTGTCCCGGTCTGCTTTCGTTTTTGTCTGCATTTTGCATTTATCATTATCATCATACCAGAAATTTATGGCATGTCTGCATTTGCATGTCTGTTAGTTGTCCTTAGCATATGCATTCCATCTAAGGGGGAAAATTTCGGTTTGCTATATTTAAATACCTTTCACCTTGATGTCCCGGGGATCTCCATTCCCCGTGTCATCTGGTAAAGATATTTAAATAGGGGCAACTGTTGTACCCCAAATTTTACCCTTAGATATTCTGATCATTGCACATCATTCTAAGTCGGTCCCGATTAATTTCAAATCTGAAGAATGATGTATTTTCCCAAGTGATTTTATCCTGTGCTGATGATTTTGGCATGTTTGTCCTTCGTTTTCGAGTATTTTGGTATTCAACTTTTACTCGCTTTTTATTCATTTTATTTTTTATTTATTTTTTAAAATAGTCTCATTTTAATTCATAATTACTTTTAATTTGTTAACTTCATTTTATTTTCTTATTTATTTATTTTTAGTCATTTATTAACTTCTTAATTAAATGATTTTTTATTAATTGATTTTACTTTGTTTAGTTAAATTAGGTTTTTCATTTTAGTTAGCTTTGTTCTCTTTTATTATTTATTCATTAGATTAGTTATTTAATTAATAGGAATTAATTTAGATTAATTTAGTTAAGTTAATTAGATTTTATGTTCTTTTCTTTTTAGGATAAGTTATTTGTTTTATTTTCTTTTAACAAACAAACCCAATGTCACAAACCGTACCACAAATTCCAAAACTCTACACCATCCAAAACCATTTTGTTGACCAAGCTTCACTTTCTCATTTGAATTCCAAATGTACAAAGGATAAAAAGAAAAAAGGTTACTAAGTTGCCTACAACGAGTTACACCCTGCATCAAAGCCAAACCTGTCTGTTACAAACTTTCACCAATTTGGTTATCCTGCTACAACAAAGCAAAAGAAAACAAAATTCAAATTCGTATAACCCAACTCTCTGCTATCACCCTGTGCACTTCCTGCTACAAGCTTACACCACACTTTGACCAACAATGCACTCTACTACCATTCCAAGACCTGCTGCAAAATTCCTGCCAAGCCTGCATCAAATATAGACAGCACACCATAACAATCAAAATCTGGCCAGTGAATGCAACGTTTCAAGAAGACTAGTTTCAGAGGAGATGAGGGAAATTTGAAATAAAAAGAACCTCTTCCACAGTTCTCTGGGGAGGATTCGAAGTCCCCTTACCTCCTACAAGCCTCAAAACTCTCAATCCATACCAGCCATCTTTTTTATTACATATTTTGACTGCAACATGATTTCAAAAAAGGAGGGTGAATAAGAGAAACTCATAGCCTCCTCTCCCGTTTCCCCTTCGTTACCACTTCTCACAAACCTTCCCACATCTGCATACACACGTTCAACCAACATACTCCCTCCAACCATTCCCAAACAGAGCTTCACCCACAACACATCTTTCACTTCCCACCATCTAACCGTCATCATCTCACAACCAATTTTCACAGACCTTCAACCACCATTGTCCTTCGATCCTTTTCCTCCTCCAAAGCAACTTACAACCTCACACTGACATACACATATCTCCACATTTTCATAAAACCATTCTCAGCTCTCATCCTTTATCATACACCAACAACAGCAACAAAACAGAGTTAACCGTTATTCCGCCGTAACCGCAGCACAACGTGAACTCAGAGAATAGGTGCGGTTGAAGATCCGTGCGAAGGAATTCATAACTGAGATTTCCAGCAACAACAACCGCCAACGTCATCCGCATCCCTTCAAATCGCAGGTAGTTTTTCTACACACCAGAACTTACTACGTGATGTCTGATTGATATCTCAGAGTTGAGAAATCCAGAGTGAGAAAGCAGAAACGAGCGAGCATGATTTCGATTTACGAGTGAGTCGTGAGCGAGTGAGATGATGGCGAGAGAGAAAGGAGAAATAAGAGAGAGTGAGGAAACAAAGAGCATTGTTCGAAGATGAGAACAGGCTTCGCTTGGTTCCAAGTTTCACGAGTTATTGTGTTGTCTTTAAGAGGTTGTTGGTACGATTCTGAAACGGCCATGTAGGTTTTAGGTCTTCTTGTAGTGATTCAGCTGAATCGGGTCGGGTCAACACAACCCGCGACCCGTCTTTGGATGACCTTGGGCCATTTCATCTCAATCTCCTAGCCCAACGTGTCTTTTCACACCCCTCAGCCAGTTTCCTGCACCTATTAGTTAGTTTTTTAGGTAGTTTTCAATTAACTAATTTATTCTTTACTTAGAATTAGTAATTAGATTTTTAGGATTTTAATTAGAACTTAACCAGCAGTTTATTTTATTTTATTCAGTTTAAGTTGTTAGTTAGTATTTATTAATTAGTTTCAACAAGATAGTTTTTAATTTTAATTGGACTTAATTTAATTAGTTGTAAATTATTAGTTAGTTTATAGTTCAAATTAGTTTAATTATTTAATTAGCTTTTTAAATAGATGTTAGTTTATTTTTGAATCTGGTTTATTTAGATTTTTATTAATTCTTAAATTTATCTTTACGCTCCGTATTTTCATTTTGTTAATTCCTAATATTTATTTTTCGTTTAAATCTTGTTACAAATACTGTATATATTACTGTTTACTTTACTCTTGACATTCGAGATTTTCTCCTTGTTCCTCTTTAATTGTCCCTAATTCCAAAGGAATGGACCATATAGTTGACCGTCATGTCATTTAGGACAACCTTATCTCTCATTCGCTTATCTCACGCCACCGCGCGATCGAGACTTACCTTCCCTTTTAACTTAACCTTAGGCTTGGAGTCGTCGCACTCCATGTAGGGGTCTTGCGTTCAGACCCTATTCTCCTGTGTACACTTATTCCCTTTTTAAACTAGCCTTAGGTTTGGAGTCGCCACACTCCACGTAGGTGTCTTGCTGCCAGACCCTACTTTCCCTTGGAACCTTGACCAGAGTCAAGAGTTCTTCACCCCCGTTGAGGGGAACTACGGACGCTCTGATTTCTCAAGTTCATCTTGAGAATACGTAGGCATGGGATTGCGGGATCCTAGCAAGCCACCTTTTCTTTTTTCCACCTTTTTCTTTTTCACCTTTTTGTTTTTCCACCTTTTCTTTTTATCTTTGTTTACCCTTATTGAGGGGAACTACGAATGCTCTGATTCCATTCCCGTCAGGATACGTAGGCACGAGATGCGATGTCTTGGTGAGCATACTTAGTGTATATACCCCTAGGTCTTTACCTTAGCATATTTCCCTTAGCAAGCAAACTTTATCATAACACAAATACTAAGAAGAGGTTCCTGTAGAGTACTACAGATACTTAGGATGCTAACACCTTCCCTAGGTATAACCAACCCCCGAACCTTAGATCTCTAGCTGTGTTCCTACATAGCGCACTTAGGGTTTTTCGACCTTTACCCTTTCCTTTGGATAAATCAAAGCTCGGTGGTGAATTTCAAAGATTTGTGATTCAGGTTAATTCAATAGCTTGATATCTGATTCTCACCGCAACAGATGTTGTTCAGGATTTGTGGCGGTCAAGTAAAATTTGTAGAGGTTTTAGGTGTTGATCAAAGGTGGAGGTACATTACCATTTTTCATATCCATTCTCGTAGCCATCCATTTTATTATCTATAATCCAAATTCCATTGTCAATCTATTCAATTTTCTATCCATAATTATCCAAATTTTATTATCCATTCCAAATCCACTTTTTCTAATCCATTTTCTTTTTAGTCTACTTAACTTTTCTAAAATTCATGGTCAGTCCACATCCATTTCCCAATTTTTAATGTCCATAATATCCATTTTTTTTATCCATTTGTTATTCAACCAATTTTCCAAACTATCCACTTCTAAATCCATTTCCACATCAAAATCCATTCTTATTCTTTTCAAACTCATATTCCATTAACTCATCTTTGTTTTCTTGTTTTGTTCTTCCAATTCAATCTATCCAATCCATATTACTACCATTCCAGAAAATCACAAAAAATCCATTTTGGTTACAACATTTCACAAAAATTTCCAAATCATAGTTCATTGAGACCATACAATAAAAGCCCAAGGTCCATTTACAAAATTACAAAAAAAATCAACAAAAGGAAAATTCATAAAGCCCATTCATAAATTTTTTCTACACAAATCCATATCCCTATTACAAAAAAAAAAAGAGGTTCAAAAACAATGTTCCACAAACATATGCTATGAAACCAATGTTTCAAAATCTGCTATCAACAATGCTAAACCAATTTTGTAGCATTTTGCACAACAGTCAAACCACAACATGCTACTCCCAAAGCTACTTCAAGATCATGTTGTTCCTGCCATTACTCCTAACCGCACTGCTACACACAACAATAAAAAAAAAAGGAGCTGCTGAAATGCTTTGCATAATTAAAGCAACTGTTCATCACGTGCCAAACCACGCTCAACCATGCTTGCTATCACTACACCAACATACTTGTACGAACCTACACCCACCTCCTTTCATAACCTGCAAAGCTGTGCGCATAAAACAAAACCTGCTCCAAATTGCTAAAGACTGCTACAAAACCAGAATTTTTTTCCCTCCTGCCACACTTTTAGAAGCAATATTCCATAATGCCACACTTTTCACTTAATATCCCAAAATGCCACACTTTCAAACAAAAAAACGCATCTGTGGGGAAGTGCCGCCCATTGGATATGCGGCCCATAAAATTTCTATACATAGCCGCCCATTGAAAGGGTGGCACTGTCCATTTTCTTTTTTTTTTTCGTTTTATTAATATTAATAATATTAATAATAATAATAATATTAATTAATATTAAATAATTAAAATAATATTAGTTATTATTAAATAATAATAATAATATTAATTAATATTAAATAATAATAATAATATGAGTTAATATTAAATAATAACAATATTATTAGTTAATATTACATAATAATAATAATATTAGTTAATATAAAATAATAATTATAATATTAGTTAATATTAAATAATAATTATAATATTAGTTAATATTAAATTGTATATATTAGGGTTTCAAATATAAATATTAATAATATTTATAAAATAAATTAATATAAAATAATATTAATATTTTAATATTTTAGTATTTTAATATTTTTGTGCAGTGCCGCCACTGCAATGGGCGGCACTTTTTAATATTTTATTATTTATGTACAGGGCCGCTACAGGGCCGGTACTGCAATGGGCGGCACTTTTGAATATTTTATTATTTCTGTACAGTGCCGGTACTGCAATGGGCGGCACCCTTTAATATTTAAATATTTTTGCACAGTGCCAGCACTGATATAAATAGAGGTTGGGTGTGATCAATTTTTCACATCCATTTGAAATTCGTTTTAGTACTTTGAAGATGTATCCTCACCGCTAGGGGAAAGTAATTTTTTCAAGAGACAAGCCGGCAATGGACATGCTTTTCTGGAACATCCGTAGTTTAGAGCAACTACACAGGGAGTTGAAGCGTTGGTTAGAAGGAGATATACCAGAAGGGGAAAAAATCAAAAGTATTGAGAGGTTTGATGCTTGGCGTGGGTGGGTGCGAATCAAGTCTGATAAGGAAGCCAGAGAAATGATGTTTGGGCGGAACGAAATCAAACTGCTAGTTGTAATCAGTAGTTAGAGAAGTTGTACCAAATGTTATGTTAAATGTTTCTTGTTAGTATTTTGAACTTTGTTGATGTTGTGTTATTTATGTATGTGGTGTGTCAGTTAATGAAGAACAATGTTGTTTGGTTGTGATATCTGAAATGTTGCTATTAAGTGAATAATCTAATGAAGCACAATGTTGTTTGGATGTGATATCTGAAATGTTGCTATTGATTAAATAAAACACTAATGATTATTTGTCCCCACATTGGGACACTTGATTCGGTTGTGACCAGTTTGACGACACACGGAACATTTTCTCTCAAGCTTATCAAAGTTATCCATTTCCGTTCTAATACGTGTGCTCACTGGGCGACCTTTCTTGTTCCTCCGCAATCTTGGGTTATGGAAAATTTGATCTCCCTCATAAACGGGCCAATATTCATCGTAAGGCAACACTGGAAAGCTTGTGCTGTAAACCCCAAAAAGGGTTGAAACCCTGTAAATGTCTGACAAAAGAGCGTAAGCGTCGTGGCGCACATAAGAACATGCAGCGATTACATGTGAGCAAGGGACACGGTATGCCTGAAACTTTCCGCAGTCACACCAACGATTTAGTAGGTTGACCTTATAATGTCCCATAGGTTTTCCCTCACCATGGTCCTTTGTTTCCTTCACACTAAAAAGATTGTTAGTGTAGTCAAATACTCTGACATGATGTGTGCCGGATTTTGTTGTTTCTTCTTTCATCACCTTAAGGCAGTTTCTGTAAATGTCTGTCCAGAACTCAACACAACACTCCACTTTGCTCCCCTTTCAGCAAATAATGATCCCAATCTATAATATGTTGCACTTACCAATGCTGTAATGGGCAAATTACGGGTGCCTTTAAAGACAGCATTCAACGACTCAACAAGATTGGTAGTCATGTGACCCCAACGTCGACCCCCGTCAAATGCCCTTGTCCATTTTTCAACCGGAATATTGTCTAGCCACTTTAAAGCATCAGCATTCGCCATGCCAATTTCAGCCCGGTAGTAATGAAATGTTGGTTGGTTTAATGCATACCCTGTAAGAAAATTGTATAAAATATACTTATTGACCAAGATATAATATATGTTATTCACGAAGGCTTAATGTTATCAAATATACTTACCCATGTTAATGACTTTCTCCCGTAGTCTCCTGTCCTTGATTTCCCTCATAAAATTTTGCGAAATGTGTCGTATACAATAAACATGCACCGATGGGGGATTATGCCAACCATTTTCTGGATTTTTGTATGCACTGTCAATCGATGCATGTCGGTCTGAAATCAAGCATAGGTTTGGCTGTGGCGCAACATGCCTCCTCAAGTTGCGTAGAAAAAACCCCCAACCTTCAGCCGTCTCACCTTCCACAATGGCAAATGCAACTGGGAAAATATTGCTATTGCCATCTTGTGCCACCGCCATAAGCAGGGTACCCTTGTACTTACCGTATAACCAGGTTCCATCAATTTGAAGAATAGGCTTGCAATATGCAAAACCTCTGATGCATGGTTGGAATGCCCAGAATAGTCGGTGGAAGATGTGTTTCCCTTCAACAATTGTTCCGTCATCTGTATACATGGGTAGTGTTTCTGTTTCCAGCACCGTCCCCGGAACAAATTTTTTAAGTGCTAACAGAAAATGTGGAAGTTCGTTGTATGAGTTCTCCCAGTTACCATATACCTGTTCGATTGCTTTGTTCCTTGCAATCCATGCCCTTCTGTAAGACGGAGTAAAATTGTATTCAGAAACAATTTTACTGATGCATATACTCACCTTGACAGAATGATCCTTTTCTACAAATGGCATTAATAGTTGAGACATTAATTGGGAGCTTAGTTGTCGATGATCCTGGTTAAACATAGTTGTTGAACAACTATGTGGTGGGTTCATAATTCCTATCTCCCACAAGCCACTTCTTTTTCTGTAAGACGCCAGTAAACGAAACTTGCAGGAATCGTTTTTGCAACAAATTATGTATCTCTTCTTGTCGGAATCCATCACCTTAAAATCCACGCAGTGTTTCATGTGATATTGCTTTATGGCACGCACACAGTCGGCTTTATTTTTAAATTGGTTACCGACTTCTATGTCACCCTCAATTGGAATATGAGGGTTCACTCCCCATTCAAATGATGTCCCGTCTACATTCAGGGGCAGGGTTGTCATATGGGCAGGTGGGCAGAAAACATTCCCAACTGGAATGTGTTGTTCATCATTGTTGACTTCGTTAATACTGGTTCCTTCCTCAAACAAAGTAGTATATAAATCATCAACCTGTTCCTCATTTTCTTCTTCGAGGTCTTCTTCTTCGACATCTTCGTATGGAATTATGGCAGCCGTTTCTTCTACGGATGCATTGATGACCTGAGAATTCTGGGTTTGTGGACATTGTTCAAATGTTATGTATAACTCAATGTACGGAAACCCAGAGCATTCATGGTTCGAGAACATCGTTTCAACATCCTCGTCGTCGCGAATCTTCAATGGAACAAATTTAAATTGATTGTTCCCAAAATGAATAGCATTTCTGTAAGTAATTTGTATCACCGATCCTGCTTGAACCTTCGTGTCTACCCTTTTTTTAAATTGTTGGAAAGACGACCTTCTATTAATACTGAAACGACAAATTTCAGTATTTTCAAAGATCAAACCCACTTCATCAGATACAATTACACTACCATTGTAATGGGCATTAACAATATATTTGGAATTGTTAGACATGCTATAAGAATATGTGTAGAATTGATGAATGGGTGCTAGAATTGATGAAGGTATATTTGATGAGGGTTTGAATGTAGAAAGCATACAAGTTATAAAGAAAATTAGATATGAGAGAGAACACGGTGCAAGCTGGTACGTGAATTATTTGGTCAAAGTCGTCTACCCAGTGCCGCCCATTGAAAGGGCGGAAGTGACATATTTATTACACAGTGCCGCCCAATCAGGTACCGGCAGTCAGGAATCTGGCAGACAGTGCCGCCCAATCAGGTGCCGGCAGTCTGACACGTTGCATGTGTGCCGCCCATTGGAAGGGCGGAAGTGAACAAAGTATAAATGCATGCTGCATGCATGGGGAGCACGTACGAATTAATGCATGCAACCAATTAACATTTCAACATTTAATTTTTACCTAATAATTTTTATCCTCTCCTCCTATAAATACATCAAATTTTATCTCATCATATCACTCATAAATTTCTACCATATCACATTTTACCCAATTCTCTCTACCATTCAGCTCATAAATTTTATATAACATGGCATTGCTAACACTTGGAGAGGATCATCGAGGAACTCTTGCCAACATTGCTTCATATGTAAGTGTATAATATCTATAATTATTGTTATATATTTATTATAAATTGTTATACATTTAATATTGTTATAAAATTTGTTATAATGCTATTAATTATTTTTTTTTATAGGATGGAAAATTGTTCAAACCACGCTCACACAAATACATGGCACCCGATGATATTATTATTCCGTATTTGGAACGAGCGGGTTTCGGTCACGTGATCAACATAACTTCATATGCAATTGATCAAAAATTTCTACTAGCCTTATGCGAAAGATGGCGACCTGAAACCCACACATTTCACTTCCCAACAGGTGAATGCACAATCACTTTGGAGGATGTCCATATGTTGTTGGGTCTGCGTGTGGATGGTTTACCGGTCGTTGGTAACACAAATGTGAGGTACTCGTTAATTGAAGAACTATTGGGGGTGTCCTTGGAAGAAGGTGTTAATAGGAAGGGCCAAAACATTAGAATTTCATGGCTAAGATCAATTTACCAACGTTTGGCATTGACCGAGGATTCTCCCGAGTATCTAAAAATTTATAAATCTAGACTTTATATTTTATTGCTTTTCGCATGCTTTTTATTCCCTGATACTAATGGTAATAGTATCCATCTTCAATTTTTACCATTACTAGAAGATTTTAACCAAATAAGTAGTTATAGTTGGGGCGCTGCTACCTTAGCGCATCTGTACAAAAATTTGTGTAGATGCGCAAGAAAAAATGTGCATAATTTTTCTGGTTGTGGCGTTTTGATTCAAGCTTGGGGATGGTCTAGAATGCCAAGATTGGCACCAATAAACCCCAATCCATACCACTTTCCATATGCGACCAAGTAAGTATACTTAAATACTTTTCTTTCTATACATTTTTTTCCTATAAATTTTACTAAATACTTTTTTATTTTATAGGTGGTCCGCATATGGGATGAATTATGAAAAAACTCCTCATCAATGTGCTCCCAGATATCGAACTTTCTTCGATCATTTCGAGGAAGACGACGTATTATCTCTAACGCATACATTACTTCCATTAAAATTATTTTATATTTTTTAAATTCTAATCCTTTTTTGAACTACATTACAGTTTGTATGGAGGCCATATCTTGACCTTCATGATCCAGATCCAACTGAACAAGACATGTGGAGTTCAAAAACATTCATTTTTTGTTTCACTTATGTCGAAATGCATCATTCAGACAGAGAAGAACAGAGAAGATCAAGATATGGCCTCAGGAAGGTTCTAGAACTCCACATGTCTTGTTCAGTCGGATCTGCATCAGGAAGGTCAAGATATGGCCTCCATAGAAACTGTAATGTAGTTCAAAAAAGGATTAGAATTTAAAAAATATAAAATAATTTTAATGGTAGTAATGTATGCGTTAGAGATAATACGTCATCTTCCTCGAAATGATCGAAGAAAGTTCGATATCCAGGAGCACAATGACGAGGTGTTTTTTCATAATTCATCCCATATGCGGAACACCTATAAAATAAAAAAGTATTTAGTAAAAATTATAGGAAAAAAATATATAGAAAGAAAAGTATTTACGTATACTTACTTGGTCTTATATGGAAAGTGGTATGGATTGGGGTTTATTGGTGTCAATCTGGGCATTCTGGACCATCCCAAGCTTGAATCAAAACGCCACAACCAGAAAAATTATGCACATTTTTTCTTGCGCATCTACACAAATTTCTGTATAGATGCGCTAAGGTAACAGCGCCCCAACTATAACTACCTATTTGATCAAAATCTTCTAGTAATGGTAAAAATTGAAGATGGATACTATTACCATTAGTATCAGGGAATAAAAAGCATGCGAAAAGCAATAAAATATAAAGTCTAGATTTATAAATTTTCAGATACTTGGGAGAATCCTCGGTCAATACCAAACGATTGTAAATTGATCTTAGCCATGAAATTCTAATGTTTTGGCCCTTCCTATTAACACCTTCTTCCAAGGACACCCCCAATAGTTCTTCAATTAAAGAGTACCTCGCGTTTGTGTTACCAACAACCGTTAAACCATCCACACGCAGACCCAACAACATATGGACATCCTCCAAAATGACTGTGCATTCACCTGTGGGGAAGTGAAATGTGTGGGTTTCAGGTCGCCATCTTTCGCACAAGGCTAGTAAAAATTTTCGATCAATTCCATATGAAGTTATGTTGATCACGTGACCGAAACCCGCTCGTTCCAAATATGGAATAATAATCTCATCAGGTTCTATGTATTTGTGTGAGTGTGGTTTAAACAATTTTTCATCCTATAAAAAAATATAATTAATAGCATTATAACAATTTTTATAAATATATAACAATATTTATAAGGGTTAATACCCCTTTTGCCCCCTGCCATATAGGCGAAATCCCAAAAACAACCCTGTAAAAAAAACACAGATTCCATCCTGCCATTTGTAGATTCTTTCGTTTTGCCTCCTGAGTAGATTTGGTCAACAAAATTGCTGACATGGCGCTGCTTTGTTGGCTTTTTTTATTTTTTATTTATTTAATTACACGCGTGACATTTTTATTAATATTTTAATATTTGATGTTGAAATGCTTAAAATTCAAAAATTCAAAAAAATGTCCACCCACCCCCTTTTGTTTCAAAGCTTAAGCACCTACCACTAAGCTAGAGCATTTATCTTGTATTTTAATTGCTTTTAAACATACATATTATACGTTTGCATACTTGTTTTCATTTTCATCAATTATTATTAGAATATATTGTAACTATATTATATATACTATAACTATTATTAGAATATAGTTAAATAACATATTGTAAATATTATATTGTAACTATAATTTTTTTACATATTATACATATTGTAACTATATTGTAGCTAAATTCTAAATATTTACTAAGTATTAATATTAAAACACATTTACTAAATTATTATTTATATTTTAATAATTATTAATTACAGTAAATAATAACTAAATAATAATTTCAGCTTATTAAACTAAATAATAACTAAATATTTATAAATAGTAATTACTGTAAATAAAAGCTATATATTTATAAATAGTTAAGATATTTGTAAAAATTAATAACTATTTGTAACTAAAATATTAACTAAATTAATAATAACTAAATAATATTTATAGTTAAAATAAATACAGTAAATAATAATAATAAATATTTTTAAAAAAACTGTTATTTTAAAAAACTCTTAATAAAAAACTAAACTAAATAAATAAATATAATAGTAGTTTTAATATTAGTAATTACTAATAAACTGAAAATAAAAATATTAGTAATTAATAGTAAACTGAAAATTAAAAGATTTTTAATTAAAATAACAGTTTTTTATATTAATAATTAATAACAAACTGAAATTTTTTTTTAAATTAATTATAACGTTAAATAAAAATAAATAATTTAGTTTTTATGATATAGATTTGAAATAAAATAAATAAATGAATAATTTTTAAATAATAGTATTAAATAATTTTAGAAAAAATTATTCATTAGTTCAGTTAAAATTATTTAACACTAATAATTTCATTAGTTAAAAAATTATTAAATATAAATTATTCATTTATTTAACGCTAATAATTTAGTATTAATTAATGTTTTAATATTAAATAATTCAGTATTAAAATTAATATTAATATTAATTTAACATATTAATATTAAATTTACAGTAAATAATTAATTAACGTTTTATTTTAGTATTAATATTAATATATAATTCATTATTAATATTTAGATTAATAGTTCAGATTAATAATTCATAATTGATCCTAGTTCAGATTTATAATGTAATATATAATTTTTAAAAGAATAATATAACAAAACAATCAAGATGACCTAGTGGTGGAAGGCGCCCCATGTAAGTTTTAAGTCATGGGTTTGATTCTCATGAGTGACAAAATTTTGATATTATTTAGTTATTATTAATTTAGTTAATATTTTAGTTACAAATAGTTATTAATTTTTACAAATATCTTAACTATTTATAAATATTTAACTTTTATTTACAGTAATTACTATTTATAAATATTTAGTTATTATTTAGTTTAATAAGCTGAAATTATTATTTAGTTATTATTTACTGTAATTAATAATTATTAAAATATAAATAATAATTTAGTAAATGTGTTTTAATATTAATACTTAGTAAATATTTAGAATTTAGCTACAATATAGTTACAATATGTATAATATGTAAAAAAATTATAGTTACAGTATAATATTTACAATATGTTATTTAACTATATTCTAATAATAGTTATAGTATATATAATATAGTTACAATATATTCTAATAATAATTGATGAAAATGAAAACAAGTATGCAAACGTATAATATGTATGTTTAAAAGCAATTAAAATACAAGATAAAGGCTCTAGCTTAGTGGTAGGTGTTTATGCTTTGAAACAAAAAGGGGTGGGTTCAATCCTTGTAGTGGGCATTTTTTTGAATTTTTGAGTTTTAAGCATTTCAACATCAAATATTAAAATATTAATAAAAATGTCATGCGTGTAATTAAATAAATAAAAAATAAAAAAAAGTCAACAAAGCAGCGTCATGTCATCAATTTTGTTGACCAAATCTACTCAGGGGGCAAAACGAGGAAATCTACAAATGGCAGGGATGGAATCTGTGTTTTTTTTTACATGGTTGTTTTTGGGATTTCGCCTATATGGCAGGGGGCAAAAGGGATATTAACCCTATTTATAATTAATAACAATATTAAATGTATAACAATATTAAATGTATAACAATTTATAATAAATATATAACAATTTATAATAAATACATAACAAAAATTATAGACATTATACACTTACATGAGGCAATGTTTCCAAGAGTTCCTCGATGATCTTCTCCTAGTGTTAACAAAGTCATGTTATATAAATAGAAGTAGGGAAGTTTATGAGATTAATGGTAGAGGTGAAATGGTAAAATGTGATATGGTGATGAGATAAAAATATGAAATATTTATAGGAGGATGATAAAAAATAGTAGGTAAAAAATTAAATGTTTGGATGATAAATATTTGCATGCATGCTCGTACGTGTTCTCATGCATGCAGCAATGCATTAATTCGTTGTGGACTTCTGCCCTTCCAATGGGCGGCACACTTGCCAAGACATTGCCTTTATTCCAGACATTGCCGCCCATTCAGGGAACGGCTGTCAGACATTTATCATCCAACGAATGCATTGCTGCATGCATGGGAACACGTACCAGCATGCATGCAAACATTTATCATCCAAACATTTAATTTTTTACCTACTATTTTTTATCATCCTCCTATAAATACTTCATATTTTTTATCTCATCATCATATCACATTTTACTATTTCATCTCTACCATTAATCTCATAAACTTCCCTCATATGTAAGTGTATAATGTCTATAATTTTTGTTATATATTTATTATAAATTGTTATATATTTATTATAAATTGTTATACATTTAATATTGTTATACATTTAATATTGTTATTAATTATAAATATTGGTATATATTTATAAAAATTGTTATAATGCTATTAATTATATTTTTTTATAGGATGAAAAATTGTTCAAACCACGCTCACACAAATACATAGAACCTGATGAGATTATTATTCCGTATTTGGAACGAGCGGGTTTCGGTCACGTGATCAACATAACTTCATATGGAATTGATCGAAAATTTCTACTAGCCTTGTGCGAAAGATGGCGACCTGAAACCCACACATTTCACTTCCCCACAGGTGAATGCACGTGTGGATGGTTTAACGGTTGTTGGTAACACAAATGTGAGGTACTCTTTAATTGAAGAACTTTGGGGGTGTCCTTGGAAGAAGGTGTTAATAGGAAGGGCCAAAACATTAGAATTTCATGGCTAAGATCAATTTACAATCGTTTGGTATTGACTGAGGATTCTCCCGAGTATCTGAAAATTTATAAATCTATATTTTATTGATTTTCGCATGCTTTTTATTCCCTGATACTAATGGTAATAGTATCCATCTTCAATTTTTACCATTACTAGAAGATTTTGATCAAATAGGTAGTTATAGTTGAGGCGCTGCTACCTTAGCGCATCTATACAGAAATTTGTGTAGATGCGCAAGAAAAAAGTGCATAATTTTTCTGGTTGTGGCGTTTTGATTCAAGCTTGGGGATGGTCCAGAATGCACAGATTGGCACCAATAAACCCCAATCCATACCACTTTCCATATGCGACCAAGTAAGTCTACGTAAATACTTTTCTTTCTATATATTTTTTTTCCTATAATTTTTACTAAATACTTTTTTATTTTATAGGTGGTCCGCATATGGGATGAATTATGAAAAAAAACACTTCATCATTGTGCTCCTGGATATCGAACTTTCTTCGATCATTTCGAAGAAGACGACGTATTATCTCTAACGCATACATTACTACCATTAAAATTATTTTATATTTTTTAAATTCTAATCCTTTTTTGAACTACATTACAGTTTTTATGGAGGTCATATCTTGACCTTCCTGATGCAGATCTGACTGAACAAGACATGTGGAGTTCTAAAACATTTATTTTTTGTTTCACTTATGTCGAAATGCATCATACAGACAGGGTGAAACTTCAATTTGGGATTCACCAAGACATTCCTGGTCCACCTACGTCCATGGAGAGGTACCACGATGCGTGGAAATTCCCATGATTGGAGAGACCATAACAGAGAAGAACAACAACAATGGATAAATCGTCGCCAAACTGTCCTACAAGGAAATGTCATGGAATTCGAATGTAAACCCAGTAGAAAATACATGAATTGGTATAGATCTGTGACCATTTTGTATCTATCACAAAATAGATACTTATGGGAGCCTCGTAACCAACCAACATCTTCAAACTTCCAACAACCCAGACAACCTTGTAACACCCAACCCCAAACATTTAACACCCCTCAACAAATTTTTAACACCCAACCACAAATTTTTAACACCCCACAACAAATATTTAACACCCAACAACAACCTTTCAACCCAACACAACAACCTTATACCCCCAGCCAACACTACCAACAACCATACCTACCATTTAACCCAACCCTCTTCAACACCCAACTTCAAAACCCAACTCCCTTCACACAACAACCTTTCAACCCAACACAACAACCTTATACCCCCAGCCAACACTACCAACAACCATACCTACCATTTAACCCAACCCTCTTCAACACCCAACTTCAAAGCCCAACTCCCTTCAACACCCAACAACAAAACCCAACTTCTTCATACACCCAATATAACCAATTTTCATTCTCCCAACCTACCCCACAAGATAACATCTACCAAACACCCCAAACACAAGTCCCCTTCTACCCCTCACAACCCTATAACCTTAATACCTCTCAAGACCAACACCCCTACACCCCTTCATGACTAAGACATTGCCACCTACCAACCTACCAAGTTGGAGTAATGAGGGAACAAGACTAAGTTATGGCAGTGCGGCGGCAATACCAGATGTTGGTGAGTTAAATGATGACATGGTTGAAGAATTCATGAATCCTATCAATGATGCAGGACCTTCTACTCAGCCCAAAATGTTGATGTTGATCGTAGAAGGTCCACAAGAAATGTACAGCACCTGCCTGTGTAACCCACCAACGCTTACGTCGACGGGGTCCAAATCGAGACTAGTTAGGAGTTCATGTACTTTTTTAATTTCTTAAATAAATATATAATTATTTCAATAATTTTTTGTTTTGTTTTATTATTATTATTATTTATGAATATTATTTTGTATTATTAATTATAATTAATATTCATAACTATCATTATAATAATTAACTTTAACTATAACTTAATTATTATAAAATATATCTACCTTCATTTAATTAATATAATTATTTAATTAATATTTATTATCCAAATTAATAAAACAATAAAAATAAAAACATATTTAAATTTTAATATAATTATCCAAATTTTTTAATTATTATTTATTATCCAAATTAATAAAACAATAAAAATATAAACACTAAAATAAAAAAAATAAAATAAAAATAACCGTCCTACACTGCTGCCCTTTGGATGGGCGGCACCCTAAATTTTTAAACACTTCTGCCTTTTGGATGGGCGGCACTCTTTAAAGAAAAAAAAATTATTTGAAACGACAGCATTTTGGGATATTGTTTGAAAAACATGACAATTTGAAAATAATGTTTGAAACTTGTGGCAGGGCAGAAAAAAATTCACCAAAACAAGGTTCAAAGTTCTGCTGCAACAAAAACCGTACAAAATCATGCAGAAACAAGACAATGAACTTGCTTCAATTTTGCACCCCTATGACACTCCATAAGACAACATAAAAAATGCAGTTGAAAACAACAATACACACGGCAAAATAATTTTTTTTCAGAAAGAGAAGAGAAAAGGTCGATTTAAAAGGACGGATACCATTTCACAAGGGGAGATATCATATTTTCAAAAGAAACATCATAAACGTTTGGCACAACCATCAAAATTAAAAAAAAAAACACAATGGTTCAAATGTTCTGAAAGAATCATAATATCATCCCCATCACATTCCCTAAACACAATTCCCACAACCGTTTCAGAACCGAATCAAGGAAAAGGAGAAGAAAAAGAGAAAAACGATTTGTAATCCAAACTCACCTCTAAACCTCCGTCTCTGCCAGTTCTCTTCCACGAAGTCGCCACCGCCGTCAAGAACTAACCACTGAGCGTCAATTTTGGGTCAGATGTACTGCGGGCATTGCAGAGAGCAACCTCACCTCGTAAGATTATCAAGAACAAAATAAGAGGCGCTCAACAAGTTTCATAAAGAAGGCGAACCACTAGTTGAAGGAACTCACTGCAGCAACAAAAACGACATCGAGCCATTTCAAGCAACGCACCAACAGGAATGAAGTGTCATCGACATTGGATTCTCGGTAACATTTTGGTTCAGAAATATCATTTCTTTTCAGTGAGTCATATTTCTGTTTGGATTTTGTTTGTGGATACTTATTACCTTCGGGTTTTTTCTCGTTGGCATTTAAGATTTTTTGATGGATGTGTTGTTGTGTTTACAACATAAACATGTCTTCATGCTTGATGAACATCACAATAAAATGTGATATGTTGTGCTGAAAAAAAAAAGAACATTCATCAAAATCATTAAGCCAAAGTTTATGAATCACCCTAACCTTCTTTCCACCCTTACCCAGACAATAACAACATCAATCATCGTTACTCATCATCGACCTACCGCACCGCGAGGAAGAGTGGACGATTGATAGCGCCGCCGGATCGGATAAAGAGATTGATTTGAAACCTGAGAAGAAGAGTTTTGCGGCGAGAGGAAAGAGGATTTCAGATTGAGAGTAGGATTTGTGAGATTTTTTCTCGTTTTCTATTTGCGACCGTTAAATCGCGAGAGAGGATAAAGTGGAACTGAGTTGAGCAAAAAGTGATGGGATTTGTTTTTTATCGTTGTAGCAGTCGTGCCTTTCCTTTTCTTTTTAGGGTTATTTTCTAAGCATGGAGCCATTTGAACTGGGTCGGTTTGACCCGTTCCTCTCCACCCATCCGCTGACTCTCCTTCCCGGGCTGTTGGTTGTTTACTTTGGCCCATCTATTCCTTGAGTTTAGTTTAAGAGGTGGCTTTTTTTTTAAGTTTATTTTTAGCTTTTAATTTAGTTTTGAAACTTAACTTTTTCTTTTAATTAGGTTTTAACTTTCTTGTTAAATTTGTTAATTAAATATTTAGAGTTTAATTTAGATGTTTTAAATAAAAAATCCAAATAAAAATAAAAGCTTTTTTTAATAATAATTGTTATGAATTAATCATTTCTTTTCTAACGCATATTTAATTATTTAGGATTCTAATTTTCCATCGTTTAGATTTTATCTGGTTAATTTCTTTAATTAGTCTGACTTCTACCTTTGTGAGTTTGTAACTTATATATCTTTTGTCTGATCTTTTGATTTCAATTTTTGACTCCTCTGGCTCTTTATGTTGTGATCAGTATCCATGTTATGATATGTCACTTTTCTTTGATTCTATTTTGAGATGGTTACTTCCATGCTTTAAGTCGGTTTCCCCTTTGTTAACTCATCTCGAATGCAGAGACATATCTCGACTACTTGTTTACCTGTGTCTGATTCCAATGGAAAAAGTTCCCTGTTTGACTAGTAAGTCATATTTAGGATAGTTAGTGTTGCTTCCCTTTTCACTTCCTTGACCTTATTAGGATCGTCTCCATTGGCCCTAGAGCCATTTTTTCCCTCTTTGACCTAGTTTTAGGTTAGAATTTTTTAACCCTATTGAGTACTATCATTATAGACACTTACTCTTCTTTCTTGACATGATTAGAGCCATTTTGTTTTACAACTTAGAGTTAGGTTTGGAGTTTTTGAACTCCATGTAGTTACCATTATGATGTGTACTCATTTTCCCCTATAACTTTGTTTAAAGTCAGACTTTAGGTTAGTTTTCCCACTTAGACTTTAAGAGTTGTTTAACTCTATGTGAGTACCATAGTTATGAGTACTCATTCCCCTCGGAACCTTGATCATTATCAAGAGTTCCTCACCCCTAGTTAGGCGAACTACGGAGGCTCTGATTCCTTATTCCTAGTCAGGATACGTAGGCACAAGATGCGATATCTTGCCGAGCCCTCTAACCGCTAACCACTAATCACTAACTTCCCTTATCTTACGCCGCCGCGCGATCGAGACTAGTTTACCTTACCTTTTATCCTAGCCTTAGGATTGGAGTCGCCGCACTCCACGTAAGTGTCATGTTTATGAACACTTACTCCCCCTCTAGAACCTTGATCATTATCAAGAATTCTTCGTCCCTAGTTAGGTGAACTACGAATGCTCTGATTCTTTGAGTCAAGATACATAGGCAAGAGATGCGACGTCTTGGCGAGCATACTTAGTGTACATACCCTTAGGTCTTTACCTTAGCACAGTTCCTTAGAAAACAACCTTTAGCATAACACAAATACTATCAAGAGGTTCCTGTAAAGTACTACAGATACTTAGGATGCTAACACCTTCCCTAGGTATAACCAACCCCCGAACCTAGATCTCTTGCTTTGTTTTTACATTGCAATTAGGGTTTCTGATCTTTTTCCTTTCTTTTGGATAAATCAAAGCTCGGTGGTGAATTTCAAAGATGTGTGATTCAAGTTAATTAATAGTTTGATATCTCACCGCAACAGTTTGGTTCGGATTGTTGGCGAGGGAACCCTGTTCCTTTTTTGTCTCCCCCTCCCACGACCCTTAGTGCTTCCGATTATACGATTCCGCTCCTCTCAGTTGGTCCCTAGCCCTAACACTAGGAGTTAAAACCAGTCTGGGACGAGTTTTACCGTTAACCAAAGCTTGTACGCTAGATCTGTGTTGCCGGAGTTTGGCCGGAAACGCGACTGAAAATCGTTAGAGGATGAACCCTCTATTTGTCTTTTATTTTTATATAGTGTTTATAATAAATTAATGTTAATTTATTTAAATTTTTTATTTTAAAAATATTAAATATTAAATTAACATTATTAATAATAAATATTTAGCTAATAAAATAGATAAAACTATAAGTATTAAATAAAATTAAAAACATTTTAATTAAAAGAGGCTAGTGTTAATATTTAGAATAGGGTTATAATTTACTTTTCGGTGGTAATTCATTTCATTAAATTTTATAGTAGATAACCGCTAATGCACATTTGTACTCCCTCCACAATATGATACTTAATTATAATTCTACAATATCTCTATCAAGATATCTTACCAAAACTTTTTTCTTTAATTAATTAATTAGTTATTAATAACAATAAATATACAATTATCATCATACTTTAAATTATTAATTAGTTACAAATATCACATATCAATGGGAATAGGCTGGGTCGACCTAGGCTTTGTTAAGTCTGAGCCTGACCTGCTAAAAAATTTTAAGCATAAGTCTGACATGTAGCCTATCATAGACATATTCTTAGGCCTAAGTCTGACATTTTCGAATGTCTGATTAGCCTACTACCATATTTAATTCATTTGAACATTTGTAAATAAGAAATTCAACTAATGTTAAATAGACTAACAAGTTAAAAGATCAATGAGATTAAATGTTTGTTTTCATAGTCTCGTTCAAGTTTTCTTATTAGAATAAGTTTGGTGATACTATTTGTTGAAGATAACTTATGAGAAAAACTTATGACAACAACTTATGACATTGTTTATAATATTTTTTCAACTTAATTTCATAAGTTCTTCAAGATAACTAAGTTTTATTTTCGTATTTTAATTCAAAGTACAAAATAGAATATAATAATAATAAATTTATTGTTTTTTTCTTAAATAGATCAGCCTGATAGACTTAAAAGATTTTTCTTACCGCCTGTGGTCTAGCCTCTTTAGCTAAATAGGCTTATAAAAAAACATAAACTTTTTCTATTTAAGAAAAAGCCTAACCTGCCTTGAGCCTATATAGGCTAGGTCGTAGGCCCCTGTTAGTTGGTCTGCCTTATTCTCACCCCTACATATCATACTTAATTATAATCATATAATTTCTCCTCCAAAATCTTCGTTCCAAAATTTCCCACCTAATTATAATAATTAATTAATTAATTAATTAAAAATAATTATGGATATTTATTCTCTCTCTCTATTCCACTTAATAATACTACCCACAGCTTCTCCCACAAAATCTTTTTCTGAAATTTTATCAAACTAATCATATTTAAAAAATTTCCCCAAAATTTTTTCACCTAATTATAATAATTAATTAATTAATTACAAATAATAATACATATCTATTATCTCTCGATTCCACCTAATAATACTACCAACAACTTCTCCACAAAATATTTTTCCAAAATTTTATCAACTAATTATTTTTTTTTTGTAAACAAGAATTCAATAACAGGAGAACTAAGGGTTCTCCAACCTGTTTACACAGGAAACAGAAAAAAAACCCGACAAAAGATGAAATTACAAACCAATTGAATTACGAGAGAAAAAGTAAATGCTCTTTACTAAACTCGTAAAAACTAAAATTGGAGTGGGTAATTTCACCGCAAAAAGACCACTTCCAAACTAAATATTTTATTCCCCACACGGTATTGTATAAATTCCAAACCTCCGACCTAAAACAAATGTCATTCCTTCCTAACCAAATGCTCCATGTAGTAGCTAGCCAAACCAAACTCAAATTGCCCTCTTTAACCTTTTTTACACGGCAAAACGAGTGGCAATCCATAAAACTCGATAAACACTCTTCCTCCATCTCATCCGATTTACCAATCCAAATGGCTACCTCCTTCCAAATCTTCTTAACCACCAAACAAGAAAAAAAGGAATGATTCCTATTTTCTAACTCTATCCCACAAAAGAACACTTTAAAGAATCCAACGAAAAGTTAATACCTCTAAGAGCCAATAAATCTTTAGTTGGAAGTCTATTCACAAAAAGTCTCCAACCAAAAGCCTTAATTTTAAAGGGAACCGACAAATTCCATAACAAACAAAGAGCCGTGTCGCACCTATTTAAAGGGCCATAAGGGATACGAAAATTAGCCAAAAAAATGATAGCAAGAACTAACCGAGAAGGTGGCTCCGGGTTCAAGATCCCAAAGGATGTTATCAATACCTTCCTCCATTAAGCCATGATTACCTAGAAAAGACTTCAAAGAAGCAACCTCCACTTGAATGGAAACATCATTATAAATCTCCGTTGGAATGCCAAAATCTCCCCAAATCCATGTTCCACCACTCCACCCCCTCATTCCCGCAATAGAAACTTTCTTCAAATAAGAGGCATCATATAAATTCAGAAATACCTCATTCAATATCTTATTCTCCATCCATTTTGCTTCCCAAAATGGAGTGGTGAAACCTTTTCCAACCTTGAAAGTGCTACAATTGATGAATGGATCCTTGATTGACTTTTTTCTTATCAAATTCAAATCCTTCCACCAAAAAGAAGAATCTTTTAAAGGACAATCTCCACAAAACACCTTGGAAGAGATATCTCCGTACCGAGCGCTCAAAACTTTATGCCATAAGACATTATGATTTTGAAGAATCCTCCACCTCCATTTATGAAGAAGATCTAAATTAAATTCCTCCAAGTTTTTAATCCCTAACCCTCATTTATCATAAGGTAAGCAAACATCCTTCCAACTTACCCAATGAATATTCCTCTTCTCCTTCAACCCACCCCATAAAAAATTACTTTGAATCTTGGTAAATTCTTTAACAATTTTCGTTGGCATTTTGTAGAAAGACATAGTGGAAATTATTAAAGAGCAAAGAATAGACTTAAGAAGAGTGATCTTACCACCAAGATTAAGAAAGCGATTTTTCCATCCCGCCAACCGATTTTTCATCTTCAACAAAAGGGGACTCCAAGTCGAACCCTAGGATTGAAGCCAATGGGAATACCAAGGAAGATGAACTTATTATCCTCCATTTTGCAAGAAAGAACGAAGCAAGCCACCTCTAAAAAATGGGGGTTAGTGTTGATGCCGATAAACTTACTTTTATGATAATTAATACCAAGACCGGATATAAGTTCAAAAGCTCTCAAAACCGTCTTAATCGCCCAAACATGTCTCCAAGACCCTTCTTCCACCAACAAGGTGTCATCCGCAAATTGAAGGATATCCACCGTACATTTTCCTTCCAAATTAAATCCACTATATTCGCCATTCTCGTATGATTTTCTCACTAACCCCGTAAGGCCTTCCGCCACCAAAACAAAAAGAAAAGGTGAGAGGGGATCACCTTGACTCAAACCTTTTTCAACAATGAACTCCTTCGTGGGGCTACCATTCACCAAGACTGACATCTTGCTTTGAAAAATCAACAATTCCATCCATTTCCTCCACAATGGACCGAAACCCATTCTAGACAATAAATACCTCAAAAAGTTCCAACTTACCTTGTCATAAGCCTTTTCAAAGTCCACTTTAAAAAGAAAACAATTCATTTCCTTCTTCTTGGCATAATCCACTAATTCATTAGCCACCAAAACGCCATCAAGTAATTGTCTCCCCGGAACAAAAGCACTTTGGCACAGAGAGACAAGGAAGTTCAAAACTCGTTTCAACCTTCCCGCTAGAAGTTTAGCGACCACCTTGTACATACAACCAACTAAACAAATGGGTCTATAATCATCCAATGTAACCAGATTTGGAGACTTTGGAATCAACAAAAGGAAAAAGATGTGACCGCCTTAGAAAGATGATTACCACTATGGAAATAATTGCAAAAATGGATGAAATCATCTTTAATAAAGTTCCAACACCTTCTAATGAAAAGAAAAGAAAAACCATTCGGCCCCGGACTTTTAGATCCTCCGCAACCCCAAACCGCTTCTTTAACCTCCTCCTCTTGAAATGTCCTTTCAAGAAACGAATTGTCTTCCTCACCCAATCTTTTGAAGGGGATCCCTTCTAACAACGGCCTCACCCTAACCGATTCCTCAAACTTTTTAGAAAAATGACTCCAAACCTCCTCCTTAACCTCCGAAACCGTCTCCACCAAGCCGTTAGAAGAGACAATGGGTCCAATATGATTATGTCTCCGTCTTTCCTTCATCACCTTATGAAAAAGACCACTATTAAAATCTCCCTCCTTAAGCCACCTCAAATTCGACTTTTGAAGAAGCATATTCTCTTTAATTCTCAAATTCATTCAAAATTTACTCGTAGACTCCTTCCTTCTAAGTATGATTTCCGGATTCAACTCCACATCCTCCTCTTCCGCACTATCATCGCCTAAGTTAATTTCTTTTACCTCCTCCTCCACGTTCAAATCAAACCTCCCAAAAACCTCCGAATTCCACCATTTAAGGCTTTCTTTAAGAAGTCTTAATTTCTCTTTTAAAACGAAGTCCCCTCTCCCTTCCACCTTAAACCGTTTCCATTTCTCTTCCACAAAAGGAATGAACGATTTATGAGTAAACCATTCATTATTAAACTTGAAAGGTTTAGGACCCCAATTTCAATTATCCAAAACCAACCAAATGGGGCTATGGTCGGAAATGTCTCTAGGCCCTATGAGTTGGCCTATGACTCCCCATCTATTCACAATGACATCCGATATAATGAAATGGTTAATCCTACTCATAGATAAACCATCCCCACTATACCATGAATATTTTTTTTCCTTTGCAAGGAGTGTCCACCAACAAACTATTATCAATGAATTCCGCAAAAGCTTTCATTTCGTTACTACTCCCGTCATTCGTCCTCCCTTTTCTTTCTCTACAATGCTTCACCGCATTGAAATCTCCCCCTATAATCCACTCTCCGTCATTGTGTTTCGCTTTAAGATCCAACAAATTATTCCACAACTCTTTCTTGTTGAGAAAATTACAAGAAGAGTATACGTTCATTATATAGTAAACATGGTCTTTCCACACAATCTTGATGCCCAGAAAACCAATACCCCTGAAACTATGTAAAACTTCTCCCAAGCTCTCCCTCCACAAAATTAAAAGACCACCGGACGCACCCCTAGAATTGGTGAAAGAGTAACCAACATCGGTGTTACTCCAAAAGCTTTTGGCCATGGAATCATGAAGATTGGACAACTTCGTTTCTTGGATTAAAAATATGTTCGCCTTTCCTTTATTGATCAAGGAACTAATTCTTCCCCTCTTAAGAATGTTCCCTCCCCCTCTAATGTTCAAAGACCCTATAATCATTGAGAACAAATTTGATGCCCCTTCCTACCTTCCTTCCTTTGCCTATCCACTCGCTCTAAATTCTCAATATTCTGAACAAAATCTCCTCGCCCCTCCACGTCTACCACTCTTAAATCAACCATGACTTTCCACAATTTAGGTCCTACCTTGCTGTCCAAAACTTGCCATTGTCTCTCATTAATACGAACAATACCCAAATTCTCGGACTGTTCACCATAAAGTCCAGAACTGGAATAATTGGAATGTAAAACAGGGACAAAACGTTGAGTGAGAGAAGCCTTTCCATTATCCGCAGAGGGAGAGACCGAGCGCTGACTATGCCTCCCATTACCAGATTGAGCACCTATGCCTCTACTTTTAACTCTTTTGATCTGCCTCCAAGAGTTCCTTTTCAACCCACATCCCACCTCCATCATACTGGCATATCTCAATTTTTTATGTCTTCTCTTCCCTTTCGAAACACCGAACGAACACGACAGTAATGTGCAGTCAGGCGCATCCACAGCTAAATCGAAGCTTCCGCCGATATGACTAGGAGTAGGAAGGTCCTGCGAATCAGAAACAACATGAAAATTCGACCCCTCCGCCTTGGCACCATCCAACTTTGACCCTTTACAAATGCGGACTTTCGACACAGACTCCACACCATCAGTAAATTGTTCAATACTGTCGATTGTATCTTCGTTGACCGGCTCAGTGTTGTCGTCGTTATGATTCATAAACCAACTATCTTCTGAATCAGAAGAAGTGGTACCAGTAATTTGAGTTTTCAAGTTACCTGGAAAACGACGCGGAGGAGCTGGAACTTCTTCCTGAAGAAATAAGTTATACAGAACTCCATCAATCGACACTTTCAAAGTGTCTGGAATTTTGAACATCAGCTTAATCTTTAACTTCAATCTAGCAGCAATAAGAGATTTCCCCTCAGAAGTATTTTTATCGATGCAAATCAGAGATCCCAACGAATTGGCCAAGTCCCTGAAAAAATCAATGTTCCAAGCGTTAGCCGGGATCCCGCATATCCTGACCTAAACCTCTCTACCAGTGTCCACTTCTTCAGCCTTCCAAGACCTGATTTCAGAAAACCAATTCTTCCACCAACAACTTTCATCATTCAGTAAGTTATCAATAGCACCATCTTCCGTCTCCTCAATCAAACACAAATTCAAACCCATCGGAATGATAATGATATTATAAAGACCTTCCATTTCGAACCGAGTTTGTATATTAATGGCAGAATTGGGTATCGTCACATAACCCACGTATGCTTTAAGAAGTCTATTTCTGTCTTCCTGTTTTGAAGTGTAGTTGAACCAAACCTTGCCTTCTTCTGAGTTAAAGCTAGATGTGTTTGTAACCACGTCCATGAATGAACGTTGACCCCTCCACGCTGTAGCGCGGTTTTGGTGGTTGCGAGTCACACCGTTGGGCTGCAGTTCGATTCATTTTTTATCCTATTGTGAGCTGATTAAGGAAGGGAAATAGATGTCTCCAATTAACCCTGCTTGCATACTGAGATTAAACAGATGACTGTTGGTTTACAGATGCTACCTGAGATGGGGGGTCTTTCTTAGGCTTATTTTGTTTAAGGAGGGAATGTTTTGTCTGTTAGGGAGGATTTTGGTTAGGATACTGATTTTCTTTTCTTGACTAATGTGTGCAGGTGCTAAATGTGGAGTTTTTGATGAGTATATGAGAGTATGGGACCTGAGGTTTTTGATGTGGTGTGCTCGCTAAGATTTTTCTTTCAATCTTATGCCTACGTATTCCCGTTTACCGAAACAGGGAAATCAGAGCGATCGTAGTTCCTCCTATTCTATGAGAGGAAAAAAGATATTTGGGTATCTTGTTCAAAGCCCAAGATATGAAGCTAAAGGTGATTTGTATCTTGTTCAAAGCCCAAGATATGAAGCTAAAGGGTTGAGTATTTTGTGTCTTGTTCAAAGCCCAAGATTGAAGCTAAAAGGGTGTTTGTGGGAATTGATTGAAAAGAGTGAAGAGATTAAAGATATGAATATCCGGGAAAAACATCGGATGAAAATAGAGGGAATATCCGAAAAAGCGTCGGATGTAAAGAAGAGTAATATCCGGGAAAACGTCGGAGGTTAAAAAAGAGGAAAAGGTTGCTTTGGTGTCTTGTTCAAAGCCCAAGACGTGAAGCTAAGGTGTCCTAATTGAGAGGGGTTTTGTCATCTCCAAAGAGGAGTTGTTAATGTTTGTATACTGTGAGCAAAGCATATTTTGACGCTGAAAGGTTGATTGACTCAACCGGGGATTTCTTTATACAAAGCCTAAGAGGAGGCTAACTTACTTAACAAGAGAGTGTTTATATGTGTATCTTGTACAACGCCCAAGATGGAGGCTAAAAGGGTATGACTCAACAAGAGAGTGTTTTTGTATCTCGTATAAAGCCCGAGATGGAGGCTAAAAGTGTTTGGCTCAATAAGAACCTTTTGTATCTCGTACGAGGCCCGAGATAGAGGCGAAAGAGGGTACTGTTTCAGTTGAGTGACCAGTATATGGGTTCAAAGAGAAAATCAGTTCTTATATGAGTAATGTTGTACTCATGGATTTGATTCAAGGATCGGGATTGTTCTTTAAGGAAATGGGAAATCTAAAGGGTATTGAGATTGTCCGAGTCTACAGGTTTCATCTCCTGGTTTTGAAAGGGACTTGAGAATGTCTTTGAGACTCAAGGAAATTAGACTGTCCAAGTCTAGAGTTTCATCTTTTGTACTACGTTTAGGAAACAGCAGTATCAAGGTCTAGACTTTTTGAAAGACGGTTCTATTAAGATGACTAATTTCTGTTCCTATACCTCTAGTAGGTCGTCGGGACAATTTGTACAAAGCTCAAGAGGAGGCTGGGAGCTTTTAAGAAGCCGACGGGTCCTTGTACGAAGCCCAAGAGGAGGCGGGGTTGCTTTTAGGAAGCCTATGGGTCCTTGTACAATGCCCAAGAGGAGGCCGATGCTTTTAAGAAGCCCGTGGGTCCCCAAACCCCGAGAAATTCAAGGCTAGCTATTCACAAGGAATAGATCAAGTCAGGAAAGTTCGAGAATTTGGAAGAAACTCAAAGATGCCATTCACGGAGAATACATTCATCTCTGGGAGTAGAGTTTCTTGACAATTCCTAATGAGGACAGCCGAAGAGAAGACTGTATCTGGTGATCCTATTGGGGATCTAGCTGTCTATTTCTACAAGTAATCGAAACGGCTTTTCCTAGTACTAGATGTAGTTGCCGGGGAAACTCTAAATATTTATACTATTATTACATAGTTGATATGAGTTTATGAAAGAAGACTTACAGCGAAACAGCCCCTCAATACAGTTATATATATATATATGAGTTTGTGAAAGGAGACTTACAGTGAAACAGCCACACAATACAGTTATATACATATGAAAGCGGGTAAACGCTTACTCGATTGTAGAGCTTCCATGTTGTTTGGTTAGTTGTTCGACAAAGAAAGATTGAAAACAACAGTAAAATTAAAAGAGAAAATATTTTGAAAGTAAATTGGGGCTTACAACTCAAGGAGAGACCCAAAGTGTATTTTAGGAAAAGAAATGGGGCTTACAACACGAGGGGAGGCCCAGATGATTTTTATTTTGAAAATGGCGATTGCGCCGAGATTTTTAACGTATCGGGACTTATACAATAACTGAGGCCCAAAAAAAGGTTTTGGTTAAAAGGGGGTTGGGTCTTACACTCTAATAGAGGCCCATGAGTGTTTGAAAAAGTTTTATGATGGTGAAAATCGAAGAAATCCTAATTTTATCATTTTAAAAGTAAATTCTTAAAAGAAAATCAATACAAAATGATAAAAATACCAAATAAGCAACTTGTGATTTTTGGTTGGGGTTTGAAAAATGATGTTTTAATCACAAGATGAAATAAAATTCATTTGGTCTTGATTTTCAATATGAGAATTCACTTTTAAAATGTTTTAAAAACATTAAAAATGAATTTATTCACAAAAATACTAACTATATTAAATAAATAATATAAAACTAATTTTTTTGTGGAATAAAATATTTTGGAGTATGAATAAGAAGTGTGTAAAACAGAATTGGAAAATGATAATTTTTTGAGTTTTGAAAATAAACTAAGAAAAAGAGGAAAGATGTCATAACATCACATTCGACATCTTTCATGAGTTTTCAACATCTTTTTTTATCAAACTTCAAACACTCATAACTCTCTCAATTTTTAACGGAATTAAGATCCGGAAGAGCCTATCTTGACCAATTTTTCGCAAGGAATCCAATGGTATCACTCATACATATTGAAACTTAATGTACAACGCACACAAGGCAAAAAACCAGATCTGCACCTTAAGTTTAAACATCTTTGCTTATCAAATTTTCACACATTCATAACTCTCTCAATTTTTAACGAAAGTGAAATCCGTAAGAACATATCTTGACCAATTTTTCGCAAGGAATCCAATGGTATTACTCATACATACTGAAACTTAATGCACAACACACACAAGGCAAAAAACCAGATATGCACCTTAAGTTTAAAACAACATAAACTCCACATATAAACATGTTAAAGTGCAAACAGTAGGAGGATAATAACATACACATTAAGACTACATTTTTGCTTCAAGAATTGTTCAATATGATGCATGTATGTGGACATCAAAGGAAAGCATGATTCAAAGAATTCAAGTTATGAATTTTACCTCTTTTTTTGGAGATTTTGTGCAACCTACCAAGTGCTTTGTTCCATAAATGATTTGATGCTTTGGACACCCTCAAATGACCTCTTAGAAGCTTTTAGGATGGTTGGAATTAGCTGGTACCTGCAAAAACACAAACTGTCCCTTTCTTGCAAAAAGGGTTAAAAGTGACCAAAATAGCAACTCCCTCAAATGGTGTTCCAGATGTTGGGAACCATTTGGGATAGTTCAAGGATGATATTTGGAGTGTGTTTGAGGTTTTATCTGGTTTGGAAAGTGACTGAATCAAGACATGGCTTGAAAAATGCAAAAAAGTGCCATTTTGAGGTTTTGAGAAGTGACTTTGTGATTTTGTGATTACAGGTCACTTGTGATAGTTTGCAAAGCTTACATATGATATATATGAGGTGTGTGTGTGATTGATTGTGATGGAAAAGCTCTCAAACTCAAAAACTCAGAATTACTTGCTTTGGAAGGCAAATTTGAGGTGAAAGAAGAGATTTTGAGGAAAACATCTGTTTGATGGCTTTGGTGTACTCAAACTGAACACAAATGAGCTCTATTTATAGTAGAGCAAGTTTTTTTTCGCAGCAACAGTGAATGGCAACTGCAACAGAGGTTTGTTCAATGTTGGCCAATGAAAATCCAAGTCTCCTCTAGCCATTGACTAGAGGTTAGGGCACAGAGCTTTGGTTCCCTACTTATTGGAGGAATCTTGACTGAATTCAGTTGCAAATGTGTCAGTCCATGCCACCTCTAAGCATCTATTAAATGCTCCAATCCAAAATTGGAGTCTTGTCCCTCTTTTAGGAATTTTTAGGAATAGCATGCTACTTCTTGTTCCAAAGACTTTGGAGGCTTGGCTCAGTGATTGTCCCCTTTAGATTTGATCCTCAGAGGTGTCCAAAGTGATGACAAGGCTTGGAAATTCGTGTGGCACAAGAAATGTGCAAATCTGTCCTGAAACATGTCTTAAAAATCAGCTGCAGCAAGCCTTGTTGTAAAATCCATAACTCCCTGCTCGAGTATGCTACATGGACGTTCTAGGACTTTCTGGAAAGCTGAGATGATGTACTTCAACTTTGATGTTCAAGGTTTGGCTTGAATCAACTCGGATCATGAAGAAAAACATCCTTGATGTTGGGACACTCTTGCTGGAAAAAAATATTAGTGATGTCCTATGCAATGTTGGAACATCAGACATCTTTGAACATTAATAATTCCAAACTTTAATCACTTGTATCTTTTAATCCACTATGATAGTTTGAGTTGAAGTGAATTGCATCTTTGATGCTTGTCTTGCATGGTGACAAAGCTTGAAAATTGTGTGGCACAAGAAAAAGTGCACAAAATATGTCCCAAAAAATCAGCTCGAGCAAGGCATATTGTGAGGTTCATAACTCCTTGCTCAAGTTGAATCAATGAGAGTTCTTGTACATTTTGGAAAGCTCTAATGACATACTTTAAATTTGATGTTTGACTTTGGTCTTGGTTCAGCTTGTAAAGTCATCAAAAAGGGTCTTGAACTTTTGTAGTCAAATATGTCCTAAAAGTTGTCATGAAAATTCTGTTTTATCAATGTCTTTTGCAGAGACCATAACTTTCTGCTCGAGAATGATACATGAGCTTTCTAGGACTTTCTGGAAAGGTGAGATGACGTACTTCAACTTTCATGCCCAGGGTTTTTCTTGAATAAACTTGGATCATGGAGAAAAACATCCTTGAAGTTGGAACATTCTTGCTGGAAAATTATTAATGATATCCCATGAAATGTTGAAACATTTGACATTAAGAATTCCCAACTTTGATCACTTATATCTGTCAATCCTTATGATATTTTGAGTTAATTCCTTCTACAATGTTGAAGTATCAAATACCCTCTTTAAAAGTAGCCCTTAAACAAAATTAATGGATGCTTGGATCAATAGTTACAACCTTGAAAAGTTGTGCACTTGAACATGATTTTAACTTAGAAAAATTTTCTAAGTTTCCTTCAATTTGATCAATTTTGCAATTTTGCATGATTTTTTGATTTAAATTTGATCAAATTAAATCATCCATCATATTTTCTTGAGTAATGGCTTGTGAAGCTCAATGTTGACCAAAAAGTCAAACTTTGACTTTCTACGTCAGTTGACTTTTCAGTTTGACCAAAAATACATGAAAATTCTATACGTTAAATCCAGCTGATAATTCAAAAAATATTCATGAAGAAAATATATGATATTGTATGCAGACGACACAGTATAAAAATATAGACAGATGGAATGTGAAAAAATAAAAACGCCCGGTCAAAATTTAGGGTATGACACACGCATTAACCACATTTTTGTTGCTTCTGCCGGTAGTATGACTATCAAACCTCCCCATCAAATTCCCTCCTCCATTAATCCTCCTAACAGTCGGATTTGGATTTCTATCGAACCTCGGGAGATTCGCGTGAATCTTCTTCCCTTCCACCGTAACCTTATCGAGCTTCAAAGCTAACAATCTTCCATCTTCCACCTCCGAAAACCTCGCGAAACCAAACTTCTTGCCGAACTTGTTTTTCCTAGGAGAAATAACGATCTCGACCACCGCAGCAATGCAACCAAAAATTTCGAAGAAACCCTCCGCGTTGCAGTGATCAGGAAACTCAGAAAAGTAGATCGACACAAGCTTGTTCAACTCCGACTTCGACGACTTCCTTCCAACCGGAAAAGTATCCCACCGAGGATACCAGTTCCTGAAAGCACGTTTAGTTGTCACTTCCCAACCGTTACCTTGACTCCTTTGCGGTGGACCTCCAGCCATCGGCGAAACCCCAAAACCTAGGCCCCTTTAGAGAGAAGGCGGGGTACAGGTTGTCGAAGAGAGAGAAAATCTTAAGTATCACGTGAAATTGTTTATACTTATAATATTATTTGAAGATTTACAACCTTATTAACTAAATGATTTGTGAATTTTCATGACTTCCTTCTTTTAGAAAAGAAAATGAAATACAAAAGATCGACATAAGAAAAAAGTTATCAACTAATTATAATAGTTAATCAATAAAATAAGAATGCATGTTTATTGTCTCTCAATTCCACTTAATAATACTACCAACAACTTCTCCACAAAATATTTTCCCGAAATTTTATCAACTAATTATAATAATTAATCAATTAAATAATAATACATGTTTATTGTCTCTCTATTCCACCTAATAATACTCTACAACTTCTCCCACACAATCCACATATTTATTCTCTTTCTATTCCGCATAATAATAATAATAATAATAATAATAATAATAATAATAATAATAATAATAATAAAAATAATAATAATAATAATAATAATAATAATAGTAATAATAATAATAATAATAGTAATAGTAATAATAATAATAGTAATAATAATAATAATAATAGTAATAATAATAATAGTAATAATAATAATAATAATAATAATAGTAATAGTAATAATAATAGTAATAATAATAATAATAGTAATAATAATAGTAATAATAATAGTAATAATAATAATAGTAATAATAATAGTAGTAATAATAATAATAGTAATAATAATAGTAATAATAATAGTAGTAATAATAATAATAGTAATAATAATAATAATAATAATAGTAATAATAATAATAATAATAATAATAGTAATAATAATAGTAATAATAATAATAATAATAATAATAATAATAATAATAATAATAATAATAATAATAATAATAATACCTCCATTAATTCCATTATGTATTTTTTTTACAAATTACCTAAATAATAGTTTATCCAATAAATCATACATCATGCTAGTTCTTTATAATACTTACATTACACGTTAAGTAAATAATAATAATAATAATAATAATAATAATAATAATAATAATAATAATAATAGTAATAATAATAGTAATAATAATAATAATAATAATAGTAATAATAATAGTAATAATAATAATAATAATAATAATAATAGTAGTAGTAATAATAATAATAATAATAATAATAATAATAATAATAATAATAATAATAATAATAATAATAATACCTCCATTAATTCCATTATGTATTTTTTTTACAAATTACCTAAATAATAGTTTATCCAATAAATCATACATCATGCTAGTTCTTTATAATACTTACATTACACGTTAAGTAAATAATAATAATAATAATAATAATAATAATAATAATAATAATAATAATAATAATGATAACAATAATAACAATAATAATAATAACAATAATAACAATAACAATAATAACAATAATAATAATAATAACAATAATAACAATAACAATAATAATAATAATAATAATAATAATAATAATAAAAATAATAATAATAATATTACTTAAATACAATTTTAAGATGACGAAACGAGGGCGTGGGTGGCCAAAATCTACAGTGCCATCGCCATCGGAGAATCTACCTCCGGAGGAGGAACCGCCGGAAGAGAAGGACGAGAATGCAACAGAGGACCTTGGCGAACATAACAACAAAGAAGATGACGATGAAGCAAATAAGAACGAAGGCAAAACTGAAACCCTAGCGGAATCTGCGATGGAGAAAAAGGAAGCTCGGAAGCTGTGGGTGAATGTATTGAGTGACAATCGGAATCCATCAAAAGGTATGGCTATGGAGTATGTACCACCAAAATTGGTTAATGGCGAAATAGAAATAGAAATTGAAAAAGATGATGTTGAATCAGAAATACGGTTTTGGGATAATGCGTTAATTCTCTATGTCATGGGGGAATATCTGAGTATGAACATGGTGAAGAATTACATGGAGAAGATGTGGAACTTCATGAAAACACCAGACCTCTACTATCATGATGAAGGATATTTCTTATTGCGATTCAATTATCATGAGGATATGGAAGAAGTGCTGATGAAGGGGCTTTATACTATCAGGAATGCGCCAATAATTCTCAAAGAATGGAGACCAGATTTCAATTTGAAAAAGTATTTGTTGCGAACCCTACCAGTGTGGGTCAAACTCCCTCAACTCCCTCTGCATCTTTGGGGAGTGAAGAGTCTGAGCAAGATAGGTAGTGCTATTGGCACACCTCTGGTGACAGACGAATGTACAATAGGTAAACTGAGAGTTTCATATGCTCGCATTTTGGTAGAGGTGGATATAACACAAGACTTGATTAAAGAGGTCACTATTAGAGATTTTGAAGGGAAATTGCTGAAGCTGAGTGTTGAGTATGAATGGAAACCCACTTTCTGTGATAAATGCCAGAAAATGGGACACAAATGCATTACTCAACCTAAGAAAAAGCAATGGAGACCTAAAGAGAAGCCTCCTGATGAATAAAAGGAACTAGCAGTGAACAAGACCTGTGAAGAAACAAAAGATCAGCAAGAAGCAGGTGATAATGAAGGAAAAGAGGAAAACAATGGAGAGACATGGACAGTGGTAAGAAAGAACTCAAGAGATAGAGGTAAAAGCATATTCCACTCTGGTTCATCTTCTGGATTTAATTGTGTAAATGGCTTTGATGCCCTAGAGATTTTGAATGACCCTCTGGTGGCAGTTAGCAATGGTAAATGATTGTATCTTGGAACATTATGGGGCTTAATAAAATGGCCAAGCTTAGGGAGATTAGCTCTCATCTCCTAAAGCTTAAGCCTACCATTGTCATTTTGATAGAAACAAGAGTCAAGAAGAATAAGGCTCAGGCCATTCGTGAGAAACTTAGAATTGTTGATTACTATATGGACAATTATATTGATCATGAGAATGGGCGCATTTGGATAGGATGGGATACTAGTAAAGTTGATGTTAAGTATATTTGTAGCACTAGCCAGCTGATCCACTATGGTGTGTATGAGAGAGGGATGTTCAAACAATGGTTGACTACTGTGTATGCTCATAATCAGCCTGAGAAAAGGAAAATTTTTTGGAAAGATATAGAGAAAGTTCACAGTAATGTTCAAGGCCCTTGGTGTGTCATGGGTGATTTCAACAATGTTGCTAAATCCTAAGACCGTATTGGTGGCAGAATTGTTACTGAAGGTGAATATGTAGACCTTCAAAGAATGATGGATAAAACTGGGCTGACTGAAATGGATAGTGTTGGAGATAATTATACATGGTATAATAAACATGTGACTGGAACTATATATTCTACAATTGATAGATTACTGGCTAATGTTGATTGGTATCAAGATAACTTGGATACCTCCCTTATATGCAGGCCTCCTAATGTCTCTGATCATGCCCTGCTGCATGTGACAAGGAATATTAGTGAGGGGAAAGTTAAGAAGAGATTCAGATTTAGTAATTGCTTGGTAGACATGCCTGATTTAGAAAATATGGTGAAGATGAGTTGGAATCAACCTATGAGAGGGAGCCCTATGAGTGTGCGTTGGAACAAGCTACAAAGACTCCAGCCTGAGTTGAGAAGAATTAGCAAGCCCCTTTCTAATCTCAATCAGAATACTGTTAAAGCTAGAGAAGATCTGAATAAAGCTCAGACTGAGTTAATAGATGACAGGTTGAACACTAGTCTCATAGAAATATTCAAGTATTGTACAGAGAATGTGCTAAAGTGCAATGAGATAGAGGAGAAGGTGTTGATTCAAAGAGCCAAGATTGAGTGGCTTAGAAAAGGAGATGGGAATAATTCTTATTTCCATGCTTCTATCAAAGCCAAGCATAATTCCAACAGTATGAGAGGGATCCAAAGAGAAGATGGAACTGTCCTTGAATCTACTAAAGAGATTGAGCAGGAAATTTTCCATTACTATGGTCAATTGATGGGCAAGGAGTAGAACTGTCCTCAACATATTGATGTGGAGGCAATGAGAATGGGTGCTCAAGTGACTTTAGAGCAGAGAGAAGACTTGTGTAGGGATATTACTGAGCATGAAATTGTTACAGCCCTCAAAGGGATTGGAGATTTGAAATCACCTGGTCTAGATGGTTATGGAGAAATTTTTTTTAAGGTGTGATGGCACATAATAAGAGATGATGTGATAGCTGCTATTAGGGAGTTCTTCTACACAAGGAGAATGTTCAAAGCTTTCAATAGCACAGTTGTGACTCTTATTCCTAAAGGAGGGCAAGCCAAATACATAAAGGACTTTAGGCCAATTGCTGGGTGTACTACAGTTTACAAGATAATCTCCAAAATTTTGACTGATAGGCTAGGGAAAGTTTTACAAATGTTATCAGCCCTTGTCAAGCTGCTTTTATTCCTGGCCAACATATTCATAATCATATTATGCTTGCATATGAGCTGCTTAAAGGTTATAGTAGGAAGGGAGGGACACCTAGAATCATGATGCAAGTTGATCTTCAAAAAGCATATGATATGGTCAATTGGAAAGCTATGGAGTGTATTCTAAAGGAATTTGGCATTCCTAGACAGTTCATACAGTGGATCATGTTAGGAGTTACAAATGTCTCTTATAAATTCAATATGAATGGCACCTTGTCTAAAGTTTTGGAAGCTAGGAGAGGCATCAGACAAGGTGACCCAATTTCACCTTTGTTGTTTGTGGTAGTTATGGAGTATATGCACAGGTTGATGTGGAAAATGCAACAAGATCCTAATTTCAACCACCATGCCAAGTGTGAGAATTTGGGATTAACTAATCTTATGTTTGCTGATGATGTGCTTCTCTTCTGCAGGGGAGATGATATTTCAGCAACTATGATGTTGGAAACTTTCAAGATGTTTACTGATTCCACAGGATTAAGGGCTAACTCCCATAAAAGCAAAATATTTTTTGGTGGTATTGATAATGAAGTTAGAGACAGGATCAGAAACATAGCAGGTTTTCAGGAGGGTGATCTCCCTGTCAGGTATCTTGGGGTGCCTTTAACTAGCAAGAAGCTTAGCATTAATGCTTATATGCCTTTGGTGGAGAAAATCACTAGCACGATGACACACTGGACTACCAGGTTGCTTATCTATGTTGGCAGGATCCAATTGGTCAAGAGCATTTCTTGTGCCATTGCCCAGTATTGGATGCAGTGCTTCCCTTTCCCTAAACTGGTCATTAAAAAGATTGATGCTTTGTGTAGAAGTTTCATCTGGACAGGCAGTAGTGATTTGAGCAGGAAGAGTCATGTTGCTTGGAAAATGGTGTGTAGTACTGCCAAGCAAGGAGGGTTATAGGTCACCAATTTAACAGAGTGGAATAATGTCCTTCTGATGAAGTGTCTTTGGAACTTATGCAGAAAAGAGGACACTCTTTGGGTTAAATGGGTGAACATCTAGTACTTAAAGGGTAAATCTGTTATGAAGTGTAAGGAAAAGAAGCAAGCTTCTTGGATTCTCAATAGCATCCTGAGTCTTAAAGAAAATGTGAGGGATAATCAACAATTATGGGATCAAGCTTTGATGCAGCAGAAATTTAAACTCAAACACTTCTATACTAATATGATTGATAATGGGAACTATGTTGATTGGCATGGTGTTGTCAAACACAATAAGGCTCGACCTAGAGCGATTGTGTGTCTTTGGTTAGCATGCCATGGGAAGATGGCATGGAAACTAAGGATCACCTGAAGAGGTTTGGAATGATGCAGGACAACACTTGCAGTATTTGTAAAAGAGGGGAGAAGTCCTTGAGTCATTTATTTTTTGAGTGCAAGTTGATGAAAGATAACTGGATCAACATTCTGAATTGGCTAGATATTAAGCATATGCCCACAAGTTAGGAAAGTGAGCTTAAGTGGATTGCTACTAGAACCAAAGGAAAGGGGTGGAGGGCTGCCATTTTGAAAATGGCCTTCACTGAAACAATTTACAGCTTATGGAACTATAGAAACAAAGTTTGTTTTGAGAAAGATGTTCATAATATGAATATAGAAAAAGAAATTATAGATAGAGTGGTGTATAGAGGGTGGAACAATAGGAAGTTGAGAAAACACATAGCTAGATTGTTGATGTAATTCCCTTAGAGGGTTTTGTCTTGATTGTCTTGTTTGGTGGTTGGATCTTTTGAGATCACCTTGCATTGTATTGTTTTTTTGAATTAATAAATTTTATCTTGATTCAAAAAAAAAATAAATAATAATTGTTCTGGACTGGACCAATGACTAGACATGGCCCAATCCACTTCTGCTCCAGAGCAGCCCAAATTGCCTAAGTCCAATCCACAAAGGGGCAAAAAGTTACCTTTCTGCCCCTCCAACCGGGCAGGGACAGCATCGCTCCTCCCCATAAACAATGCCTGTTATGCACGACTCATCCACTCCCCGAACAATGTCCAGAACAGGAGCCCCCCAAGTCGTTGCTCCCGAGCATGGGAGTGATGACTTAAGGACAACTCGTTTCCCCGGGGAGCTAGCGTGAAGTCGTCGTTTAGTGACGAGGAAGACCGCATTGGGGCGCCCGCGACTGGTGGTGTTCGTGGTCCCTGGTGTCCGTGGCATTCATGACCGTGACCGTGTTGCTCGACGTCCGGGGAGACTAACTGTTAGTCAGAATTGGAAACGTTGGGGCGCCATGTGTGCCTAGAGCTCCGTGTAGCGGTTACTAGGCAATGATGGCTAGTTAATAGCCATCATGACCTACGAGCGCGTCCACTGCACGTGCTCCCCTGTATAAAAGGGGAAAGTCCGTCTCATTTTGGACTTTTCACTCTCGCTTTCCTTCATCTTCTTCAGAGCGTTTGCCCGTCACCGCGTCTGCTACTCCGACCACCGCACCAAGCTTCGAGCAACCGCTTTTTGTCTTCTTAAATCAAGTAAGTTTCCGATTCTGTGCTTGTTTTAACTCTTTTTGGGTGGTCAATGGTAGATTGCACGCGGTTAAGGCTAGGTTTAGAGGATGACATAGATTAGTTTCCGGTGATTGTTGGTGGTGGACGGTGGTCGTGCCATTTTTCCACTTCTGACATATCGCCGGACGTGTTAGTATGTTTTGGTGAGGAGGGCGGTTCACGGCATTGTTGTGATGGTGATGCATGTGTAACCACCGTGATTGTTCATCTTCTAAGTGGGTGATGAATTTTCCGGTCGAATTCTCCCAGATTCCGGTGAAGCTTTGCGGTTTCCAGCGAAGCTTCAAACAGAAACTGGGTATGAGTGCGGGGAAGCTCCTCGCTTGGTGATGATGTTTCGAGCGTCTCCTCGTGGGGAGGTTTCAGTTTTTCTTTTAACGTTGTCCTCAGCCCTTTGTGCGCCCTTTCACTTGACTAGCGGTGAAAGGGTGTATTTGATTTATTGTCGAATTCACTTTCTTCTCTGCTTTGCAGGTGATCGACATGGCGATGGGGCCAGATGGAGAGATTATCCTGGATTCGTCCGAGGAAGAAACAAGTTCCTCGAATAGTAGTAGTTCGACGGCTTCGAGTACCCCCAGTGAGGTCGGGGAGGAAGAGGAGTTGGAAGATATGGACGAGGACATCGTTGAGGGTTTCATGGAGGAATGGGAGGTGGCCGAACCTGCTGAACATGTGTCTACTTTTGCAAAGTACTTAGGGGATGTCTTCATGAAGGTCAGGTCAGAGGGGGAGTGAAAAGTGCACTTTCCCTCTGGGGATGACATGGTCTGCACAAATTACGGGGACCACTTTGCTATGTATGAGTATGCCTTCAAGGAGCTGGGTCTAAGGTTGTCATTCACAGATGTTGTTGGTTCTTGGATTGGCTAGAATTTTGGTAAAACAAAGTGTTCAATGTTGATGTCACATGGGTGATGTCTTAACATTGAGTCTTAACATTGAATAATGTTAAGTGTTTAGCTTGTTGAAGTTGTGAAGTCTAATGTCACATGCGATGTCATGACATCAGATATGCAGATCAGTAAAACATCAGGTTTGAGATGTTTTTAGGGTTAAGCGTTTTAGCTGGATTTTGGAAGAGCTGGCAGAGTAATTGGATGCGAATATCTTGGAGGAGATATTTTCTGTTACAAATAGATTTGATGCAGATTTGTAGGAGTGTTTAAAGGCTGAAGATTTAAGAAGATTTTAAGAGAGAAAATCTGTTGAAGATTCTGTTTTAAATAACAAATCAGGTAAGATATTGTAGCAGGTCCAAGACCAGATCAAATAGCTATATAAAGCGTATCAATCCTTTGAAGAAAGTAACGAAGAAAGAGAGCTAAAGACTGAGAGTCGTTTGATTCTTCGTGTTTGTATTGTAAACCATTCTAGTGTGAATTGGTGTTGTTGTTTTGAGTTATTCTTGATCAAAGCTGTGAAGCAGAATCAAGTTGTGCTTTTCAAAGTGTGTAATCTTTGAATTATATCACTGAAGTGATTTAGGGATTGAGTAGAGTTCTCATACTTAAGTGGAATCTTAGGTAGAAGGTTCATTAAGTAGTGATTAAGTTTAGACGATGTCAACTGGGTTGTTGAGTCTGTAAATTTGATACTACTGATAGTGAAATTCATCCCTGGCTTGGTAGCCCCCAAACGTAGGTAGTTAGACCGAACTGGGTGAACAATTCTTTGTGTACTCTTCTGTTGTTTTACTTTGTCCATTGCAGAGTGTGTTGTTGTGACATCACACGTAACATCACATATCTGGTACCAGAATTTCAATTAGTATCAGAGCAGGCATCCTGCTCTGCATCTGCGTGAGATCTAGGGCTGATACTCTCTGGTAAAGATGGACAAGGAAGTTGATGGATTTGTGAATAGACCCCATATTTTGGATGGCTCTAATTATGATTATTGGAAGCCAAGGATGATTACCTTCTTGAAATCCTTGGACAGCAAGGCTTGGAAGGCTATCATAAAAGAATGGAAAGCATCTGTTGTTGTTGAGAAAGATGATACTGGGAAAGAAAAAGAAGGCAACTCAAAACTGAAACCTGAAGAAGAATGGACCAAGGAAGAAGATGAGCTTGCCCTTGGAAATTCCAAAGATTTAAATGCTATTTTCAATGGAGTTGATAAGAACATATTCAGGTTGATCAATACCTGTGAAGTTGCTAAGGAAGCTTGGGACATCTTGAAGACTACTCATGAAGGAACTTCAAATGTTAAGATGTCAAGACTTCAACTTCTGACATCAAAGTTTGAAAGTCTAAAGATGAAGGAAGATGAAACTATTCATGACTTTCATATGAGTATTCTTGAGCTGTCCAATGCCTCTAGTGCTCTTGGAGAAAAGATGACTGAAGAAAAGCTGGTGAGGAAAATCCTTAGATCCCTTCCCAAGAGGTATAAGATGAAGGTGACTGCAATTGAAGAAGCTCAAGACATCAGCAAAATGAGAGTTGATGAGCTCATTGGATCTCTTCAAACCTTTGAGTTAGGATTAAATGAAGAGGAACCTGAAAAGAAGACCAAGAGTATAGCCTTGGTATCTAATACTCAAGAAGATAAGAAAGGGAATGGTGCTGAATCTCAAGAGGAGCTGTCTCAGGCTATTGCCTTGCTGGGTAAACAGTTCAACAAAGTTATGAAGAGGATAAATAGGAGTTATAATCCCAATGTCAAGAACATTACTTCTGACATCAACAGATCAGGAGAACAAGGGAAGAAGTCTAAAGATGAAGAAAAATCCAGTAATGACAAAGGGATACAATGCTTTGAGTGTGAAGGGTATGGACATGTCAAGAAGGAATGTCCTACTTTTCTAAAGAAGCAGAAAGGGTTATCAACTTCTTGGTCTGACAGTGAGAGTGAATCTGAAGAAAATTCAGCTAAACTTGTTAGAGTTATGGTGGGGGTTTATGAGTCAGATGATGAGTCTTGGGATGATGAGGTTACTTATGATGAACTTGCTGTCAGTTATAAAGATCTTTTCATAAGAAGTGAACAAGTGTGTCTTGAAGGAGAAGAGCTGAAGAAAACCATAGTACAGTTAAAAGCTGAAAAGACTGAACTTGAAGCTGAAGTCAGTATGCTTGACTATAAACTGGACTCTATGACCAAAACTATCAGAATGTTGAACAATGGTACTAATGCATTAGACAACATTCTTAGTATTGGGAAGATGGCTGCAGACAAATACGGTTTGGGATTCACCAGTGATGCAGGTTTTATCACCCCAAAACCAGTGATGTTAAAACAGATGTTAAAACATCATGACAGACCTCCATCTAAGAAGAAATACAGACACTGGAGGTGTCACCATTGTGGATGTTTTGGACACATTAAGGCTTATTGTTATAAGCTACATGGATATCCACAGAAGGCTCATCAGGTTGTTCCCAAACAGAACTGTTATAAAGGAAGGCAGGTTACCAAGCCTAAGAAGCAATGGGTCCCTAAAGTTACTAGCTTGATAACTCACACTTCTTTAAGGGTTTCTACCAAAGAAGATTGGTACTTTGACAGTGGGTGTTCAAGGCACATGACTGGAGTAAAGAATCTGTTGGTAGATGTGAAGCTTCACTCTTCAGGATATGTTACATTTGGTGATGGGGTCAAAGGAGAGATCAAGGGGATTGGTAAACTAAACTGTGTTGGTGCTCCCAGACTGGAGGATGTTCTTCTTGTGAAAGGACTGACAGCTAATTTGATTAGCATTAGTCAACTTTGTGATCAAGGATTCAAAGTAGACTTTACAAATTCTGAATGCATTGTCAAAGATGATAAAGGAGAAGTCATTATGAAGGGAGACAGGTCTAAGGACAATTGTTATCTTTGGGTGCCACAAGACTCAAATTCTCCCACTTGTGTTTTTGCTAAAGAAGATGATGTCAAAATCTGGCATCAGAAGTTGGGTCATCTTCACCTAAAGGGAATGAAGAGAATTATCTCCTCAGAAGCAGTCAGAGGAATTCCCAAACTTAATATTGAGGAAGGAAAAGTGTGTGGAGACTGTCAAAAAGGGAAGCAGACAAAGATGTCTCATCCGAAGCTTCAACATGACACCACCTCCAAGGTCTTGGAACTACTTCATATGGACTTGATGGGACCTATGCAGGTGGAAAGTTTGGGTGGAAAGAAATATGCATATGTAGTTGTGGATGACTATTCAAGGTACACCTGGGTGAGCTTCATCAAAGACAAATCAGAGGTGTTTGATGTTTTTAAAGATCTTTGTCAAAGACTCCAAAGAGAAAAGGAGAGTAATGTTATCAGGATAAGAAGTGACCATGGAAGAGAGTTTGAGAATAGAAAGTTTGAAGAATTTTGCTCTGCTGAAGGTATAAGTCATGAGTTTTCATCTCCTATTACTCCTCAGCAAAATGAAGTAGTTGAGAGGAAGAACAGAACTATCCAAGAGTCTGCTAGAGCTATGATCCATGCCAAGAAACTTCCCTATCATTTCTAGGCTGAAGCCATGAATACTGTCTGCTACATTCACAATAGGGTTACCCTGAGAAGAGGCACTTCATCCACTCTGTATGAACTATGGAAGGGAAGAAAACCTAATGTTAAACACTTTCATGTTTTTGGAAGTAGATGTTATATTCTGGCTGATAGAGAACAGAGAAGAAAATTGGATTCCAAAAGTGATGAAGGAATGATAACGCGAAATTATATCGTTTATTTGGCTTGACTTACATGAATTTATACTACGTTTTATTTGCTTTTTACCGATTTATGCTTTATAGTATCCGTATTTATTTATGTTTCTCAGGTACTCGGTTCGAAATGAAATTTATCGGAAATTGAAGAATAATTGAAGAATTATTGAAGAATTATTGAAGAAAAGGAAATGAAAGAAGAAAGAAATAAGAAGGAAAGAAAATGAAGGAAGAAAGAAAGAAGAAGGAAAGAAAATGAAGAAGAAAGAAAGTGGGAGGAAATGAAAAGGAAAAGAAAAAAATAAAAAAATAAAATAGGTGGGCCCACCACCACTCACACATGTGGCGCAGGCCACATAGTAGGGTGGCGCCCACCACCTGCTATAAGAGTGGTGCACGCCACCCCTAAAAATGGGGAGAATTAATCTCCATTTTCCTTACCTTCCCTCGGTCTCCCATTTCCCCTATTTTTCCGGTTCCACTCATTCATTTTTCCACACATGAGTTCCACGATCATTCACTCAACTGCTCCAGCATCAAAGCATTATAAAAGAAACAACAGGCATTCAGTGAAGGGGTCGAATTTCAATTGCCAGATTTTCCTTCTTTAGATTTTAAGCAGTTTCTTTTACTATGTAAACGGGATAGTTCTCCACACCGGGGACTATTCCCAATATTAGTTTCAGGATTTTATTTTCTGTCATTTATTTTCTGCAACCAGATTCGCATTCAAGATTTCAGTGTATTATTTCAAAGTCATTTATTCCAGGTGTTATTTATTATTATCTATTTTATCGTTTTCTTATTTAGTCTCCAAAGCATGTTTTCGATTTTAGTTTATTATCATATCTGCATCTGCATGTTTATTTTCTTATCCATGTCTAGCTAAATAGTCTTGAGTTCGGCGTATGAGGACCGTCGTTACCGACGGAACTCGGTAGAAAATTATAGGTGCGAACTTACGATTAAAAATCTGTTTTGGTTTTAATTTCTAAGTTGAATTTAAATAGCTTTGTCATGAGAGTGAGAGGTTATTTAACACGATTTTGTCACGAGAGTGAGAAATTAATTAAGGTTAGAGCCGGCACTGCGAGAGCGTGGGGATCGAACCGGATAGTGGAAATTAGGCACCATATCTAAATACAGCGGGAGCGCTTTAGATGTTGGTTAGGATATTATTGGCTTTCAAAATGTATTTCTTAGTTACCGGGCGAGCGAGAGCAAAATCTTGGGATTAGGAAGTACGACTTTAGTTAATACCGCGAGAGCGTGAGGCAGAGTCTTTAAGTTGGTATATTCTACGGAACTAAGTTATAGTCGTAATTAGTACCCGAATTCTACAAAGTCCCTTAGGAGCGCGAAATCCATATTCCGGTCTCTCTTTCTCTATTATATTGTCTTAGTTTTATTTTCAGTTCTAGTTTTAGTTTCCCTTAAATCAAAAATATCATTAGCCTTAGCTTTACAACGCAGCGATAGATAACAATAGGTTGACATTGGTCTCTGTGGGATCGATATCTTTTATTACTACGCGATTAGGCTGTGCACTTGCAGTTAGTAACCGTTAGACGTATAGTTTATCGCAATCAAGTTTTTGGCGCCGTTGCCGGGGACCAACAGTCAATATTGTGATTCCGTTGTTGTACCGTATAGACTAAGGCACTCCTATAAATATATATATATATATATATATATATATATATATATATAATAATAATAATAATAATAATAATAAATAAAAAAATTTAACAAAAAAAAAATATATGTATCACCCAAATTTTCTTTATAATAACCACTTACAATATCTTGAGGAGCCGCACCCAAATTTTCTCTACAACTACCAACCGCAATACTCTCAATATTTTGAGGAACCGCAACCAAATTTTTCCTACGATTACCTTTCCCAAAATTTCGAGGAACCGCAAGAATCACATAATTCCGATCTCGAAACAATAATGGAGGATTTCCCCGCGACACTAACTCATTTCCACCCAAATTACCACTCCCAATATTTTGAGGAACCACAAGAATCCGTCAATCCCAACCTTGAAACATTAATGGAGAATTTCATTGAAACAACAACTAATTCTAGGTTAGAATCTATGATGGAGCACTTTGTGGAGACCCAAACTCTCCATAATGAAGAGCTTAGAAGACAACATCTCGATACTCACAAAACCCTTGGGTAGATGAACACTATGGTCGACTCCCTTGTGACTCACACTGAGGAATTGGAGACCCAAATCTTACTATTTGCACTGACACCTATAGAACCCTCCCCTGAGGAGAATGCGTATGTTATAGCAACTAGTAGTGAAGAACAGCTCGAAGATCCTAAGGAGAGTGACAATGAAGTTGAGGAGAGTGATAATGAGAATGATGAGAGTTCAGGTGAGGAAAGTGTAGAGAAAAATCCACCGACACAATCTGAAAGGGAGGTTGTCATAGAGGTAGAGAATGAAGCAAGTATTGTTGTTCTTCCTCTATATACCCCACCATTTCCTCTCCCCCAAAGTTTTGTAGAAGCTAAGGTAGAATCCCAATCCAAAACGTATGCGGAGGTATTAGAAAATGTCCATGCCGATGCACCCTTGTTTGAGCTCCTGCATAAAAAGAGAAAATTAGAGGACCGTGAAACTAGGGAAATCCTTAGTGTCAAGAGGGTAAGGTTAGACTTTGAGGTGATGGCTAAAATAACTAAGCCCAAGCTCAAACTTGAAAAGCTTATGCTTAGGATAGATCCAGAGCCACCACCACAAGTTCAAAGGAATGGACTACCCCACAGAAGGAAGAAAAGAAAAGGTGAGGGATATGTGAGATGGCTTGATAAATGGCCATGGAAACCGAAAATTAACACTTCCATTCGTCGCGCTATCGACGTTAAACAAAGCTCTGTGTGGGAGAAAACCCACGAGTTTTTAATTTAATGTTTTACTTTTATTGTTTGCGTTTGCATAAAATAAAGAATTGTATCGCTTGTCACGTCTCAGCTACATTTAGGCAAAGGCTCTCTATTTGAATATCCCTTAAAATGACATGGTGCCCACGGACATTCCTACGAATGTCGCTGCTGGTGGTGACGCCAATGATGAGCATGATAGGAAAGAGCACGTCTCTCTCGTCTGTAACTTACATCTTCCTTGTTCTTTGCATGGTCAGGTTCCACCTGCACATACCGCACCGTATTTTTCTAACAGTATTTGCAGGTACTTCCTTCGAAATCCAATAGTAAGATGAGCGGCTTCAGTAAAATGAAGTTTCAGCAAATTCAGATAACTCGTAATACATGACGTCGGAGTAAAAGTGGCCAACGAAGACAGGAGTAACCAGGGAAGAATCAACGTGAACTTCGTCGCGGTTGCACGCAATGCATCCATACAATTCAATACATTTTAGCTTTATTAACTTCCCAACTTCCAGAATTAATCTCAGTTCCGGTATTATTATTTATTAACTTCCGTATTAGTAATTTTTATATCTCCTACTATCTGATACTCACTGATATTATTCACGTTCACAGACATTTTCATTTTCAGTCTGATACCATCCTGTTTTAATGAGTTACTAATTCAATGCATGCACCAACTTTTTATTTAATTTCTAGTATATGAATTTATTATGGTAAAAAATTCGTACTAAAAACAAGTACTAAAAAAAAACAAATGTTCATGTTCAGTGGTCCAATGGTCATGCATGCAATAGAAGTATGAAAAGATGTTTCATCTTTACAGGGTGGCCTGCGCCACCCTCACCCTTGGCATAGGTGGCCTTCGCCACCCTTCATGCTTCACGCCACATGCATTAAAAGAAAGCAAGGTGGTTGGCGTCACCCTTGCATGAGGGACATTTGTTTCCTACTTATAAGAACTTTGACCAACATTTATACTACCAACCATATTAAATTTTCTATCTTTCATCAATTTATTTTTCATCCCCTATATAAACCAAACGAACATTACTTTATTATCACTTCACATATTCACTTTCTATCTCTATTAAACTAGATTTTATTTCTCCATAAGTCAGTGCAGAGGAAATATTATGGAATCGGCTTAAGGATACCAAATCATCTTTAGAAATGCAGATCAAGAAGATTTATTCGGAAGTCTCCTAGAGCGAGAAATCGAATCCACAAGGTATGCCGATGATACTTGTTTAGAAACATTAGGATTAAAAGACAGTGTAGATTATTTGCTAGAAAAAATCCAACTAAAAGAATTTTTATCTCATAAAGATCCTGTCTACATCCAGCTTACCCTAGAATTTCTCAGTTCTTTGATAGTCAATTCCAAAGTAGGAACAGTAGGCTTTAGAATGTTTAATAAAGAATTTTTATATACTTTTGATCAATTGGCTGTTCTACTTAAATTTCCAGTCGGGGAGGGAGTAAAATATATGGTTCCTAGTGGGAAGAATTGGATGGAAACTTATAAACTTTTTTGGAAAGCAATAACGGGTACACACACGCAAAGTTACGAAGGCGTTAGAGCCACTCTCATTCAAAACCCGGCGATAAGATATTTTCGCCAACTATTGGCTTCGACTATCTTCGGCCGGTCAAACTCAAACAAAGTAAATGAGAAAGAATTTCTTTATCTTATGGCTGCCTTATTTTCTGACCGAATTAATCACGTCCCGTTTTTGCTAAACCATATAACCACAATAATAACCGTAAACAATGGTCCTATATCTTTTGGCGGTTTAATAACTACGATGGCTCGAGCCCTTGAAATCGAAGCAAATTTTTCAACCATGCAACCCCTCCCTGATCGAACCATAGACTTAAAAATGGTGAAAAGCATGAAATTAGTAAAGAAACGCAGAGATGGAAATTTTGAATTAATGATTGATAATAATGTTTTCCCGGGTCTTATTTTACCTAACCTCGCACTGATGTGAGAAATGAAAATAATTTCTGTTACTATGAGTCGGGCCCCGCGCACATTACTATGAATGTTGCTGCTGGCGAGGACGATAATGAAGCTAACCCGCCAGCACACACTGTACCATCTTCTTCTGAGTTTGTTGCAGGTACCTCATCCAGGCGCATGCATAGAAGATGAGAATAGGTGATATCTGAGACCCTTGATGGCACTCTTACTGAGATGATGCGATAGAGCGAAGCAAATGCTCTACGCGATCAAAGAATACAAAGCATCGCAACTCAGCAAGCCCTGATGATGACACAACAGAGCCAAATGTACGCTCAACAAAGAGACATGCTGCAAATCCTTCGTCGATTACAGCAAGACCAGAACAATATGACAGAACTAATCCATGGGATGGCCGATATGTCTTTTCAGACAGAAGATCAAGATACAGACGTGGGTACTTTAGAACAACAACCAAGAAACGTCAGGCGAGCACGAACTCGAGGAAGAGGCGGTCGTCAGTAGCCCGACACTCCAGGTTTCTCCTACCTTCTCCACCTTATGTTGTTGCATTGGGGACAATGCTCGATTTAAGTGTGGGAGAGGAAACTTTACGCTTTCATTTATTACTTTTATGCTTTCTAGGTAGATTTAAAATAATAATAAAATAATTCATGTATTGTCAAGCCTCTACACATAGTTTCTGCTATTACTTAGATTCTCCCAATTTTCTTGAGCCATAACAAATATTTTGAAATTTTTTAAGTTAAAAATAGTGTTTCTTTTGAAAAGCTTAGGTTACAGACGAAATTGAGGTTAGATTGTGAGACTTGGGAAAATTCCGCAAGATCGGTATCGTTTTAACACCGTGAGCCTCTAAATTATGGAAATCAATTTAAGTACTTGTTATGCCATAGGCTTAAGTTCTCACCCCTCTAGTAGTCCCTAAGTAGTTTATTTAGCAGTCAGCACCATCCTAAGCATGCACTAAGTAGGAAGCCGATGCAAATAAGTGTATGATCTCAGGCTTAAAAGGTAAATTAATGAAAAAAAAATTAATAAATGAAAAGAAATGCTCCCTCTAAGTTAGGTGATCCTTACCCGATCATTTAGCCCAACGGTGCAAACTTCTTTATTTTATTGATATTTAAACCAATGTGCAAAAAAAAATGATGAGATCATAGTCACTAACAGGCTATCCTACCATGAGTGTGAAAGGATAACGGGCTTAATGTGATTGCGCCAGAATGAAAAGGGATAAAATAAGGATGAGTGAGTTAGGCTTAGGTATAATGACATGATTCAGATTGGTTTGTATAGGAGGGAGGTTGATGAACGCAAATGCGGAATTGTGTTGTCACGATATCCTTAGTGTGTGAGCAAGTACCTATCGACACAAACTTAACCGAAGTAGAGTTGTTAGCCTAGGATGAGTATCCGTATACACTATTTTTCTCGCGAGTCATGGTTTGCTTGAGGACAAGCAAAGGTTTAAGTGTGGGACAGTTTGATAATGCGAAATTATATAGTTTATTTGCCTTGACTTACATGAATTTATACTACGTTTTATTTTCTTTTTACCGATTTATGCTTTATATTATCCGTATTTATTTATGTTTCTCAGGTACTCGGTTCGAAATGAAATTTATCGGAAATTGAAGAATAATTGAAGAATTATTGAAGAAAAGGAAATGAAAGAAGAAAGAAAGAAGAAGGAAAGAAAATGAAGGAAGAAAGAAAGAAGAAGGAAAGAAAATGAAGAAGAAAGAAAGTGGGAGGAAATGAAAAGGAAAAGAAAAAAATAAAAAAAATAAAATAGGTGGGCCCACCACCACTCACACATGTGGCGCAGGCCACATAGTGGGGTGGCGCCCACCACCTGCTATAAGAGTGGCGCAAGCCACTAGGTTAAAGGGAAAGGGTGGAGCAAGCCACCCCTAAAAAAGGGGAGAATTAATCTCCATTTTCCCTACCTTCCCTCGGTCTCCCATTTCCCCTATATTTCCGATTCCACTCATTCATTTTTCCACACACGAGTTCCACGATCATTCACTCAACTGCTCCAGCATCAAAGCATTATAAAAGAAACAGCAGGCATTCAGTGAAGGGGTCGAATTTCAATTGCCAGATTTTCCTTCTTTAGATTTTAAGCAGTTTCTTTTACTATGTAAACGGGATAGTTCTCCACACCGGGGACTATTCCCAATATTAGTTTTAGGATTTTATTTTCCGTCATTTTATTTTCTGCAACCGGATTCGCATTCAAGATTTCAGTGTATTATTTCAAAGTCATTTATTCCAGGTGTTATTTATTATTATCTATTTTATCGTTTTCTTATTTAGTCTCCAAGCATGTTTTCGATTTTAGTTTATTATCATATCTGCATCTGCATGTTTATTTTCTTATCCATGTCTAGCTAAATAGTCTTGAGTCCAGCGTATGAGGACCGTCGTTACCGACGGAACTCGGTAGAAAATTATAGGTGCGAACTTACGATTAAAAATCTGTTTTGGTTTTAATTTCTAAGTTGAATTTAAATAGCTTTGTCATGAGAGTGAGAGGTTATTTAACACGATTTTGTCACGAGAGTGAGAAATTAATTAAGGTTAGAGCCGGCACTGCGAGAGCGTGGGGATCGAACCGGATAGTGGAAATTAGGCACTATATCTAAATACAGCGGGAGCGCTTTAGATGTTGGTTAGGATATTATTGGCTTTCAAAATGTATTTCTTAGTTACCGGGCGAGCGAGAGCAAAATCTTGGGATTAGGAAGTACGGCTTTAGTTAATACCGCGAGAGCGTGATGCAGAGTCTTTAAGTTGGTATATTCTACGGAACTAAGTTATAGTCGTAATTAGTACCCGAATTCTACAAAGTCCCTTAGGAGCGCGGAATCCATATTCCGGTCTCTCTTTCTCTATTATATTTTCTTAGTTTTATTTTCAGTTCTAGTTTTAGTTTCCCTTAAATCAAAAATATCATTAGCCTTAGCTTTACAACACAGCGATAGATAACAGTAGGTTGACATTGGTCTCTGTGGGATCGATATCTTTTATTACTACGTGATTAGGCTGTGCACTTGCAGTTAGTAACCGTTAGACGTATAGTTTATCGCGATCAAGAAATATTTTTGGGATACTCTACTAATAGCAGAGCATATAGGGTTTTCAACTCTAGAACCAAGGTGATGATGGAGTCAATCAATGTGGTGATTGATGACAATGACAAGCAGGAAGATGATGATGTCCTAGATGATGTTGGAACATCAGTTGGTGAAGTTGCACCAGAAGCTGAAGACAGAAGTCCAACTCCTAATGTTGCTGCTGTTGAGCCTAAAACTGAGCAACCTCATAAAGATCCCTCTATCAGAGTGCAGAAGGACCACCCAAAGGAGCTCATTATAGGTGATCCAAACTCTGGAGTGAGGACTAGGTCAAGAGATGTTATAGCAAGTTCATGTTTTGTCTCCAAAATTGAGCCAAAGAATGTCAAGGAAGCATTGACTGACGAGTTTTGGATAAATGCAATGCATGAAGAGCTGGAGCAATTCAAGAGGAATGAAGTATGGAAGCTTGTACCTAGGCCTGATGGAGTTAATGTGATTGGCACCAAGTGGATCTACAAGAATAAATCTGATGAACAAGGAGTGGTCACCAGAAACAAGGCCAGATTAGTTGCTCAGGGATACACTCAGGTTGAAGGAATTGATTATGATGAAACCTTTGCTCCTGTGGCAAGGCTGGAATCTATCAGATTGCTCTTAGGGGTGGCTTGTAATTTCAAATTCAAGCTTTTTCAGATGGATGTTAAAAGTTCCTTCTTGAATGGTTACTTATATGAAGAGGTGTATGTTGATCAACCAAAAGGATTTATTGATCCAACATTTCCTGACCATGTGTACAAACTAAGGAAAGCTCCATATGGTTTGAAGCAAGCACCAAGAGCTTGGTATGAAATACTTACTGAATTCCTGGTTATGAATGGCTACAGAAAAGGAGGGATTGACAAGACTTTGTTTGTTAAAGAGGAAGGAGGAAAACTGATGATAGCTCAAATCTATGTTGATGACATAGTATTTGGTGGGATGTTGGATGCAATGGTGAAACATTTTGTGGAACAGATGCAGTCTGAATTTGAAATGAGTCTTGTTGGTGAGCTTAACTATTTTCTTGGTCTACAAGTTAGACAAATGGAGGACTCCATATTCATTTCTCAGAGCAAGTATGCAAAGAACATAGTGAAGAAGTTTGGTCTAGAGAATGCTAATCACAAGAGGACTCCTGCTCCTACTCATCTAAAATTATCCAAGGATGAACATGGTGTTAGTGTGGATCATAGTTTATATAGAAGCATGATTGAGAGTCTATTGTATCTCACAGCTAGCACACCTGACATTGCTTTTACTGTTGGAGTTTGTGCCAGATACCAATCTGAGCCTAAGGTTAGTCACTTGAATCAAGTAAAGAGGATCCTGAAATATGTTAATGGCACTAGTGACTATGGGATGTTGTATAGTCATGGATCTGGGACTGAGTTAAGGGGATATTGTGATGCTGACTGGGCTGGGAGTACTGATGATAGGAAAATCACTTCAGGAGGTTGTTTCTTCTTAGGGAATAATCTGATATCATGGTTTAGTAAAAAGCAGAACTGTGTGTCGCTTTCTACTGCTGAAGCTGAGTACATAGCAGCAGGGAGTAGTTGTTCTCAACTTGTTTGGATGAAGCAGATGTTAACAGAATACAATGTCAAGCAAGATGTCATGACATTGTACTGTGATAATTTGAGTGCTATCAATATCTCTAAGAATCCTATTCAGCATAGCAGAACCAAGCATATTGATATAAGGCATCATTTTATAAGAGATTTGGTTGAAGACAAAGTAGTTGCCTTGGAACATGTTGCTACAGCTAAACAATTAGCTGACATTTTTACTAAAGCCTTATATGCAAACCAATTTGAAAGTTTGAGAAGTAAATTGGGAATTTTCATTTATGAAGATTAAATGTGCTAGAGAGTGTATTAAGCAGTTGTATTCTTTATTAGAAATTGATTTTATTCAACTGCTGAAGGTATACAGGTTTGAAGTACATCATTAGTTACAGATTATCCCAACCCCCTGCATCTAGAAAAGCTTTCCAGACTTCATCCCAATCATCATCAGTAGCTTGTTGTTGCACAGGAAGCTTCTTGCGTGGTTTCATGGTTGTTTCTGAGGTTCTGCCTGACTTTGTGGTTCCTGAAGTAGTTTCAGCTGCAGTCAATTTTTTGCTCCCCTTCTGAGGTGGATCTGAAGTCTTGTCCTTCTGCTTGAAGTTCTTTGCTGTATCTTTGATGTTTGACTGGCTCATTCTTGGTTGCTGAATGGTGCTGCTAGAAGGAAGAAAGGCTTGTGTTTATAATAAAAACAAGGAGCATAGTTTGTATCGACTGAACAGTCAATGTGTTGAAACTTGTGTTTGACCATGTCTTTATGTCAGGACATTGTGTTTGGTGATTGTCCAATTATGGCTAAAAAGGGGGAGAGTTAGCCTAGGTGTGTAGAGTGTATCCTATCTAAGATTTGGTGTGGTGCAGATGTTGAGGGGGAGTGTGCATGTTGAACAGCTGGTAATGCTAGTTCTGGTTTTGAGTTTTTATTCTTTTCTAATTGTTATGTGCTATTGAAGTCTCTGATGTTGCAGAGATTGTTTTAGCCAAAATTAGCCAAAGGGGGAGATTGTTGGTTCTTGGATTGGCTAGAATTTTGGTAAAACAAAGTGTTCAATGTTGATGTCACATGGGTGATGTCTTAACATTGAGTCTTAACATTGAATAATGTTAAGTGTTTAGCTTGTTGAAGTTGTGAAGTATGATGTCACATGCGATGTCATGGCATCAGATATGCAGATCAGTAAAACATCAGGTTTGAGATGTTTTTAGGGTTAAACGTTTTAGCTGGATTTTGGAAGAGCTGGCAGAGTAATTGGATGCGAATATCTTGGAGGAGATATTTTCTATTACAAACAGATTTGATGCAAATTTATAGGAGTGTTTAAAGGCTAAAGATTTAAGAAGATTTTGAGAGAGAAAATCTGTTGAAGATTCAGTTTTAAATAACAAATCAGGTCAGATATTGTAGCAGGTCCAAGACCAGATCAAATAGCTATATAAAGCGTATCAATCCTTTGAAGAAAGTAACGAAGAAAGAGAGCTAAAGACTGAGATTCGTTTGAGTCTTCGTGTTTGCATTGTAAACCATTCTAGTGTGAATTAGTGTTGTTGTTTTGAGTTGTTCTTGATCAAAGCTGTGAAGCAGAATCAAGTTGTGCTTTTCAAAGTGTGTAATCTTTGAATTATATCACTGAAGTGATTTAGGGATTGAGTAGAGTTCTCATACTTAAGTGGACTCTTAGGTAGAAGGTTCATTAAGTAGTGATTAAGTTTAGACGATGTCAACTGGGTTGTTGAGTCTGTAAATTTGATACTACTGATAGTGAAATTCATCCCTGGCTTGGTAGCCCCCAGACGTAGGTAGTTAGACTGAACTGGGTGAACAATTCTTTGTGTACTCTTCTGTTGTTTTATTTTGTCCATTGTAGAGTGTGTTGTTGTGACATCACACGTAACATCACATATCTGGTACCAGAATTTCAGATTTTCAGCAGTCGGTGTTCGTGCACTTGAAGTTGGCCCCCACACAACTGCACCCTAACTCATTGGCCTTCATCTGGGCGTTCGAGCTGGTGTGCGAGCACCTCGGCATAGGGGCTACTCTTCCTCTATTTTTCATCGTCTTCCATCTTCAAAGGCAGCTGTCGGGGAGGCAGTATGGTTGGTTCTCTTTGAAGCAGCCTCGCAAATTGTTCAAACATTTTTCGGAGTAGATACGGACGTTTAAGGAGCGGTACTATGTTATCGAGCCCGTGTCCGAAGCTGCCCAGGATAGTACATATATATGGGAGATCGAGGTTGATGAGGATGGAAATGACCTGCGCGACGAGGTGGGGAAATTTATTGGGCAGAGAATCTATAAGTTCCCTATTCATTGGGCACCTGACCATTTCACCAAGAGGCCCGATGACTACGCTCTCCAATCGCACAAGTTACACGGGCAGGATGCCATGGCGTACGAGGCGTTGGTGAAGTACGTTAACTCTTTCCGGCTTGCAGAATGCTGGACGAACAAGGGTAACCCGGTCTTCAAGGAGGACGGTAGTCAGAGGGTTGAATACCGGTTTATTAACACCAAGGCACTCCTGGAGTGCAAGACTCATGCGGAAGTCGAGAAGCTGCCTGGTAGTCTTAGTTATTTTAGATTTGTTTGTATTATTTCTTTTCCTCGTATCTAACGTGCTTGACTTTTGTTTGTGCAGGTGAGATGCCTCAGGCCCATGAGAGGGTTGTGAAGAACGCTCTTGCGAGGAACAAGGCCGGAGCGGTTCCTCTGAAGTCTCGATTCGCTGGTGCGCGTGCTCCCACTCCAGTTCAGTCTGCTGCGGGAACCTCTTCTCCCACTCTCGCTCCCTGGGGATCTCCTCTGCCTTTGACTGGACGATCTAAACGGCCAAGGGTTACTGACGCTGTGGATCTCAGCCGGGCCCCAGAGAAAGGGAAGTTCGAGCTTCCTCCTTGCATCCTTGATAAGAGATTCTTTGAGGGGAACTCTTTGATCGTGCCTCGTGCGGAATCTCTTCGTTTGGAAAGCATGGACCGCCCGAGCAAGAGGGCGTTGGTGGCTCAAGATGCTTCAGCTTTGGTCAGGATGTTGGAGATGGCAGCCGTTTATGCTGAAGGGAACTCTGCGACTGAGTCTGAACTTAATGCTGCCCGGGCTACCATGGAGTCCCTCAAATAATAGGTTAAGAGTGCAGACGATGCTCGGAAGAAGACTGAAGAGGAGGTGGCCTGGTTGAAAAAGGAGAATTCTACGCTGGTTGCGGAGAAGAAGGCGGCTGAGGAGCTGGTCCAGCAGCTGAGGGGGGTCAATGCTCCGGGCGAGGATGAACCTGATGACGTGAAGGAACTAAAGACAAGGTCCGAGCTGGTCACCCGTATGCTGATGGCCGAGGATGACAGTATTGCCATCGCGGATGAATCCTTCAAAAACGCTGTGTCTCAACTGCGGGTGGTGAACCCCGAGCTTGACTTCTCTGTCGAGGGTACCCATTATCTGGCGCATGTTGAGGATGGTCGGATCGCCATGCCTACTGCCCTCCTTGAGGAGAATGCCGAGGACCAGCCCGCAGAGAACCAGGATCCTCAGCCCGATCCCGCCGCGCAGATGGACGAGTGAGAGGTTTTCTTTATGTTATTGTAATTTGTCCGGCCTGCGTGCCGCGTAATTGTTGTAAGTTATTCGGGGGCATGGCCCCCGATTTATGTAATCCAGCACAATCGTGGTCCTAATGGCCACTTATTATGTTTAAATTATATGCCCGGTTTTGGTGGCTGGTTCTGTTATTTGCATGGTTTTACTTGCCTTTATTTTTTGCTAAGTGTTGTACTCATGCTTGTTGTGAATGTATGTCTGCCCGTGATAGGGAGTATTTGACTTATGTGAAGTTTTAGGGGATTGCTCGTGGTAGATGTGTTCGGCAGTGAGGGGTACTGGTCGAACGACCGGGGAATATCCTGGCGGGGGTGCAGAGCTCAGGTCGCATTTGAGGCCTGAGTTCGCGGTGTGAACGTCCCATCGCGAACTGGGGTTCTGCCAGTCATGGTACTTTGACGAGGTGATGCTCGGTCAAGGACCGCCGTCGAGCAGTTACTCGGCTCGTTACTGAGCAAGGTTCTGCTTTATTGGTATGCGACGCTTGTACCTAGGCGTGCATAGTGGTCGGTAGCTAACGTTCGTCGTCGTGATGGGTCGAACCGAGAATTAGGGCCTTAGCTATAGTATTGTTTTAGCTTTTCAGCGTTCCATGGTCGAGCAAGTTCTTCCCCATTGAGATGTTCTAGGTAGTAGACCCCATTCTCCGTTTTTGCTCGGACGCGATAGGGTCCTTCCCAGTTGGCTGCTAGTTTACCTTCACAAGAGTCTTTGTGGTTTCTCCTTAGAACAAGGCTTCCCACGTCGAACTCTCATCGTATCACCTTGGCGTTGTGCCTGACGGTAATTTTTTGTTTTAGTAAGGCTTCGCGGAGGGCCGCCCCAGTTCGGGTTTCCTCGACGAGGTCGAGTTCTTCTCTTAATGATTCGTCATTCATCTCCTCGTCTAGGGGCGACTCTGTTTGCTTGGAGGGTACGTGAACTTCGATGAGGATTACAGCCTCGGTCCCGTACGCTAGATGGAAAGGTGTTTCCCCGGTTATAGAGTGTGGAGTTATGCGGTATGTCCATAGCACACTGTGCAGCTCCTCGACCCAAGCCTTCTTCGTTTCATCCAGCCTTCGTTTGAGGCCTCGGAGGATGACTCGGTTTGCCGCTTCGGCTTGCCCGTTTGTCTGGGGATGTTCGACGGATGCGAAGTGTTGCTTCGTACCTAGCTGGGCGACGAAGTCCTAGAACTTCCTGTCCGTGAATTGTGTCCCATTGTCCATGACTATCGCCTGGGGGACGCCAAAACATGCAAGGATGTTTCATTTGTAGAAACGCAGTATGTTGAGGGCAGTTATTTTGGCCAGAGCCTCTGCTTCTATCCATTTTGTGAAGTAGTCTACACCCACTATTAGGTATTTGTTCTAATTTGATCCTACTACGAAGGGTCCAAGGATGTCTAGGCCCCACCAGGCAAACGGCCACGGGGAGGACATTGGCTTGAGCTCATTAGGTAGAGCCAGGTGCATGTCCCCGTGCCATTGGCATTTATCGCATTTCTTCACGTGTTCTTTCACGTCGTGCTGCATGGTCGGCCAGTAATACCCTGCTCGAAGGGACTTTCGGGCAAGGGACCTTCCACCAAGATGTTGGGCGTTGATTCCCTCGTGGATTTCACGCAAGATGTGTGCGACCATTTCTTCCTCGACACACTTGAGCAGCGGAATGGAGAATCCTCACCTGTAGAGTTTATCCTCGACCAGGACGTAGGAGCAAGCTCTTCGCCTAACTACGCTGGCCTCTTTTGGGTCGAACGGAAGTTCGTCTTTAGCGAGATAGTCGTAAACAGGGGTCATCCAGCACTTGTTGTCGCCGATCACCTGTACGTCGAGGGTCGGGGAGGCCTTCTCGATACTGGGTCGAGGAAGTACTTCTTGTATGACGGATTTGTTTCCGCCTTTCTTCTTTGTGCTGGCTAGTTTGGATAGAACGTCTGCTCGCACGTTATGTTTGCGGGGAACATGTTTCACTTCTACTGTTGCGAACTTCGCCATTTCCTTTTTGACCAGGGATAAGTATTCGGTCAGGTTGTCGTTTTTGGCTTGATATTCTCCTCAGACCTGAAGGGCCACGATTTGTGAATCTGTGCAAATGACGACTTCTTCTGCGCCCAGGTCCTCGGCTAGGCGTAACCCAGCGAGGAAGGCCTCGTATTCTGCCTGGTTGTTAGAGGTTGGAAGGACAGGGTGAGTGATACTTCAACGATGATTCCTTCATTGCTTTCCAGTATGATGCCCGCGCCGCTCCCTGCCGAGCTTGAGGCACCGTCCACAAAAATGGTCCATTTGCGCGCTTCGCTCGCGGGGGAGTCTGCGAATGTCATTTCTGCGATGAAGTCGGCCAGAGCATGGGCTTTGAGAGCTTTCCTGCCTTCATACCAGATGTCAAATTCAGATAGTTCAAGCGACCATTTGAGCATTCGACCGGCCATGTCTGGTCGTCCCAGTAGCTGTTTTATGGGTTGATATGTTCGAACCACGATCGTGTGGGCCAGGAAGTAGTGTTTTAATCTTTTGGCTGCATTGATGAGGGCGAGATCCACTTTCTCTATCTGTTGGTATCTTAACTCTGGTCCTTGCAGTGCTTTGCTCATGAAATATACGGGCTTCTGTCCGTCAGGAATCTCGCGGATGAGAGCGGCGCTCACTGCTTCAGTTGCTACGGCGAGGTATAGGTACAAAGTTTCGCCATTGTCCGGGCGAGAGATGACTAGTGGCTATGAGAGTGCCCGTTTCAGATGGAGAAGAGCCTTGTCACACTCCTCGGTCTATTCGAACGCTGTCTCTTTGCGGAGGAGTTTGAAGAATGGTAGGGCGTGTTGGGCAGATTTGGCCACGAAACGAGATAGTGACGCGAGCATCCCGTTGAGGGACTGGATGGATTTCTTTGACTTGGGCGTTGGAAACTCGGAGAATGCTCGGCATTTATCGGGATTGGCCTTGATTCCCCACTCTGTTAAATAGAAGCCAAGGAACTTTCCTGCCCAGACACCGAACATGTACTTCTCCGGGTTAAAACGCATTTTGTATTTTCTGGCCTGTTCGAAGACCTTCCTTAAATGGACAGTGTGATCGGCTTCCTCTTGGGATTCTACGATCATGTCGTCCATGTAGACTTCGAGCATGTCGCCTATCTCTCCCCGGAAGACCTTGTTCATCATTCTTTGATAGGTCGCTCCGGCGTTCTTCAGGCCGAAGGGCATTATGTTGTAGTAATAGTTGCCCGATTCGGTCATGAAGGCCGTGTATTTTTTGTCGGCCATCACCATTGGAATTTGATTATAGCCTGAGTAGGTGTCCATGAACGATAAAAGTTTAAAACCGACAAAATTATCAACAAGTTTATCAATATTGGGGAGGGGGTAGGCATTCTTCGGGCATGCCTTATTGAGATCGGTGTAATCAATGCACATTCGCCATTTTTCTTTAGATTTTTTCACGAGTACAACGTTGGACAGCCAAGTGGTGTACTTGGCCTCCGAAATAAATTTGGCCTCGAGGAGGTCCTTTACAGCTTTTTTCGCAGCCTCCGTTTTCTCTGGAGACTGCTTTCTCCTACGTTGTGCTACGGCCTTGACAACCGGGTCAGTTGTCAGCTGGTGGCAGGTGAGGGATGGGTCCAAGCCGGGTATCTCGGTGGCGCTCCAGGCGAAGAGGTCGGCATTCTCACGGAGGCATGCTTTTAGTTGCTTCCTCGCGATGTCGGACAGATCTGCTCCAATTTTCACTCCCCGCTGAAGGTCGTCGCCGAACATAACGATCTCGAAGTTACCATCTGGGATTGGGCGCATCGGATAGGAGCTGCTGTTGGACGGCGTAGACGAGTTGCTGAAGCTGCTCGTTCCTCATGTTGGTCTTCTTCGGGGAAGCGGCTGTCGAGGTCGATGGAGTCGACCTGGGGCAGAGGCTTGGCTTCCTCGGAGCTGCTTGGTAATGCTGACTTGCTCGATGTTTTTGGCTTGGACGCAATGGCGTTGAGCCCCTTTGTGGCTGCTTCGAAACACCGTCGCGCAGCCTCGTTATCACCGTGGAGGGTGGCGACCATCCCTTTTGAAGTGTAATACTTCATCTTGAGGTGGACTGTTGAAGGCACTGCTACCAACTCGGCCAGAGTTGGTCTTCCGAATATGCACTGGTAAAGCGACGGGCAATCGATTACCAGAAATTGTACCTTGACGGATCTGGCCGTCTCAGCTGATCCAAAGGTTACGATCAGTTCGACGTATCCCCATAGCTTGGTCACTGATCCGTTGAACCCCTGCAAATCAGACCCCACATAGGGGGTAAGGTGTGATTCGTCTAGCTGAAGTGTTGAAAATAGCTGGGAGTACATGATGTCGACTGAGCTGCCCTGGTCGACGAGGATTCTGCGAACGTCGAAGTTCGTCATTCGAGCTCTAACGAGCAAAGGTATGCTCGAGTTTGGAGACCCCCTGAGGAGCTCTTCCCGGTAGAAGGAGATGGGGATAGAGCCCTTCTGGGCCTGATCGAGCGTGGTCACCTTATTGGAGCTTGTGTTGATCAGATGCTCGAATTTTCGTTTCACGAAGCCCACCGTGACTTTATTGAAGCCTCCTCCGGAGATAACCATGGCGGAGGGAAACGTCTCCCACTGGTTGTGGGCCACAAAATAAGCAGGGGCGTTGAGCCCGTCCAGGACGTAGAAGTCCTCTGGTCGCAATATGGACATAGCGACCTGGATGTTGGCTTCTTCCGAGGAGGGTACTTCTTCCTTTATCTTCTTGGACTCCTGGGCGTCCTACCGAGGAGTGTCCTTTTTTTTTGCGAACTATTTCAGGTGGCCGTCCCTGATCAGTATCTCAATAGCATCCTTCAGATGGATGCAGTCTTTGGTAGTGTGGCCGTGACTCTTGTGGAAATGGCAGTACTTCGATTTGTCCGCGTTGGGTCTGGTCGGCAGTTGTTTTGGGGAAGCGGACCCCTGCCTGCTTGAATTTTGAATTCGTACACTCGGACAGTATCTTCTCCCTAGAGACGGTTAGGGGGTGTAGTCGTGGAATAGCCCGGAGGGCCCCTTGTTGTCGCGGGAGTCCCGAGGACGATCCTCGCGCCTCCGTTCGCCTCGACGAGATGTTGAGGTTTCCTCGCCTCTAGAGGCCCGAGCGTTCTCCTGATGGCGTGATGCTTTGACGTTGCTGGCTGTAGCCTTCTCTTCGTACTGAATGTGCGATTGGGCTTTGAGGAGGAGGGCATCTAGGTTCCTCGGTGGTGCGAGGTCGACGACTTTAGAAAACTCAGAGCTCGGGCGGAGTCCTTGCTCGAGCATAAACTTTTTCATCTCGTCTGTTGTAGGGACCTGTACTGCTTCTTTGTTGAACCTCTCAATATACGTGCGAAGAGGTTCTTCTTTTCCTTGGATTATGGCTCCCAGGGAGGCCTCAGTCTTGGGGTGACGATGAGAAACTGTGAAATGCCGCGAGAACATTCTGCCCAGTTGCCTCCATGAGGTAATGGACTCTTCGGGCAACTGATTGTACCGTGTCATTGCCCCTTTTGGGAGCAT